>CM040429.1:50260661-50978282 GCA_022702705.1 Papilionanthe hookeriana x Papilionanthe teres | reverse complement strand
CAAGGATGAAGCGATGTCCTCTTGAAGAAAGCAGTTCTATCAGACCCACTATATCTGTGCCTAAACACTCAAACGGGCACGACGCGATTGTCAGATGTAGCACATTTGGAGGTTGGTGTAGAACAACTCCGTGCACTTGGCATTGGTGACAACTCTTGGCGATCTTCATACAGTCGATCATCATTGAGGGCCAGTAGTACCCTAGTCTTTTAATCTTCATTTTCATTTTCGGACCCGACTGATGAGCGTCACAAAGTCCTGAATGTACTTCTTTAATGATTTCACGAGCCTCAGACTCGCTCAGGCATCTTAACCACATATGATCAAAGACCTTCTGTATAACGTATTGTTTATTAATGCGTAAGACAGAGTTCTTTTCTTGATTTGATGGGCTAACGATTTATCGTCTGGTAATTTCCCTGTTTGCAGGTAGTCTATTAGCGATTGACGCCAATCTTCTGTGTTTTCTGTTATTGCTGAAAATGATTCCTCTGCTTTTTCTGATTTCTGTATCATATCCATGTGGAGCTGCGATAGGACCTGTCGTCCCTGAACTGACACTTCAACTGACTCATCCTGTAAGCAGGCAAATTCTTTTGCAAGGTGAGCTAGCGCATCTGCGAGAGCATTTTCTTTTCTGGGGATCTTGTAGATCGTTACATTCGGGATTTGCTCCAACAGTTTCATGGCATACTGAAAGTACTGCTCGAGTCTTGGCTTTAAAATTTTGTATTGTCAGGCGACCTGTTCAATGATCAACTGAGAATCTCTGTAGATGTTGATATCTGTTATTCTCATTTGAATGATTAGTTCTAGTCCTGTTATGAGGGCTTCGTATTCTACCTCGTTGTTTGTGCATGGTTCTGTTAAGTGGTAAGAGTATCTTAACATCTCCCGCTCCGGTGTTATAAAGATTAGTCTGATTTCTGCCTTACCAGGCACTATCGTTTGCAATTCTTTGTTCTTTTGTGCTGAGGACGCTCCGTCGAAGTATAATTCCCAACGTCGGTCATCAGGGTCTTCTAGATTCATTATCTGCTCGTCAGGTAAGTCGTCATCGAGAGGCGAATCTGCCGGAAAAGGGTGTGCTGCAAGGAAGTTAGCTAGTACTTGTCCCTTTACGGCACGAAGAGGAACGAAAGTTATGTCGAATTGTAATAGTATCATCGACCACCTGGCAAGTCTGCCAGAAAGTGTCGGTCGGGTCATCAAATATTACAATGGATTAACTCTCGAAATAATGTTGGCCTTATGAGAAAGCATGTAATGCCTGAGCTTCTGTATGGCCAAGATCAAGGCCAAACAATGCTTCTCAATAGGAGGATACTTTACTTCCGTCAGAATTAGGCGACGGCTTACGTAGTAGAGAGCATTTTCTTTTACCTTATCATTGACTTGGGCTAGCAGGGCTCCAAGGGAGTCGTCTAAAGCCGCGGTATAAAGTATCAACGGTCTACCTGAGACTGGGGCTGCTAAGACAGGAGGTGTCATTAAGTATCGTTTGATGTCATCGAAGGCATGTTGACATTTGGAAGCCCAAGTAAACTTGGCATCCTTCTTAACCAAAGCAGAAAAAGGCTGACACTTTCCTGACAAATTCGATATAAAGCATCGAAGATATGTCAATTTTCCTTAAAAGGATCGTAGTTGTTTCAATGTTTTAGGAGGTGGCATTTCTAAGATAGCTTTAATCTTTTCCAGATCGATTTCAATCCCGTGATGTCGGACAACAAATCCTAAGAATTTATTGACCTGGGCTAGCAGGGCTCCAAGGGAGTCGTCTAAAGCCGCGGTATAAAGTATCAACGGTCTACCCGAGACTGGGGCTGCTATGACAGGAGGTGTCATTAAGTATCATTTGATGTCATCGAAGGCATGTTGACATTTGGAGTCCCAAGTAAACTTGGCATCCTTCTTAACCAAAGAAGAAAAAGGCTGACACCTTCCTGACAAATTTGATATAAAGCGTCAAAGATATGCCAATTTTCCTTGAAAGGATCGTAGTTGTTTCAAGGTTTTAGGAGGTGGCATTTCTAAGATAGCTTTAATCTTTTCTGGATCGATTTCAATCCCGCTATGTTGGACAACAAATACTAAGAATTTCCCGGAGGTGACGCCGAAGACGTATTTTAAGGGATTCATCTTAAGGTTGTATTGTCTTAGTCGCTTGAAAACAATTCTCAAATCATATCGGTGATCTTTCTTCAGATTGCTTTTGATGACCACATTGTCCACGTAGCACTCGACTTGGTTGTGAATGAGATCATCAAAAATCTTTGTCATTGCTCTTTGATATGTTGCTCCTGCGTTCTTTAGTCCGAATGGCATTATTGTGTAGCAATACACTCCGATCGGCGTTCTGAATGTCGTGAGCTTTTCATCTTCTGGTGCCATCTTTATCTGGTTGTATTCTGATGATCCATCCATGAATGAAAATATTTCATGTGTTGAAGCAATATCGATCATTAGTTCTGGGATTGGTAGCGGAAATTCTTCCTTTGGACATGCTTTATTCAAATCTCTGAAGTCTACGCAGATTCTGATCTAACCATTCTTCTTTCTGACTGGTACCACATTGGCTAACCAAGTAGGGTATTGTTCTTCATGAACAAATTTAGCGTCAATTAGCTTCTTAACTTCGGCTATTACTTGTTGCTCAATTTCTAGACGCATTCTTCTGGGAGCTTGTTCGATCGGAACAGAAGTAGGATCTACTCCTAACTTGTGAACTGCGACTTCTGGAGCTAATCCTGGCATTTCATTGTAACTTCAAGCAAAACAATCCTTGAATTCCATTAGTAGCTTGATTATTTCCTAGGAATCTTCTTTATTGAGTAAGGAGCTAGCAAAGGTAGGCCTAGGCTCTTCACTAGTACCTAAGTTAACTTCCATTAACTCGTCTATTGTAGATTTGATTTCTTCTTTGAATTCTGGTGGAGCATCTCTGATTGGTAGATCTTCAAAGTCTCCTGAGGCTTCTAAGCAGTCTTTATTAGGTTTACAAGTGACAACCAAGCAAAATTCCATATCGTCAACTGATCCTACTGTGTCGAATCCGAGACCATGTTTTGAATTGGGAAGCCGACTGGCATTATTCCATAGTCTTTCAAAATGTTGTGATTGACCCTTTGTCCATTATCGAGGTAAGACACCACATTGAATTAAATTTTGAGCACAAGGAGAGTACCACTCAAAAGGTAATTCCATTAATTCGGAAGAAGTAACATCTTTAAATTGTACACCTTTTTCATTACTGGAAGAAGAAGCACCACAGTAAAATTTGATTGGCTTACTACCACCATGCACCTCTTTGACCATCATACCCTCGATCTTATTAGAATGGATTGGGGTCAGGGTCATAGTATGTACATGATGGTTAATCTTCTCATACATTGATTTATATTCTTCATTCTTTTCATCTTCAAGCGAGATTTTGAACTGGGGTTTCTTTTGGCTTATTGTCGCTGCTTCTTTCTTGATTTCTTCTCCTTCTTCGGAAGTGTTCTCCCAATCAACATCGATGACCGGTTTCTTCTGTCCAACTGTTCTAACATTTCTTCTACGTCCTCGTCCCTGGCCTCGACCTCGGGTGTGAGTTCTGGAGAAATATTAACCATCTCGCCGTAAGGGAGAGGTGAGTAACTGTTGAACTAGAACTTCAGGTTCTTCGTCATCTCAAATTTCTTTTGCTTCATTTGTGTGGTATTTCTGGAAAAGATTGTTTTCTTCGGAGGCACGTAATAGGCCGCATCTTCATGAATTCCAATCTCGTGTACGGAGAATGGTTGCAAATCACCTTTGATACATTGTTCCCCTCCTTCGTAATACTTTATGCATTGGTGCAGAGACGACGGCACCATCCGGTTTTCATGGATCCACGGTCGGCCCAGTAGAGCATTGAACGATGTCTCAGAATCAATTATGTGAAATTTTACGGTTGTCTTTGCTAAATCACCGGTCTTTATTAGTAGTGTTATCGATCCAAGAGCTCTTTCTCCTTTTTGATTGAAGCCTCTTAATAGCATCTTATCTGCTTCAAGCTCGCGAGCATCAATTTCCAAATATGCTAGCGTCCGAAGGTTCATTATGTTGATTGATGCTCCCGTATCAAACAACACTCTGGAGAGCGTAAACTTTCCAATTGTGACTGAAATGTACAACGGTCGGTTGTGATCTGTTGTTCCCAGTAATAGATCATTGTTCGTGAAGGTAACACCTCACTGTTCTTTTAACGAGCAAACCTCGTCGAAGGAATTACCTGCCATTTGAGCGAAACAGATCTTTGGATCAAGTAAAGCCTTGATCAGAGCCTCCCTCATCTCCTTTGACAGGATCAGAGTGTCGTATATGCTTAGTTTGGTTGGTAGCTTCCTAAGATGGGCTAGCACATTATAGTCCACTTTTTTACCATGTTCCTCGGGTTCTTCCCAAATGAGCAATTCCTCTGCTGGGGTTGGCTCTTTCTAAGCAACCACCTGCTTTCCTTTATCCTTTGAACCCATTCTCGGAGGTAGAATTTTTTCGCTTCTTAAATTTACTTCAGTTATCTCTTCTGAATTTGGTGTTAAATCTGCCGGTGTATCCTCTTGAATTGGAACAACTGGCTCTTCTGAAGTTGCTTCGGTGTCTGATGGTTCTAATTCTATCGTTATCGGAGCCCCTCGGAATTCAAAAATGCTTGTCGAGCTTTCGTAGCCTCCTTTGTGAACATCTTCTTCGTCGTGTTCATCGAGGTTATGTATGATTTGAGAATTGTTATTTGTATTGGAATCGAGATCCGGATTAAGCCAGTTGTCGCTAGTTATGTAATCATTAGAAACAGTCAAAATGTAGCCAACGCCATAACCCTTATCATTATAAGATCCCACCGGGGCAAGCAAATAATCATACAGAGTCAGGAGTTCGAGGGATTTCTCCCCCGAATCGGAAATAACCATCTTAGGATAAGCAGCCCCTAGTCTACCCTTCGGAGCCTCGGTCTTCTTTTCTTCCACGATCTTCTCATCCTCCTGGGGCGGTTCTTCGATCGCAAGTGATAGTGTCGGCTCGACAGGTCTCAGACTCTAAGTTGAAACACGTACCGAAGCGGCCTGAATGTGATCCAAAATTTTCTTTGATGAATTTGTCTAGACGGTACTCCATCCATCATCAGTCGCGTAAGGGTCTATCGGAACAATAGAATCCGTTGAAATAACATTGACTAAACCTCCTTTCTGGGGCTCCTTCATGTATTCCTTTGGGATCGTTATGTCCCCTTTTTGGAGATTGTCATCAAGCCAAGTCTTGAAGGTGATGCAATCTTCTATCTTATATCCAAGCATCTGGTGGTAAGGGAAATAGTTCGGATAATCTTTCTTATTGACTTCTTCCGGCTTCTTGGGCTCTGGCAGCTGAAAATCCGGTGTCTTCATCAAGCTGCAGAACATCTTCGCGACTGCTTTAGTTTTGAATGGATATTCTTTATTTAGAAGTTCTCTTAATGTACGCGATGAATGAGGCGGTTGTTCATAATGCTGAGACGACTGATGGCTCGGATGAGGTTGCTGATAGCCTTGTTGAGGTTGCTGATAAGTCCATTATGGTGGTTGATAACTAGGTTGTGGCCGCTCTGACTGTATCTGAACCGGCTGCTTGCCTTTATCTACTGTCGCGACAATTCCGGATTTCTTTTCAAATGTTTTCACAGGCATCTGCTTATCGTTCTTGTCAGCTAAAATTAACTGTTTTTCCTCCTCTTGCAAGCTCCCGGCCTTGCTAAGCAACTTCTCAAAAGTCTTAATTGTAAATCCTTTAAGGAGAAGTGCTATCGGGCCATGGATACTCTTAAGCAGGATGCCGACTGCGTGTTGTTCTTGAAGCTGTGGTTCACACTTCATGCTTAAGTTTCTCCATCGAAGTATGTAATCCACTAAAGTCTCGTTCGGCTTTTGCTGCTCCACCACTAGATCACCAATAGTGATGTGGTGCTGAGCTCCAGCAAATCGTTTAACGAAGAGATTCTCCAGTTCTGAAAAAGTCTTCACTGAGCCGTTTGGCAATTCTGCGTACCAGTCGAAGGCAATCCCTGTTAAGCTGCTGACGAACTGTCCGAAGAGTAAAGCATCGCTCCCACCGGCATTGCAGCAACTAGCACGAAAATGTGTAACATCTTGCCGTGGGTTTCCTGTTCCATCAAAAGTCTTAAACAGAGGTGGTACGAAGCCTTTTAGATATTGGAGTGCATTGAACTCTTCGGGGTAAGGTCTACCCATCTAAATAAATGCTCCACTCTTGGATTGTGCTAGGGCCTCTCGCACCTGCTGTTCTACCATGTTTTTAATATCCTTTTCTGGAATCATGCTTTGTGTAGAATCCTTCTTTGGTTGCTCGTCCCCATTGACGGATGTGATCTCTTTTCCTCTATTCTCAATATGGATGATCTCTGGGGGTGTCTCTTTCGATCGTCGGGCTCGACTGCGGAGAGTGGCTAAGGCAGCAGCCATCTCTTCCATCCTCTTTGCCATTTGGGAAATTGTGTCATCTCTTTCTCGAAGCTGTGCTCTCAACACTTCTAGTTCATCTCTTTCCGCAGCTTACGGGGAACCTTGCGAAGCTGACGATGCCCGTGTCTCGACCATGTTGATCTCAGCATACTCCTCATCCATGAACTCTGAGGAGTCAACTTCATCTCCTAGTTCTTCTTCTCTTTCTTTTGCTAACCGCCGGATGTCAGTCCTTAACTTATCCATGGCATCCTCCAGTGGCCCTTTTCGTATGGTCTCGCAGTTGCCTTGTGATGGTTGTCGAACTTCCTTTTCGGGAGTCTCCTTTATCGCAGTAGCACTTTCTTCAGACTCGAGCATCCTGACAAGACTTTTCTTCTTAGGACATTGTTTTGGCCTCAGCACTCCAGTAGTAGGTCACCATACCATCCTTCTTGCAGCCAGAAGCCTAGGACTGGATGGTTTGTCGGCTATGTGCTGGAAGGTGGTATCCTCCCTAATTTGTAGCCCTGATACAATAACAGGTGAGCCTCTTTCACTAGCTCAGACTTTCTTCTTCGGTCTTTCTATGGCAGTGGCGGGCTCCACTCGTGGTCCGAGGCGAGATTTAATTGGCACTCGTCCAATCCTTCTCAGAATTTCTGACACATGACATCCTTCCTTCTTGGCCAATTTCTTGACTACCGCTCGCAATCGGGTAAGCGGTGTAGCCTTGCTCATCTTCTTCCTGCTATCACTGTAATATGCGGGCTGAGGTAACGCAACAGCAATCCTTCTGGCATCTTCCTCATCAGATGCTGCAGAGAGCAGGTGGAATCTACTTCCTTCTAACAACGGCGAGTATTCTGGCAACAGTTGGAAGTATTCTTGCAGTTCTTCTTCTTTTTTTTCAGGGATTCCTTCAAGAAAGGCGGCTTCAGCTTCTCTAACTTTCCTGATCTTAGCAATCTTTCTGTTCTTATTCCTTCTCTGTGTCCGGGTTAAGGGTTTATACCTCGAGCTTGACCCTATCTCGAAAACAGACGGTATTGCGGCAAAATTCGAACCCTCCACGGTGATAGGCTCATAACCAACTTGGATTTCCTTTCCCTTTAGTTTGGAGGGAACAAGGGTAGGTGCAGTAATGACCAGACCGATGGGGGTAGAGACAACAGTTCTGGGGGCAGCAGCTAACTTCCTGTGAATGATAGTGTTTCTTTCAGTCGGGACCCTTTGCAGGGGAGGGAACTCCTGAGTTGACTTTAACCTGAATTCAATCAGAGGTTTCTCAGTTTCAGGCACTTTGTCCGTAAGTGCGAAGAGAGTAACGTCAGTAATCTTGACATTTGTATTTTCGAATCCTTATCCAAAACGGATGATCCCATTGTCAGGCAACTCATCCTTGTAGACAACTAGGTCTAGTCCGCTGGTGAAGGAGACAATTAGTTTTGGTGCAGTCATTTCTGCAGGGCAGATTTAGAGTATCAGTCCTGAATTATGCTTCTTTTCGCTGTAAAGTTTAGGATGAAAAAGAAAGAGTCCGAACACATTTTCGTTTATCTTAGTGTATTTGTGATTTTAAAAGGATTTATTCATCGAAAGAGTCGTTTATTAGAGGATTTGTTTATTAGGAATGGAATGTTTAAGGGTAAAAAAAGGTAAAGGATTCGATTTAGAATCAGAAAGGATGAGAAAGTCTTATGCAAGGCTTCTCGACTCGAAGGACCGCTTCCTAAACTCACACCTATTGGGGGTCCACCCCACCTGAGAAAAGAGGTAAAAGGATCTCGGAACCTCTCTATTTAGGGGTGTCTAAACAGTGGCTCCTAAATCCGAGAGGAGTTGGCAATACTCGTTCAAGACAGTAATGAACGGTGTATTCCAACGGAAGAATGGTAGTTTTGGTCCACTAGGGGCATGGACTCACTACCGATTTATGAAAGCAAAACCATCTGATCAAAAATAGAGAGAGGAACTAGTCCCCAGCGGAGTCGCCAGAAGTTGTCGGCATATTTTTAGGTTTGTGTTGTATTTTAAAAAAGGGGGTCGCCTACAGAAGTTGTCGGCGGATTTTAGATTATAAATTTAATTTAAATATATATATATATATATAATTTAGAAAATATCATTTGATTTTTGAAAATAATTTTAAGTTTGAAAATTTTAAGATATGAAATCAAACAGATCTCACATCTCGAAATAGTTTATATAAACGAGCACCACACACAAACCGTGTATTTATCCCGAAGAATAGACACACTCCTTGATGATGGGGCTCGATTAAATAAACTAGAAGATTTGTGACATCCGTTTGGTATGCGAACCAATTTTATAAGCCGACAAGTTCTCCTGCTTAATATAAATGAATTAAGCAGGGTTTATATTACCTGGGTTCTTAAAGTTCCCTATAAGAGCACGCCCCTATAGTTAATTACATCATAAATGAAGTGAATAATTTAAGAAAACTCTCGATAATGATCAGTGGTTTTGCTCTCAAGAATTTCAAAGTTTAAAGTTTTCAAAGGATTGGATTTTGGAAATTTCAAAAGGGAATGGATCAAATTTGGAATATTTAATTTCAGGAGTTCAAAGGAAGAAAAGTAGGAGAGGTTGAGGATACAAGAAGAATCTTAGCAACTTCTCAAACTATCCTATTGTTTGGCTTCAATTTGGGAGTTTATTTAATGTTTCAATCCTGCCAATTTTAATTAATTAGGACTTATATTAGTATGACATAATCATACAAATAGCCTCGAAGATGTGAGGGTTTATGTCGTACAAAACGACTACCTCGGAGTCCTAAGACCGATTAGGGCTTAATTTACATAACATGATTATGCAAATGCCTAATGAAAAATTGAGGATTTATGTTGCACTAAGAAAACTACCTCAAAATCATATGGCTTTGTTGTTTAAAACTAGGAAAGGTTTTGCTAAAGTAAATTCAAGTTTTACTGGTGACAATGACCGTGCTGCCCACCATGCTCCGAGCTCCTTGTTATTGCAGAGGTTTAGTTTTAGATGTCATAAATCAGGAGATGAGAGAAGTGTTTTGGTTAAGAGAAAATCTTAAAATACAAGTGTTTTTCATATTTTAATTATAACAAATCGTAAAGTTGTTTAAATAGAACCGATTAAGATCCCACGGTTCCGTCATCTCGGCACCGTTATTTTCATTGAATTCACTTAGTACAGATGAATTTGCTAAACGCAACTGAATGAGTTCCACACATTCATTTAGACCGTGGGAAATCCCGTTAGCAACACGTGGGTTACATCATCCGAGGTATTCCCGATCATTCAACGAGGCATTTTAATTTAGTTAAAGTTGTAGTTTTGTTGTTCTATTTGTGATTAAATTTTGAGTTGTTTCATATTTTGAAATGTTGTGGCGGTGATTTTTATCTTGTAATGACTTTTAATTTAGTTTTGGTTTCAGTTCAGGGACTATCCTAAAGGTTTTGGTTATCATGCAACAATTGTTTATCGTGCAAGAAAAGTAAAGTACAGTGCATGTAAGTAAATTGCAATAAAGTAAATTGCAATAAAATAAAAGCGTACCTGGAGGGTCTTCCCGTCATCCCAAGCTGCACTTAAAACACATGTTAAGACATTTAAATGTTTCAACAAATACCTAGGTAAAGCTAAGGGAAAGGTTTTGGTTGTCTACCAAAGTCCTTATCCTATAGCTAGTCATCTCCTATGACGTCTAGGTTCTTGTGTTTTGGTTTAAGGATGATCTCCTTCACCAAAGAACAATTAAGTTCAATTGTTCTTATAAACGTCCCATCATATTAAGGAAGTGCTTAAGACGAGTCTTAAACATCTTTTCAATACCTCTAGGATTGTTTTAAGTCCAAGAGAATTTAACTATACAAGTGAATTAATCATCCTGGAGTTTAAGTTTTGTTTTCTTGCTCAGTGAACTAGGACATTTGAATATCCTATGAGTGAAGTAACACTTCACTTGATACCTCATTTAAGAGTTATAATAATAAGAGCTTTAAAAGGGCAAATCAACTTATTAAGCATTTTAATGATTTAAACTTAATGATTTAATTTTAATTTTGACTTAATTATAAAAAATAATTTAAGTTTGGAATAGTGTTCAAGTTATTTTAGATTTAATTTAGTTTGTTGATAAATGATTTTGATTTAATTTAATTCAATTTAATTTTAATCTAATTAATTTTAATTTTAATTTAATTTGATTTGATTTTAATTTTAATTTAATTTGGTTTAATTTAATTTAATTTAATTTAATTTTAATTTAATTTTAATTTTAATTTAATTTAATTTAATTTAATTTAATTTAATTTTAAATTTTGTTTAATTTAATTTAATTTAATTTAATTTAATTTTAATTTTAATTTATTTTAATTTTAATTTAATTTAATTTGATTTTAATTTAATTTTAATTTTAATTTTATTGAGATTATTCTTTAAATTTTTTTTTAATTAAGACTTAAGTATTATTGAAGTGATTTATTTAGGTATCTTTTTAAATGAAAGAATAAATATCCTCTTAATAATATCCCTATTTTAATAATTCCAATTTCTATTATTCTTCCAAAATTTCAATTAATTAGTTAATTAAAGTTTTACTTTAATTATATTTGAAATGATTAGTAGGTTTCTACCCTCAATCACTTAAGTTTCAATCATCCAAAATCAGTTTAAAATCCAATTTTTTACCCTCCCCTTTTTTTTTGTTCCTAAAATTTTAATTAAGGGTTGAAATTTTTAATTACTCTTTTGCCCTTCAAGCTTAATAATTCTATAACTCACTAAAGTAAGCTCAAATGAACTTGAAATTTTTATGTAATCTCACTCACATGTCAATTAAGACATTAGAGGAGAAAATGTGATTTTTCAGTATTTAATTTACTTATGTAATTATTTTTAATGGAAAATAGGGGTTTTCAAGGAAAATTCAATAACATGGCCAAGGAAATGTTTCTATCCTTAAGAAAATTATGGGATGTTCCTAATGACCATAAGATCATTTGGACCAATTTTGATGATTTTTTTAATTATATTTTATTTATTAGAATTATTTTGATTTTTGGATTATTAATTAATTTTAAAATAAAATTAAAGTTAAAAATGGATTTTATATTTTTCTTAAATCTCTCTGACCTCAAGGAGTCCAGAGAAATAAATTTTATATTTTTCTGACTTTTCTTTAATTTATTAGAATTATTTTAGTGAAAAGGTTGGAAAATATATTTTTTTAATATTAAAAATTACATTAAGCCTTTAAAATTCAATATCTTACCCTCTTGGTCTGGTGAAGGGGGCTTTTGCTGGGAAACTTCTCTTCTTAGTCTGGTGAAGGTGTAGAGTCAATCAATTTGAGGATTTACTCACTGTGATGAAGTGTTATAGTTTTGGGTTTGAATTTCAACTCTGAAATTGAGCTCACAGAGGGGAAATGGCAGGGAGATTTCAGTGGGGATCAAGTTCTCCAGGTGTGGGGAAGATTCTGGATTGATTTTGGCAGAGTTTCTGTATGATTTTCTTCAATGCTTCCCTTCGCCGAGAGGAGGTGGTGTTTAAATAAGAGTGGCTGGAGGGCCTCCCAGGGGGGTTAATGGCTGGGATCAGCTGCTCTGGGCAAGGGAAGAACAGCTCCAATGGCCACTGGGCATGAGGCAGCTCAGCAAGAGAGAATTTCAATGTTTGGCTCCTCCCAAGGACTCAGCCATGGTGTTTTCCGGTAGCTGTGGTGGCTGGCCGGCCAGGCATGGGTCACCCTCAGGGTCAGGGAGGTCAGAGCTTGGCAATGGTGAAGTCAATTGGAGTTGGCCATGTGTAAAGGTGATGAATTTAAATGGAATGGGAAAGGAGTGATTTTGGCTTGGTTTGGGTCAACCCTTGGTTTTGGACTAGGTTCACCTCCCCATGGCCTGCTTGGGCTGAGGGAGAATCACTTGGGTTAACCTCTCATGTGTGGTGGAGTCTCCATCAAGGATTAGGTGGCAAAACATGGTTTTGTGTGTATCATGAAGGAGGTTAAAAAGCTTAATAAAGGTTTAAGAAAGGAGGCCCTCTTTTACCATTAATGGGATGATGAGGTGTAAAGTGGCTTTCATGGCTCCCATGTGGCTTGTGCATGGATTTATGGCTTGCCTAGGGCTTAGGATGGCTTGGCTTGGTTTCATGGAAAAGGGTTTTGGAAATTTTGGGATTATTTGATGGGATTTGGCATAATACCATTTTAGTTTGATTTTCATGATGGATTTAGCACTTAGGGAGTGATATTAATTGAGTGAAGATGAGGTGAAATTGTAGTGTGGGCTTTAGGATGGGTTTGGGCTTTTAAAATTTGGTAAAGGTGGGCTTTTAGAATGGTTTAAGGGCATGGGCCTTTAAGTTTAAAAACAAATTGGTAAGTGGAAATTTTGTAAAGGGCCATGCCAAATAAATGTTGGGTTTAGTTTAAGGATGTGTCATGAGTGATTTGGAATCAATTTGAAGTGATTTGGAATTGAATTGAGTTTAATTTGGGTCCCCTTGGTGATAGGGTCAAAATAGGTCAAAATGGACCAACTTGGGCTAAGGTTGGGCTAATGTTGAATTTTATGTAAAATTAATGTTGGGAATTGTTTATGGGAGTGTTTCAAAGAGGTTTAATCTTTGGTTGGGTTTTTATTTTGGGACTTGGGCCTTTTTGGGTTAGGTTTGGGTGTAGGCCCATTTTAGGGATTTTGGGTTTGGGTTCAATTTGAGTAGGGTTTAGGTCCAAATTTTGGGCAAATTATGTTAGTATTTTGTTTGTGGGGATGTTAGGAAGGTTTTAGAAAAGATTTGGGTCAAATTGGGATTGAATTAGGTTGGTTTGGGCTAAGTTTGGGTCATGGGTCAAAATTGGGCTTTAAGCTTAAAAATGAAATTGGATTCAAATGTGAATCAAATTGGGCTTGGATTTAGTCTAGATTGATATTGGGGATATTTAATGGAAATTTAGAATTGAATTGGACCAAAATTGAGGTCAATTGGGGTGATTTGGTTTGACATTGGGTTCATTTGGGTTTAAAATGGGCTAAATTGGGGGCTTTGGTAAGAATAGGGTAAATTGACAAAATTGGTCCATGGTGTAGTTGAACAAAATGAAATTGGGAATATTTGGAATTTTCTGGAGTTTTTTTTGGGAATTTTCTGAATTTTTGGATTTTTTGCCTAAGAAGGGTATTTGGGTATTTGGAGGGTATTGGGGGGTACTTCTGGAATTTTTGGTATTTTTGGCTATGGATGATCAATTTGAGTGGGGGAATGTTTAGGATTGATTTTTAGGAATTTTTGGTAATTTAGGTGATTTTGTAAATTTTGGGTAGTTTCAAGGGCTTTTGGTAGGTTTAGTAGGTGTAGGGCCTCGGGGGTCAAAAATTAAAATTTTGAAAGAATGAAAATTAATCAAATTTGAGTAGAATGGAATCACTTTGGTTGAATCATGAAGCCATATTAAGCCCATAGGAGCCATGAGAGGACTCATTTGAGGCATTCACTATGTTATTCCTAACCCTCTTAGCTAGAGGCTTAGGGGTTAAAGACCATCCATGTGAATTACCTGCATGAGTCAGGAAGTCAGGTTGGGTAAGAGTGTGGTTTTAGGACTTGGAATGTGTGTGAGTGTGTAGTGTATGTGCAGGTCAAGCCTCACCAGACCAGGCCATCCAGGGTATTCCTAAGGCCAAGAAGTCCTATAGGGAACTCATCCTTTAAACCTCCACATTTAATTTCAACCCTCTAGGTGGTTAGGGGTCTACAATCAAGCTTGTGAGGTTTGCAGGGAGTTAAGAAGTGGTTGAGCTTCTAAAGGGACAGGTTCCATCTCTAGTCCTCTAAGATAGTCAAAGTAAAAGCCTAAGGCTAGATCCTAAGTACTAAAGAGAGAAGAGAAGACCTCATCAAAAATGAGGTCAACATGCTTCTGATCAATGGACGATATTTAAAGAAATATTACGCAACCTGATGTTTCGAAGGATGAACTTTAAAAATGAAGTCTCATTCCAAGAAGCACGGGCACAGTAATCGCTTGTAACTGGGTTTGAACCCAAAGCTAATAAAAAAAATGATGATGAATAAAAAATGTGATAAAAAAAAGAGAAAAAGAGAAAAAAATGTTGTGAAAGAAATTTTCTAAATTTTGAACTTTCCTTTAAAATCAAAAATCATTCATAATTTTCTAGCATCTTTTCCTATTTTTTCAAAACTCAAACAAAATAAATAAAAATTTTCATTAATGAATAAATTTCCTTATTGTTCTCGTTCTTGCTACAGCCTCGTAATTCCTTCCATGTTTTCACAGTAAGATGTCGGACAGGTGGTTGATTTTAAACTTCAAGAATGGCGTTAGTCTAGCACTCAATGAAGAAAAGATGAAAGATGGGGCCGTGATTGAAATCAACTCTGATTTCACATAGGCAGGGTTACAATTCGAGAAAGCCGATTGGACCCCAGTTGACTGGGATGAGTTCCGTGACCAGGCAATGGTGAAATTGGGTGGCACGAGTCAGCAGGTCACCGACAAGAAGAGAAAAATGAATGTCGCTCATAGACTGAAACAAACAAGAAAGTCAAGTTCATGATTTCTACAGCAGAGGGCAGGCTTGTCAGTGTCGTACCCATAGAAATTCGGGAGGTAAGAAGAGCTACTCTCACTTCGACCCAGCAAAGAAACAAGAACCGCCGCATTCATAAGATGCTAAGCAAGCTAGTGGCAGACCAGCATTAAGAAATAGTTTCCACCATCGGTGGAAGTACATTAAAGAAGCCGGTTCAGAAAGAGCCAAAAAACAAGAGATCAACCCCGAGAACAATAGAAAAAGGGAAGGAAATTTCAAAGAAATCAGAAACAGAATCAACATTACAACGTCAGGCAGACACACCAGTTCTGAGGAACGTTGTTGCGGAAGCAACCCCGGAGGATGTCTTGATGGAGACTATCACCGAAGAGGTGAAACATGCAGGAGAGCGTGTTGGGATTGAGCCATACATCCCACAGTACATTACCAGACCTCGACGGTTCCAGATGATCCCAAAGTATGAACTGGAGAAGCTTCAGAAAGTTGAGAAGAAAACCTTCGAGTATTTTGAAAGAATTTGAGGCAAAAATATTAATATCTTGGAGGGCCTTGAACTACACATGAATGTGTTTTCAGATTACGAGCAGAAGCAGATTGTGGACTGCGTCTTCTACCTTCAGAAAATGAGCCAAGCAGGTCGTTTATGAAGAAAGACCTACTCAGAGCCCAAAAAATGGATGAAAGGAAAAGGAAAGGTTATAATTCAATGTGGATGTAGCTACAACTTTGTCGAAGATAGGAAAGGAAATCCACCGGGGATACTCCACTGTAGCGACGTTGATCCAATGCCAGGAATCATAAAGAGAATGGTAAAAAGGATGGTGACATGGTGAGTACTACCTGCATATTGCATATCCAACAATTGCATCATCAACATATATGAGGAAGGCAACCGCTTACCTCCCCACATAGATCATCATGATTTTGTAAGTCCCTTCTGTATGATGTCCTTCATCAATCAGTGCAACATCATATTCAGATCAGAACTCCAGATAGCAAGCCCCAGAGAATTTTGAGGGCCAGTGGAGATATTTCTGCAAGTAGGTTCTGTTCTAGTGCTAAAAGGAAACAAAGCAGACATAGTGAAACACTTCATTCCAGGGGTACCTTTCCAGCGAGTTTCTGTCACTTTCAGAAGGATGGATGACAGCAAGATGCATTTCCGCTTTCGACCAGATCCAGAGCTAGAGAGCCTCCAGCCTTACGAGCTATAAGCTACAGGGAAAATAGAACACCTCTAAGTCACATCCGAACGACATTTCCTGCCAAGGATGGCTTTGATTGTTATTTCCCATGTGTCTCACTATTCAGACATGGCTTTTGACAAACATTGTTGGAGAAACCGACAAGGATCCTACGCAGTCTGATTTGGATTTGTATTGATTTTGTTAAACGATTGATTTTAAAGGAAAATATCATCAAGAAATATGTTTTTGATTAGTTGTATGATGTATTTTCAGCAATATAAATGGAAACAACCATGTCGTATTTTGCCTTCATTTCTTGCGTGCAAATTGACTGGGAACGCCATTAAGTTGAATGAGCCCTGAACGAGGAACGATAAAAAAAAGAATAAAAAATGAAACATAAATGAAAACTCCTTCAAAAATTTAAATGTCAAAATAAATTCCAAACTAACATAAACTCCAATCAAATAAAAATAAAATCAAATCACCAAAACGAACAAAATGAATCTCAACCTCGAATTGAATTCCGATCTGAATCCTTCGATTCGAATCTTTCAATTGTTCTTCAAGTCAAACTCCATTTGAAACTCCTCCGAAGACATATCGCTAGGTCGAGTCTTTTCAACTCGGTACGTTTACCAGTTCCTTTCAAATCTTTTCACTATGTGTTAGAGGATCGACTGGTTCTATTGACACGTAACCACAGATTTTTATTCGATTTGGTTCTAATGGCATGGAGCTAGATCCCTCCTCACACATATCTTCTTTTTGAGAGACCCTTCAAGCCAAATTTGAGACACCCTCATACCCACTTTTAAAATGATTTTTCTCTAAATTCAAATTTCAATTTCAAACTTCGAACTCTTCAACCATTTCAAATCTTGAGGCTGGTACCTAAATTCTAGTTCTCTCCCTCTGAGGTCAGTTCTTAAATTATGACTCTCTCCTTTCGGGATCAGTACCTAAATTATGATTCCCCTCTTTCGAGGCTCATACCTAAATTTCAATTATCTCCTTTTGAGGTTAGTACCTAAACTATGACCCTCACCTTTCGAGGTCGATACCTAAATTCTGACTCTCTTTCTGAGATTGATATCTAAATTTCAATTCTCTCCTTTCGAGGTTAGAACCTAAATTCTGACTCTCACCTTTCGAGGTCAGTACCTAAATTTTGACTCTCTTTCTGAGATTGATACATAAATTTAAATTCTCTCCTTTCGAGGTCAATACCTAAATTATGACTCTCACCTTTCTTGGTCGGTACCTAAATTTTGACTCCCTTTTTGAGATTGACACCTAGAATTCAATTCTCTCCTCTCGAGGTTAGTACCTAAATTCTGACCTCACCTTTCGAGGTCGGTACCAAAATTCTGACTCTCTTTCTGAGATTGATACCTATATTTCAATTCTCTCCTTTCGAGATCAGTACCTAAATTCTGATTCTCATCATTTTCGATCGGTACCTAAATTTTGATTCTCACCCTTCGAGACTGGTACCTAAATTCCAGTTCTCCTTTCGAGATCGGTACCTAAATTCTATTTCTCATCCTTTTCAATTGGTACTTAAATTCTGATTCTCAACTTTCGAGACTGGTACCTAAATTCCAGTTCTCATTTCGAAATCAGTACCTAAATTTTGATTCTCATACCTTTTGATCTATACCTAAGTTCTAATTCTCAATTTTCAAAACTGGTACCTAAATTTCAGTTGTCATTTCGAGATCAGTACCTAAATTCAAATTTTCATCCTTTTCGATCAGTACCTAAATTATGATTCTCAATTTTCGAGACTGATACCTAAATTCCAGTTCTCATTTCGAGATCAGAACCTAAATTCCGATTCTCATCCTTTTCGATCGGTACCTAAATTTTGATTCTCAACTTTCATCAGTACCTAAATTCTTATTCTCATCATTTTCGATCAGTACTTAAATTCTGATTATCACTTCAAGGCTGATACTTAAATTCCAGTCCTCACCCCGTTTCAAATTTAAACTTTGCAATTCTTAGCTCCAAATTC
The DNA here is from genome assembly GCA_022702705.1 of Papilionanthe hookeriana x Papilionanthe teres. NCBI lineage: Eukaryota > Viridiplantae > Streptophyta > Magnoliopsida > Asparagales > Orchidaceae > Papilionanthe > Papilionanthe hookeriana x Papilionanthe teres. The sequence goes on along the minus strand of CM040429.1, from coordinate 50,960,026 downwards.
CCTTTCAATTCCAATCTCAAATCAATTCTAATCAAAAATTCAGAACTCCAAAATCAAATTTCAATCAACTTCAAAATTAATCATAAACCAAACTTTAATCAAAGTATCAAATCAATTTCAACAAATCAAAATTTCAAAACTCAAAATCAAAATTCAAAGTTCAAAATTTTAGAACTTTAAATTAAAAATCAAAATTTTAAACCTTGGAACTCGCCTTCTTAATCCCCAGCCAGAATTCAAGAATCTTCAGTTTAAAAGATTCACCTGATACTCCCGGCGGGAACCTTCCTTACTCTTTCTCTGTTTTATTCTAAGGGTGTGACCTTGGAACGCTTTTGTTGGTTTGTTGATCTCTTCGATCAACGCCAATACACGCGGTGTGCTTAGTTAGCACACCACATCTATTAGGGATCCATTTGTTGACCTCATTTTGGGTGAGGTTTTTTTTCCTCTTAGTGCTTAGGATCTAGCCATAGGACTTCTCCTTGACTATCCTAGAGGACTAGAAATGGAACCCACCATTTAGAAATTCAACCAAATCTAAACTCACTTTAGAATTCTACATGGATGGTCATCAACCTCCAAATTACTTGGAAGGTTAGGACCAATGTGTAGGAAGATAAGGATGAGTTCCTATAAGATGGTCAAGCCTTAAGACAACCCTGGGTGGCCTAGTCTTGGTGAGGTCCAGCTTACACACACCACATTGTTGCACATGCCTGAACCCTGAAATCACTTACACTTAACCTAGCCTCCTGACTCTTTTAGGAGACTCATATGGATGGGTCTTAACCCCTAGTCCTTGGGTAAGAGGGTTAGGAACAACATATGGAGTGCCTAAAATGAGTCCTCTCATGGCTCTTGTGAGCTTAAGATGGCTTCACGACTCAACCAGAATGATTCCATGTTACTCACCTTGAAATAATCTACATTTTTCCAAAATTTCAATTTTTGACCCTCGGGGCCCTAAACCTACCAAATTACCCAATTACCCTCGGGGCCAAATTCCCAAAATTACCCAAATTTCCCAAAATCCCTTCAAAATCATTCCAAATTATTCCCTACCATTCAATTTGACCAAAATTACCTAAATATGACAAAATTTTCAAAATTCCCAAAATACCCCCCAAAATTACCAAAATGCCCTTCATAACCAAAAAATTTGAAAATACCAAAAAATCTCAAAAATTCCAAACTATTCTCCATATCATTTTCTTCAACTATCACATACTCCGATTTTGTCAATTTAAACCAATTTGATTAAAAATCCCAAATTTGCCCTTAAAACCCAAACTTAACCCAATTGAACATAATGATAACCAAATTGATTCCAATTTTCTCCAATAAAGTTCCAAACCTCCATAACACTCCCACAAACCAAAATTTTTGTTAATTTGACCCCAATTTGATCCCAAGCTTTTTCTAAAATTATCCAAATCCCAAAAATCCAAGTTTCCCCAATTAACCTTCATTATTCAAACCACCCAAACAAACACAAAACCCCTCAATTTTCTCCAAAGTAAATTCCAATATCTTCCTCACATCCCCACAAACAACATGCAACATTAATTTGTCTAGAATTTGCACTCAAACTCAACCCAAGCTCAACTCAAACCAAAATTCTCCATTTTGGCCTAAACTAACCATAAACCCAAACAAGCCTAAATTCCAAAATCAAAACCCAACCAAAGTCGAAAACTCTTTGTCACACCCCCATAAACATTTTGCAACACTAATTTTACATCAAATCCAACACTAGCCCAACTTTAACCCAAAAAAAGCCCAATTTTGGCCCATAAGCCCAAATTCTTCCAATTTGAACCATATGGTCAATAATTTCCCAAATTTCATTTTTAAATAAAATTTCAACATGTCCTATTTCAATTTAAATCAATTTCAAATCAATTCAATCATCGCATACTCAATTTCAAAATTTCAAATCATCACATGCATGATAAAGGCCCATTACCTCATACATTCTTAAAAGTTCATTCCTTGAAATTTTGAAAGCCCAAGTTTTCAATCCAAGGCCCATATGATCTTCCTCTTCATCATGCATTCAATTAAAATCATCCTTAAGTTTCAAATTCATCATCAAACCATTCCAAATCAAGCTTCATGAAAATTGTCATCAAGATATAAAAAATCCCAAAAATCCTTTCTCATGCAAATGAGCCAACTTTTTCCCAAGCCACATGAAGCCATGAGAACTTTAGACTTGTCATCACTCCATGGTGCCATATTTAAGCCACATGAAGCCATGAGAACTTTAGACTTGTCATCACTCCATAAATGGAAAAAGGAGGAGAGCCTTTAAACACCCCTTAAAAGTCATTAACCTTACCTATGCTCCACCCTAACCTAAAAATAATCCAAACAATTTTGATAGGAACTTACCATCCTTCCCTTGGCTGACCCAACTGATTTTCCATCAGCCTAAAGCCACCTTGGAGGGTGAACCAAATCCAAAAACATGACTTGACCAAATCAAGCCCAAAATGCACCCTTCCCCCCTTCCATTTGAATCAGATCCTTTACACAAGTCAAGCTTCAATTGAACTCACCAACTCCAAGCCCTGACCCCACTTAGTCAAATGGTGACCCATGCTTGCCAGCTGGCCACCTAGCTTGCTGGAAAACCCCATGGCTGAGAGCTCCATGTGAGCTAAAAATTCAAATTTTGCCTTGCTCAGTTTTCCCAACCTCAATGGTCATTGTGGCTCTTCTTCCCTTGACATAGGCAGTTGATTCCAAGCCCTAACTTCCCTTGAGCTCAGCCATGGCCCCTCCTATTTAAACTCCTCACCTCCACGGCCAAAAGTTTGGCTAAAATTAATTCTCACCAAACCTCCATCCAAGTGAGCAGAATTGTTCCCAAAGACCAGAGAAACTTAACCCCACTGCATTCCTGCCATAATTCCCCCCTAGTTGAGCTCAATTTCAGAGCTCAATCTCAGTCCCAAAATAGGAAATTCTTAATTACACTACCAATCCCCAAATTGAAGCTCCCTTAAGCTTCACCAGAGCTTAAGTAGAAGATGCCCATCAAAATCCCCCTCTGCCCGAGCCTCTAAGCTGGACTTTCACCTCAAGTCGTCCACCGCTTGGAGGACTTCTGAACCAAGCACAAAGCCTGATTAAATTGGTGCATCCCAGAGGTTTGCCGGGACCAGACGAAGCTTCCACAAGCATCCAATCGAGGCCACACCTATTGGACTAAGGTAATGGCTCAAAACACTCAAACCAAGCTCGGTTTAAGACTTTGTGAAGAAAATTTTGATTTGGCCCTTGATCATTTGTATAAATATACTTGTCGAGGTTAGATTTAGTTGTAGCAATAAATTTCATGAAAATCCTTTGAGAATCGAGGGAGAAATTAACCCTAGAAGGTGTGCGGTTGAGGGATCACACTAGGCGGGGACGATGACACTGCGTCATCGGATTATTCGTGTATCAAATGAAGGGCCAGGATCAAGTCGGACGAGCAAATAGTTCATATACAGCGGGATGTGTGGTGGCTGACGTAGATGGTAGCGCTGAATAGCAGAGTGACGCGTGGAACTTCGACGGGTCCAAGGATCCAGTCAGTGCTGACTGGGTTAAGTAGAAAAATCAGGATTTTCTGATTTATTTAATTACCCAGAATTTCAAAAATGCATAACTTTGTGTAGAAAAATCAAAAAATTAAAAGAAAAATACCCTCTTACTCGGTCAATAGAGGAGAATAATGTGGAATTAAAATTAAAATTATTTTCTTAGTATTTATTTTAAATTAATTAAATACAGTAAACCTTAAATCAATTCTCCTCTCACACGCACAATTCACCATGGCTTGGGACTATGGGGCTTTTGTTCCCTCTATCTATGGGAACATTCCCTAAATTTTCAAGGCCAGAGAAGATCTCTAAGTAGAGAACCATATTTTCCAAGTTTATGTGCCTATTTTGATATTTTAAATGTAATAATTACTATAGTGATTAGAAAATTCTAGGAAAATTAGGGTAGGTTCCCTATGACTAGAGGAACTTAGGAAAATTATTTAGTGAACAAAAACATTCAATATAAACCTAATTGGCTACTTAACCTAAAATCAATTTTGAATTAATTATGGCAAACTAAAAATAAAAATAACTTGAAATCATTTCTCCATTGTTCTTTAGAATAATAGAAACACTCATAAAAATTTTAAAGCCTATTGGAATTAATTTAATCCACTAATTGAATTTCCTAAGTAACATAGTCATTTTGAATATTAAAAATTTCATAAAACCCAAAATGCATTTCAAAAATTCATCAAATTAATTTTGAGAGTTCTCTGTAATCAGTAAAGTCCAAGAAAAATAAAATTGTATTTTTCATAAAAAATTGATTTTTAATCATTTTTTAAATCTTTAATAATAGAAATTATAAAAAATCATAAAAATATAAAAATTCACCAAAATGTTACGTTTGATCTCTTAATCACTTGAGAACCATCAAAATATTTTTCCTAAGACTCTAAGTTAAGATATTAATTTTTAAAGGCCTAGGATAATTTTTAACATTTAAAAAATGAATTTTCTTAACTTTTCACTAAAATAATTCTAATAAATCAAGTAAAAATCAAAAAAATGTAAACTTTGTTTCTCTGGGTTCCCCGACCTTTGTGAGATTTTTAAAAAATATAAAACTTATTTTTATACTTTTAAAATATTTTATATTTAATTAACACTCTAAAAATTAAAATAATAATTATAATTAAATTAAAATTCAAAAAATCACCAAAATTGGTCCAAGAGATCCTCTAGTCGAGTGGGAAAATCCCATAATTTTCTTAAGGGTAGATAGTTAATATTTATTAAGTTATTGAATTTTCTTTCAAAACCCTAATTTTCTATTAAAAATAATTCTAAAAAAAACTAAAGACCACAAAATTACATTTTCTCCTCTGATGTCTTAATTGACATATGAGAGACATGAAATAAAAATTTCAAAGTTATTGAGATTTAATTTAGTAAGTTATGGGGTGATTAAGCCTAATAGGGCATAAGGGTAATTAAGGAACCTTAACCCTAATTAACATTTAGGCTTAACCAAGGGTAAAGAGGAAACATTTGATCTTAATTGTTTACTTCGATGATTGAAACTTCGGGAATGATGTGGTAGGAACTTACTAATCACCATCAATATCAAAAAGAAATACTAATTACTTATATTCCTTAAGATTTGGAAGATTAATTAAGTATTAATGGTAGGGTTAGGGGTATGATATAGGAAGATATCCATTCTTCAATCTAAACTCTAACCAATGATTTGATTAAATCTATTTAACCCTTAACAAAGCTTAAAATGAATTAACCCAATTAATCTAAAGTGATTAAAGGGAAATAATGATATAGTAATAATAAGTAATAATCTTAAACGTAGAAATTTAATTTAAAAAATTAATTGAAATAATTTTAAAATAAGTGAATAATAAAAAAATATATAATAATAATAATAATTTGAAACACTAGAATTAATTTAATGTGTTTTTTGACTTCCTAGGTTGTGTCAGGGGGTAAGGTTGCACTGGTTACTGGTTTGTTGGCTCTTTCCTGGCCCGTTCATTTAAGTTATTGTTCCATTGGTAATGGCTCGTGAGGGGGTTGAAGCAGATCCTTCTTGGGGGGTTAAACGATCTTATGCTGAGGTTACTGTAAGAAATGAGGGAGGAGTCACTCTGGGTGACAAGTTGGTATTCCCGCAACTTTACCATGATGCAATAGATGGGAAAGCAGAATGTGAATTCATTAGAAGGTGTACAAAGAAGGATGGAAAGCTTGCTTTGATCTTTACAGAGGAAGAAATCAGTAAACTAGCTGAACCTTACAAGTTTACTTTGGTGGGGAAGTTCCAGTTTGGTCATCCCAAACTTGACATTGTTAGAAAGGTGATTGATGATCTCAAACTCATTGTACAATGGAAAATTGGAGTGTTTGATAGTAGACACATTATGCTTCAACTTTCAAGAGAAGATGATTATGCTCAGGTCTTTTCAAAGAAATTCATCATGGTGGATGGGAAAACCCTGAAGCTATTGAAATGGACCATGGATTTTGATCCTTCACATGAACCCCCTATTGTTCCTGTTTGGTTTAACCTCCCTAATTTAAAACTACCTTACATTCATCACCAAATCTTATATGACATAGCTGACTCTATGGGGAAACCACTCAAGTTGGATATGCCTTCGCTAACATTTCCGGAATCTCCAAAGCCGGATTTCGGTGGAAAGGAATATAACCTGACCCATATATTGATGGGGTATGGTTGGGTACAGCTAATAATGGCTATTGGCAACCTATTTTCCTTGAATATCAACCTTTATATTACAAACACTACCATATTTTTGGGCATACTGTGGAGCAGTGCTATAGAGTACATCCAGAGCTCAGACCTTTTAAGATAGCCCAAAAGAACCCTCTGGAGGTTAATCAACCTTCAACCGCAAACAACAAATCGAAGATGGTCCAATTCCTCCGCACACTTTTGTCGACGGGAGTAATAATGAGTCTCGGGGTGCTTGGAATTTCCGAAACCAAGGCTTCGGGAGGAACAATCAAACTACTCACTTTATTTCTAATCCTACATCCGTGGAAGATATCACCGATAAGAACCCCCGATGAAAATAGATTAGATGGGTCAGAAGCTATGGCTACTGAAAGTAGGATTGATTATTTATCAAGTGCTCAGGTGAATCCCTTGGCTGATACTGAGATTCAGTGTCCTCCTATCATCCCTCCAAATTTTTCAGGTGCCAACAATACAGTGTATATTGAGCATCTTGTACCATAAGCTCTTGAGCTGTCCTCTTTAGATCATTTGCCTTCAGAAATGAAAGGAGCCTGGACAATTCAGAAAAGTAGGAAAAAAAAGGAAAGATGTCATGGAACTCAAATACCTGTCTCACACTAATATCATTGATGCTCTGGATCCTGATACTTCTAAGGCCCCTCCCCCTAGATTGACTAGGGCTAGTAAGGCTACTCACCATGATTAACTTATTGGGTTGGAATGTTAGGGGTGTGAAAAGTCCTGGCACCCTTAACAGAATCAAAAACCTTATCAGGACTTATAGGCCTTGGATCATTGCCTTGCTGGAACCTATGGTTAATAGCAACACTCTCGGATTCAACAAAAAGTTTAAGGGTTATAATTTCTATGCTAACCGTAATAATAAAATCTGGCTCTACATTAGACATGAGATTACTTTCCAGCATTCTTGCCGATGACTTCCAGTTCCTCCACCTGCACTTCAACATTGATCATTTCTCTGGTCTGGCTACTTTCATCTATACTGGTTGCTCTTCTCTAGATAGATCTATGCTTTGGGATAAGCTTATTAATATTAGCAGTGTTATCCAGGAAAATTGGTTAGTTGGTGGTGATTTTAACAGTATTTCTGACCCTAGTGAGAAATTTGGTGGGAGAAGCCCTAACCTTCAGAATATGTTGCAATTCACTTCCAGAATCCAAAGTGCTCAATTATTTGACTTGGGCTATATTGGTACTCCCTTCACTTGGCAAAGAGGAAAAATTTTAGAGAGACTAGACAGCATTTCTAGTCAACGATAATTGGATGAATACCTTCCCAATCACTAGAGTGCACCACTTAAATAGAACTTGTTCCGATCACTCTCCCATTATTATTAAGATATCACTTTTTCAGCATAATGGACATCCTTCTTTCGCATTTCAAAATGTTTGGGCTAAACACCGTAACTTCTGGAAGCCGTCAAGATAGGGTGGAAATCCCCATCTTCTTCTTTTGATAACCCTCTAATTAGGTCGTGGAGATTACAGAAACATCTATCAAGTCATTTAAAAAGTTGGAACAAAGTTGTCTTTGGTAATGTATTTGAGCAGGCTAAGCAATGGGCTGATAAGGTACAATTTCTGGAGGCTGAACAAGCTAGGGGGCTGGATAATCTTGATGAACTCATGGATGCCCAAGATAAGTATCTACATGCCTTGACTATTGAAGAAGAATTTCTTTCACGGAAGGTCGCTATTAACAAACAATTGTATGGGGATAGAAACTCCAAGTATTTCCATGCGAGTGATTAAATACGGAAGACAAATTAATGCAATAACCAAAATCAAAACTCGGGATGGACGAGTGGTTAGATGATCCTCTCCCGATTAAGGAGAATGTTGTTCGGTACTTTCGCAGCCTCCTTGCCGCAACCCTTATAGAACCTACTCGTCTTTAGGGGGATTTGTTTAATGAACAGCTGAATATCGTGCAAAACCCGCAATTGCTTCATTTACTCGATGAAGCCGAGATTCTTCATGCTTTGAAATCAATGGATGGGAACAAGGCTGCAGAGTCCGGATGGGTTTACTCCCGTTTTCTACTCGATCGCTCGGGAAATTGTTGGTAAAGATGTGGTGAAGGTCGTCCAAGCTTTTTTCAGTGGACCGACTTACCAAACTATTTTGCTGCCAATATTATTGCTCTGATTGCTAAAGATGAGAAGAGAAGTACCTGGAATGATTTCAGGCCAATAAGTATCACTAATACTCTCAACAAGATTATTAGTAAGATCATGGTGAGAAGACTACAACCATCTCTACATCTTTTAGTCAGTGAAAACCAATCTGCTTTCATCCAGAATAGAAATATAATGGATAATGTAATGCTTGCTCAAGAATTACTTTTGGAGATTAACAAGCCTTGCAGAGGACATAATGTAATTTTTAAGTTGGACCTAAGGATGGCTTATGATTCTATTAGCTGGCACTTTATCCATATCATGCTACAGGCAAGAGGCTTTAGCCCAGTTTTTTGTCAGTCTATTCAGAGATGGTTAAATAACACTTCCTTCACTATTCTACTCAATGGCTATAATTATGGGTTCTTTAAACCGGGCAGGGCCTCAGCTGGGGGATCCCTTATCTCCAACAATCTTTATACTTGCTTTTGATTATTTTTCTCGATTTCTTAACCGAGCTCACGTAAATTTTCCATATCTATGTTATCATCACAGCTCTAAACCTATCATAAGTCACCTTGCTTATGTTGATGATGTGATCCTCTTCACTAATGGTGGCAAACAATCCATAAAGAAGTCTTTGGATATTCTGAAACATCTTCAGCAAGTCTCAGTGTTGGAACTCAACAAACACAAATGTCAATTCATGGCTGGGAAATATTTCAGAAATCTAAATTGGATAAAGAATACTACTGGTTTTTCTACTTCTGATAAGCCTTTAAAATATCTGGGGGTTCAGTTAATCAAAGGCAGGAAGAAACAAACTCATTATGATGAAGGGGTTCACAAGGTTACAGCTCAGATTAACAGTTGGACCAACAGCTTTCTTTCCAATGGTGGAAGGGTGACTCTTCTCAAGAATATCCTCACCACCTTCCCTTTGTTTACTATGCAGATGGTCAGAATGAAGAAAAGCATACAAAAACTATTGGAAACTACCTTTAACAAATTCTTGTGGGAGGGGCAAGCACAAACAAGCACATTGGGCCACATGGAATAAGCTTTGTAAACCCATTAAATCCGGTGGCTCGGGGTTCAAGAGCTTTCAACACATTAGAAAAATTTTCCTTTGTAAACTGTGTATGAAATTTAGGAAACTAGATACCCTGTGGGCTCAATTCTTATTAGCTAAATACTGTAGAACCAACCATCCTGATGCGGTAAAGGTCAAAATTGGAGATTCTCAACAATGGAAAAGTTTACTGAAGATCAGGACTGAAGCTAATAATTTTTTCTGCTGGGAGATTAGAGATGGTTCCGCCAATTTTTGGCTTCGACAACCGGCTTTTGGATGATCGACTCGTATCCCATCCCTAACATTTCTTTGAATTATAACTCTAGAGTTGCTGATTTCCGGACTAATCATCAATGGGATGAAGACAAATTGAAGGAGGTTGTGGATATTCCATCCATTCAAAAGATCAAGGAGATCCCCATCAATAGAGTACAGGAGAACTCGATCGCCTAATTCTCAAGAAACCTCCCTCTCAATCTATTAATTCCTACATCTACCAGTACATACATCATTGGCCTCAAAACAATTGGGGTTGTCACCTATGGAATAAATATTTGACCCCCTCTATGTCATTTTTCAGCTGGAGATTTTTTCATAGATTCTTGCATATAGATGATATACTGAAATTGAAGGGCCTTAGACTGGTTTCTAGATGCCATCTTTGCTGTGCTCAGGAGGAATCATATGACCACCTACTTCTTCAATGTTTTGTGGTTAGGGAGGTATGGAATAGAGTGTTGGAACATTTTCAACTTACACATCACTTCAGGAACTGGATATCTGTGGAGGACTCGTCGGGTGATTAGGCTGGAACTGAGGCTTTCAATGTATCCACTGATCATTTGGTGGTTTGTCTGGATGGCAAGGAATAAAAATAAGTATGAGAACTCTTTATGTTTTATAAACCAAATCCTTGCTAACTGCTGCTCCTTCATACACAGGGATAATAATACACATGAATTGAGGAACAAAACCAGGATCCAAATTAAGTTATTTCACTGGATCCCTCCCTCCACTTCTTGGGTCAAAGTTAACATAGATGGGAGTTATTCCCCTTATTCTTCTGGTTGTGGTGGTGTGTGTAGAAACCACCAAGGTAGATTACTGTGGGGATTTCAAACTTCTATTGTCTCTGATTCCCCTCTTCAATCTGAAATGACTGCTGCCATTTGGGCTCTAAAGTCTGCTAAGGCTGCTGGGCACTCTCTTATCTGGATGGAATCTGATTCACTTCAACTAGTCAATATAATGAATGGCATTACTGATGTTCCATGGATGCTTATATACCTTCACAAGTCCTTGAAGGACTTAACAAAGGAAGTAACAGTCTACTGGAGTCATCTGCATAGGAGGGAAATCAACCAGCCAATCGGCTTGCAAAAACGGCTTCAAAAACTCGCAACTTTCAAATGTTTCAATTTCTCTTCGGGTATCTAAAACAACTACTTTTTGGTGATTTACTTTCACTTCCTTTTATCAGATGTAACTAAACTTTTGCTCCATTAATGCATTTTATATTTTACTAAAAAAAAATTATATATATATATATAAAATAATTTCTTTAATCAATTAAAAATAATTTAAGATATTTAAATAACTTCTTTAATAAAAAATATAATAATTTAAAACATTAAAATAATCTCTCTAATAAAATAAAGAATAATAATTTAAAACATTTTAAATAACCTTTTACAATTTAAAAAAAAATAAATGAATTAAAAATATCTTAAATTAAATAATCAATTAATTAGAGAGTCAATTAAATTAAATAATCAATCAATTAAATAATTAATTAAGTTAGATAATCAATTAATTAAAACACTGAAATATCTTAAAATGCAACAATCAATCTAAAACTCTTTAGGAACATTACTGCAATTAAAGACTTTGTAAATTAAATTAAATTGCCTTAAACTATTAATCCAACTTTAAATTGAATTGGTTAGATACTTTGATGAACCAATTTAGCCCTAAAAGACATTTATTTCATAACTTCTAAATGAAATTTTAAGTAACATGTCACCTCTCTCATAAGACAACTAAAACATCTAAATTTACTGAGCAAGAAAAATTAAAACGAATTTAAACTTTAATCAAACATTAGATTATTAATTCAGCTAGAACTTAAAATTTAATCACCAACAAAAATAAAACCTATAATTGTAATTAAAATTAAAACGTCTCATTGGATGATCGAGAATCCCTTGGATGACGTAACCTAAGTGTTGCTAACGAGACTTCCCACGGTCTAAATGAAAGTGTGGAACTCATTTAGTTGAGTTTAGCAAATTTATTTAGACTAAGTGAATCTGATGAAAATAGTGGTGTCGGGTTGATGGAACCGTGGGATCTTAACCGGTTCCGCTTAATCAACTTTAATATTTCCCTTAATAAAACTTAAGACATTAAATTTTAAACTCAAACTCTAAACCATGACACTTCTCTTATCCCCTGATTGTCACTTCTTTAAACTAAACCCTCTACAAAAACAAGGAGCTCGGAGCAAGCTCGATGGGCAGCACTATCTATAGGATTTTGAGGTATTTTTCCTAGTGCAACATAAATCCTTATTTTATCTCTTTAGGCATTTGCTTAATTACGTTATACAATTTAAGCACTATCTCGTTTTAGGACTCTAGGTAGTCGTTTGGTATGACATAAACCCTCACATCTTCGAGGCTATTTTTATGCTTATATCATACGAGTATAAGTCCTAATTGATTAAAATTGGTAGGATTGCAACATAAAATAATTCTACTAAATTTAAGCCAAACAATAGGATAGTGGGGAAGTCACCGAGGTTATCCTCGGATCCTTGACATCCCCTACCTTTCTTCCATTGGATTCTCAAACTAAAATGTTCCAAATTTGATCCAATCCCTTTTGAAATTCCAAAATCAAATCCTTTGAATGCTTAAACTTTGAGATTCTTGAAAGCGAAACCACTGATATTTATCGAGAGTTTTCTTACGTGCCTTTGGACATTTAGGATGTAATTAACTATAGGGGCTTGCCCTTATAGGGAACTTTAAGAACCCAGGTAATATAAACCCTGCTTAATTTTATATTAAGCAGGGGAATTTGTCGGCTCATAAAATTGGTAAAATTAAGCAGGGGAATTTGTCGGCTCATAAAATTGGTTCGTAGACCAAACGAATTTCACAAATCTTTTAGTTTATTTAATCGAGCCCCATCATCAAGCAATGTATCTATTCCTCGGGACATATACATGTTTTGTGATGCGGTGCTCGTTTATATAAACCATTTAGGGTGTGAGATCTTTTTGATTTCATATTTTCAAATTTAAAGCTATATTTTCGAAGTTAAAATTATTTTCAAATGATACTTGTCAAATAATTATATATAAATACATGTATATATATATATATGAATATTTAAATAAAATTTAAAATCTAAAATTCACCGACAACATCTGTAGGTGACCCCCTCTTCAAAACACATAACCTATAAATATGTCGACACCTAGGCGCCAACTCAATTGTTTTATTTATGCACGTTTTGCTTTAAGGGATACATCTCTTCGTTAAAATGTGTCTAGATTCATTGTATAACTCATTTGAAATGTGTAATATCATCTGGGGGCTTCTAGAATACCTTAGAATCACTAAAATTTAAAAATTAACTTCTCTAATCGTCTCTGGCGTTAGTTCTAGCACCTAAGCGCCAGACTTAATTTATAAAATTTTCTTCATAAAGCTCAAATTTTTATCCTTTTTGGTTCTTCACATCCTTAAACTCATCTTCTTATACCTGCAACAAAAAACATAAAGATACCTTTCATTAAAGCATAATATCCTTAAAAAAATTAAGAATAATTTATCAAAAAAATGGTTAATTTTAAGGTATATCAATTCCCCCAAACTTAAACGTCATTTGTCCTCAAGTGACACTACTCTTAAAAAAACAAATATTGTGAATGAGTTTCTTTAGGAGTTTCTAAAATTTTGTTCTGGAAATATAGTACTCTAATTTAGAAAAAAGAAAGTATGGTGATTGAGACCAATTTAAAGTTTAGAAATTTCTTAAGTGAAGGAGAATGTGAAATATGAGTTCCCTATCTTATTCAAAAATAGTTGTAGATTTTTCAAATATAGTGTTTAGGCATTCTATCTTCTTTACTTAAAAATTTTCATTAAAAATAATTATTCTCACTATATTATATTCTTGAGCTTAGGAGTTTATCAAATATTATGCATATAAAAAGATCAGATGTAGAACCAATTTTTTATTTGACACTAATCCTCAAGCTTCACCTCCCGTACTATACTTTTCTTTTCTTTTTCTTCTTTTTTTCTTTTCTTTTCTTTTTCTTTATTTTGCTGGTAGGGATTACTATATCTGGATATGCCTTTAATGATCTTGAATTCCACTCTTCCTTTCCTAAAGCAAAGGTCTGATGTATCATTTACTTAAAAATATAATAATAGTTTTGAAAACTACTATTAATGAAAGAAATTTTAGTATTGAGAATAAAAGTCTAATCCTTCTATATTTTTCAAAAATACAATATCTCTCATTAAGATAATTACAAAATATTTATCATTTCTTTATTAAGAAATTTTAACTTCAATTTTTTACATCCTTACTAAAAATTTCAACAAAATTTTCTTACTCATTTCTATATTCAAATTTTTACTTACCTAATATAACTTCATTCAGATAATTATTTTTCAAAATCAAATTTATTTTTAGCGCAATTGAAAACAATTAAAATTTATTTTTTAAAAAATTGGTTTTCATTCTCCCCTCCAAACTTAATTTTTAAAACATTTTGTAATTTAAAGTTTAAAATAAGCATAAAGAAGGAAAAACATTAAAGGTGTTTTAAAGCAGGAGAATAAATGTTGGTGTAAAAAGTAATACAGAAAAGTAACAATATGAGTAGCATTTAAAAGCTAACACTCTTTTCTAGCATTGATACAATACTAAATAAATACAAGAGCAAACTGTCATAGTGATAAATAAGTCCTCAAACAACCCTACAAAATCATCAGAGTCTAAATTTACCTAATAACAGACACATAAAATAAAAACAACAACATAAATTATAAATACTACAACATAGAAAAAAGTCTAATCATCAGCTTCAGTCTCCTCCTCCTCATCATCATCATCAAATTGGATATCAGTATCCATAGCTTTTGGATCTGTATAAGGTAAAAATCTAGGGCATGTATCGAAATTTATAGACTGATCTCCCTTTAGAAATTTTACCAACGCTTCATCATATTCAGCATCATAATCACTTTTCCTAAAAACATAATATCCATATGATCAAATTTCTTGTCCAAATCCTCATACGACATTGCATCATAAACATATCACTTTGATGTTCCAAATATTTTTTACTCAAAATATCCCAAAATCCAGGTGGAGGCTCAGTAATAGTGGATGTAGATGTCTAGGAGTACAATGCATTAAATTAGAAGGTGCACTAGGGACCTACCTCTAGGTCTTCCATAAACATTTACCTTAGCCTTTCCAATAGGTTTCAAAGGTTTCAATTGTTCTACAGAATGATAATGTTTCACACCAGATTGCTTACACAAGGAGAAAATAAAAGATGGAAAGCCTAGCCCAGAAATACTACTAGCTCTTGCAGAAGAACTAATAACAACATATATAATTAACCAATGTCAATCGGATTCATCTCTTGAATACAATAATTCAGAATGTCTCGTTCTTTTGTAACCTTACTTAAATGATTCGAGGGAAGGAGACGAGCAGAAATGAAATAATGTCAAGCTTTGGAAGGAGCATTGAGTGAGGTGGAAGAAAAATTTACCTTCTTAGCATTTCTGACGTTCCAGGCTCCAGATCCATCAATCAAATAATGGATAATACTATTAAGGTCAGCCTCAGATGGAGTGTATCCTGAATAGAAACAGTCAGTGAAAGGAAGCAGACCGTATAGCATGTTAATCCTCTCTGGAGTGAACTCAACTTCCTTAGCTCAAATGAATACTTCATTATCCACCGCCGTAGTAACATTCACATAGAATTCATGAACAACGGGGATAATGGAAACAACAATAAAATAGTAGAACTTCTCCTAGTTTCGTGCTACAATAACCTTCTTGATCGCTCCATCGGGGTGATAAAAACTTCTCTCTGCAATAAATTTTCTGGTGGAGGTAAACTCTGTATAACGCATTTGTGTGTTATTATTAATGAATTTAGATCGATCAAAATCTTCTCTCCCCTTTCCTCTCTTATATTAGGAGTCATCCTAAAAATCAAAAGAAATAATTAAATTCTAACATTAAGATTATAGAATTCTTCCATGCTTTTTCAAGCTAAATACCACTTAAATCCATGGATTTTACATTAAAAAATCAAAAATTTATGAAAATTTCAGCTCTCTTCCAAAGTTTGAGAAATCCATGGTAGATTTACAAAATAACTAAGCTAAAGTAAAGATCTAACCTCAATATGACGAGATCTAGTTTTTTCAAGCTTTGAAACTTCATAAATCAATCTCTAGAGGGATACCTAGGACTGATTTTCATGAAATAGAGGAAGAACAAGGAGCTTAAGTGTTAAAAATGGTGTCGGGTGGTTTAAATCACGACTTCGGCCTTTTCAGGTGAACTGGTGCCTAGGTGCAAGGTTTGGCGCCTAGACGCCAGACTTGTAAAAATATTTTTTAATTTTTCAAATTTTCATTTTTATGTAATACTAAGAAAGTCTAACAGATGTAGGCTCAAAATTTCTCAGCAAACTCATTCAATTCCTCTAATTCTATTAATGAAAAGGAAAGTTCAAATGCATATTAGATTCCAACATTCTAACACAAGATTTATACAAATCGCTTCAATTTCATTCCAGATATTTAATATTGTGTACAACAAACACAAAAAATACAAACATACACATCAACATACGATTTAACTCACAAACTAGATTCAACGAGTACAAAATCATCATATAGATCAAACTTCAAATAGACAACACATATAAAAACACCATTAGATAACACCCTTCATCATTTTAAGACTTTACTAATTGTGATCAGAACCTTCATTCTTCCCATCACAAGGTAAATTGCTACGAACAAAGTAGTGAAAGAAAGGGGCACGAGGAAATTCCATGATAGTTTTCCCATCAATCCAATTATTTTTGTCATACATTGTTACCTGATAATCCTCAAAAACAACCATATGATCAGATTGATGCTTCATTTTTCATTCCATATGCTTGTATTGATGGAACATCTCATGCATCTTATTGTTAATAAGAAGTAACTCCTCTTTAATCTTCTCAAACTTGTTGATCATCCTCTCCAAATTCATTGCCAAATATCCATTAAAATAAGTTTGTGAATCCTTGTGCACAAACTTATCATTTCTCTCTAAACTCATATTTCTATTCTCCATGGAATCTAACAAATCCTTATCTCTCTCTAAATTTCGGCTTTACTAGTCAATTAATGGAGGGGATACTCATTAGGGATGAAGATAGGCTATTTTATAAGGAACGAAATGGTTAAAACAGCGATTTGGCATTTTTTACCACGTCTAGTAACTGTAATGCTTAGGCGCCAATTCTAGCGCCTAGGAGCCAGTATCACAAGTAACTGGCGCTTAGGTGCCAATTCTGGCGCTAGTATCCAAAAAAATACCGTTTCACCTCACGTTGAATTTTTAAAGGTTCCAAGCATATTTAAATCTTCATAAGGTGTTAAATAATTGATATAAATCAAAAGGATGATTACATCCTAAAGCAATCAACATAAATAAAATTAAATCAATAGAAATATTGGTTGTCTCCCATAAAGCGCTTGGTTTAATTTCGTCAACCCGACTTATCCATAGGTTTTACTCAGACTGACTAATTCTATTAATTCTTTTTAAAAAGGCATTTTTTCTCCAATATAAGGTTTCAATCTTTGCCCATTTAGTTTAAATAAATTATCAGTCCTTGGATCTTTTATATCTACAACTCCGTAAGGATAAACATTTTCCACTATATAAGGCCCCATCCATTTGGACTTTAATTTTTCAGGAAATAATTTCAATCGGGTATTATATAATAAAAATTCTTGTCCAGGCTCAAAATTCTTCTTAAAATTTTTCTTATAATGTTAATTCTTCATCTTATCTTTATAAATTCTAGCATTCTCATAAGATTCATTTCTGCTTTCATCAAGCTCATTTAATTGTAACAATCACTTTTCTCTAGCATCCTTCAAATTATAATTAAATTCTTTTATCGCCCAATAAGCTTTATGTTCTAGCTCAACAGGTAAATGACAGAGTTTTCCATGTACATGCCTATAAAGTGACATTCCTATATTAGTTTTATAAGATGTCCTATAAGCTCGTAATGCATAATCAAGTCTGTCAACCAAATCAATTCTTTTAGGATTTACAGTTTTCTCTAAAATGCTTTTGATTTCATGATTTTAGACTTCTGTCATTCCACTAGTTTGAGGGTGAAAAGCTGTAGCATTTTTATGCTTAATTCTATATTTGCTAAGTAATTTTTTAATCTTAAAATTCTTAAAGTGACTTCCCCCATCGGTAATAATGAGTCTAGGTACTCCAAATCTAGTAAAAATCATTTTGAATAAAAATTTTGAAACACTTTTAGCATCACAATGAGGTAAAGCTACACCTTATATCCATTTAGAAACATAACCAACAACTAATAATATATAAATTTTTCTACAAGATGTTATAAATGATCCCATAAAATTCAATCCCCATACATCAAAAATTTAAACTTCTAAGGTAAAATTCAGAGACATTTCATTTTTTCTAGAAATGGTTCTTGCTCTCTGAGATCGATCACAAGCTTTTACATATTTGTTAACAAAACATAGGCCAATAAAATCTACATTGTAAAATTTTAAATTCAGTTTTATCAATACCAAAATGTCCTCCAAACTCATAATCGTGGCATTTGTGAATGATTTCATGAGTTTCCTTATTAGGTACATGATGCGATCCTGACTTTTACTTTTGTAAGAATTTATGAATATATATTTAAATATTTATAATAATTATTGTAAAATTCACAATTTCAAATGCAAGTATATGTATTGTTTCAAGTAATACAGGGCTCTATTGGAGTCATGGTTATCGATCCCACAAGAAAGATTATGAGAAAATTAAGAAATATTTTAGATTTTTTAAATTAAAAGTAATTATTATTTATATTTATTTTCAAAACTCAAATTTTAAATTTAATAAAATTTTTATTAAATGTAAGTAAGCACTAATTAAATAAAGATTAATGCAGGTATAAATAAAACAACTTTCTCCTTTTCAACTAATCCAAGATTTTTAGAATAATTATCATTTGTGGAGAACCTAAATTATGGTATTGAGCTAAATAGAAGCATTCATATTCTTTACCTTCGCTCTATAGTATAAAGAACATTGGCTAATCTATAGATCGGTTCATGATGTTTTATTAGTAGAATAGGTTAATCTAGGCTCACACTACTAGATGTCCAAGGGTGGTTATGGTCGGCCCTACCGGTGATTCATTCCCTTTCTATAGACTAAATTATTAGAATTTAGTCTGTCACTGTAAAAAATAATCAAATCTATGCCCAATAAATAATATCTTCCTATTTATTTGCACTTCACCTTGAATAACCCGTATAAAGCCTTCGATTACCCAAGGATTCATGTGATATCTACTAGTTAAAAACTCATCTCCAGATAGGTCTCAGAATTCTTCAACAGGTTTTAAAATATTAAATGGCCAGTTTAAAAGTAAATTAAGATCAGGTATTAATATCATCATAATTTTTATAAATATTTTAAGTTAAGTTCTCCAACAAAATTCAATTATCTTATTATCTTTTCATAGTTGAATGGAGAAGAAAACAAACTACTCAGAACACATTAAATTAACACAACAAAACATATTTATAAAACTTTGAACCAAGTTACAAATACTTATCTGGAATGTTCCTTCAAGTGATCAGTTGACTCCATTTGACTCCAATGCAATGTACAAGACTTCAACAGCAACAATACTTGAAAACTCACACTTACTACTCAAGGAATTGAGTAGTAATACTCAAAATAAACTCACTAAATGCAAAAGAAAGTGTCTCCCTAAAATGATTGGATGCTAAAGGGGGGTATATGGTGATAGAATGGCTAGTGGGGGCTATAGAGTGTTAGAAGGGGCTTTAGGGTGCATGATCCACTTTAAAAATACATATTTTTATCCCTTATTTATGATTCAATTCTTAAGGATATTATGCTTTAATGAAAGGTATTTTTATGTTTTTGGATGTAAGTGATAAAAAAAAGTTCAAGAAGGATAAGATTTTTGACGACTTTGGGTAGTTATTTTGACGGTGTTAAGCGGTTATTAGAGCTTCTAGAAGACTAGAAATTACTCCTAATTTATAGGACATGTGATAAAATGCATTTGGATATAGAGAAATGGTTTTGATCGCGAAGAGGTGCGATCCAAAGTGAAGAGGTGCGAAGACCTAGTCACGGAGTCCAGTGCCCAGGCGTCAGATCCCGGCGCCTAGGCGCGACAGTTACCTTCTGGTAGATACATTGTACTTGGACAAATTTGAAGAGATTCCTTAAGCAACCCTTTGTAAAATTCAGAGCTTTATAAATAGGAGCCCATTCTACAGAGAAAATTGCACCCTATAGACCCCCGGCACTTAATCCACCCAAAGCTCTCCACACTTGGAAATAGTTTTAGGGAGCCACCTTCTTTAGTATTTTTTGAGTTTATTTTCAGTTTATTTTGAGTGTTAAGTGTGAGATTATTACTATTATTGTTGTTGAAGTCTTTCATCATTACAACGGAGTCAGTAGGAGTAGTGGATCACTTGATGGAACATTCAAGATAAGTATTCGTAATTTGGTTCAAGTTTTATAAATATGTTTTGTTATGTGAATTAAATATGTTCTGAGTTGTTAGATTTCTTTCTCCTTTCAACTATGAAAGGATAATAAGATAATTAAATTTTGTTGGAGAATTTTACTTAAAATATTTATAAAAAATGTGATGATATTAATACCTTATCTTAGTTTATTTTTTAAACTGGACATTTAAATTGTTAAAACCTATTGATGAATTTTGAGACCTATCCGGAGAAGAGTTCTTAACTTGTAGATATCACATGAATTCTTGAGTAATCGAAGGCTTTATGCGGGTTATTCAAGCTGAAGTGCAAATAAATAGGAAGATATGATTTATTGGGCGTAGAACTAATTGGTTTTTAGAGTGACAAACTAAATTATAATAATTTGGTCTATAGAAAGGGAACAAGTCACTGCTAGGGCCGAACATAGCCACCCTTGGACATCTAGTAAGTAGTGTGAGGCAAGATTAACCCATTCTACTAATAAAACATCCTGAACTGATCTATAGATTAGTCAATGTCCTTTATACCTTGACCAAAGGGTAAGGAATAGGAATGCTTCTATTTGGCACAATATCATAATCTAAATTCTCCACAAATGATAATTATTTCAAAAATCTTGGATTAATTGAAAAGGAGAAAGTTGTTTTATTTATACCTGCATTAATCCTTATTTTATTTCTGCTTACTTGCTTTTAGTAAAAACTTTTGTTTAAAATCAAAACTTTGAAAAAAAATAATAAGTATTTTTAATTTGAAAAATGTAAAAATATTTCATAATTTCCTCAAAATTTTCCCTGTAGGATCGATAATCAAAACTCCACTAGAGTCCTGTGTTACTTAAAACGATACGTATACTTGTGTTTAAAATTATGACTTTTACAATAATTAATATAAAATTTAAACATAAATTCATTAATTCCTACATAAGTAAAAGTCTAGTTGCATCAAATTTTTGACACCATTACAAGGGATTAAATCTCCTAGCAGTGGTATCATATTCTTGCACTAGAAAGTATATATATAAGTCGCATCAAGTTTTTGGCACCGTTGCTGGGGAAGATAAGGAAAATAAGTAAGAAAGTTAAAAAGATAATTTTTACATTTCTAAAATTAAATATAAATTATTTCTTAAAAATAATAAAATAATAAAATAATATATAAAAAAATATATCAAAAAGATTTTAATTTATTTTTATGCCTAGTTATGGATCTGAAGGATTATTACCTTTTGATACTGAATTAGAAAGAACAGTTAAAAGAATTAGAAAAGGAAAGCAAATACAAAAATATCAGGAAATGGCTAACTTACATAACAATAATCAAAATCCAATAGAAATCAATGAACAAAATATTTATAAACCATTAAGGAATTATGCAAACATTACAGCTGATGAACTTCATATTAGTATTCAAATGTCAGCTGTAGATGCTAATTCTTTTGAGCTTAAACCTTCTATTATTCAAATGGTTCAAAATAATCAATTTGGAGGAACACCTAATGAGGATCCAAATTTACACCTTGCTAGTTTCTTAGAACTTTGTGCTACCTTTAAATATAAAATGTTTCTAATGTTGCTATTAGGCTTAGACTCTTTCCTTTTTTCTTAAAAGATAAAGCAAAGATGTGGCTTAATTCATTAGTAACTTGTTCTATTAAAACTTGGGCAGATATGGCACAAAAACTCCTTGCTAAATATTTTCCTCCATCTAAAACTGCTAAATTAAGAAATGATATAACTTCATTTACGCAATTTGGTGGAGAAACAATTTATGAAGCTTGGGAAAGATTTAAAGAACTATTAAGAAAATTTCCTCATCATGCTTTACCAGATTGGTTAATTATTCAAACATTTTTTATTGGACTTATTGGATCACTTAGATATATTATAGATGCTGTTGCTGGTGGTTCTTTAATGGCTAAGACATTTGAAGAAGCTTATACTTTAATTGAAGAAATGGCTAATAATAATTTTCAATGGCCTTATGAAAGGGTTAATCCTTAAAGAATGGCAAGTATTCAAGATAATGAAGCCTTTTCTATTTTAGCTTCACAAGTGGCTGTTATATCAAAGAAATTAGATAATTTTGCTATTAATATGTCGCATGTAAGTAATGATAATTCTGAAATACTGATGATTCTCAAACAATGGAAACTTTGCAAGCTATTGCTACTAAAACTAATAATCCTTATTCTAATTATTAAAATCCAGGTTGGAAAAATCATCCTAATTTTAATTGGAATAATGGACTTCAACAATGAAGTAATAATCAAGTTAATCCAAATTGGAACAATCAAGGAAATTTAAACTTTAGACTAACTTACCCTCCCAGTTTTAACAATCAGCAGAAAAAGTTATTTCTAGAAGAATTGATCATGCAACTAAGTAATCAGCTACAAAGTCAAAACACTGCTATTCGTAATATTGAGAATCAGACGGGTCAAATTGCTAATTATATTAATTACAGACCTCAAGGAACATTACCTAGCAATGTCGAAATTAATCCTAAAGAAACAAGGAAAGAACATGAACAAGAAAAAGCTGTACAACTTAGAAGTGGAAAGGAATTAAAAGAGAAAATTCGGAATAAAACTGAAAAAGAGAGAGAGGTAGAAGAGTGTGAAAACCCTAAAGAAACTCTTTCTCCAAGTAAAGATCAGACTGTAATTCCTATTTAAGTGGAAGTTGAAAGACCACCACCACCTTTTCCTCAAAGACTAAAACAGCAGAAGCTTGACCATCAATTTTCTAAGTTCTTTGAGATTTTTAAGAAACTTACCATCAACATTCCTTTTGCTGAAGTTTTGGAACAAATGCCAAGCTATGCAAAATTTATGAAGGATATTTTAAGCAACAGAAGGAAATTTGAAGCTTATGAAACTTTTGCATTAAGTGAAGAATGTAGTGCAATAATTCAGAAGAAATTACCTCAGAAACTTAAAGATCCTGGAAGTTTCACTATACCTTGTGCTACTGGAGAAAAATTTTGTGGAAAAGCCTTATGTAATTTAAGAGCAAGTATTAATCTCATGCCATTTTCATTCTTTCGAAAGTTAGATTTAGGAAAGATTTCTCCCACCACTGTAACCCTTTAGTTAGTTGATCGATCTATCAGTTATCCTAAAGGAGTTATAGAGGGTTTTCTTGTTAAGGTAGATAAATTTAACTTTTCTGTGGATTTCATTGTACTAGATATGGAAGAAGATAAAGAAATACCTATTATATTAGGGAGACCTTTTCTAGCTACCGGACGTGCTATGATTGATGTGCAAAAAGGAGAAATAACAATGAGATTTATTGATCAAGAGATAATATTTAATTTTTTGAAATCAATGAGGTATCCTGATAAAGAAAAATCCTATCGGATGGATATTTTTTATTATATAATTGAAAAGCATTATCAAGAAAATGTAAGATCATTTCTGAAGAAGAAATGATGAAGCTATGTTATATAATGAGTCATTAACTGAAGAACTTAAAGAAATAAATGAAGAAAATTTATCTGAAGAAACTCATTATATTCATGAAAACAGGTAAATTCTAGACATAATTAAACAAGATATACTTTTACTCTCAATTGAAAAATCCCTTGAACTGGAATTAAAAAAGTTACCTGCACATTTAAAGTATGCATTTCTTGGAAATTCTTTAACTTTACTTGTAATTATATCTTCAGAACTAAGAAAAGATCAAGAAGAAAAATTAATCAAAGTTTTGAAGAATTATAAGAAAGCTTTTAGTTGGACTGTTGCAGATATAAAAGGAATAAGCCCTTCAATTTGTATGCATAAGATTTTAATGGAAGAAAATTGTAAACCCACTATTGAACCTCAAGGAAGATTGAACCCAATTATGAAAGAGGTTGTAAAAAAGGAGATATTGAAATAGTTATATGCTGGAATTATTTATCCTATTTCGGATAGTCAATGGGTAAATCCTATTCATTGTGATTCGATGAAAGGAGGTGTAAATGTCATTATTAATGAAAAAAATGGATTAATCACAACAAGACAAGTTACTGGATGGCGAATTTACATTGATTATTGAAAATTAAACAACGCCACTAGAAATGATCATTTTTCTTTACCTTTTTTGGATCAAATGTTGGATAAATTAGTTGGACACTCATATTTCTGTTTTCTAGATTGATATTCTGGTTATCATCAATTACCTGTTTCTCCTGAGGACTAAGAGAAAACAACATTTACAAGTCCTTATGGAACATTTGCCTTTTGAAGAATGTTTTTCAGTTTATGTAATGCACCTACAACTTTTCAAAGATGTATGATGTCAATATTCTATGATTTAATTGATAAAGGAATTGAAGTATTTATGAACAATTTTTTAGTTTTTAGAACTTCTTTTGAATCTTTCTTGGAAAATATAATGAAAAATTTAAAGACAAGTGAAGAAACAAAATTTGGTTCTAAACTGGGAAAAATGTCAATTTATGGTCACAGAAGAAATTGTACTTGGATATGAAATTTCACAAATAGATATGAAAGTTAATCAGGCAAAAGTGAAAATTATTACTGAACTTCAACTACCTACTACCGGTACTGATGTGAGAAGTTTTCTAGGTCATGCTGGATTTTATAGAAGATATATAAAGGAATTTTCTAAAATTGCTAAACCTCGTTGTCATTTATTAGAAAAAGAAAGCAAATTTGAATTTAATGAAGATTGTCTGAAAGCGTTCAATATTTTAAAAGAAAAAGTAATCACTGCACCTGTTATTGTTGCACCTAATTGGAGTAAACCTTTTGAATTAATGTGTGATGCAAGTGATTATGCAATTGGACCTGTGTTAGGACAAAAATATGATAAAATTTTCAAAGTTGTATATTATTCTAGGAAAACTCTAAATAAAACTCAAATAAATTACACTACTACTGAAAAAGAGCTTTAGCAATAGTATTTTTGGAGTTATGAATTTTTAAAGTTTAATTTTGATTATGTGGTTTAATTAATCCATTTAGTGGGGTTAAACATTTCCAATTGACTTCAAATTTTTATGTGAGGTCCCTCTAATCCTAAAGATCAGTGGAGAATTGATTTTGAGTTATTTTAACGTGTGATTAATCCTAATTAATTAAAGTTTAATTTTGAGTATTTAGGCCAGTTAGGTTTATCCTTAACGAATTAACTCAAACCATAATTGTACTAGGGTCTTCTGGTCCTAAGGAACTTCACTAAATTTTCCTAGAATTTTCTAAGCAACATGCTAATTTTTGGAATTAAAATATCAAAAACAGTGTTATGAACTTGAAAAATGCATAACTTGTCATAGGGATGGCCTCTGACCTTGAAAAATTCAAGGAATATTTCCTAAGTCAGAGGCTTCGAAAGCCCTATGGTCTCATGTCATGGTGAAATGTCTATGCAAATGGAGAATTGAAACACCAAAATGAGTAAATAATTAATTAAAAATAAAATACTCATCAAATTAACTCAATTATTTTTTCACATTATTCTCCTCTATTTACTGAGCAACAGGGTATTTTTCTTTTATTTTTGTGATTTTTTTATGTAAAGATATGAATTTTTTAAGTTTTGGCTATTTAATTAAATCAGAAAAATCCCTATTTTCCTACTTATCCACGTCGGCGCCGCGTCAACCTACGGCGGATGGAACTCCACGCGTCGTCTTCTGGTTTGGCACCACCATCCGACTCAGCTGCCAAGCGGTCCGCGGTTCACGTTCCATCTCCTCGTCCGACGCCATCTGAGTCGTTCGTTCAATACATGCTCGATCCAACGGCGGCTGGCCTTCGTCTCCGACCGGGTGCACCCGTGACCATTAACCTTCTAACCCCAATATCTCCCTCAATTCTCAATGGATTTTCGAGTTCTTATGCTCTATGGATTCGTTTTCAGAAGACGAACACATCCATATGGTTAACATGACATGAAATTAAGCCAAACTAAATGGAGAATTGCTGGAAGCTCTCGGGGAGGAGGAGTATCCATACCATGGTTTATGAGGTGAAGCCTCAACTGATTATGCTCGGCACATTCGTTGGAGTTGGAGAAGCCTAAGGATGAAGCCTCTGGCCCTAGTGAAAGGTGTAGGTATGAAAGTGACCAGGCCCGATTTCAGACTTTGGAGGCTGGAAGCAATGGCTGGCCTGGTGAGGGGGCTTTCACTGGGGAACTCCTTCTCTACCTTTGGTGAAGGTGTGAGAGGAGTTAATTTGAGTTTGGTGGAGAATTGGGGAGTGTCATGTTTCTGGCCTGATCTTTGGTTGAGAACTTGGGCTCAGCATGGGGAATTCAGGGCAGGAGGACAGTGGGGATGAGCTTCTCTTGGCTAGGAGGAGCTCTGGAGTGATTTTGGCAGAGTTTCCTTAATATTAGGTTCAACACCTTTCATGGCCGAGAGGTGTGGAGTTTAAATAGGCAGGGCTAGAGGGCTTCCCAGGGGCAATTAAGAGCTAGAATCAGCTGCCTAGGGGAGAAGAAGAAGAGCCATGGAGTCTAATTGGAATGGGACAGCTCAGCAAATTCATTTTGAATTTTTGAATCCACCTAAGCCTCTCAGCCTGGTGTTTTCCGGCGACTGGGATGGTTGGTCGGCCACGGTCAGGTCAGGCAAGAGTTCAGGGATGCCAGAGAGGTTGAGTGGTGGAATCAATTTGAGTATTTGATGGCTTTAGGGTAGAGATTTAATGGATATTTGGGATTTGGGTTAGGTGAGGCTAACTTGGGTTTAGCCCTTGGTCCAAAGGCTAGATCTTTGTCCAAAGTGGTTTGAGCTGGTCTTGAAGCCCATGGAGAGGTTTGGGTGAGCTTAGATGGCTGGTTTTGAGGTTTGGGGAGGAGATTTGATAGTTTAAGAGTGAGGGAAATTTGATAAGAAGGGAGAAGGGAAGGGTCAACTTCCCCTACCCAATTTGGAAAATATTGACTTTGGTATGACTATGGGATGATGCACATGCCATGTTATGCTATGTATGAGCCATTAGAAAGTTTGATGCAAAAGGAATTAATGGTTTCTATGAATTTTGGGGATTTTGTGTCAACATGCCTAATTTGGTTAATGAGCCATGTATACATGCAATGCTTCATGTAATGCCATGGAAAGGTGTTTTAAATATCATGAGGTGATATTATGACAAAAACATGTCATATGGGCTCACTTTTGGGTTTTTAAAATTTAATTAAGTCGGCTTTTCAAAATGCACAAGGGTATGGTCCTTTAATATGCACATGATGATTTAGAATTTTGAGATTAATTATAGAATGACCAATATGAATTGAAAATGATTGAAATTAGATTTGGATATGTTGAAATTTGATTGAAAATTGGTTTGGGAAATTTTTATGGGCCATAGGGTTCAATTTGAAGGGGATTTGGGCTTATGGGCCCAAATTGGGCCTTTTAGTCCAAGTGAATTTAAAAAGGGTTTTAGGTCAAAATTTTGACCAAATGAATGTTGGTTTTGGTATAGAAATGTGTTAGGCAAGTTTTAGGACAATTTTGAAGAAAATTTGAGTTGATTTGGATTGTATTTGAGTATGCTTGGGTTCATGGTTAATTTAGGGCAAAAATTGGGGTCTTGAGTACTGAATTCAAATGTGAACCAAATTGGGCTTCGTTTTGGTAGAAATTGGTATTAGGAATATTGAATTGAAGTTTAGGATTGAATTTGATCAAAATTGGGATCAATTGGGCTAGTTTGATTTGACATTGGGTCCACTTGGGTTAGGATTGGGTCAAATTGGGGATTTTAGCAATAGTAGGCTAAATTGACAAAATTTTCTTATAGTGTAGTTGAACAAAATCAAATTAAAAATATTTGGGATTTTTTGAAATTTTTTGAGAAATTTTGGAATTTTTGGAATTTTGGGCCAAAAGGATATTTTAGGGTATCAAGAGGTTATTTGGAGGGTATTGGGATATTTTGGTGAATTTAAAAGGTGGGGATTATTTTGAAATGATTTTTAGGAATTTTGGGAATTTTGGGTAATTTTTGGAAAATTTTGGAGAGTTTTGAGGTAGGCTCATGGCTATAGGGGTAGGCTTATAGATCACAACCAAGTCTAACCACTTTGGGACCAAGCTTAGCCAAATGGTAACCACTTTATGATTCTTCAAATATTGACCTTAGCCATCTTAATCAAATATTAGTGGCTTTAGTTTAATTATGTGAGTTTTCTAAAGGGTGAAAGGGGCAAAGTTCAAAGTTTAGGGTTAAAGGGTAAAATGGCTAAGGAGTGTGTGTGTGTGCAAGAGAAGCTCAGGGCACCCAGGGTCACCCTAAATCCAAACAATCTTATAGGAACTCACTATTGATTGCCCATATGGTGATTTTAACCTTCCAAGGTGATTTAGAGGTTTGCAACCATCCAAGTGGGATCCCAAGAGGAGTCAAGAAGTAGCTGAATTGCTAAAGGGTGGGTCCCAATTCTAGTCCTCTAGGATAGTCAATGAGAAACCTTATGGCTAGATCCTAAGAAACACTAAGGAGAGAGAAAAGACCTCACCAAAAATGAGGTCAACAAATGGACCCCCAATAGGTGTGGTGTCCTAACTAAGCACACCGCGCGTATTGGCGTTGACCGAAGAGATCAACAAAACCAACACAGATGTCTAAGTGACACACTTAGAAAAAAGCATAGAAAAATTCCACTGGGGAGT
The DNA here is from genome assembly GCA_022702705.1 of Papilionanthe hookeriana x Papilionanthe teres. Lineage (NCBI taxonomy): Eukaryota > Viridiplantae > Streptophyta > Magnoliopsida > Asparagales > Orchidaceae > Papilionanthe > Papilionanthe hookeriana x Papilionanthe teres. The sequence goes on along the minus strand of CM040429.1, from coordinate 50,930,979 downwards.
GTCAGGTAAATCTCCAAAACAGAAGATTACTGAACTCTTGCTGGGGAAAAAGGAGATGGATTCCAAATCACAAGATCTGGAGAGACCAGATTTTAGATTCGTTTCATTTTTATTTCAAATTTTAAGTTTGGGTTTCAAATTGATTTGAGTTTCAATTATAGTTAAAGTTTAATTTAAGATCGATTTCAAGGTGGATTTCGTTTAGATTCAAAATTTGGAATGAGAATCGGAACCTAGGTTCTATCCTCAGAAATTGAAAGAGAACTAGAATTTAGGCTCTAGTCTCGACGAAGAGAGTTGGAATTTAGGCTCCAACCTCGAAAAGAAGATCAGAATTTAGGTACTGATTGAAAGGGATGAGGACTGGAATTTAAGTACCAGCCTCAGAGAGAGAATCAAAATTTAGCTACCGACCTCACAAAGGATGAGAATCAGAATTTAGGTACTGATCTCGAAAGAGCGAGAATTGAAATTTAAGTATCAATCTCAAAAAGAGAGTCGGAATTTGGGTACCGACCTCGAAAGGAGAGAACTAGAATTTAGGTACCAGTCTCGAAAGAGAATCGAAATTTAGGTATCGATCTCGAAAAGAGAATCAAAATTTAGGTACTGACCTCAAAAGGAGAGGGAACTGGAAGTTAGGTACCATCCCCGAAAGAGAATCAAAATTTAGGTATCGATCTCGAAAAGAGAGTCAAAATTTAGGTACCAACCTCGAAAGGAGAGAACTAGAATTTAGGTACCAGTCTCGAAAGAGAATCAAAATTTAGGTATCGATCTTGAAAAGAGAGTTGGAATTTAGGTACCCCCACCTCGAAAGGAGAGAACTCGAATTTAGGTAGCAGTCTCAAAAGAGAATCAAAATTTAGGTATCGATCTCGAAAAGAGAGTCAGAATTTAGGCACAGACCTCGAAAGGAGAGAGAATTGGAATTTAGGTACCAGTCTCAAAAGAAAATCAAAATTTAGGTATCGATCTCGAAAAGAGAGTCAAAATTTAGGTACCGACCTCGAAAGGAGAGAGAACTGGAATTTAGGTACCAGTCTCGAAAGTGAATCGAAATTTAGGTATCGATCTCAAAAAGAGAGTCAGAATTTAGGTACCGACCTCGAAAGGAGAGAACTGGAATTTAGGTACCAATCTCTAAGGAGAATCAAAATTTAGGTATCGATCTTGAAAAGAGAGTCGGAATTTAGGTACCAACCTCGAAAGGAGAGAACTGGAATTTAAGTACCAGTCTCGAAAGAGAATCGAAATTTAGGTATCGATATCGAAAAGAGAGTCAGAATTTAGGTACCGACCTCGAAAGGCGAGGGAACTGGAAGTTAGGTACCAGCCCCTAAAGAGAATAGAAATTTAGGTATCAATCTCAAAAAGAGAGTCGGAATTTAGGTACCGATCTCAAAAGGAGAGAACTGGAATTTATGTACCAGTCTCGAAAGAGAATCGAAATTTAGGTATCAATCTCGAAAAGAGAGTCAGAATTTAGGTACCGACCTTGAAAGGGGAGAACTGAAATTTAGGTACCAGTCTTGAAAGAGAATCGAAATTTAGGTATCGATCTCAAAAAGAGAGTCGGAATTTAGGTACCGACCTCAAAAAGAGAGAACTCGAAGTTAGGTACCAGTCTCGAAAGGTTGACGATTGATTTGTGAAGATTTAAACGATTAGAAGCACAGTAGAATATTGGAATGGGACATGAAAGTGTTTCACGTCCCGAAGGATTTAATCAAAGGTTGAAAGTTTGGCGAAGAAAGTGAATCCACGCCATCGAAACAAATCGAGGATCTCGTGGTTCTATGTTAGTAGACTCAGCTACCTTCTCAAAAGAGGGGAGAAATCGTAGAGAGTCAAAAAGATCTCGAGAACAGCTGGAGACTGGGGATATCGGACTCGGAGTTTCGCTTTTATCGTTTCTTTGCTTTTAGTGATTTGATTGTTTTAAGTTTTATTTTCGATTGAAATTTAACTTTGATTCAGATTTTCATTGATTTACTTGGTTCACATCTTGAAGTTTTAAGTTGATCTGTTTTGAGTTTTGGTTTGTGTTTCATTCAGAATTTGAATTCAAATTTATTTTGTTATTATTATTTCATTTAAATCGTTCTTCGTCCAACTTTCTTTTAAGCCGAGTTAAACTCAGATCTGGTGGCGTTTGTAGTCAATTACACAGAACTAAAGACAAAATACAAAGTTCATTTCCATTAAAATGTCGAAGATACATCAGGTGATTCCATCAAAACATTTCTGATGACATCTTTCTGAAAACAAACTTTTACAAAAGTTCATATATATATATATATATATATATATATATATATATATATATATATATATATATATATATATATCGAACACAAACCGTACCGATATCTTCGTGTACTCGACAAACCGTTCGCTTGATTCATCTATGTCTGAAAAGTAAACTACATAGGTAATAACATTACCTTATAAGCAACTTTCCGGAGGAGAATCCCACGTAAGTGAATTTTAGAGGTGTACTACTACTATGTAGCCTACAGCTCGTAAGGCTGCAAATTCTCTAGTTCTGGATCTGGTTGGAAGTAGACCGGAATCTTACTCTCATCCATCCCCCTGAAAGTGATGGAGACCCGCTTCTAGGGAACTCCCGGTATGCAGTGTTTTGCTACATCTGCACCATTTCCTTGTAGTACGAGGATAGAGCCTACAGGTAGAGGTATCTCCACCGGCCCTCGGAATTCTCCGGGGCCAACTATCCAGAGTTCTGTCCCGAACATAATGTTGCATTGGTTGATGAAGGAAACGATACAAAAGGGCCTTACAAAATCATGATGATCTATGTGAGGTGGAATGCAGTCTCCTTCTGCATAGATGTTGATAATACAATTGTTCAGTATATAATCAGCGGGTAAGACTCGCCAAGCCACCATCCTTTTTATCATTTTCCTAATTAAAACTGGCATTCGATCCACTTCATCGTAGTAGAGTATCCCTGGTAGATTTCATTTCTTTTCATTAGCAAAGTTGTAACAGCATCTGAATTGGATTGTAATCCTCCCTTCGCCTCGTTTCCATTTCTTCGGCTCGGAGTAGGTCCTGCTACGTAATCGTCCTGCACGACCTTATTTCTTCAGCTCATTGACGTAATCTACAATCTCACTCTGCTCATAGTGAGAGAAAACATCTGTATGTAACTCTAGTCCTTCCAGTATGTTGACATATCTGCCTTTGATTCTCTGAATGTATTCAAAATTTTTCTTCCACACCCTCTGGACCATCTCCAGTTCGTGCTCTGAAATTATCTGCAGTTGTTGGGGTCTATTGACGTATTGTAGGATGTATGGCACCACACAACCACACTCTCCTGTAATCTTCACTATCTCAGGTGTAGGCTCTATAGTAACCTCCTCCGGAACAACTTCTGCTATGGTGCTCCAGAGAACTGGCCTCCTTGGGGAAACTGCTATGGCCGTCGGGTTTCTTCCTTGTTCTGCTCTTCTGTTATTTTCTTCAGTATCTTGGCGATACTGCGATTCTTGTTTCTTCTCTGAGTTGGGGTCAGGGTGGCTCTCCTCTCTCCCTGAATCTCGGTAGGAGCAGCACTGACAAGCTTTCTTCCTGCGGATGTTATAAGTGATTACTCTACCCGTGCTTCTAGGAATGAAATTTCATTCTTCGAAACATCAGGTTGCGTAATACTTCTTCAAATATTGTCCATTGATTGGAAACATAAATCATTCTCCATGGTAGTTCACAAGCTGGTAAGAACCTCCTGATTAGACTGTCTCAACCACAAATGGCCCCTCCCAAGTCTGTTCAAATTTACCTCCTATCTTGCGGTGTGCAAGAATAGGTCTCTTGAGAACTAGATCCAATTCACCGACTTTGAATGTCGATGGGCAAACAGTTTGTCGTGGGCCTGGATCATCTTGGCTTGATACAGTTCCAGATTATGTTGCGCTGCAAGTTGTTTTCCTTCCAAGTTTTCCAATTCTTCCAGCCGTAATTTGACATTTTCTTCTGTAGTGATCTTCTCTGCAACTGCAATTCTGAGTGATGGGAGCTGAACATCCAAGGGTAGAACAGTCTCGAACCCGTACACTAGAGCGTAGGGCGTAGACTGAGTAGGAGTCCTGAAAGTCGTTCTCTAGGCCCATAAGGCTTCCAACAACTTCTCGTCCCAATTTCTTTTGTTGTTGTCCAAGGTTTTCTTTAGGATTTGGACTATAGTTTTATTAAAAGCCTCGGCCAAGCCGTTTGCTCTTGGGTAGTAGATCGTTGAATAACACCAGTTAATCCCGTGCCTTCTGACAAAACTGTTGATCTTTATACTTCTGAATGTGGACCCATTATCTGAAATGATTCTACGCGGTACCCCAAAGCGGTAGATGACCTAATTCTTAAAGAATTGTAGCGCGTGATGTGCCTTCACTTCTCTGAGCGGTACTGCTTCTGCACACTTGGAAAAGTAATCCGTAGCTACGAGAATGAAACGATGTCCTCTTGAAGAAGGCAGTTCTATCAGACCCACTATATCTGTGCCCCAACACTCAAATGGCCACGACGCTATTGTCGGATGTAGCACATTTGGAGGTTGATGTAGAACCACTCCATGCACTTGGCACTGGTGACGGCTTTTGGCAACTTTCATACAATCGGTCATCATTGAGGCCCAGTTGTACCCTAGTCTCTTAATCATCATTTTCATCTTCGGACCTGACTGATGAGCGCCACGAAGTCCTGAGTGCACCTCTTTAACAATTTCACAAGCTTCAGACCTGCTTAGGCACCTTAGCCACATCTGATCAAAAGACCTTCTATATGACGTATTGTTTATTAATGCGTAAGACAGAGTTCTTTTCTTGATTTGATGGGCTAACGACTTGTCGTCTAGTAGGTTTCCTATTTGCAGATAATCTATTATTGGTTGCCGCCAATCTTCTGCATTTTCTATTACTGCTGCAACTGATTCTTCTTCCTCTTCTGTTCTGTGTATTGTATCCATGCCGAGCTGCGAGAGAAACTGTCGTCTCTGAACTGACACTTCAACTGATTCATCCTGTAAGTAGGCAAATTCTTTTGCAAGGCAGGCTAACGCATCTGCAAGAGCATTTTCTTTTCTAGGAATCTTGTAGATTGTTACATTCAGAATTTGCTCTAATAGTTTCATGGCATACTGAAAGTACTGTTCGAGCCTTGGTTTCAGAATTCTGTACTGTCCGGCAATCTGCTGAATGATCAACTGCGAATCTCCGTAGATGTTGATATATGTTATACCCATCTGAATGGTTAATTCCAATCCTATTATGAGGGCTTCGTATTTTGCTTTGTTATTTGTACACGGTTCTGTTAGGTGGTAGGAGTATCTTAACATCCCCCGCTCCAATGTTATAAAGATTAGTCTGATTCCTGTCTTACCGGACAATATCATTTGCGATTCTTCGTCTTTCTGTGCGGAAGATGCTCAATCAAAGTACAATCCCCAACGCTGATCATCGGGATCTTGTAAGCTCATTATCTGCTCGTCTGGCAAGTCGTCATTGAGAGGCGATTCTGCCAGCAAAGGATTTGTTGCGAGGAAGTTTGCTAGGACTTGTCCTTTTACTGCACGAAGAGGAACAAAAGTTATATCAAATTACAATAGTATCATAAAACACCTGGCAAGTTTGCCAGAAAGCGTCAGGCGGGTCATTAAATATTGCAACTGATTAACTTTCGAAATAAGGTTGACCTTATGAGAAAGCATGTAATGCCTGAGCTTTTGAGCGGCAAAGATCAGGGCCAAACAATGCTTCTCAATCAGAGGATACTTTACTTCCATAGGAATCAGATGATGACTTAAGTAATAAAGAGTATTTTCTTTTCCCTCGTCATTGTTCTGGGCTAACAGGGCTCCAAAGGAGTCATCTAAAGCCGTGGTATAAAGTATTAACGGTCTACCTTAGACTGGGGCTGCTAAGACAGGAGGTGTCATTAGATACTCCTTAACGTCCTCGAAGTCCCGCTGGCATTTCTCTTCCCAAATGAATTTGGCATCCTTTTTAACTAATGCTTAGAAGGGCTAACACCTTCCTGACAAATTTGAGATAAAGCATCGAAGATATGCCAATTTTCCTTGAAAGGATCGTAGTTGTTTCAAGATTTTGGGAGGCGGCATTTCTAAGATAGCTTTAATCTTCTCCGGATCAATTTCAATTCCGTGATCTCGTACAACAAATCCTAAGAATTTCCCAGAGGTGATGCCGAAGGCGCATTTCGAGGAATTCATCTTAAGGTTAAATTGTCTTAATCACTCGAAAACAATTCTCAAATCATATAGGTGATCTTCCTTCAGTTTGCTTTTGATTACCACATCGTCCACGTAGCACTCGACTTGGTTGTGAATGAGATCATCAAAGATCCTCTTCAGTTATCTTTGGTATGTTGCTCCTGCGTTCTTCAATCCAAAAGGCATCACTGTGTAGCAGTATATTCTGAATAGCGTTCTAAAGGCTGTAAGCTTTTTGTCTTCTGGTGCCATCTTTATCTGGTTGTATCCTGACGATCCATCCATGAATGAAAAGATTTCATGAGTTGAAGCGATGTCGATCATTACTTTGGAAATTGGTTGCAGAAATTCATCTTTCAGGCATGCCTTATTCAAGTCTCTGAAATCCAAGCAGATTCCGATCTGGCCATTCTTCTTTCTGACCGGTACCACATGGCTAACCAAGTTGGATATTGTTCTTCACGGATAAATTTAGCATCTATTAGCTTCTTAACTTCAGCTATTACTTGTTGTTCAATCTCTAGACGCATTTTTCTGGAATCTTGTCTGACTGGAACGTCAGTGTGATCCACTCCTAGCCTGTGAACTGCGACCTCTGGAGCTAATCCTGGCATTTCTTCATAACTCCAAGCAAAACAATCCTTGAATTCCATTAATAGCTTGATTATTTCTTCGGAGTCTTCTTTACTGAGTTAGGAGCTAACAAAGGTCGTCCTAGGCTCTTCGCTAGTACCTAAGTTAACTTCCATTAACTCGTCTATTGTAGATTTAATTTCTTCTTCAAATTCTGGTGGAGCATCTCCGATTAGTAGATCTTCAAGATTTTCTGAAGCTTCCAAGCAATCTTCATTAGGCTCACAGGTGACAACAAAGCAAAATCTTGTATCATCAACTGATCCTATTGTGCCGAATCTAAGACCATGCTTTAAGTTTGGCGGTCGACTGGTATTATTCCATAGCTTTTTAAAGCGTTGTGATTGTCCTTTTAACCATTGCTTAGGAAAAATACCACGCTGAATTAAATTTTGAACACAGGGAGAATACCACTCAAAAGGTAATTCCATTAATTCAGAAGAAGTAACTGTCGGCATTATTTTTTAGGGTGTGTTGTATTTAATAAAGGGGTCGCCTAACAAAAATTGTCGGCGAATTTTAAGATTTTAAATTTAGTTTAAATATATATAATTTGAAAAGTAGTATTTGATTTTGAAAATAATTTTAAATTTGAAAATTTTAAGATATGAAATCAAACCGATCTCACATCCCAAATAGTTTATATAAACGAGCACCGCACTACAAACCGTGTATCTATCCCTAAGGATAGACACATCGATTGATGGTGGGGCTCGATTAAATAAACTAAAAGATTTGTGACATCCGTTTGGTCCGCGAACCAATTTTATGTGCCGACAAATTCCCCGCTTAATATGAAAAACATTAAACGAGGTTTATATTACTCAGGTTCTTTAAAATTCCCTATAAGGGCAAGCCCCTATAGTTAATTACATCTTAAGTGACGGGAATCACCTAAGAAAACTCTCGATAATAATCAGTAATTCTGCTCTCAGGAATTTCAAGGTTTAAGTTTTCAAGGGATCGAATTTTGGAATTTCAATAGGGAATGGGTCAAATTTGGAAGATTTTGTTTTGGGAATTCAAAGGACGAAAAGTAGGAGAAATTACAGATTCGAAGCGAACTTCGGTAATTTCCCGACTATCCTATTGTTTGGCTTGGATTTAGGAAAGTCCTAATGTTTATTTTAATGTTTTGATCTCGTCGAGTTTTAGTTAATTAGGACTTATATCCGTATGACATAATCATACAAATGGCCTGGAAGATGTGAGGGTTTATGTCGTATCGGACGACTACCTCGGAATCCTAAGACCGGTTAAGGCTTAATTTGCAAAACAAATGCCTAACAAAAGGTTGAGGATTTATGTTGCACTAGGCAAACTACCTCGAAGTCCTATGGCTTTGTTGTTTAATTCTGGGAAAGTTTTGCTGATGTAGATTCAAGTTTTGCCGACGATGATGGTCGTGTCGCCCACCATGCTCCAAGCTCCTTGTTGTTGCAGAGGTTTAGTTTTAGAAATCATAAATCGGAGATGAGAGAAGTGTTTTGGTTTAGAGAAGTCTTAATTTCCAAGTGTTTTTGTGTTTTAATTAAAACAAATCTTAAAGTTGATTATAACGACACCGGTTAAGATCCCACGGTTCCATCCTTCCGGCATCGTTATTTTTATCGGATTCACTTAGTCCAGATGAATTTGCTAAACTCAACTGAATGAGTTCCACACTTTCATTTAGAGCGTGGGAAATCCCGTTAGCAACACATAGGTTACATCATCTGAGGTATTCCCGATCATCCAACAGGACGTTTTAATTTAGTTGTAATTGTAGTTTTGTGTTTTGTTTGTGATTAAATTTTGAGTTGTTTTATATTTTGAAATGTTGTGGCGGTGAATTTTATCTTGCAACGACTTTTAATTTAGTTTTGGTTTCAGTTTTAGGGACTATCCTAAAGGTGTGGGTTTTCATGCAATGATTGTTTATCAAGCAAGAAAAAGTAAGTGCGATGCAATTAAAGAAATTGCAATAATGTAAATTGCATTAAAATAAAAGCGTACCCGGAGGGTCTTCCCGTCATCCCAAGCCGCACTTAAAACACAATCGAATATTTAAACAAGTTCCTAGGTAAAGCTAAGGGAAGGGTTATGGTTTTCTACCAAATTCCTAATCCTATAGCTAGTCATTTCCTATGACGTCTAGGTCTTTGTGTTTTGGTTTGAGGACGATTTTCTTCATCAAAGAATAATTAAGTTCAATTGTTCTAATGAACATCCTATCATATCGAGGAAGTGCTTAAGACAAATCTTAAACATCTTTTCAATATTTCTAGGATTGTTTTAAGTCCAAATGAATTTAATTATACAAATGAATTAATCGTCCGGGAATTCAAATTTTGTTGTTATCTTGCTCAGTGAACTAGGACATTTGAATATCCTATAGGTGAAGTAACATTTCATTTAATGTTCTGTTTAGGAGTTATAATAACCAAAGCTTTCGAGGGCAAATTGGTGTTCAAATGATTTAATTTAAGTTAATGGGTTTAAATTTGGAATAGTGTTCAAGTCGCTTTATATTTAATTTCTTTATGTCTTAGGTAATGTTATTTAATTCAATTTCATTTAACTTTAATTTAATTTAATCTAATTTAATTTAATTTAATTTGTTTTAATTTAATTTAGTTTAATTTAATTTAACTTAATTTATTTATTTAATTTGATTTAATTTAATTTAATTTAATTTAATTTAATTTAATTTGATTTGATTTAATTTGTTTGATTTAATTTAATTTAATCTTTAATTTAATTTTTTTAATTTAATTTAGTTTAATTTAATTTAATTTAATTTATTTATTTAACTTAATTTAATTTAATTTATTTAATTTAATTTAATTTAATTTAATTTATTTGATTTAATTTAATTTAATCTTTAATTTAATTTTATTTTTAATTTTAATTTAATTGAAAATTTAAAAAGAGTTTAATAATTTAACTTTTTAATTTAATTTAATGATTAGTCCTTTAACATTTTAAAATTTAAATTTGAGTTATCATTTTTAATTAGGAATTAAATATTATTGAAATGATTAATTTAGGGATTTTTTAAATTAAAGAATAAATCTCTTCCTAATAATAATATCCCTATTTAATAATTCCAATTTTATTATTCTTCCAAATTTAATCAATTATTTAATTAAGGTTTATTTCAATTATTTTAAATTGTTTAATGGGTTTCTACCCTTTAATTATTTAAATTTCAATCATCCAAATCATATTAGGATCAAATATTTTACTTGTTAATTTTTATTAAACCTAAAGTTTTAATTAGGGGTTAAAGTTTTTTTAATTACCATTTTACCCTTCAAGCTTAATAATTTCATAACTCACTAAATTGAGCTCAAATGAACTTGAAATTTTTATGTGACTTCACTCATATGCCAATAAAGACATGAGAGGAGAAAATGTGATTTTTCAATATTTAATTTATTTATGTAATTATTTTTAGTGGAAAATAGGTATTTCCAAGGAAAATTTAACAATATGACCAAGGAAAAGTTTCTGTCCTTAAGAAAATTATGGGACATTCCTAATGACCAGAGGACCACTTGGACCAATTTTGGTGATTTTTTAAATTATATTAATTTTATTATAATTATTTTAAGTTTGGAGTGTTAATTAATTTAAAAATAAAATAAAGGTTGAAAAATGAAATTTATATTTTTCAAAAATCTCTCTGATATCAAGGAAATCAGAGAATCAATTTTTGCAATTTTCTGATTTTTCTATGATTTATTATAATTATTTTAGTGAAAATGCCAAAAAAATGTATTTTTTAATTTTTAAATTACCTTAGGGCTTTAAAATTTAATATCTCATTAAATAGACCTAAGAAAAATATGGGGTTTTTTCCTAAGTGATTAAAATTCAAAATGTGACATTTTGGTGAATTTTATTATTTTTATGATTTTTATTATTTTTTTAATTATTAAAATATTAAAATAATACCAAAAATCAACTTTTTTTAGAAAATTGAAATTTTAATTTTCTTAAATTCTCTGGATATCAGAGAGGCTCCAAAACCAATTTGGTGAATTTTTGAAAGGTATTTTGAAAGTTATGAATTTTTAAAGTTCAAATTGCCTAAATGGCTTAATCAACCCATTTAGTAAGGCTAACCAAGTCCAATTGACTTCAAATTTTTATGGTGGGTTCCTCTGATCTTAAAGGTCAGTGGAGAATTGATTTCAAGTCAATTTGATGTATGGTTAGCTCTAATTAATTAGGGATCTATTTTGGGTGTTTAAGCCAATTAGGGTTATTTTAAATGAGTTAACTCTAAACCTATTTTTCCTAGGGTCCTCTGGTCATAAGAGACATCACCAAATTTTCCTAGAATTTATTTCACAACATGCTAATTATGGGAATTAAAATACTCAAAACAGTAACATAAGCTTGAAAAATCATTAACTTCTTATAGGGATGGCCTCTGACTTTGGAAAATTCAGGGAATGTTCCCAAATTCAGAGGCTTCAAAAGCCCTATGGTCTCATGCCATGGTGAATTTCCTATATGCATGGAGAATTAAAATAATGCAGAGGGTAAATAAACCATTAAAAATAAAATACTTGATGAAATTAAATGATTTCTTTTCCACATTATTCTCCTCTGTTCACTGAGCGAGAGGGTATTTTTATTTTATTTTTCTGATTTTTCTACACAAAGTTATGGATTTTTGAAGTTTAGGGAATTAAATAAATAGAAAAATACCCTAATTTTCTATTTATCCACGCGGCACAGCGTCAACCTCGGCAGCTCCGAAAGGCCACGCGGCGCGTTCTGGTTCGACACCGCAGCTTGAGTCAGCAGCCCGGGTCCCGCCTTCCGCGTATCATCTGCCGATCCGACCTAATCTGAGTCATTCGTCCGCGCGTGTATTAAATGGACGGTATCCATTCATCGTCCCCAAGCGTCCTCACCCGAGAGCCGTCCACACTAAATCCCTAATATCTCACTCGATACTCAATGGATTTTCGTGTTCTTATGCTCTATGGATTCGTCTTGAAGAGACGAATACATCTATACGGTGATCATGCATTAAAATTAAAGCATTTGAAATAGAGAATCTCCAGAAGCTCGGGATGAAGAATTAGCTCATACCTTTGCTCAGAGAAGTGTGGCTTCAATCTGAGGGTTGTGTCACCTTCGATTGCGTCCTAGCAAGCTCCGGATGAAGTCTCCCGGTCTGGTGAATTGCCTAGGTAGGATTTCGACCACAGCCGATCACAAAGCTTGGAGTCTGGAACAGATGGGTGGCCTGGAGAGGGGGCTTTTGCTGGTGGACTTCTTCCCTTGGTCTGGTGAAGGTGTAGAACCAATCAATTTGAGGATTGATCCACTGTGGAGAAGTGTCCTGGTTTTGGGGGAATTTCAGTTGAGAAATTGGATTCTGTTGGTGGGGATTAGGGCAAATTGGCACCAGAGATCAATTGCTCTAAGTATGGAGAGTGATCTGGAACAATTTTGGCGTAGTTTCGGCAAGGTCTGGTTCAGCACCTCTCATGGCCGAGAGGGGGTGGTGTTTAAATAGGAGAGGGTGGAGGGCCTCCTAGGGAGAGTTAGGGCTTGGGATCAGCTGCTCTTGGCAAGAGAAGAACAGCTACAATGACCACTGGGGATGGGGCAGCTCAGCAGGTGAGAATTCCAAGTTTGGGCTCACATGTGAGTTCTCGGCCATGGAGTTTTCCGGTGACCCAGGCGGCTGGCCGGCAGGCATGGGTCACCCTCAGGTCCAGGTGGGTCAGGGCTGGGGTTTAGTGCGATCGACTGGGCCTTGCCATGTGTAAAGGGGATGGCTTGGAATGGAATGGGGAAGAGGCCATTTTGGCTTGGTTTGGGTCAACCCATCATTTTGGGCTTGGTTCACCCTTCAAGGTGGCTTTGGGTGTTGTGGGGAGTCAAAAGGATCACTGGTTTGGCATGGAGAAGTCCTTATCCAAATATATTCGGGTTAAATTTGGGTTAAGGTGAAACATGCTTAAGGTTAATGACTTTTAGGAGGTGCTTAAAGGACCTCCTCCTTTTGCCATTTAAGGAGAGTTGACAACTTAGAGATCCTCATGGCTTTCCAATGGCTTGCATGTGGCTTCATGGCTCCATGTGGCTTGGGAAAAGATTGGGTCAATTTCATAAAAAAGGGATTTTGTGGATTTTGGCATTTTAATGGAAATTGTTATGGGGCTTGATTTGGAATTATTTGATGATGGGATTAGAACTTAGGGAATGGCTTTGATTAAGTGGATGGCAAATGGAAATGTCATGTGGGCTTTAGGGTAGATTTTGGGCTCTTTGAAATGGTTTTAGATGGGCTTTTAAAATAGTTTAGGGAAGTGGGCTTTTAGGTTTTAGAATGGATTTTAGGATGAAATTTTGGTAAAGGCTTGGGCCAAATAATTGTTTGGTTTAGCTCATAGATGTGTCATGAGTGACTTGGAGCAAATTGGGAGTGATTTGGGTTTGAATTGGGTTGAATTTGGGCTCCTTTGGTGAAAGGGCCAATATAGGTCAAAGTGGGCTAACTTGGGCCAATGTTGGGCTAGGGTTGAAATTGATGTAAAATTAATGTTGGGAAATTTTTATGGGAGTGTTTCAAAGAGGTTTTGACTTTGGTTGGGCTTTGATTTTGGGGTTTGGGCTTATTTGGGTTAGGTTTGGGTTTAGGTCAAAATTGGGCCCTTTAACTTTGGGTTGAATTTGAGTGGGGTTTGGGTCTAAATGTTGGGCAAATCATGTTAGTGTTTTGTTTGTGGGGATGTTAAGAAAGATTTGGAAAAGATTTGGGGTTAATTGGAGTTGAATTGGGTGAGTTTGGGTTATGTTTGGGTCATGGGTCCAAATTGGGCTTTAAGGCCAAAAGTGAAATTTGATCCAAATGTCAATCAAATTGGACTTTAGTTTGGTCTAGATTGGTATTGTAAATGTTTAATTGAAGTTTAAAATTGAATTGGACCAGAATTTGGGTCAATTGGGTAGGTTTGGTTTAACATTGGATTCACTTTGGGTTAAAATGGGTCAAATTGGGGGTTTTGACAAAAGTAGGGTAAATTGACAAAATTGGCCCATTGTGTAGTTGAACAAAATGAAATTGGGAATATTTGGGATTTTCTGGAATTTTCTTGGAATTTTCTAAATTTTTGGATTTTTGGGTTAAGAGGGGTATTTTGGGTATTTAGAGGGTATTGGGAGGTATTCTTGGAATTTTTGATATTTTTGGCTATGGATGATCAATTTAAGTGGAGAGAAATGTTTAGGAATGACTTTGGGTAATTTTGGGTGATTTGGAAATTTTTGAGAAATTTGGGTAGTTTCAAGGGTTTTGGGTAGGCTAAGCGGGTATGGGGTCCCGGGGGTCAAAAATTGAAAATTTGAGGAATTGAAGATTGGGTGAATGTAAGTGGAATAAAATCATTTTGGTTGAGCCATGAAGCCATATCAAGTCCACATGAGCCATGAAGGGACTCATTTGAGGTATCCACATTGTTGTTCCTAACCCTCTTAGCCAAGGGCTTAGGGGTTAAGGACCATCCATGTGAATCACCTACATGAGTTAGGAGGTCAAGTTAGGTATAGGTGTGTGAAAGTGTAGTGTATAGGTGTAGTGTGTGTGTAAGTCAGCCCCTTCACCAGACCAGGCCACCCAGGGTAATCCTAAGGCCAAAGAGTCCTATAGGGGTCTACAGTCAAGTTTGTGGAGTTTGCAGGGAGTTAAGAAGTGGTTTGAATTTCTAAAAGGTTGGTCCCAATTCTAGTCCTCTAAGATAGTCAAAGGAAAAGCCTAAGGCTAGATCCTAAGTACTAAAAAGAAGAAGAGAAGACCTCATCAAAAATGAGGTCAACAGTAACATCTTCGAATTGTACATCATTTTAATTTTTGGAAGAAGAAGCACCACGGTAGAATTTAATTGTTTTAGTACCTCCACCATGTACCTCTTTGACCACCCTACCCTCGACCTTATTAGAATGGATCGGGGTCAGGTTCATAGTATGTACATAATGGTTTATCTTCTCGTACATTACTTTGTATTCTTCATTCTTTTCATCTTCGAGAGAGATCTTGAACAGGGGTTTCCTTTGATTTAATGTTGCTGCTTCTTTCTTGATTTCTCCTTCTTCTTCAAAGTTATTCTCCCAATCAACATCGATGACCAGTTTCTTCTGTTCAACTATTCCATCGTTTCTCCCTCGACCTCATCCCCGGCCTCAACCTCGGGTGCGAGTTCTGGAGAAACCTTCACCATCTCGCCGTAAGGGAGTGGTGAGTAACTGTTGAACAAGAATTTTAGGTTCTTTGTCATCTCATGCTTCTTTTTCTTGATTTGGTATGGCATTTATGGAGAAGATAGTTTTCTTTGGTGGTGCGTAGTAAGCTGCATCTTCATGGATTCCGATTTCATGCACGGAGAATGGTTGCAAATCACCTTTGATACACTGTTCTTGTCCTCCTTCATAGTACTTTATACACTGGTGTAGAGACGACGGTACCATCCGGTTCTCATGGATCCATGGCTGACCCAGTAGAGCGTTGAATGATGTCTCAGAATCAATTATGTGGAACTTTGTGGTTATCTTGGCTAATTCACCGATCTTCATTAACAGTGTTATCGATCCAAGAGCTCTTTCTCCTTTCTGGTTGAAGCCTCTTAGCATCATTTTGTCTGCCTCGAGATCACGGGCATTAACCCGACTGCAAATAACACAGTAATATTTGCTTCCAAAAGATAGCCAAAAAATTGACTCAGTTTATAAATAGCGGCTAGTGTATAAAATTAATATGATGTAAATTTAGAAAATATTTTTACACACTTGGGGTACTACGCAAGTATACGTATCGTTTCAAGTAAGATAGGGCTTTGAAACAAAGACCCCAGTATCGATCCCACAGGGAAGAATTATAGTGATAAATTTTCTAAATAAAAAATATATTTTTATTTTTTAATTTAATTATAAATTACTATTATTTTACTAGATGCAAATAAAGAAAACAATAATATGAAAATGATTTATGAAAACTATATAAAATAAATAACTTTCTTTCCTTCAATTAATCTAAGATTTTTAAGATAATTTAATATTCATTGGAGAATTTGATTTATGGTATTGTGCCAAATAGAAGCATTCATATTCTTTACCCTTCGATCTAGGCGCAAAGAACATTGGCTAATTTATCGAACAGGTCCGGATGTATTGTTAGTAGAATGGGTTAATCTAGGCTCACACTTCTAGATGTCCAAGTGTGGCTACGGTCGGCCCTACTAGTGACCCTTTCCTAATCTATAAATCAAATTATAAGAATTTAGTCTGTCACTCTAAAAACTTATCAATTCTACGCCCTTTAAATCTTATCTTCCTATTTATTTGCACTTCACCTTGAATAGCCCGCACATGGCCTTCGACTACCCAAGGATTCATGTGACATTTACAAGTTAAGAGTTCTTCTCCTTCAAGGTCTCAAAACTCTTCAACGGGTTTTAAAAATTTAAATGGCCAATTTAAAAAGTAAAGTAAGATCAGGTATTAATGTCATCACAATGTTTTGAAAATATTTTGAATTTCAATTCTCCATCGAATATTTATATTATCTTATCAATCTCTTCATAATTGAAGGAAGAAAGTAAACTAACTACTCAGAACACATTGAAAATAAACAGTAAAACATGATAAATAAACTTTGAATCAAATATAAAAATACTTATCTCAAATATTTCTTCTACAGATCTTCTGATTCTTACTGACTCCACAGTGTAATGAACTCCAGATGAAACAACTTGAAAATAAACTCACTAAACTAAACAAAAGTGGCCCTAAATTTCTCTCTCTATTTCTCTCTCTAAGGATGAGAGATCCTAAAGTGGATAACAGAAAGGGTTACAATGGGAGGGGCACGTTTTCTGAAGAAATGGACCCCTATTTATAGGCTTCAAGGGTTGCCTTGAGGCACCTCTTCAAAACATGTCCACATTCAATGAATCTTCTAGAAGGTCAGTCTGGCTCCTAGGCGCCGGAATCTGGCGCCTAGGTGCTGGACACAACGTCTAGTTCTTCGCACCTCTTCACTTTGGCTTGCACCTCTTCGCGATTAAAACCGTTTTGGAGCGTCCAAATGCAATGTATCACATGTCCTATTATCAAGGAACAACTGCCAGTCTTCTAGAATGTCCAATAACCGCTTACTCCATCAAAATAACTGATCAAACGTTGTCAAAAACTTGACAGTTTTTGTATCGAGTCTGGCGCGTAGGTGCCAGCTTCTGGCGCCTAGGCGCCAGGCCATATTTTTTTATACTTTTTTTATTTTGCTCTTTTTTGCTCGTTTTTCCTTTTTAAACCTTTTTACATCACCTACATCCAAAAACACAAAAAATACCTTTCATTAAAGCATAATATCCTTAGAGATTAATAAGAATTAAGACATAAAGAAATAGGTATTTTTTTTATAGAACAAAATCCCCCAAACTTAAATGTTACTTGTCCTCAAGTAACTCTTTCTACTATATAAAATATATAACCTATGGAATAAAAGATAAATATTAAGATTCCTTATAATTTTTTATTTTATAAAGTCTTTAGTAAATTATTAACCCAATTTCACTAACTAGGTTTAATTTTAAGAATTTAAAGAATATTTAACTATCAAATCATAAGATTTCAAACTTTCCATCCATTTTAAAAATAATAGAAGTCTATTATATTAAGCTTTCATAGATTATTTACAAGAAAAAGATCTTCTTGAAAAATCTTTTCTAAATAAATATTTATGTATAAAAATTAAGTAAAGTATGTAACTAGTTTTCTTCCTATAAGATAATTCAAGTGAAGTCAATTTTTGATTAGGCATTTCCTCAAGCTTCTCCTCTCTTCTCTTTTTTTCTATTATTATTATTATTATTATTATTATTATTATTATTATATATATATATATATATAGGATTACTATATCTGGATAGCCTGTTAATGGTTTTGAACTTCACTATCCTTAACTTATATTTTCAAAACTTATAAATTTCCACTTAATTATTATAACATAAATAAGAATTCAAAAAGATTTCCAATCTTTTCTTTTTCAAGTGATAATTTTTTATTACTTAATATTTCTAAAATTCTATTATTTCTATCATGAATAGAAAAAATTCTTTATATTATTCTTCTTTAAGTTAAATAATTCTATTCTTAAAATCAATCAAAGTTAGTAAAATTTTGGTTAAATTTTTCGCTAAATTGTTTATAATTTCAAAAATAAAACTGATCTCAATTAAATTCTTCATTCCTTAAGTTATGTTAAAGCATTTTTTTTATTTTTATGAAAATATTAGTTCTTTAAGGAGAAATAAAATTTAATTTTGAATGGATTTTCCCTTCCCCCAAACTTAAGTTTTGGAATACTATGATAATTTGAAAGTTTGAGAGAAAGAAAATCATAAGAATTTTTAATAAGTATGTCAAAAAAATCTTAAAAAGAAAAATTAACTTCTATCATGCTTTTATGAATAATTAAGAAAAAAATTAAGCATGTATAAAAAGTAAGCAGGCTAATTTTATGATGATACTAAATTTGAAACATAATTAAAACTGAGAAAAATTACTAATTACTAAACAGTAGACTAAAACAACATATAAATTAATTCTAACTTCAGTCTCAACACAATATACTAAGAATATTTTAACAACAGAATCTTAACACTAATCAATCAACATACATCAAACACAAAACTAAACAAACAAAACAAACAAAACAAACTAACAGAGTAGCTCAACATAAAGATTTATAACTACTAGTCACTAGTTGTAGCCTCGTCATCATCACCATCACCAAAGGAAAATTCTACGTACTTAGGATCAAAAAATGGTTTGAATCTAGGAAAAGTAGGAAAACTAACATCATGTTCACCCTTCAGAAATCTGACTAGGGCTTCATCTTACTCAGCATCATAACTACTCTTCCTCTGGGTATAATCAGATAAATGATCTAGTTTCCTATCAATAGTATCAATCTTGTAGTGAGTTTGAAATAACTCTTGTTGCTGCTCTAAAAACTGATCATGCATTGATTCCCAGAAATCTGATGGTGGCTCAGCAGAAGTAGAGGGTCGAGAAGTAGAAGGTCTACCTGAAGTATGTGCAGAAGTAGAAGGAGCGGTCGATCTCTTCCCTCGAAGACGATCATAGATACTAACACTCTCCCGCCCAATTGGCTTGGTAGACTTTAACTTATCCTCAGAAATATCAGCAGTGACTCCATTACTAACACATAGTAAATAGATCAGAGATGGAAATCCCAATCCAACAGAAGTGCTAGACCTCACAGTAGAATCCACAGAATCATAAATAATGCTCCCGGCATCAATAGGCTTCCTCTCCTGAATGCAATAGTTTAAGATCGCTCGATCTCTAGCAACTTCACTCAAGTGGTTGGAAGGTAACAATCTTGAAGAAATAAAATAGTGTCATGCTTTAGAAATACCATTTAATTCGAAGGATTTGAAATTTACCCTTTTTCTGTTCCTGATCTTCTAAGATCCAGTACCGTCAGTCAGATAAGCAATGATCATATCCAAATCTCCCTCAGATGGTGATAATCCAGAATAATAGCACTCAATAGTCGATGGCAGGCCATAAAATATGTTGATTCTTTCTGTACTAAATCCTACTCCGATTCCTCTGACAAAGACTTCATAATCCTCGGCATCCAGAAAATTTGCATAAAATTCTCGAACAATCGGGATAACAGCAACAGCAGTAAAATAACAAAATCGTTGTCAATTGTGTGCAACAATAGTGTTTTCGATCATTTCTCCAGGATGATAGAAACTTCGTTCAGAAATGAACTTTCTGGAAGTTGCAAATTCATGGAAGTGAAAATGCACAGCCGCAGTAGAAAATTTGCTGCTATCAAAGTTATCTCATGCCTTCCCGCGTTTAGATTTTGGAGCCATCTAAATGTGAAAGAAAACAAGAATAAATTTAGGAATCAAAGATTTAAACACTTTTTAAGTTTATAAAACTTAAAATAAGTTTAGAAATCCAAAGAAATCATTAAAAATTGAAAAAATTTTCAAAATTTTTGGTTCTTAGCAAAACCTAGGGAAATCTATGGTGAAAATCTAAAATAAATGGTTTAAAGTGTAGATCTGACCTTGAGACGAAGAAATCGAGTGGTTTCGTGCTCAAATCCTTTATGTTTTGCACTCAAAATGGATCTAGAGGATGTATTTTCGTGAAAATGGGGAAGAAGATGAAGCTTAGGCGTCAAAAATGGCTTTTAGGGGTTATTTAAGTAAATTCTCGGGTACAGGCCAAACTGGCGCTTAGGCGCCGAATTCTGGCGCCTAGGCGCCAGACTCGCCTTTCACAAAAAAATTATTTTTAAATTTAATTTTCCACCAAATTCATAAATTCAACTTCCAATTAATCATATCAGAGTAGGGCTTCAGTTTCTAACTTCCACGACATTTTTCAAAAATTTATAAAAATTAAATATTAAATCCACCAATCAAACATAAGATTTCAATCAAACACACTAAATTCCATTTATAACCTTCAATATTGACTCAATACATTCCAGAAAAGTATTATATTTGATTCAAGTTCCTAATACACACTCAAACATAACATTTTCTAAGCAAAAACAACACACATTGAACATGAAAGCAAATACATAAACAAACACAATCAATTTTCTAAATCGATACAACAACTCAACAAACCATAATAACTATCTCATTACCAGAATATTCTAATCTTCACAAGGAAAATTGTGTATTCCACTTGGAAAGAACACTAACGCTCTCGGGAAATCCGTAGCCGTCTTTTCGTCAATCCACTTGTTCTTCGCATACATTTCAACTTGAGCATCTTGATAAGCCGCAAAATGATCAAATTGAAGTTACATTTGCCATTTTAGATGTTCAACTTGATGAAACTTCTCATGAAGGTGATCTCCAATGCTTTTAAACTCCGCTTTAAACTTATCCAAACGACTAGAAATTTTATCTAAACTTACAGTGATGAAACGATTAATGTAGGGTTGAGGATCTTTTGAAACCTTGTCCCTAGCTTCTTCTCCATGATTTCTTCCTTCCATTTCTTCAAAAATTTCTCAAATCTCTCAAGAATGAAGTGCAAGGGATGTAATTTTGATTGCTTGATTGTTAGGGAAGAAGATAGGTTGATTTAAAGGAGAAAATCGTGTGAAAACTGAAAATTTTCGGTTTTTACACGACCCAGTAACCGTGGCGCTTAGGCACCGAATCTGGCGCCTAGGCGCCAGACCTATTGATACATAGTTGATTCTGGTGCTTAGGCGCCGAATTCTGGCACCTAGGTGCCGGAACTATGTTCAACTCCGTTTCGCCTAATCGTCAAATTTCAAAATTTCGTTCTCCAAGATAGGTAAATTATACTGGTAAGAGTAATTTAGACTCAATAACTCTCATTGTAAACTATCATAATGAAGGTTAACTTGATCTCCTTTTTACTCATATTCAGAATAGAGTGATCCTATTTTTAAATCTTACATACTTCAAAATAATTTTTAGCCTAAGTCATCAAAGACTTATAAGCATCAAATTTTTCTAAAGTAATATAAAATTAATCAAGATCGAGGCATAACCTTAAATCAAAACACAAAAACACTCAAAACACAAGATAATTCTAGGTTGCCTCCCACAAAGCGCTTGGTTTAACGTCGTCAGCCCGACTTAAGTAAATCTTTAATCAGGTTGACTCAATTCATAAGCCTCTTTATAAATCTTTTTAATATCTCCCAAATAAGGCTTCAATCTTACTCCATTTACTTTAAAAATTTTCCTGTTTTGGGATCTTTAATATCCACAGCTCCATAATGGTATACTTTCTCAACTAAATAGGGTCCAATCCATTTAGATCTTAATTTTCAAGGAAAAAGTCTTAAACGAGAGTTAAACAGTAATACTTTTGTCCAGGCTCAAAAACTTTTACTGAAATTTTCTTATCATGCAACAACTTCATTTTCTCTTTATAAATTCTCGCATTTCATATGATTCATTTCTTATTTCTTCCATCTCATTTAGTTGCAATAATCCCCATTCTCTTGCTTTATTCAAATTAAAATTAAACTCCTTTATCGCCCAATAGGCTTTATGTTCAAGTTCTACAGGTAAGTGACAATGTTTACCATAAATTAACCGGTAAGGTGACATTCCGATTGGTGTCTTATAAGCTGTTCTATAAGCCCATAATGCAGAATCAAGTTTATCAACCCAATCAGTTCTTTTAGGATTAACAGTTTTCTCTAAAATTCTTTTAATTTCTTTGTTTGATACTTCAGCCATTCCACTAGTTTGTGGGTGATAAGCAGTTGCAATTCTATGTTTGATTCCAAATTTTTGTAGTAATGATTGAATTCTTATATTCCTGAAATGACTTCCACCATCAGTGATAATTACATTAGGCATTCCAAATCTTGAAAATATCATTTTCTTTAAAAATTTTAGAAACACGTTTAGAATCACAGTTTGGTAAAGCAACAGCTTCAATCCACTTTGAAACATAATCAACTGCTAATAAAATATAAATTTTTCCAGATGATGGAACAAATGGTCCCATAAAGTCTAAACTTCATATATAAAAAATTTCAACTTCCAATAAATAGTTTAAAGGCATTTTATCTTTTCTAGATATATTTCCCATCTTTAAATAAGGTAGGCCAATAAAATCTAGAATTTAAAATTTTAAATGCAGTTTTATCTATGCCAAAGTGTCCTCCAAAATTAGAATAATGACATTTTTGAATAATAGCAAAAGTTTTCTCATAAGGTGCACATCTTCGAATCATAGAATCTTTACCAATTTTAAATAAATGAGGTTCTTCCCAAATATAAGATTTAGCATCATATTTAAATTTCTTAATAAATTTGTTATCCAAGTCCTAAGGCAAAATATTGCTAACTAAATAATTAACAATATCAGCATACCAAGGTGTTTTGCATCTTTAAATAACATATAAAGATTCATCAGGGAATTTCACATTTATATTTTCTTCTGAAATAATATCATTTTTAATTCTAGACAAATGATCAGCAATTTGGTTTTCAATTCCTTTTCTATCTACTATTTGAAAATCAAATTCTTGTAGAAGTAAAACCCATCTTATAAGTCTAGGTTTAGAATCCTTCTTAGATAATAGATATTTATTAGCAGAATGATCAGTATGAACTATGCATTTAGTACCAAGAAGATAAGGTCTAAATTTATTAAAGGCATATACTATAGCTAGAAGCTCTTTCTCAGTGGTAGTGTAATTTCTTTGTGTTTCAGTGAGAGTTTTACTAGCATAATATACAACTTTGAAAACTTTCTCATATTTTTGTCCTAATACAGCTCCAATTGCAAAATCACCTGCATCACACATTAATTTAAAAGATTTATTCCAGTCAGGTGCAACAATGATAGGTGCAGTTATTAATTTTTCTTTTAGAATATTAAAAGCATTAATACATTCTTTATTAAATTCAAATTTTGCATCTTTTTCTAATAAATGACAAAGAGGTTTAGCAATTTTAGAAAAATCCTTTATGTATCTTCTATAAAATCCAGCATGACCTAGAAAACTTCTCACATCAGTAACAGTAGTAGGTGGTTGCAATTCAGCAATAATTTTCACTTTTGCTTGATCTACTTCCATCCCTTTTTGTGATACTTTGTGACCAAGTACAATGCCTTCTGTGACCATGAATTGATATTTTTCCCAGTTAAGAACTAAATTTGTTTCTTCACATCTTTTCAGAACATTGGCTATGTTTTCCAAACAGGATTCAAAAGTAGTTCCAAAGACTGAAAAATCGTCCATGAATATTTCAATTCTTTTATCAATCAAATCACAAAATATTGACATCATACATCTTTGAAAAGTTGCAGGTGCATTGAATAAACCAAAAGGCATTCTTCTAAAAGCAAACGTTCCATAAGGACTTGTAAATGTTGTCTTTTCTTGGTCCTCAGGAGCAATAAGTAATTGATGATAACCAGAATATCCATCCAGAAAACAGAAATATGAATGTCCAGCTAATTTATCGAGCATTCGATCCAAGAAAGGTAAAGGAAAATGATCCTTTCTAGTGTCTTTATTTAATTTCCTATAATCAATAAAAATTCACCATCAGTAACTTATCTTGTAGGAATAAGTTCATTTTTATCATTAACAATGACAGTTACACCTCCTTTCTTCGGAATACAATGAATAGGACTTACCCATTGACTATCCGAAATAGGATAAATAATACCAGCATCCAACCATTTAATAATTTCTTTTTTAACAATCTCTTTCATGATAGGATTTCATCTTCTTTGTGATTCTATAATAGGTTTAAAATTTTCTTCCATTAAGATTTTATGCATGCAAATGGAAGGGTTTATTCCTCTTATATCAGCAATAGTCCAACCAAAAGCTTTCTTATAATTCTTTAACACACCTAGCAGTTTTTCTTCTTGATCTTTACTCAATAAGAAATAATAACAGGTAAAGTTAATGAATTTCCAAGAAACGCATATTTTAAACAGGAAGGTAACATTTTTTAATTTCAGTTCAGGGGCTTTTATAATTGAGGGTAAAAGTATATCATTTTGAGTTATGTCTAAAGTTTCCCAATTATCTTTAATAAAATGAGTCTCTTCTTGTTCTATTACTTCATCTTTATCAGTTAAAAATTCAAATTTTTCTTCAGAAATGACTTTACATTTTTCTTGATAATGTTTTTCAACTAAATAATCAATTATATCCATTCGATAACATTTCACTTTATCAGGGTAATTCATTGATTTAAGAACATTGAATTTAATTTCTTAATCATTAACTCTCATGGTTAGTTCTCCTTTTTGCACATCAATCATAGCTCGTCCGGTAGCTAGAAAAGGTCTCCCTAAAATAATAGGTATCTCTTTATCTTCTTCCATATCAAGTACTATGAAAACTATAGGGAAGATAAATTTATCCGCTTTAACAAGGACATCCTCTATAACTCCTTTAGGATAAGTGATAGATCTATCAGCTAACTGAAGGGTTACAGTGGTGAGTGTAATATCTCCTAAATCCAATCTTCAAAAGATAGAAAATGGCATGAGATTAATACTTGCTCCTAAATCACATAAAGCTTTTCCACAAAATTTTTCTCCAATAACATAGGGTATAGTGAAACTTCCAGGATCCTTAAGCTTTTCAGGTAATTTCTTTTGAACTATTGACCTTGCATTCTTCACTTAATGCAACGAGTTTCAAAAGCTTCAAATTTTCATTTTTTTCTTAAAATATCCTTCATAAATTTTGCGTAAGTTGGCATTTGTTCCAAAGCTTCAGTAAAAGGTATGTTAATAGTAAGTTTCTTAAAAAATTCAAAGAACTTAGAAAATTGATGATCTAATTTCTGTTGTTTAAGTCTTTGAGGAAAAGGTGGTGGTGGTTTTTCAACTTCCACATTAACAGGTATAACATTCTGATCTTGACTAGGAGAGAGAATTTCTTTAAGTTTTTCAATCTCTTCAACCTCAATCTCTTTTTCAATTTCATTCTGCATTCTTTCTTTTAATTCTTTTCCACTTCTAAGTTGCGCAGCTTTAACTTGTTCATGTTCATTTCGAGTTTCCTTTGGATTAATTTCAACATTACTAGGAAGTGTTCCTATAGGTCTGTTATTAATTAAAGTAGCAATTTGCCCCATTTGATTTTCAATATTACGAATAGCAGTATTTAGATTTTGTAATTGATTATTCATTTGCATAATTAATTCTTCTATTGATAAATTTTTCTGTTGATTATTAAATCCAGGAGGTTTATAATTTGAATTAACTTGATTATTCCAATTTCTAGTGGGATGAGATTGATTATTACCCTATTGTTGTTGTGAATTATTCCAGTTAAAATTAGGATGATTTTTCCACCCAGGATTATAATAATTTGAATAAGGATTATGTTTACTTGCAATAGCTTGTAAAGTTTCAATAGTTTGAGAATCTTCAATATTAGCAGAGTTATTATGCGAAATATTAATTGCAAAATTATATAATTTCTTAGACATTTCCGCAACTTGTGAAGCTAAGATAGAAAAGTCTTCATTATCGTGAATACTTACCATCTTTTTAGGATTAATCCTTTCAGAAGGCTATTGAAAATTGTTATTAGCTATTTCTTCAATTAAAGTGTAAGCTTCTTCAAATGATTTAGACATTAAAGAACCTCCAGCAGTAGCATCAATAATTGATTTTAAAGATCTAATTAATCTATTATAAAATGTTTGAATAATCAACCAATCAGGTAAAGCATGATGAGGACATTTTCTTAATAGTTCTTTAAATCTTTCCCAAGTTTCATAAATTGTCTCCCCATCAAATTGACTAAACGAAGTAATACCTTTTCTTAATTTAGCAGTTTTAGAAGGAGGAAAATATTTAGCAAGGAATTTTTGTGCCATTTCAGCCCATGTTTTAATAGAACCAGTCGCTAATGAGTTTAACCACTTCTTTGCTTTATCTCTTAAAGAAAACAGAAAGAGTCTAAGTCTAATAGAATCATCAGAAAAATTGTTATATTTAAGGATAGAACAAAGTTCTAAAAAACTAACAAGATGTAAATTTGGATCCTCATTTGGTGATCCACCAAATTGATTGTTTTTTGCACCATTTGAATCATAGACGGTTTAAGTTCAAAAGAATTAGCATGTACAGTAGGTATTTGAATACTACTATGAAGTTCATCAACTGTAGGGTTAGGATAATCCCTTAATGGTTTCTAAACATTTTGATCATTAAGTTCAATTGGATTTTGTAAAGTAGCCATTTCTTGAAATTTTTGAATTTTTTTCCCTTTTTAATTTTTCTAATTGTTCTTTCTAATTCAGAATCTAAAGGTATTAATCCTTCAGAACCAAATCTTCGCATAAAACAAGGAATAAAATATATATCTTTTTTTTATATAATTTATTTATTTTTTTATAAGAAAATTTATACTATTCTATTTCTTTCTTCCCCGACAGCAGAGCCAAAATCTTTAACCCGACCGCAAATAACGCAGTAATATTCGCTTCCAAAAGATAGCCAAAAACTTGACTCAATTTATAAATAGCGGCTAGTGTATAAAATTAATATGATGTAAATTTAGAAAATATTTTTACACACTAGGGGTACTACGCAAGTATATGTATCGTTTCAAGTAATATAGGACTTTGAAACAAAGACCCCAGTATCGATCCCACAGAGAAGAATTATAGTGATAAATTTTCTAAATAAAAAAATATATTTTTATCTTTTAATTTAATTATAAATTACTATTAATTTACTAGATGCAAATAAAGAAAAAAATAATAAGAAAATGATTTATGAAAACTATATAAAATAAACAACTTCTTTCCTTCAATAAATCTAAGATCTTTAAGATAATTTAATATTCGTTGGAGAATTTGATTTATGGTATTGTGCCAAATAGAAGCATTCCTATTCTTTACCCTTTGATCTAGGCGCAAAGAACATTGGCTAATTTACAGAACAGGTCCGGATGTATTGTTAGTAGAATGGGTTAATCTAGGCTCACACTTCTAGATGTCCAAGGGTAGCTATGGTCAGCCCTACTAGTGACCCTTTCCTAATCTATAAATTAAATTATAAGAATTTAGTCTGTCACTCTAAAAACTTATCAATTCTACGCCCTTTAAATCTTATCTTCCTATTTATTTGCACTTCACCTTGAATAGCCCGCACATGGCCTTCGACTACCCAAGGATTCATGTGACATTTACAAGTTAAGAGTTCTTCTCCTTCAAGGTCTCAAAACTCTTCAACGGGTTTTAACAATTTAAATGGCCAATTTAAAAAGTAAAGTAAGATCAGGTATTAATGTCATCACAATGTTTTGAAAATATTTTGAATTTCAATTCTCCATCGAATCTTTATATTATCTTATCTATCTTTTCATAATTGAAGGAAGAAAGTTAACTAACTACTCAGAACACATTGAAACAAGATAAATAAACTTTGAATCAAATATAAAAATACTTATCTCAAATATTTCTTCTACAGATCTTCTGATTCCTACTGACTCCACAGTGTAATGAACTCCAGATGCAACAACTTGAAAATAAACTCACTAAACTAAACAAAAGTGGCCCTAAATTTCTCTCTTTATTTCTCTCTCTAAGGATGAGAGATCCTAAAGTGGATAAGAGAAAGGGTTACAATGGGAGGGGCACGTTTTCTGAAGAAATGGACCCCTATTTATAGGCTTCAAGGGTTTCCTTAAGGTACCTTATCAAAACATGTCCACATTCAATGAATCTTCTAGAAGGTCAGTCTGGCGCCTAGGCGTCGAACACCGCGTCCAGTTCTTCGCACCTCTTCACTTTGGCTCGCACCTCTTTGCGATTAAAACTATTTTGGAGCGTCCAAAGGCAATGTATCACATGTCCTATTATCAAGGAACAACTGCCAGTCTTCTAGAATATCTAATAACCGCTCACTCCGTCAAAATAACTGATCAAATGTTGTCAAAAATTTGATTGTTTTTGTATCGAGTCTGGCGCTTAGGCGCCAGCTTCTGGTGCCTAGGCGCCAGGCCATATTTTTTTATACTTTTTGTATTTTGCTCCATTTTTGCTCCTTTTTGCTCCTTTTTTCCTTTTTAGACCTTTTTACATCACCTACATCCAAAAACATAAAAAATACCTTTCATTAAAGCATAATATCCTTAGAATTAAATAAGAATTAAGACATAAAGAAATAGGTATTTTTTTATAGATCAGGCATCAATCTCTAAATAGGCTAGCGTTCGAAGGTTCATTATAATAATTGACGCTCCTGGACAACTAGCACCCTGGAGAGTGTGAACCTTCCAATACTGACTAAAATGTACAACGGTCAGTTATGATCTGCTATTCCAAGTAGTAAATCATCGTCCGTGAAGGTAACACCGCGCTGTCCTTTTAATGAGCAAACCTCATCGAAGGAAATACCAGCCATATGAGCTAAGCAAATTTCTGGATCAAGCAAGGCCTTGACCGGAGATTCTCTCATCTCCTTTGGCAGGATCAGAGCGTCGTAGATGCTCAGTTTGGCCGGTAGCTTCCTAAGATGGGCTAGCACATTATAGTCCACTTTGTTACTAGGATGCTCAATTTCTTCCCGAACGGGCAATTCTTCTGCTGGGCTCTTCCTGAGCGACCACCTACTTTCTCTTATCCTTTAGACCAAATCTCGGAGGTAGGACATTTCCGCTTCTCAGATTGACTTCAGTAATTTCCTCTGAATCTACAGGTGTCTCATCTTGAATCGGAATGACTGGCTCTTCTGAAGTTGCCTCACCGTCTGATAGTTCTAACTCTATCGTGATCGGAGTTCTTCGGAATTCACAAATGGATTCGTCACTTATTAAGCTTTCATAGACATCCTTGTGAACATCTTCTTATTCGTCGTGGTCATCGAGGTTTAGTATGATTTTAGAATCGTTATTCGTATTGGAATCGAGATCCGGATTAGGTTGGTTATCATTAGTTACGTAATCGTTAGAAACAGTCAAAACGTAGCCAACACTAAAACTCTTATCATTATAAGATCCCGCCGGGGCGAGCAAATAATCATACAGAGTCAGAGGTTCGAGGAATTTCTCCCCCAAATCAGAAACAACTATCCTAGGATAAGCAGCCCCTAGTCTAGCCTTCGGAGCCTCAGTCTTCTTTTCCTCTACGATCTTCTCCTCTTTATGGGGCAGTTCTCCAATCGCAAGTGATAGTGCCAGCTCGACAGGTTTCAAACTCTGAGTTGAAGCGCGCACCGAGGCGATCTGGATGTGATCCAAAATTCTCTTTGAAGATTTTGTCCAGACAGTACTCCACCCATCATTAGTCATGTACGGGTCGATCAAAACAATAGGATCCGCCAAAATAACATTAACGGAACCTCCTTTTTGGGGTTCCTTCATGTATTCCTTTGGGATCGTTATGTTCCCTCTCTGAAGATTATCTTCCAGCCAGTTCTTGAAGGTGAAGCAGTCTTTGATCTTATGTCCAATCATCCGGTGGTAGGGACAGTAGTTTGGATGATCCTTCTTGTCGACTTCCTCGGGCTTCCTAGGCTCTGGTAACTGAAAGTCGAGTGTCTTCATCAAAATGAGAAACATCTTGGCCACTGCCTCAGTCTTGAAGGGGTATTCTTTGTTCAAAAGTTCCTTCAGGGGACGGAGCGGATGAGGTGGCTGCCAATCATATTGCGGCGACTGATAACTCGGTCGAGGCTGAAAACTCTGCTGAGGCTGATACTTCTGTTGAGGGTGTTGATAAGCCTGTTGCGGTGGTTGATAACTCGACTGCGGTTGCTCTGGCTGTATTTGCACTGGCTGCTTACCTTTGTCCACTGCTGCGACGTGTCGGCATATTTTTAGGTTATGTGTATTATTTTAAAAGGGGGTCGCCTAACGTAAATTGTCGGCGAATTTTAAATTTTAAATTTAATTTAAATATATATATAATTTGGAAGGTAGCATTTGATTTTGAAAATAACTTTAAGTTTGAAAATTTTAAGATATGAAATCAAACTGATCTCACATCCCGAATAGTTTACATAAACGAGCACCGCACCACAAACCGTTTATCTATCCGAAGAATAGACATACTGCTTGATGATAGGGCTCGATTAAATAAACTAAAAGATTTGTGACATCCGTTTGGTCTGCGAACCAATTTTATAAGCCGACAAGTTCCCCGCTTAATATAAATGAATTAAGCAGGGTTTATATTACCTGGGTTCTTTAAAATTCCCTATAAGGGCAAGCCCCTATAGTTAATTACATCTTAAGTGACGGGAATCACCTAAGAAAACTCTCGATAATAATCAATAATTCTGCTCTCAAGAATTTCAAGGTTTAAGTTCTTCAAAGGATTTGAGTTTTAGAATTTCAATGGGGAATGGATCAAATTTGGAAGATTTTATTTTGGGAATTCAAAGGAAGAAAAGTAGGAGAAATCACAGATTCGAAGCGAACTTCGGTAATTCCCCGTCTATCCTATTTTTTAGCTTGGATTTAGGAAAGTCCTAATATTTATTTAATGTTTTGATCTTGCCAATTTTAATTAATTAGGACTTATATTAGTATGACATAATCATACAAATAGCCTCGAGGATGTGAGGGTTTATGTCATATCAGACGACTACCTCGGAATCCTAAGACCGGTTAGGGCTTAATTTGCAATGCAAATGCCTAACAAAAGGTTGAGGATTTATGTTGCACTATGCAAACTACATCGAAGTCCTATGGCTTAGTTATTTAATTCTAAGAAAGTTTTGCTGGAGTAGACTCAGGTTTTGCTGATGACGATGGCCATGCTGCCCACTATGCTCCGAGCTCCTTGTTGTTGCAGAGGTTTAGAGAAAATCTCAACTTCCAAGTGCTTTTTTTATGTTTTATTTAAAACAAATCTTAAAGTTGATTATAACGACACCGGTTAAGATCCCACGGTTCCATCCTTCCAGCATCGTTATTTTTATCGGATTCACTTAGTCCAGATGAATTTGCTAAACTCAACTAAATGAGTTCCACACTTTCATTCAGACCGTGGGAAATCCCGTTAGCAACACGTAGGTTACATCATCCAAGGTATTCCCGATCATCCAACAGGACGTTTTAATTTAGTTGTAATTATAGTTTTGTGTTCTGTTTGTGATTAAATTTTGAGTTGTTTTATATTTTGAAATGTTGTGGCGATGAATTTTATCTTGTAATGATTTTTGATTTAGTTTTGGTTTCAGTTTTAGGGACTATCCTAAAGGTGTGGGTTTTCATGCAACAGTTGTTTATCATGCAAGAAAAGTAAGTGCGATGCGATTAAATAAATTGCAATAAAGTAAATTGCAATAAAATAAAAGCGTACCTGGAGGGTCTTCCCGTCATCCCAAGCTGCACTTAAAACACAATTAGAATATTTAAGCAAGTTCCTAGGTAAAGCTAAGGGAAGGGTTATGGTTTTCTACCAAGTTCCTAATCCTATAGCTAGTCATTTCCTATGGCATCTAGGTTCTTGTATTTTGATTTAAGGACGATTTTCTTCATCAAAGAATAATTAAGTTCAATTGTTCTTATAAGTATCCTATCATATTGAGGAAGTGCTTAAGAAGAATCTCAAACATCTTTTCAATATTGTTGGAATTGTTTTAAGTCCAAATGAATTTAATCATACAAATGAATCAATCGTCCGGGAATTTAAGTTTTGTTATCATCTTACTCAGTGAACTAGGACATTTGAATATCCTATAAGTGGAGTAACATTTCATTTAATGTTTTGTTTAGGAGTTATGATAACCAAAGCTTTCGAGGGCAAATCGGTGTTCCAATGATTTCGTGATTTAGTTTAACTTCGGTTAAAGGGTTTAAATTTGGAATAGTGTTCAAGTTGCTTTATATTTAATTTATTTATGTCTTAGGTGATATTATTTAATTCAATTTAATTTAACTTTAATATAATTTAATTTACTTTAGTTTCAATTTTGATTCAATTTAACTTGATTTTAATTTTAACTTCGATTCTATTATTTAATTTAATTTAATTTAATTTAGTTTCGATTTGATATGAATTAATTTAATTTAATTTAACTTGATTTAATTTAATTTAATTTAATTTCCTTTAATTTAATTTAATTTGATTTAATTTTAATTTAATTTAATTTAATTTAATTTAATTTAATATGTTTTAATTTAATTTAATTTAATTTAATTTAATTTAATTTAATTTAATTTAATTTAATATGTTTTAATTTAATTTAATTTAACATTTTTTTATTTAATTTAGTTTAATTTAATTTAATTTACTTAATTTGCTTGATTTAATTTAATTTAATCTTTAATTTAATTTTAATTTAATTTTAATGATTAAGTCCTTTAACATTTTAAAACTTAAATTTGAATTATCATTTTAATTAGGAATTAAATATTATTGAGATGATTAATTTAGGGATTTTTAAATTAAAGAATAAATTTCTTCCTAATAATATCCTTATTTTAATAATTCCAATTTT
Source organism: Papilionanthe hookeriana x Papilionanthe teres (assembly GCA_022702705.1). Taxonomy (NCBI): domain Eukaryota; kingdom Viridiplantae; phylum Streptophyta; class Magnoliopsida; order Asparagales; family Orchidaceae; genus Papilionanthe; species Papilionanthe hookeriana x Papilionanthe teres. The sequence goes on along the minus strand of CM040429.1, from coordinate 50,898,089 downwards.
ATTATTCTTCCAAATTTAATTAATTATTTAATTAAGGTTTATTTTAATTATCTTTAAATTATTTAATAGGTTTCTACCCTTTAATTATTTAAATTTCAATCATCCAAATCAGATTAAGATCAAATATTTTATTTGTTAATTTTATTAAACCTAAAGTTTTAATTAAGGGTTAAAATTTTAATTACCATTTTGCCCTTCAAGCTTAATAATTTCATAACTCACTAAATTGAGCTTAAATGAACTTGAAATTTTTATGTGACTTCACTCATATGCCAATAAAGACATGGGAGGAGAAAATGTGGATTTTTCTCTATTTAATTTATTTATGTAATTATTTTTGGTAGAAAATAGAGATTTCCAAAGAAACTTTAATAATATGACCAAGGGAAAGTTTCTGTCCTTAAGAAAATTATGGGACATTCCTAATGACCAGAGGACCACTTAGACCAATTTTGGTGATTTTTTAAATTATATTATTTTTATTATAATTATTTTAAGTTTTGGAGTATTAATTAATTTAAAAATAAAATAAAGGTTGAAAAATGAATTTTATATTTTTTAAAAATCTCTCTGATATCAAGGAAATCAGAGAATGAATTTTTACAATTTTTTGATTTTTCTTTAATTTATTATAATTATTTTAGTGAAAATGCTAGAAAATACATTTTTTTAATTTTAAAATTACCCTAGGGCTTTAAAATTTAATATCTCATTAAATAGACCTAAGAAAAATATGGGGTTTGTTCCTAAGTGATTAAAATTCAAAATGTGACATTTTGGTGAATTTTATTATTTTTGTCATTTTTATTATTTTTTAATTATTAAAATATTAAAATAATATCAAAAAATCAACTTTTTTAGAAAATTGAAATATTAATTTTCTTAAATTCCCCTGATATCATAGAGGCTCCAAAACCAATTTGGTGAATTTTTGAAAGGTATTTTGAAAGTTATGAATTTTTAAAGTTTAAAATGGCTAAATGGCTTAATCAACCCATTTAGTAGGGCTAACCAAGTCTAATTGACCTCAAATTTTTATGGTGGGTTCCTCTGATCCTAAAGGTCAGTGGAGATTTGATTTCAAGTCAATTTGATGTATGGTTAGCTTTAATTAATTAAGGAGCTATTTTGGGTGTTTAAGCCAATTAGGGTTATTTTAAATGAACTAATTCAAAACCTATTTTTGCTAGGGTCCCCTGGTCATAAGAGACATCACCAAATTTTCCTAGAATTTATTTCACAACATGCTAATTATTAGATTTAAAATACTCAAAACAGCAACATGAATTTGAAAAATCAATAACTTCTCATAGGGATGGCCTCTGACTTTGGAAAATTCAGGGAATGTTCCCAAATTCCGTAGGCTTCAAAAGCCCTATGGTCTCATGCAATGGTGAATTTCCTATATGCATGGAGAATTAAAATAATGCAGAAGGAAAATAAATCATTAAAAATAAAATACTTGATGAAATTAAATGATTTCTTTTCCACATTATTCTCCTCTGTTCACTGAGCAAGAGGGTATTTTTATTTTATTTTTCTAATTTTCCTACACAAAGTTATGGATTTTTGAAGTTTAGGGAATTAAATAAATAGGAAAAATAACCTAATTTCCTACTTATCCACGCGGCGCCCCGTCATCCTCGGCATCTCCGAACGGCCACGCGGCGTGCTTCCATCCGACGCCGCCTTCCGACTCAGCGTCACGCGGCCTGCGGTTCACGTACCATCTCCTGGTCCGACGACATCTGAACCGTCCGTCCACGCGTGTATTAAATGAACGGCATCCGTTCATCGTCCCCAAGTGTCCTCACCCGAGAGCCGCCCACACTAAATCCCTAATATCTCACTCAATACTTAACGGATTTTCGTGTTCTTGTGCTCTATGGATTCGTCTTGAAGAGACGAATACATCTATACGGTGATCATGCATTGAAATTAAGGCATTTGAAATGGAGAATCTCCAGGAGCTCGGGATGAAGAATTAGCTCATACCTTTGCTCAGAGAAGTGTGGCTTCAATCTGAGGGTTGTGTCACCTTCGATTAGATCCCGACGAAGCTCCGGATGAAGTCTCCTAGTCTCGGTGAATTGTCTAGGTATGATTTCGACCAAGCCCGATCACAAAGCTTGGAGTCCGGAACGGATGGGTGGCCCGGAGAGGGGGCTTTTGCTGGTGGACTTCTTCCTTGGTCCGGTGAAGGTGTAGGACCAATTAATTTGAGGATTGATCCACTCGTGGAGAAGTGTCCCGGTTTTGGGTGGAATTTTGCCCGAGAAATTGGGCTCGTTGGTGGGGATTAGGGCAAATTGTCACTGGAGATCAACTGCTCTAAGTATGGAGAGTGTTCTGGAACAATTTTGGCAGGGTTTCAGTAAGATCTGGTTCAGCACCTCTCATGGCCGAGAGGGGGTGGTGTTTAAATAGGAGAGGGTGGAGGGCCTCCAAGGGAGAGTTAGGGCTTGGGATCAGCTGCTCTTGGCAAGAGAAGAAGAGCTATGCTGTCCATTTGGGTTGAGACAAGTCAGCAAGGGAGAATTGAAATTTTTGGCTCCTCCCAAGGTCTCGGCCATGGTGTTTTCCGGCGATCCAGGCGGCTGGCCGGCAGGCAATGGTCACCCTCAAGTTCAGGTGGGTCAGGGCTGGGGTTTTGTGTAGGCAATTGGCCAATGCCATGTGTAAAGAGCTTGGATTGAAATGGAATGGGGGAGGAGCTCATTTTGGGTCCAAATGGGTCAACCCACCTTTTGGGCTTGGTTCACCTCCCCATGGCTGATTTGGGCTGAGGGAGGATCAGATGGATCAGCTAGGAAAGGGTGGAGAAGTCACCATCCATGAATATTTTGATTAATCATGGATTAAGGCGAAGCATTAAAATGGTTAAAACCTTTTTAAGGGCGCTTAAAAGAGGCTCCTCCTTTTGCCATTAATGGCTTGATCACATGTCAAACCTTCCATGGCTTCATGTGGCTTGTCCATGGCTTGCATGGCTTGTCTTTGGCTTGGGGAAAAGCTTGGTCAATTTCATGAAAATGGATTTTAGAAATTTTTGGTAATTTGATGGGAATTTGTATGAAGCTTGATTTGGAATGGTTTAATGATGATTTTGAAACTTAGGGGTGATATCAATTAAAGGTATGATGAAAAGAATTTCCATGTGGGCTTTAGGGCCAATTTTGGGCTTTTGTATTTGGTGGAAATGGACTTTTAAAATGGTTTAGGGAAGTGGGCTTTTGGATTTTAAAATGGATTTTAGGATGAAATTTTGGCAAAGGCTTGGGCCAAATAATTGTTGGGTTTAGCTCATAGATGTGTCATGAGTTACTTGGAGCAAATTGGGAGTGATTTGGGTTTGAATTGGGTTGAATTTGGGCTTCTTTGGTGAATGGGCCAATATAGGTCAAATTGGGTTAACTTGGGCCAATGTTGGGCTAGGGTTGAAATTTATGTAAAATTAATGTTGGAAAATGTTTATGGGAGTATTTTAAAGAGGTTTTGACTTTGGTTGGGCTTTGATTTTGGGGTTTGGGCTCATTTGGGTTAGGTTTGGGTTTAGGTCAAAATTGGGCCTTTTAGCTTTGGGTTGAATTTGAGTGGGGTTTGGGTCTAAATGTTGGGCAAATCATGTTAGTGTTTTGTTTGTGGGAATGTTAAGGAAGATTTGGAAAAGATTTGGGGTTAATTGGAGTTGAACTCGGGTGAGTTTGGGTTAGGTTTGGGTCATGGGTCCTAATCGGGCTTTAAGGCCAAAAGTGAAATTGGATCCAAATGTCAATCAAATTGGACTTGGATTTGGTCTAGATTAGTGTTGGGAATGTTGAATTGAAGTTTAGGATTGAATTGGACCAGAATTTGGGTCAATTGGGTAGGTTTGGTTTGACATTGGGTTCACTTAGGGTTAAAATGGGTCAAATTGGGGGTTTTGACAAAAGTAGAGTAAATTGACAAAATTGGCCCATGGTGTAGTTGAACAAAATGAAATTGGGAATATTTGGGATTTACTGGAATTTTCTGGGAATTTTTTGAATTTCTGGACTTTTGGGTCAAGGGGGGTATTTTGGGTATTTGGAGGGTATTGGGAGGTATTTTTGGAATTCTTGGTATTTTTGGCTATGGATGATCAATTTGAGTGATGTGAAAATGTTTATGAATGATTTTGAGGAATTTTGGGTGATTTGGGCATTTTGGAGGATTTCAAGGGTTTTGGGTAGGTTAGGCGGGTGTAGGGTCCCGGGGGTCAAAAATTGAAAATTTGGAAAATTGAAAATTTGGAAAATTGAAAATTTGGAAAATTGAAAATTTGGAAAATTGAAAATTTGGAAAATTGAAAATTTGGAAAATTGAAGATTAGGTGAATGTTAGTGGAATGAAATCATTTTGGTTGAGCCATGAAGCCATATCAAGCCCACATGAGCCATGAAGGGACTCATTTGAGGCATCCAATATGTTGTTCCTAACCCTCTTAGCCAAGGGCTTAGGGGTTAAGGACCATCCATGTGAATCACGTACATGAGTCAGGAAGTCAAGCTGAGTATAGGTGTGTGAAAGTGTAGTGTATAAATGTAGTGTGTGTGTAAGTCGACCCTTCACCAGACCAGGCCACCCAGGGCAGTCCTAAGGCCAAAGAGTCCTATAGGAACTCATCCTTTAAACTTCCACATTTGATTTCAACCCTCTAGGTGATTAGGGGTCTACAATCAAGCTTGTGGGGTTTGCAGGGAGTCAAGAGGTGTTTGGACTTCTAAAGGGTGGGTTCCATTTCTAGTCCTCTAAGACAGTCAAAGGAAAAGCCTAAGGCTAGATCCTAAGTACTAAAAAGAAGAAGAGAAGACCTCATCAAAAATGAGGTCAACAAATGGACCCCCAATAGGTGTGGTGAGCTAACCAAGCACACCGCGCGTATTGGCGTTGACCGAAGAGATCAACAAAACCAACACAGATGTCCAAGTGACAAACTTAGGACGAAGTAGAAGAGTTTTCGCTGGGGAGTGTCAAGTATATCTCTGAGACTGGAGATTCCTGATCTCTCGCTGGGGAAAGGAAAAGGAGGTGAATCCCAAATCACATGGTCTGGGGGAATTAAATTTAGATTTCGTTTCATTTCATGTTCAAGTTTTGATGTGTAAGTTTAGATTTTAGTTTGAGTTTCAATTTAGATTGAAGTTTTGTTAAAATTAACTTGAAGGGATTTGATTTGAAATGAGAATTGGAATTTTGAGGTTTTAGATGTAACATCTTCAACCTTGAAAGAAAATTGAATTGATCGGATTGAATCATTACAATGAGGAGAGATCTCAGAGCAATGCGGTATTGGATGTAAAATCCTTAACCTCGAGAGTTTGATCTTTGATGTATTTCATTGCAATAGGGATAGAATCCTAAAGCAATGCAGTCTCGGATGTAAAATCCTCAACCCCAAAAGTTTAATTTTGATGTATTTCATTGCGATAGGGAAAGAATCCTAAAGCAATGCAGTCTTGGATGTAAAATCTTCAACCCCAAAAGTTTGATTTTGATGTATTTCATTGCGATAAGGAAAGGATCCTAAAGCAATGCAGTCTCGGATGTAAAATCCTCATCCCCAAAAGTTTAATTTTGATGTATTTCATTGCGATAGGGAAAGAATCCTAAAGCAATGCAGTCTCGGATGTAAAATCCTCAACCCCAAAAGTTTAATTTCGATGTATTTCATTGCGATAGGGAAAGAATCCTAAAGCAATGCAGTCTCGGATGTAAAATCCTCAACCCCAAAAGTTTAATTTGATGTATTTCATTGCGATAGGGAAAGGATCCTAAAGCAATGCAATCTCGGATGTAAAATCCTCAACCCCAAAAGTTTAATTTGATGTATTTCATTGCGATAGGGAAAGGATCCTAAAGCAATGCAGTCTCGGATGTAAAATCCTCAACCCCAAAAGTTTAATTTCGATGTATTTCATTGCGATAAGGAAAGGATCCTAAAGCAATGCAGTCTCGGATGTAAAATCCTCAACCCCAAAAGTTTAATTTGATGTATTTCATTGCGATAGGAAAAGGATCCTAAAGCAATGCAGTCTCGGATGTAAAATCCTCAACCCCAAAAGTTTAATTTTGATGTATTTCATTGCGATAGGGAAAGAATCCTAAAGCAATGCAGTCTCGGATGTAAAATCCTCAACCCCAAAAGTTTAATTTCGATGTATTTCATTGCGATAGGGAAAGGATCCTAAAGCAATGCAGTCTCGAATGTAAAATCCTCAACCCCAAAAGTTTAATTTGATGTATTTCATTGCGATAGGGAAAGGATCCTAAAGCAATGCAGTCTAGGATGTAAAATCCTCAACCCCAAAAGTTTAATTTGATGTATTTCATTGCGATAGGGAAAGGATCCTAAAGCAATGCAGTCTCGGATGTAAAATCCTCAACCCCAAAAGTTTAATTTCGATGTATTTCATTGAGATAAGGAAAGGATCCTAAAGCAATGCAGTCTCGGATGTAAAATCCTTAACCCCAAAAGTTTAATTTGATGTATTTCATTGCGATAGGGAAAGGATCCTAAAGCAATGCAGTCTCGGATGTAAAATCCTCAACCCCAAAAGTTTAATTTCTATGTATTTCATTGCAATAGGGAAAGAATCCTAAAGCAATGCAGTCTCGGATGTAAAATCCTCAACCCCAAAAGCTTAATTTCGATGTATTTCATTGCGATAGGGAAAGAATCCTAAAGCAATGCAGTCTCGGATGTAAAATCCTCGACCCCAAGAATTTGATTTTTAAATAGTCATTGATTTTGCAAAGATTTGTAGTGTTGATTTGAAAAGTGTGGAATTTTGGTGTTTCAAGAATTTCATGAAAGTTGTAAAAGACTTTCATGGAAGGAAATGGATTAGGAGGGAATATGTAGATGTTACATACCCCGTTCAAAAGAGTTGATCGGAAGTCACTGATTTGGATTGGATATAATTCCTCGCCATCAGATTCGATCCGTGTCAATGGAATCAACCGCTTCCATCCTAGACAAGGGAGAGAATAGAATGGATTGGATTTCAGATTTGGAGGATTGAGTTTGAATTTGATTGAAATTTGATTTGAGATCTGGAAGATCGAATTTGAGATTTGATTGAGATTTGATTTGGGATTTGATTGAAATTTGATTTGGAGTCTGGAAAGATTGAATTTGAAATTTGATTGAGATTTGTGTTCATTTTGTTTGTCCTTTAACGATTCAAATTTTATTTTATCGTGAATTTGGAGTTCATCATTTTTTAGATTTTTAAGGAAAGTTTTTTTTTTATTCTTTTTTTTCTATTTCTTTTATGTTCTTTGTTCGAAGTTCATTTAACTTTAATGGAGTTTCCCAGTCAATTTGCACAAAAGAGGTGAAGGCCAAAAATGTGACATGGTCATTTTCATTCCAATCATGTTGAAGATACATCATACAACTCGATCTGGAACACATCTCATACAATCCATGTAGACTCAAAAAGGACTATGTATGATCTTTGTCGATCCATCCAAAGAAGCATCTGTCAAAACTCCATGTCTGAATAGTGGGGTACATGGTCAATAACATCACCTTCTAAGCCATCCTTGGCAAGGATGTCGTATGGATGTACAGTGGAGGTGTGATATTTTCCATGTAGCTCACAGCTCGTAGGGCCAGAGGCTCTCTAGCTCCGAGTCTGGCTGGAAATGGTAAGGTGTCTTCCTGTCGTCCATCCTTCTGAAAGTAACTGAGATCCGCTTCACTGGTACTCCTGGTATGCAATGCTTAGCGATATCCGCTCCGTTGCCCTTCGGCATCATGACGGAACCTACCGGTAAAGGTATCTTTACTAGCCCTCGGAACTCACCCGGGCCTGTTATCCGGAGGTCGGATCCGAACATGATGTTACAATCGTTCGTAAAAGAGATCGTGCAGAAGGGTCCGACAAAGTCGTGGTGATCTATGTGCGGGGGTATGCGATCACCCCGCTTGTAGATGTTAATAATGCAGCTATTGGGTATGCAATCTGCCGGAAGTACCCTCCATGTTATCAATCTCTTTACCATTCTCTTGATGACTAATGGCATTGGATCCACTTGGCCATGACGGAGTATTCTCGGAGGGTTTCCCTTCCTATCTTCCGCAAAGTTGAATAACAGATCCACATTGTATTGTAATTCTTCCTTTCCCCGGCATCCATCTTCGGGGTTCTGAGTAGGTGTTTTCCCTTAGGCGGCCCGCTCGGCCCATTCTTTTCAAATCCCAGATGCAATCCACGATTTGTTGTTGTTCATATTCTGAGAATACGTCTGTATGTAGCTTGAGGCCTTCTAGTATATTGATCCTTCTGCCTCTGATTCTTTCGAAGTATTCAAAAGTTTTCTTTTCGACAATCCGCATTCTTTCCGACTCGTATTCCGGAATAATCCGCAAATGGCGGGGCCTGGTGACATATTGTGGGATATACGGCTCAATCCCTTTACGTTCTCCTGCATACCTCGGCTCCTCGGGGATGATGTCTGTCGGGACATCCTCTGGGGTTGCTTCTGCAACAAGGTCATGCATTACTGGTGGTTCTATTTGGTAGTGTGGTACCCTTCTTTCTTCTGATCTTCGTGAGATTTCCCTGGTCCCTTCTGTTATCCTAGGAGCTGGCCTCCTTTCTTCCGGTACCTGATGAACTGGCGTCCTTGAAGTGTATGTACTGGCAGTGGCAACTGCCTGGTCGCGCTGGTCTGCTGCTAGTTTGGTTAACATCTTACGGATACGGCGATTCTTATTTCTTCGTTGCGTTACTGTGAGAGTAGCTCTTCGAACTTCCCGAATCTCTCGTGGGCACGGCGCCGACAAGCCTCGCCCTCTCGCCGTTCCGACTACGGACTTGATTTTCTTGTCTTCTTCGGTGTTTGTTTTTCTTTTCTTCTTCGTTGGATCGGTGGCTTGGGCCACCCACTTTCATCACCTGTCCGCCCGGCGGTCCCTCTCGATCAACCGGGATACGGCTCACCTTCCTCGTACCGTAGGCCTCGCTGGTGTGAAGTCCGAGTCAATCTCGATTATCGCTCCATCTTTCACCCTCTTTTCATCGAGTGCAAGGCTTACGCCATTTCCAAAGTTCGGGACCAACCGCCCGTTCGACATTTCCCTGCGAAAAGACAAGGAAAAGGATCAGGGGCTGTACTAAGAACAAGAACATTAAGAAAATGTTTATTAAAGACATTTTTTTTATTATATATTTTTAAATTTAACAGGAATGAAGTGGGATAAGATCAGGAAAGAGATTTTGATTTGGAAAAGAAAACAAGGAAAACTTTATTATCATGATTTTATTTATCTTAGCACATTTTTTATTATTTTTGGGTTCGGACCCAGTCGTAAGTAATTACTTCGCCCGTGCTTCTAAGGATGAAGAATTCATTCCTTCGAAACACCAGGTAGCGTAATACTTTTTCAAGTATCGTCCGTTGATCGGAAGCATATGTCGTTCTCCTTGGCAATTCACTAGCTGGTAGGAGCCTCCTGAGTATACCGCTTCAACCACAAACGGCCCTTCCCAAGTGGGTTCAAATTTTCCTCCTATCTTGCGGTGTGCAAGGATAGGTCTCTTGAGAACGAGAACTAAGTCACCAACTTTGAAGGTTCTCGGGCGGACCGATCCGTCATGGGCTTGAACCATCTTAGCTTGATATAATTCTAAATTCTCGTCGCGCTGCAAGTCTTTTCCCTTCCGGGCTTTCTAATTCTTCTAGTCGTAATTTGGCATTCTCTTCTCGTCGTGATTTTATTTGCAACTCGCAATTCGAGTGAAGGAAGCCGAACCTCTAAAAGTAACACCGCCTCGGACCCATACACCGGAGCGTAAGGTGTAGCTTCGAGTAGGAGTTCGAAGGTTGTCCGGTAGGCCCATAAGGCTTCTAATAACTTCTCGTGCCAATTTCTCTTATTATCGTCCAACGTTTTCTTTAAAATTTGAACGAGAGTTTTATTAAAAGCCTCAGCCAGGCCGTTTGCTCTTGGATAGTAAATTGTTGAATACCACCAGTCGATTCCATGTCTCCTGACAAAATTGTTGATTTGCGTGCTTCTGGATGCTGACCCATTATCTGAGATGATCTTGCACGGCACTCCGAAACGGTAGACAACTTGGTTCTTGAAAAACTGTAGCACGTGGTGTGCTTTCACTTCTCCGAGTGGAACCGCCTCGCCCACTTGGAAAAGTAATCCGTAGCCGCAAGAATGAAGCGATGTCCTTTTGAAGATGGTGGTTCTATTGGACCCACTATATCCGTGCCCCAACATTCAAATGGCCACAACGCAATTGTCGGATGTAGCACATTTGGAGGTTGGTGTAGAACCACTCCGTGTACTTGGCATTGGTGACAGCTCTTCGGCGATTTTCATGCAGTCGGTCATCATCGAGGGCCAGTAGTACCCTAGTCTTTTAATTTTCATTTTCATCTTCGGACCCGACTGGTGAGTGCCACAGATTCTTGAATGCACCTCTTTAACGATTTCACGGGCCTCGGACCCGCTTAGGCATCTTAGCCACATTTGATCGAAAGACCTTCTGTACAAGGTGTTGTTTATTAATGCGTAGGACAGAGTTCTTTTCTTGATCTGATGGGCTAGCGACCTATCGTCTGGTAGTTTTTCCGTTTGCGGTGTAGTCTATTAATGGCTGTCGCCAATCTTCTGTGTTTTCTGTCACTGTTGCAACTGATTCTTCTTCTTTTTCTGATTTGTGTATTGTGTCTGTGTCGAGCTGTGATAGGACCTGACGTCCGTGAATTGACACTTTTACTGACTCACCTTGCAGACAGGCAAATTCTTTTGCTAGACGGGCTAACGCATCTGCTAAAGCATTTTCTTTTCTGGGAATTTTGTAGATTGTCACATTCGGAATTTGTTCCAACAATTGTATGGCATACCGGAAGTATTGCTCGAGTCTTGGCTTTAAAATTCCGTACTCGTCCGGCGACTCGTTGAATGATTAACTGTGAATCCCCGTAGATGTTGATGTCTGTTATCCTCATTTGAATATTTAATTCCAGTCCTGTTATGAGGGCTTCGTATTCTGCTTCATTGTTTGTACACAGTTCTGTCAAGTGGTAGGAGTATCTTAACATTCCCCGCTCCGGTGTTATAAAGATTAATCCGATTCCTGCCTTACCGGGCATTATCACTTGTGATTCTTCGTCTTTGTGTGCTGAAGATGCTCTGTCGAAATATAATTCCCAACGTCGATCATCAGGATCTTCTAAGCTCATTATTTGTTCATCTGACAGATCGTCATTGAGAGGAGATTCTGCCAGCAAAGGGTGTGCTGCGAGGAAGTCTGCTAAGACTTGTCCCTTTACGGCACGAAGAGGCATGAAAGTTATATCGAATTCCAATAATATCATCGACCATCTGGCAAGTCTCGCCGAAAGCGTTGGACGAGTCATCAAGTATTGTAATGGATTAAACTTCGAGATCAGGTTGACCTTATGAGAAAGCATGTAGTGCCTGAGCTTTTGAGCGGCGAAGATCAGGGCCAAACAATGCTTTTCAATTGCGGGATACCTTATTTTCGTTGGAAGTAAACGACGGCTTAAATAGTAAAGAGCATTAAATATCCTCATTTTCTTTACCCTCATCATCGACTCGGCTAACGAGGCTCCGAGAGAGTCGTCTAAAGCCGCGGTATAAAGTATCGCGGTCTACCCGAGACTCGGGGCTGCTAAGACAAGAGGTGTCATTAAATATTGTTTAATGTCCTCGAAGGCCTTCTCGACATTTCTTTTTCCAAATAAATTTGGCGTCCTTTTTAACTAGTGCCGAGAAAGGCCGACACCTACCCGACAAGTTTCGAGATAAAGCGTCGAAGATATGCCAACTTCCCTTGAAAAGATCGTAGTTGTTTTAAGGTTTTGGGAGGCGGCATTTCTAAGATAGCTTTAATCTTTTCCGGGTCGATTTCAATTCCACGATGTCGGACAACGAATCCTAAGAATTTCCCGGAGGTGACGCCGAAGGCGCATTTTAAGGGATTCATCTTAAGGTTAAATTGCCTTAATCGTTCGAAAATAATTCTCAAATCATACAAGTGGTTGTCCTTTACTTTACTCTTGATGACCACATCATCCACGTAGCATTCGACTTGACTGTGGATGAGATCATCAAAAATTCTTTGTCATCGCACTCTGGTAGGTTGCTCCTGCGTTCTTCAGTCCGAATGGCATCACTGTGTAGCAATATACTCCGATCGGCGTTCTGAATGTTGTAAGCTTTTCATCTTCTGGAGCCATTTTTATCCGGTTGTATCCTCGAAGATCCATCCATGAATGAGAATATTTCATGTGTCGAAGCAATGTCGATCATTAATTCGGGATCGGTAGAGGGAATTCATCTTTTGGACATGCCTTGTTTAAATCTCCGGAGTCTACACAAATTCGATCCGACCATTCTTCTTTCGATCGGTACCACATTGGCTAACCAAGTCGGGTATTGTTCTTCATGGACAAATTTAGCGTCTATTAGCTTTTTAACTTCGGTTATGACTTGTTGTTCAATTTCTAGACGCATTCTTCCGGGACCTTGTCCGACTAGGACGATGGTAGGATCCACTCCTAGCTTATGGATCGCGACCTCCGGAGCTAATCCCGGCATCTCATCGTAGCTCCAAGCAAAACGAGTCTTTAAATTCCATTAATAACTTGATTATTTCTTCGGAATCTTCTTTATTGAGTAAGGAGCTAACAAAGGTAGGTCTAGGCTTTTCGCTAGTACCTAAGTTAACTTCCGTTAACTCATCTATTGTAGATTTAATCTCTTCTTCGAATTCTGGTGGAGCGTCTCCAATTTGTAAATCTTCAAGTTCTTCTCGTAGTTTCAATGCGGTTTTCATTAGACTCGCAAGTGACAACCAAGCAAAATTCAGCATCGTCAACCGATCCTACCGTGCCGAATCCGAGACCATGCTTTGAATCGGGTGGGCGACCGGAGTTATTCCATAGTTTTTCAAAATGTTGTGATTGGCCTTTTGTCCATTGTCGAGGTAAGAAACCACGCCGAATTAAATTTTGAACACGGGAGAGTACCACTCAAAAGGTAATTCCATTAATTCCGATGAAGTGACATCTTCAAATTGTACATTATTTTCAGTTTTGGAGGAAGGAGCACCACGGTAGAATTTGAATGGCTTTGCACCGCCGCTACGTACCTCTTTGACCACCATACCCTCGATCTTATTAGAATGGATCGGGGTCAGGTTCATAGTATGTACATAGTGGTTGATCTTCTCGTACATCGATTTGTATTCTTCGTTCTTCTCATCTTCGAGAGATCTTGAATTGCAGCTTTTTCCAACTTATTGTCGCTGCTTCTTGTTTGATCTGTTTTTCTTCTTCAGAACTGTCTTCCCAATCAACATTGATGATTAGTTTCATCTGTCCAACTGTCCTAATGTCTCTACCACGACCTCATCCCCGGCCTCGACCTCGGATGCGAGTTGTGGAGAAACCTTCACCATCTCGCCGTAAGGGAGTGGTGAGTGACTATTGGACTAGAACTTCAGGTTCTTCGTTGTCCCGAACTTTCTTTGCTTCATTTATTATGGTATCTCTGGAGAAGATTGTTTTCTTCTGTGGTGCATAATAAGCTGCATCTTCATGGATTCCAATTTCATGTACGGAGAATGGTTATAGGTCACCTTTGATGCACTGTTCCCCTCCATCGTACTATTTGATGCACTGATGTAGAGATGATGGTACCATCCTGTTTTCATGTATCCATGGTCGGCCCAGTAGAGCGTTGAACGACGTTTCTGAATCAATTATGTGAAATTTTGCGGTCGTCTTTGCTAAGTCACCGGTCTTCATTAGTAGCGTTATTGATCCGAGGGCTCTTTCTCCTTTCTGGTTGAATCCTCTTAATAACATTTTGTCGGCTTCGAGCTCACGAGCATCAATTTCCAAATATGCTAGTGTTCGAAGACTCATTATATTGATTGATTCACCTGGATCCACCAATACTCTGGAGAGTGTAAACTTCCATATTGTAACTGAAATGTACAACGGTCGGTTGTGGTCTGCTATCCCAAGTAGAAGGTCATTGTCCGTGAAGGTAACACCTCGTTGTTCCTTTAACGAGCAAACCTCATCTAAGGAATCTCCGGCCATTTGAGCTAAGCAAATTTCCGGATCAAGTAAGGCCTTGATCAGAGCTTCTCTCATCTCCTTTGATAAGATGAGAGCGTCGTAGATGCTCAATTTGGCCGGTAGTTTCCTAAGATGGGCTAGCACGTTATAGTCCACTTTATTTTCATGTGTCTCGGCTTCTTCTCGAATGGGTATTTCTTCCGCCGGGTTGGTTCTTCCCGAACAACCACACGCTTTCCTTTGTCCTTTGGACCCATTCTCGCAGGTAGAACTCTTCCACTTCTTAAGTTAACTTCGTAATTTCTTCGAATCTAGTGTCGAGTTTGTCGGTGTTTCTTCCTGAATCGGAATGACAGGTTCTTCTTGATTAGCTTCAGAGTCTGAAGGCTCTAAATCTATTGTGATTGGAGATCCTCGAAACTCGCAGATAGATTCGTTGCTTGTTGAACTCTCGTAACCTTTTTGATGGATGTCTTCTTTGTCATCGTGATCGTCGAGATTGTGTATGATTTGAGAATTGACATTGGTATCGAAATCGATGTCCGGATTATCGCTAGTTATGTAATCGTTATAAACAGTCAAAACGCAGCCAACGCCATCACCCTTATCATTATAAGATCCCACCGAAGTGAGCAGATAATCATACAGAGTCAGAGGTTCGAGGGATTTCTCCCCCGAATCGTAAACAACTATCCTAGGATAAGCAGCCCCTAGTCTAGCCTTAGGAGCCTCGGTCTTCTCTTCTTTGTCGATTTTCTTCTTCTCTTCAATCGTCTCCTGTTGAGGTAGTTCTTCTATCGCAAGTGATAGTGCCGACTTGACAGGTTTCGAACTCTGAATTGAAGCTCGTACCGAAGAGGTTTGGATGCCGTCTAAAATCTTTTTTGAAGACCTCGTCCAAGCGGTAGTCCACCCATCATCAGTTGTGTAGGGATTTATCGGAACGATGAGATCAGTCGAGACAACATTGATGGAACCTCCTTTCTGGGGTTCCTTCATGTACTCCTTCGGGATTGTTATATTCCCTTTCCGAAGGTTGTCATTGAGCCAACTTTTGAAGGTAATGCAATCTTCTATCTTGTGCCCAAGCATCCGGTAGTAAGGGAAAAAGTTGGGATCACCTTTCTTGTTAACTTCTTCTGGTCTCTTAGGCTCTGGCAGCTGGAAATCTGGAGTCTTCATCAGACTACGGAACATTTTTGGTACTACCTCATTTTTGAATGGATATTCCCTGCTCAGAAACTCCCTTAATGTACGTTGCGGACGAGGCGGTTGTTCATACTGTGGAGATGACTGATAGCTGGGTTGGGGTTATCGATAATTTTTTCGAGGTTGCTCGCGGCCGTTCGGACGATATTTGTATCGGTTGCTTGCCTTTGTCGACCGCCGCAACGATCCCGGATTTCTTTTCAAAAGTCTTCACAGTGCTTTTGCTTGTCCGTCTTGTCGGCGAAACTTAATTGCTTCGCCTCTTCTTGCAGGCTTCCGGCCTTGCTTAACAACTTCTGAAAAGTCTTAATAGTGAATCCTTTGAGGAGAAGTGCTATCGGGCCATGAATGCTTTTAAGTAAGATGCCGACTGCATGCTGTTCTTGTAATTGTGGTTCACACTTCATACTTAGATTTCTCCATCGAAGTATGTAATCCACCAAAGTTTCGTTCGGCTTCTTCTTCTCTACCACTAAATCACCTATAGTGATATGGTGCTGAGCTCCGGCGAATCGCTTGATGATGAGGTTTTCTAGTTCTGAGAACATTTTCACTGAACCATTTGGTAATTCTGCATACCAATCAAAGGCGATCCCTTACAGGCTGCTGACGAACTGTCGGAAGAGTAATGCATCACTCGCGCTGGCATTGCAACAACTGGCACGAAAGTGTGCAACATGCTGTCGGGGGTTCCCGGTTCCATCAAAGGTCTTGAACAGAGGTGGTACGAAGCCTTTTGGGTACTGGACAGCGTCGAATTCTTCCGGGTAAGGTCTACCCGTCCGAATGGATGTCCCGCTCTTTGATTGTGCTAAGGCTTCTCGCACCTACTGTTCCACCAAGCTCTTGATATCTTTTTCTAGAATCATACTTTGTGTTGTATCTTTCTTTAGCTGATCATCCCCGTTGACGGATGTAATCTCCTTTCCTCCGTCCACAATGTGAATGACCTCTGGGGGCGTCTCTCTTTGGGGTTGCACTTGACTTTGGAGAGTGGCTAGGGCTACAGCCATCTCTTCCATTCTTTTCGCCATTTGGGCGATCGTATCGTCTTTCTATTGAAGCTGTCTTCTCATCACTTCCGGCTCCTCTCTTCTCGTGGCCGCAGGAGCACCTTGTGAAGCCGACGAGGCTCGTGTTTCGACCATGTTGATTTCTCGCATACTCATCGTCCATGAATTCCGATGAATCAATCTCATCTCCGAATTTCTCTTCTCTTTCTTTTGCTAATCGTCGAATATCAGTCCTCAACTTTTCCATAGCATCCTCTAGCAGTCTTTGCTGTGTGTCCTCGCAGTTGTCGTGTGATAGCTGCCGGGTTCCCTTCTCACGAGTCCCCTTTACTGCAGTGGCGCTTTCTTCAGATTCAAGTCTCCTGACGAGACTTTCCTTCTCGAGCCGTTGTTTCAATCTTACCGTCCAAGTAGTGGGACGCCATACCATCCTTCTAGCAGCAGAAGGTCTAGGACCGGATGGTCCGTCGCCCAAATGCCGGAAGGTGGTATCCTCCCTAATCTGCAACCCCGAAACAACGATAGGCGGACTAGCCTTCATCCTTTTATTTGGCTTTTCTGTAACAATGGCAGGTTCTACTCGTGGCCCAAGATGGGATTTGACTGGCACCCGCCCTATCCTTCTTAGAATCTCCGATACGGGGCATTTCTCTTTCTTTGCTAGCTTCTCGATCACAGTCTGTAGTCGGGCAAATGGCATGATCCTAGCCCTTTTCTTTCTGCTGTCGTCGTAGTACGCTGGTCGAGGTAATGTAGAAACAATCCTGCAGACATTTTCCTCGTCAGCCGCAGCGGAAAGGGGGTGGAATCTACTTTCTTCCAAAAAGGGTGTATCTTCGAGCAATGGTATGTGCTCGGTAGGGGTGTGTACTCGTGGATTTCGGGATCTCCTCCAGAAAGCAACTTCGGCAGCTCCGGCCTTCCCGGCAATCTTCCTACTTCGTTCCTTCTTTGGGTCCGTGTTAGTGATGGAATTCTTGAGCTGGACCCGATTTCAAAACGAAGGTCTCACAGAAAGTCCGTACCCTCCATGGTAGCAGGGTTCGCCATAGTTCCGGATTTCCTTCCCCTTTAATTTGGCGTGAAGTCGGGTAGGTGCAGAGACAACTAGACCGATGGGTTAGCAAGAACGGTCCTTCGCGGACAGCGATGATTCTCTCGGCTGGAATCTTTGCAGGGGAGGAAACTCTCGAGTCGCCCTAAGGTCGAACTCGAGCAACGGCTTCTCGGCTCGTATACTTTGTTTGTCAGCGCGAAAAGGGAAACGTCGGTGATCTTGACATTTGTGTTCTTGAATCCTTGTCCAAACCGGATGATCCCATTGTCGGGCAGCTCATCCTTGTAAACAGCGAAATCGAGTCCATTGGTGAAGGAGAAAATCAGCTTTGGGGCCTCCATTTCTGCAGGGCAGATCCTGATTTTCAGTCCCAAGTTATGCTTCTTCTCATTAGGACGAAAAGAAAGGAATCGAAAAGAGTCAGAACACATTCTTGTTCATGTATTTATAAGAAGGAGTTATTTGTTAAAAGAGTCATTCATTTGGAGGGTTTGTTTATTTAGAACGGAATGTTCAAAGGTGTAGAGAAGGTAAGAAATCTGATTCAAAGTTGAAAAGGAAAAGAAAGTCTTATGCAAGACTTCTTGACTCGAAGGATCACTCCTAAACTAACACCTATTGGGGGTCCAGCCCACCTCAGAAATGAGGCAAAAGGATCTTGGAACCTCTCTATTTAGGGGTGTCTAAACAGTGGCTCCTAAATCCGAGAGAATGTCGGCTATACTTGTTCAAGGTAGAAATGAACATAGTACCTCAAGTGAGTCGCCGTAAATTGTCGGCATATTTTTAGGTTATGTGTATTTTTTTAAAAGGGGGTCGCCTAACAGACATTGTTGGCAAATTTTAGATTTTAAATTTATATATATATAATTTGGAAGGTAGTGTTTGATTTTGAAAATAACTTTAAGTTTGAAAATTTTAAGATATGAAATCAAACCGATCTCACATCTCGAATAGTTTACATAAACGAGCACCGCACCACAAACCGTTTATCTATCCGAAGAATAGACATACTGCTTGATGATAGGGCTCGATTAAGTAAACTAAAAGATTTGTGACATCTGTTTGGTCTGCGAATCAATTTTATAAGCCGACAAGTTCCCTTGCTTAATATAAATGAATTAAGCAGGGTTTATATTACCTGGGTTCTTTAAAATTCCCTATAAGGGCAAGCCCCTATAGTTAATTACATCTTAAGTGACAGGAATCACCTAAGAAAACTCTCAATAATAATCAATAATTCTGCTCTCAAGAATTTCAAGGTTTAAGTTCTTCAAAGGATTTGAGTTTTAGAATTTCAATGGGGAATGGATCAAATTTGGAAGATTTTATTTTGGGAATTCAAAGGAAGAAAAGTAGGAGAAATCACAGATTCGAAGCGAACTTCGGTAATTCCCCGTCTATCCTATTGTTTGGCTTGGATTTAGGAAAGTACTAATATTTATTTAATGTTTTGATCTTGCCAATTTTAATTAATTAGGACTTATATTAGTATGACATAATCATACAAATAGCCTCGAAGATGTGAGGGTTTATGTCATATCGGACGACTACCTCGGAATCCTAAGACCGGTTAGGGCTTAAATTGCAATGCAAATGCCTAACAAAAGGTTGAGGATTTATGTTGCACTAGGCAAACTACCTCGAAGTCCTATGGCTTAGTTATTTAATTCTAAGAAAGTTTTGCTGGAGTAGACTCAGGTTTTGCTGATGACGATGGCCGTGCTGCCCACTATGCTCCGAGCTCCTTGTTGTTGCAGAGGTTTAGAGAAAATCTTAACTTCCAAGTGTTTTTTTTATGTTTTATTTAAAACAAATCTTAAAGTTGATTATAACGACACCGGTTAAGATCCCACGGTTCCATCCTTCCGGCATCGTTATTTTTATCGGATTCACTTAGCCCAGATGAATTTGCTAAACTCAACTAAATGAGTTCCACACTTTCATTCAGAACGTGGGAAATCCCGTTAGCAACACGTAGGTTACATCATCCGAGGTATTCCCGATCATCCAACAGGACGTTTTAATTTAGTTGTAATTGTAGTTTTTTGTTCTGTTTGTGATTAAATTTTGAGTTGTTTTATATTTTGAAATGTTGTGGCGGTGAATTTTATCTTGTAATGATTTTTTATTTAGTTTTGGTTTCAGTTTTAGGGACTATCCTAAAGGTGTGGGTTTTCATGCAACAGTTGTTTATCATGCAAAAAAAGTAAGTGCGATGCGATTAAATAAATTGCAAGAAAGTAAATTGCAATAAAATAAAAGCGTACCTGGAGGGTCTTCCCGTCATCCCAAGCTGCACTTAAAACACAATTAGAATATTTAAGCAAGTTCCTAGGTAAAGCTAAGGGAAGGGTTATGATTTTCTACCAAGTTCCTAATCCTATAGCTAGTCATTTCCTATGACGTCTAGGTTCTTGTATTTTGGTTTAAGGACGATTTTCTTCATCAAAGAATAATTAAGTTCAATTGTTCTTATAAGTATCCTATCATATTGAGGAAGTGCTTAAGAAGAATCTCAAACATCTTTTCAATATTGCTGGAATTGTTTTAAGTCCAAATGAATTTAATCATACAAATGAATCAATCGTCCGGGAATTCAAGTTTTGTTATCATCTTACTCAGTGAACTAGGACATTTGAATATCCTATAAGTGGAGTAACATTTCATTTAATGTTCTGTTTAGGAGTTATGATAACCAAAGCTTTCGAGGGCAAATTGGTGTTCCAATGATTTGTGATTTAGTTTAACTTCAGTTAAAGGGTTTAAATTTGGAATAGTGTTCAAGTTGTTTTATATTTAATTTCTTTATGTCTTAGGTGATATTATTTAATTCAATTTAATTTAACTTTAATATAATTTAATTTAGTTTAGTTTCAATTTTGATTCAATTTAACTTGATTTTAATTTTAACTTGATTCTATTATTTAATTTAATTTAATTTAATTTAGTTTGATTTGATATGAATTAATTTAATTTAATTTAACTTGATTTAATTTAATTTAATTTAATTTCCTTAATTTAATTTAATTTGATTTAATTTTAATTTAATTTAATTTAATTTAATTTAATTTAATATGTCTTAATTTAATTTAATTTAATTAATTTAATTTAATTTAATTTAATATGTTTTAATTTAATTTAATTTAATTTAATTTAACATTTTTTTTATTTAATTTAGTTTAATTTAATTTAATTTACTTAATTTGTTTGATTTAATTTAATTTAATCTTTAATTTAATTTTAATTTAATTTTAATGATTAAGTCCTTTAACATTTTAAAACTTAAATTTGAATTATCATTTTAATTAGGAATTAAATATTATTGAGATGATTAATTTAGGGATTTTTAAATTAAAGAATAAATTTCTTCCTAATAATATCCCTATTTTAATAATTCAAATTTTATTATTCTTCCAAATTTAATTAATTATTTAATTAAGGTTTATTTTAATTATCTTCAAATTATTTAATAGGTTTCTACCCTTTAATTATTTAAATTTCAATCATCCAAATCAGATTAAGATGAAATATTTTATTTGTTAATTTTATTAAACCTAAAGTTTTAATAAAGGTTTAAAATTTTAATTACCATTTTGCCCTTCAAGCTTAATAATTTCATAACTCACTAAATTGAGCTTAAATGAACTTGAAATTTTTATGTGACTTCACTCATATGCCAATAAAGACATGGGAGGAGAAAATGTAGATTTTTCTATATTTAATTTATTTATGTAATTATTTTTGGTAGAAAATAGAGATTTCCAAGGAAAATTTAATAATATGACCAAGGGAAAGTTTCTGTCCTTAAGAAAATTATGGAACACTCCTAATGACCAGAGGACCACTTGGACCAATTTTGGTGATTTTTTGAATTATATTATTTTTATTATAATTATTTTAAGTTTTGGAGTATTAATTAATTTAAAAATAAAATAAAGATTGAAAGATGAATTTTATATTTTTCAAAAATCTCTCTAATATCAAGGAAATCAGAGAATCAATTTTTACAATTTTCTGATTTTTCTTTAATTTATTATAATTATTTTAGTGAAAATGCTAGAAAATACATTTTTTTAATTTTAAAATTACCCTAGGGCTTTAAAATTTAATATCTCATTAAATAGACCAAAGAAAAATATGGGGTTTGTTCCTAAGTGATTAAAATTCAAAATGTGACATTTGGTGAATTTTATTATTTTTGTGATTTTTATTATTTTTTAATTATTAAAATATTAAAATAATATCAAAAAATCAACTTTTTTAGAAAATTGAAATATTAATTTTCTTAAATTCCCCTGATATCAGAGAGGCTCCAAAACCAATTTGGTGAATTTTTTAAAGGTATTTTGAAAGTTATGAATTTTTAAAGTTTAAAATGGCTAAATGGCTTAATCAACCCATTTAGTAGGGCTAACCAAGTCCAATTGACCTCAAATTTTTATGGTGGGTTCCTCTGATCCTAAAGGTCAGTGGAGATTTGATTTCAAGTCAATTTGATGTATGGTTAGCTTTAATTAATTAAGGAGCTATTTTGGGTGTTTAAGCCAATTAGGGTTATTTTAAATGAACTAATTCAAAACCTATTTTTGCTAGGGTCCCCTGGTCATAAGAGACATCACCAAATTTTCCTAGAATTTATTTCACAACATGCTAATTATTAGATTTAAAATACTCAAAACAGCAACATGAATTTGAAAAATCATTAACTTCTCATAGGGATGGCCTCTAACTTTGGAAAATTCAGGGAATGTTCCCAAATTCAGAGGCTTCAAAAGCCCTATGGTCTCATGCCATGGTAAATTTCTTATATGCATGGAGAATTAAAATAATGCAGAAGGAAAATAAATCATTAAAAATAAAATACTTGGTGAAATTAAATGATTTCTTTTCCACATTATTCTCCTCTGTTCACTAAGCAAGAGGGTATTTTTATTTTATTTTTCTAATTTTCCTACACAAAGTTATGGATTTTTGAAGTTTAAGGAAATAAATAAATAGGAAAAATAACCTAATTTCCTACTTATCCACGCGGCGCCCCGTCATCCTCGACATCTCCGAACGGCCACGCGGCGCGCTCCCATTCGACGCCGCCTTCCGACTCAGCGCCACGCGGCCCATGGTTCACGTACCATCTCCTGGTCCGACGCCATCTGAACCGTCCATCCGCACGTGTATTAAATGAACGACATCCGTTCATCGTCCCCAAGTGTCCTCACCCGAGAGCCGTCCACACTAAATCCCTAATATCTCACTCAATACTTAACGGATTTTTGTGTTCTTGTGCTCTATGGATTCATCTTGAAAAGACGAATACATCTATATGGTGATCATGCATTGAAATTAAGACATTTGAAATGGAGAATCTCCAGGAGCTCGGGATGAAGAATTAGCTCATACCTTTGGTCAGAGAAGCGTGGCTTCAATCTGAGGGTTGTGTCACCTTCGATTGGATCCCAGCAAGCTCCAAATGAAGTCCCCTGGTCTGGTGAATTGTCTAGGTATGATTTCGACCAAGCCCGATCACAAAGCTTGGAGTCTGGAATAGATGGGTGGCCCGGAGAGGGGGCTTTTGCTGGTGGACTTCTTCCCTTGGTCTGGTGAAGGTGTAGGACCAATCAATTTGAGGATTGATCCACTGTGGAGAAGTGTCCTGGTTTTGGGTGGAATTTTGGTTGAGAAATTGGGCTCTGTTGGTGGGGATTAGGGCAAATTGTCACTGGAGATCAACTGCTCTAAGTATGGAGAGTATTCTGGAACAATTTTGGCAGGGTTTCAGTAAGATCTGGTTCAGCACCTCTCATGGCCGAGAGGGGGTGGTGTTTAAATAGGAGAGGGTGGAGGGCCTCCCAGGGAGAGTTAGGGCTTGGGATCAGCTGCTCTTGGCAAGAGAAGAAGAGCTATGCTGTCCATTTGGGTTGAGACAAGTCAGCAAGGGAGAATTGAAATTTTTGGCTCCTCCCAAGGTCTCGGCCATGGTGTTTTCCGGCGATCCAGGCGGCTGGCCGGCAGGTAATGGTCACCCTCAAGTTCGAGTGGGTCGTGGTCGGGGTTTTGTGTAGGCAATCGGCCAATGCCATGTGTAAAGAGCTTGGATTGAAATGGAATGGGGGAGGAGCTCATTTTGGGTCCAAATGGGTCAACCCACCTTTTGGGCTTGGTTCACCTCCCCATGGCCGATTTGGGCTGAGGGAGGATCGGATGGATCAGCCTAGGAAAGGGTGGAGAAGTCACCATCCATGAATATTTTGATTAATCATGGATTAAGGCGAAGCATTAAAAGGGTTAAAACCTTTTTAAGGGAGCTTAAAAGAGGCTCCTCCTTTTGCCATTAACGGCTTGATCACATGTCCAACCTTCCATGGCTTCATGTGGCTTGTCCATGGCTTGCATGGCTTGTCTTTGGCTTGGGGAAAAGCTTGGTCAATTTCATGAAAATGGATTTTAGAAATTTTTGGTAATTTGATGGGAATTTGTATGAAGCTTGATTTGGAATGGTTTAATGATGATTTTGAAACTTAGGGGTGATATCAATTAAAGGTATGATGAAAAGAATTGCCATGTGGGCTTTAGGGCCAATTTTGGGCTTTTGTATTTGGTAGAAATGGACTTTTAAAATGGTTTAGGGAAGTGGGCTTTTGGATTTTAAAATAAATTTTAGGATGAAATTTTGGCAAAGGCTTGGGCAAAATAATTGTTGGGTTTAGCTCATAGATGTGTCATGAGTGACTTGGAGCAAATTGGGAGTGATTTGGGTTTGAATTGGGTTGAATTTGGGCTTCTTTAGTGAATGGGCCAATATAGGTCAAATTGGGTTAACTTGGGCCAATGTTGGGCTAGGGTTGAAATTTATGTAAAATTAATGTTGGAAAATGTTTATGGGAGTATTTCAAAGAGGTTTTGACTTTGGTTGGGCTTTGATTTTGGGGTTTGGGCTCATTTGGGTTAGGTTTGGGTTTAGGTCAAAATTGGGCCTTTTAGCTTTGGGTTGAATTTGAGTGGGGTTTGGGTCTAAATGTTGGGCAAATCATGTTAGTGTTTTGTTTGTGGGAATGTTAAGGAAGATTTGGAAAAGATTTGGGGTTAATTGGAGTTGAACTCGGGTGAGTTTGGGTTAGGTTTGGGTCATGGGTCCTAATTGGGCTTTAAGGCCAAAAGTGAAATTGGATCCAAATGTCAATCAAATTGGACTTGGATTTGGTCTAGATTGGTGTTGGAAATGTTGAATTGAAGTTTAGGATTGAATTGGACCAGAATTTTGGTCAATTGGGTAGGTTTGGTTTGACATTGGGTTCACTTAGGGTTAAAATGGGTCAAATTGGGGGTTTTGACAAAAGTAGGGTAAATTGACAAAATTGGCCCATGGTGTAGTTGAACAAAATGAAATTGGGAATATTTGGGATTTTTTTGAATTTTCTGGGAATTTTCTGAATTTCTGGACTTTTGGGTCAAGGGGGGTATTTTGGGTATTTGGAGGGTATTGGGAGGTATTTTTGGAATTCTTGGTATTTTTGGCTATGGATGATCAATTTGAGTGATGTGGAAATGTTTAGGAATGATTTTGTGGAATTTTGGGTGATTTGGGCATTTTGGAGGATTTCAAGGGTTTTGGGTAGGTTAGGCGGGTGTAGGGTCCCGGGGGTCAAAAATTGAAAATTTGGGAAATTGAAGATTGGGTGGATGTAAGTGGAATGAAATCATTTTGGTTGAGCCATGAAGCCATATCAAGCCCACATGAGCCATGAAGGGACTCATTTGAGGCATTCACTATCGTCGTTCCTAACCCTCTTGCGCAAGGGCTTGGGGTTAAGGACCATCCATGTGAATCACCTACATGAGTCAGGAGGTCAAGCTGAGTATAGGTGTGTGAAAGTGTAGTGTATAAATGTAGTGTGTGTGTAAGTCAGCCCTTCACCAGACCAGGCCACCCAGGGCAGTCCTAAGGCCAAAGAGTCCTATAGGAACTCATCCTTTAAACTTCCACATTTGATTTCAACCCTCTAGGTGATTAGGGGTCTACAATCAAGCTTGTGGGGTTTGCGAGGAGTCAAGAGGTGTTTGGACTTCTAAAGGGTGGGTTCCATTTCTAGTCCTCTAAGACGATCAAAGGAAAAGCCTAAGGCTAGATCCTAAGTACTAAAAAGAAGAAGAGAAGACCTCATTAAAAATGAGGTCAACACGACGGTCCCGGATTTCTTCTCAAAAGCTTTCACAGGCTTCTGCTTATCAGTCTTATCGATGAAACTTAGTTGTTTTGCTTCCTCCTGCAAGCTCCCAGCCTTACTAAGCAGCTTCTCGAAAGTCTTAATGGTGAATCCCTTAAGGAGAAGTGCTATCGGGCCATGGATACTCTTAAGCAAGATACCAACCGCATGATGTTCCTGAAGTTGTGGTTCACA
Source organism: Papilionanthe hookeriana x Papilionanthe teres (assembly GCA_022702705.1). NCBI lineage: Eukaryota > Viridiplantae > Streptophyta > Magnoliopsida > Asparagales > Orchidaceae > Papilionanthe > Papilionanthe hookeriana x Papilionanthe teres. Next base: position 50,872,308 of record CM040429.1, on the reverse strand, counting down.
CTTCATGCTCAGGTTCCTCCATCGAAGTATGTAATCCACCAAAGTTTCGTTCGGTTTCTGTCACTCCACCACTAGATCAACGATGGTGATGTGGTGCTGAGCTCCGGCAAACCGCTTAACGAAGAGATTTTCCAATTCCGCAAAAGTCTTGACTGATCCATTTGGTAATTCTGCATACCAGTCGAAGGCGATCCCTTACAAACTGCTGACGAACTGTCGAAAGAGTAAGGCTTCACTCCCACCGACATTGCAGCAACTAGCATGAAAATGTGCGACATGCTGCCGGGGGTTTCTTGTTCCATCAAAAGTCTTAAACAGAGGTGGTACGAAGCCTTTTGGTTATTAGACGACATCAAATTCTTTCGGGTAAGGTCTCCCCATCTGAATAGATGCTCCACTCTTGGATTGTGCTAAAGCTTCTCGCACCTGCTGTTCTACCATGTTTTTAATGTCCTTTTCGAGAATCATGCTCTGTGCAGAATCCTTCTTTGGTGGCTTGTCTCCATTGACGGATGTGATCTCTTTTCCTCCATCTGCAATATGGATAATTTCTGGGGGTGTTTCTTTTTGAGGTTGTACCTGACTTTGGAGAGTGGCTAAAGCAGCAGCCATCTCTTCCATCCTCCTAGCCATCTGGGAAATTGTGTCATCTCTTTCCGGAAGTTGTGCTCTCATTACTTCCGGCTCATCTCTTTCCGCAGATGTCGGAGCACCCTGCGAGGCTGACGATACTCGTGTCTCAACAATGTTGACCTCAGCATACTCTTCATCCATGAATTCTGACGAATCCACTTCGTCCCTTAATTCTTCTCCTCTTTCTCTTGCTAGACGTTGGATATCCATCCTTAGCTTTCCTATAGCATCCTCGAGGGGTCTCTTCCAGACGGTATCTCGGTTGTCGTGTGATGGTTGTTGAACTTCTTTTCCAGAAGTTTCTTTTATTGTAGTATCACTTTCTTCTGAGTTAGGCTCTTTGACGAGACATTTCTTCTCAGAATGTTGTGTTGGTCTTGGTTCGGTAATAATAGGTCACCACACCATCCTTCTTGCAGCAGAAGGCCTAGGACCGGACGGTCTGTCAGCTACATGCTGGTAGGTGGTGTCCTCCCTAATATGATGGCCCGATACAACAACAGGTGAACTAGCTCTCATTTTCTTCCTTTTTTTCTCTACGGCAGTGACAGGCTCTACTCGTGGTCCAAGGCAGGATCTAGCTGGCACTCGTCCCATTCTTCTTAGGATTTCTGACACAGGGCATCTTTCTTTCTTTGCCAATTTTTCTATCACGGCTTGTAGCCGAGCAAATGGCGTAGTCTTAACCCTTTTTCTTTTGCAGTTACTATAGTATGCAGGTAGAGGTAGTGTAGCGACAATCCTTCAGACATCTTCTTCATCTGATGCAGTAGAGAGGGGGTGAAACCTACTCCCTTCCAACAGAGGTATATACTCAGGCAGTTCTTCTCTTTGTTCAGGAATTTTTTCGAAAAAAGCAACTTCAGCAGCTTTGGCTTTCTCAATCCTGGCTATCTTTCTGCTTCTATTTCTCCTTTGAGTTTGAGTTAGGGGTGCAACTCTCTAACTGGACCCAATCTAAAAAATAGACGGTATCGCAGCGAAGTCTGAAACCTCCATGGTGACAGGCTCATAACTGATTTGTACTTCCTTTCCTTTTAGTTTGGTGGGAACCGGGGTAGGTGCAGTAATGACCAGACCGGTGGGGGTAGAGACGACGATTCCGGGGGTAGCGATCAACCCACGCGAACGGCAGGTGTTCCTTTCAACTGGGGCCCTCCGCAGGGGAGGGAATTCCTGAGTCGACTTCAGGTTAAACTCAATCATAGGCTCTTCAGTCTTAGGCACTTTGTTCATCAATGCAAAAAGAGTAACATCGGCAAACTTAACGTCTGTGTTACCAAATCCTTTTCCAAAACGGATGATCCCATTGTCAGGAAGTTCATCCTTGTAGATAGCTAAGTCATGTCCGTTGGTAAAGGAGAAAATCAACTTCGGGGCAGACATCTTCTGTAAGGCATGTTTCGATTATCAATCCTGAATTATGCTTCCTTCATCAGGATGAAAAGAAAGAAATTGAAAAGAGTCCGAACACAATTTATTTAAGTTTTATTTATGCATTTAATATTTAAAAAGGAGTTTGTTTGTTAGGAAGTTAGTTTATTCGTTAAAAAATGAAAGGATATTAGAGAGGGTAAAGGACCCAATCTAGAGCTTAGAAAGGAAGGGAAAATCTCGTAGGATTTCTCAACTCAAAGGACCGCTCCTAAGCTAACACCATTTTGGGGGTCTACCTCGCCTTTTTGGGGAGGTGGGAGGATTTCGGAACCTCTCTGTTAAGGGTGTCTAAACAGTGGCTCCAGAATCCAAAAAGAGTTGACTATACTCACTCAAGACAGAAATGAGCATGGTATGACAACAGAAAGAATGGTAATTTGGTCCACTAGGGGTATGGAGTCACTACCGATTTATAAAGCAAAACCATCTGATCAAAATGGAGAGAGGAACCTTTCCCCAGCAGAGTCGCCAGAAATTGTCGGCGAATTTTAAATTTTAAATTTAATTTAAATATATATATATAATTTGAAAGTAGCATTTGATTTTAAAAATAATTTTATGTTTGAAAATTTTAAGATATGAAATCAAACTAATCTCAATCCCGAATAGTTTATATAACGAGCACTACATCACAAACCGTATATCTATCCCGAAGAATAGACACACTACTTGATGATGGGGCTCAATTAAATGAACTAGAAGATTTGTGACATCTGTTTGGTCTACGAACTAATTTTATAAGCCGACAAGTTCCCCTGCTTAATATAAAGAAATTAAGTAGGGTTTATATTACCTGGGTTCTTAAAGATCCCTATCAGGGTAAGCCCCTATACTGAATTACATCTTAAATGACGGGAATCATTTAAGAAAACTCTCGATAATGATCAGTGGTTTTGCTCTCAAGAATTTCAAAGTTTAAGGTTTTCAAAGGATTGAATTTTGGAATTTCAAAAAGGGTTAGCTCAAATTTGGAACAATTTATTTTGGATTCCAATGGAAGAGAGGTAGGAAAAGCTAGAGATCCAAGAAGAATCTTGGCAACTTCCCAAACTATCCTATTGTTTGGTTTCAATTTGAGAATTTATTTAACGTTCAATCTTGCCAATTTTAATTAATTAGGACTTATATTCGTATGACATGATCACACAAATAGCCTGGATGATGTGAGGGTTTATGTTGTACCGAACAACTACCTCGGAGTTCTAAGACTGGTTAGGGCTTAATTTGCATAACATGATCATGCAAATGCCTAACGAAAGCTAAAGATTTATGTTGCACTAGGCAAACTACCTCGAAATCCTATGGCTTGGTTATTTAATTCTAAGAATAGTTTAGCTGAAGTAGACACAAGTTTTGCTGACGACGATGGTCGTGCTGGCCACTATGCTCCAAGCTCCTTGTTGTTGCAGAGGTTTAGTTTTAGAAGTCATAAATCAAAGGATAAGAGAAGTATTTTGGTTTAGAGAAGTCTTAAAATCCAAATGTCTTTAAAGTTGATTATAACAACACCGGTTAAGATCCCACGGTTTCATCCTTCCAGCATCGTTATTTTTATCGGATTCACTTAGTCCAGATGAATTTGCTAAACTCAACTGAATGAGTTCCACACTTTCATTTAGACCGTGGGAAATCCCGTTAGCAACACGTAGGTTACATCATTCGAGGTATTCTCGATCATCCAACAAGACATTTTAATTTAGTTAAAGCTGTAGTTTTGTTGTTCTGTTTGTGATTAAATTTTGAGTTGTTTTATATTTTGAATATTGTGGCGGTGGATTTTATCTTGTAGTGACTTTTAATTTAGTTTTGGTTTCAGTTCAGGGACTATCCTAAAGGTCTTGGTTTTCATGCAACAGTCTTGTTTATCATGCAAGAAAAGTAAAGAGCAGTGTAGGTAAAGAAAATGCAATAAAGTAAATTGCAATAACATAAAAGCGTACCTGGAGGGTCTTCCCGTCATTCCAAGCTACACATATTTAATATTTCAACAAGTACTTAGGTAAAGACTAAAGTAAAGGTTTTGGTTGTCTACCAGAATCCTAATCCTATAACTAGTCATTTCCTATGACGTCTAGGTTCTTGATTTTGGTTGATGATTTTCTTCACAAAAGAACAATTAAGTTCAATTGTTATTTAAAACTACTCATCATATTGGGGAAGTGCTTAGAAAAAATCCTAAACATCTTTTCAATACTTCTGGGATAGTTTTGAGTCCAGTTGAATTTAATTACACAGGTGAATTAATCATCTAGGGGTTTAGTTAAGTTTTGTTCCTTTGCTCAGTGAACTTAGGATATTTGATTATCTTATGAGTGCAGTGACTTTTCACTTAACGCTTCATTTAGTAGTTATAATGATTTAAAGCTTTCATAGGCAAGTTAATTTGTTAAAGATTTTAATGATTTGAAGTTAAAGTTGATGATTTACTTTAATGTGATTTAATTATGAAATTTTAATCAATGATTTTAAGTTTAGAATGGTGTTTGATTCATTTAAGTTAAACCTTTTATAAATGATATCAAAATTTTATGTTAATTTAATTTTTTAGATTATCTTAGGTCAAAAGAGATGATCAAATTATTTATTAAATTTTGCTGATTTAATTTCGATTAATTATATTAATTAATTTAATTTTCACATTATGTTTAAAGGTAAGTTGTCTTAAAATTATTTAAAATTTGTAAATTTGATTTAAGTTTGTTTTGAAATGATTTTTAAATTGGTTTCAAATATTTTAATTTACTTTTTTAATTATTTAACATTTTAGGCTTTAATCAATTATTAAATTATTTAATGATTTAAGTTTTAATTTAATTAACACTTATTTATTTTTAATCATTTAATTATTAATTCCACCTATCCTCTTAAGTTTAAGAGTTAAATATTATTAAGTGATTTATTTAGGGATTTTTTTAATTAAAGAATCAGTGTCCTCTTAAATTATATCCCCATTTTAATAACTCAATTTTAATTAATCTTCCAAAATTTATATTATTTAACTATTTAAAGTTTCATTTTTGGTTTATTAAAGTGTTTGATGGGTTCATACTCTTTGATTTCCCAAAGTTTCAATCATCTAAGAGAAAGTTATAAATCAGATATTTTACCCCCACTTTAATTAAACCTAAAATTTTAATTAGGGGTTAAAATCTTATAATTACCTTTATGCCCCTTTAAGCTTATTTATTTTATAACTCATTAAATTAAGCTTAAATAAACTTAAAATTTTTATTCCACTTCTCTCACATGTCAATTAAGACATTAGAGGAAAAAATGTGATTTTTCTGAATTTAATTTATTTATATAATTATTTTTAATAGAAAATAGGGGTTTTCAAAGAAAATTCATCAACATGACCAAGGTAAAGTTTCTATCCTTAAGAAAATTATGGGATGTTCCTAATGACTAGAGGACCACTTGGACCAATTTTCGTAATTTTTTGAAATATATTTTATTTATTATAATTATTTTGAGTTTTGGAATATTAATTAATTATAAAATAAAATAAAAGTTGAAAAATAGATTTTATATTTTTTATAAATCTGTCTAACCTCAAGGAGTTCAAAGAAACAAATTTTATATTTTTATGATTTTTCTTTCATTTATTAGAATTAATTTAGTGGAATGGCTAGAAAATACATTTTTTTAATTCAAAAAAATGTTTTAAGGCTTTAAAATTAAATATCTTAACTTAGAGACTTGGGAAAAATATTTGGTTTATTCCTGAGTGATTAGGGGACCAAATATGATATTTTTATAATTTTTATTATTTTTGTGATTTTTATTTATTTTTAAATATTAAAAATATTAAAATATGCTTAAAAATGAAAATTTTTAGAAAATTCTAATTTTATTTTTTTTAGACTCGTCTGATATCAGAGAAGTCTCAGAATCAATTTGATGAATTTTTGAAATTTATTTTTGGAGTTATGAATTTTTAAAGTTTAATTTTAATTATGTGGTTTAATTAATCTATTTAGTCGAGTTAAACATTTCCAATTGACTTCAAATTTTTATGTAAGGTCCCTTTGATCCTAAAAATTAGTGGAGAATTGATTTCATGTTATTTTAATGTGTGAATAATCCTAATTAATTAAAGTTCAATTTTGAGTATTTAGGCCAATTATGGTTATCCTTAATGAATTAACTCAAACCATAATTATCCTAGGGTCCTTCGGTACTAAGGAACTTCACTAAATTTTCCTAGAATTTTCTAAGCAACATGCTAATTTTTGGAATTAAAATATCAAAAATAGTGTCATGAACTTGAAAAATGCATAACTTGTCATAGGGATGGCCTCTAACCTTGAAAAATTCAAGGAATATTCCCCAGCCAGAGGCTTCAAAAGCGTTATGTCTCATGCTATGGTGAAATGTCTATGCAAATGGAGAATTGAAAGACCAAAATGAGTAAATAATTAATTAAAAATAAAATACTCATCAAATTAACTCAATTCTTTTTTCACATTATTCTCCTCTGTTCACTAAGCAAGAGGGTATTTTTCTTTTATTTTTGTGATTTCTCTATGTAAATATATGAATTTTTTAAGTTCTGGCTATTTAATTAAATCAGAAAAATCCCAATTTTCCTACTTATCCACGTCGGCGCCGTGTCAACCTACGGCGGATCAAACTCCACGCATCATCTTCTGGTTCGGCACCGCCATCCGACTCAGCTGCCAAGCGGTCCGTGGTTCACTTTCCATCTCCTCGTCCGACGCCATCTGAGACGTTCATTCGATACATGCTTGATCCAACAGCGGCTGGCCTTCGTCTCCGACTGGTGTGCACCCGTGACCGTCGACCTTATAACCCTAATATCTCCCTCAATTCTCAATGGATTTTCGAGTTCTTATGCTCTATGGATTCTTCTTCAGAAAACGAACACATCCATATGGTTAACATGCCATGAAATTAAACCAAGCTAAATGGAGAATCGTTGGAAGCTCTCAAGGAGGAGGAGTATCCATACCTTGGTTCAGGAGGTGAAGCCTCAACTGATTGTGCTCGGCACGTTCGTTGGAGTTGGAGAAGCCTAGGGATGAAGCCTCTGGCCCTGGTGAAAGGTCTAGGTATGAAAGTGACCAGGCCCGATTTCAGACTTTGGAGGCTGGAAGCAATGGTTGGCCTGGTGAGGGGGCTTTCACTGGGGAACTCCTTCTCTACCTCTGGTGAAGGTGTGAGAGGATTTAATTTGAGTTTGGTGGACAATTGGGGAGTGTCCTATTTCTGGCCTGATCTTTGGCTGAGAAATTGGGCTCAGCTTCAGGAATTCAAAGCAGGAGGACAATGGGGTTGAGCTTCTCTTGGCTAGGAGGAGCTCTGGAGTGATTTTTGCAGAGTTTCCTTAATATTAGGTTCAGCACCTTTCATGGAGGAGAGTTGTGGTGTTAAATAGGCAGAGTTGGAGGGCTTCCCAGGGGCAATTGAGGGCTGGGATCAGCTGCCTAGGGGAGAAGAAGATGAGTCATGGAGTCCAATTGGAATGGGACAGCTCAGCAAATTGATTTTGAATTTTTGAATCCACCTAAGCCTCTCGACCTGGTGTTTTCTGGTGACTGGGATAGTCGGCCGGCCAGGTCAGGTCAGGCAAGAGTTCAGGGATGCCAGAGAGGTTGAGTGGTGGAATCAATTTGAGTATTTGATGGCTTTAGGGTAGAGATTTAATGGATATTTGGGATTTTGGATAGGTGAGGCTAACCTGGGTTTAGCCCTTGGTCCAAAGGCTAGATCTTTGTCCAAAGTGGTTTGAGCTGGTCTTGAAGTCCATGGAGAGGTTTGGGTGAGCTTAGATGGCTGGTTTTGAGGTTTGAGGAGGAGATTTGATAGTTTAAGAGTGAGGGAAATTTGATAAGAAGGGAGAAGTGAAGGGTCACCTCCCCCTGCCAAATTTGGCAAATATTAACTTTGGTATGGCTATGGGATGATTCACTTGCCATGTTATGCTATGTATGAGCCGTTAGAAAGTTTCATGCAAAAGGAATAAATGGTTTTTATGAATTTTGGGGATTTTGTCTCAACATGCCTAATTTGGTTAATGAGCCATGTATACATGCAATGCTTCATGTAATGCCATGGAATGGTGTTTTAAATATCATGAGGTGATAGTATGATAAAAATATGTCATATGGGCACACTTTTGGGCTTTTAAAATTTAATTAAGTGGGCTTTTCATAATGCACAAGGGTATGGGCCTTAATATGCACATGATGATTTAGAATTTTGAGATTAATTATGGAATGAACAATATGAATTGAAAATGATTGAAATTGGATTTGGATATGTTGAAATTTGATTGAAAATTGGTTTGGGAAATTTTTATGGGTCATAGGGTTCAATTTGAAGGGGATTTGGGCTTATGGGCCAAAATTGGGCCTTTTGTTCCAAGTGAATTTAAAAAGGGTTTTAGGTCGAACTTTTGACCAAATGAATGTTGGTTTTGGTATAGAAATGTGTTAGGCAAGTTTTAGGACAATTTTGAAGAAAATTTGAGTTGATTTGGATTGGATTTGGGTATGCTTGGGTTCATGGGTAATTTAGGGCAAAAATTGGGGTCTTGAGTACTGAATTCAAATGTGAACCAATATGGGCTTGGTTTTGGTTGAAATTAGTATTATGAATATTCAATTGAAGTTTAGGATTGAATTTGATCAAAATTGGGATCAATTGGGCTAGTTTGGTTTGACATTGGGTCCACTTGGGTCAGGATTGGGTTAAATTGGGGATTTTAGCAAAGGTGGGTTAAATTGATAAAATTGGCCCATGGTGTAGTTGAACAAAATGAAATTGGGAATATTTGGGATTTTCTATAATTTTTTGGGAATTTTCGGAATTTTTTGAATTTTGGGCCAAAAGTATATTTTAAGGTATCAAGAGGTTATTTGGCGGGTAATGGTATTTTGGTGAATTTAAAAGGTGGGGATTGTTTTGAAATGATTTTTAGGAATTTTAGGAATTTTGGTTAATTTTTGGAAATTTTTTGAGAATTTTGGGATAGACTCATGGCTATAGGGGTGGGCTTATGGATCTCAACCAAGTCTAACCACTTTGGGACCAAGCTTAGCCAAATGATAACCACTTTATGATTCTTCACATATTGACCTTAGCCATCTTAATCAAATATCAGTAGCTTTTGTTTAATTATGTGAGTTTCTTAAACGGTGAAAGGGGCAAAGTTCAAAGTTTAGGGTTAAAGGGTAAAATGGCCTAGGAGTGTGTGTGTGTGCAAGAGAAGCTCAGGGCACCCAGGGTCACCCTAAATCCAAACAATCCTATAGGAACTCACTATTGATTGCTCATATGGTGATTTTAACCTTCCAAGGTGATTTAGAGGTTTGCAACCATCCAAATGGAATTCCAAGAGGAGTCAAGAAGTAGCTGAATTGCTAAAGGGTGGGTCCCAATTCTAGTCCTCTAGGATAGTCAATGAGAAACGTTATGGCTAGATCCTAAGAAGCACTAAGGAGAGAGAAAAAACCTCACCAAAAATGAGGTCAACAGTTAAGCGGTTATTAGAGCTTCTAGAAGACTATAAGTTACTCCTAATATATAGGACATGTGATACAATGCATTTTGACACAGGGAAACAGTTTTGATTGCGAAGAGGTGTGATCCAAAGTGAAGAGGTGCGAAGACCTGGTGAAGGAGTCTGGCGTCTAGGTGTCAGATCCTTGTGCCTAGGCGCGACAATTACCTTCTAGAAGATACATTGTATTTGGACGAATTTTATAGAGGTGCCTTAAGTATCCCCTAGTCATATATAGAGCTCTATAAATAGGAGCCCATTCTACAGAGAAAATTGCACCCTATAGTCCCAGGCACTTAATCCACCCAAAACTCTCCTTCATTGAAAATAGTTTTAGGGAGCCACCTTGTTTAGTATTTCGTGAGTTTATTTTCAGTTTATTTTGAGTGTTAAGTGTGAGATTATTAGTGTTGTTGTTGTTGAAGTCTTTCATCACTACATTGGAGTCAGTAGGAGTCAGCGGATCACTTGAAGGAACATTCTAGATAAGTATTTGTAACTTGGTTCAAAGTTTTATAAATATGTTTTGTTGTGTGAATTCAATGTGTTCTGAGTAGTTAGATTTCTTTCTCCTTTCAACTATGAAAAGATAATAAGCTAATTAAATTTTGTTGGAGAATTTAACTTAAAATATTTATAAACAATGTGATGATATTAATACTATATCTTAGTTTATTTTTTAAACTGGCCATTTAAATTGTTAAAACTTGTTGAAGAATTTTGAGACCTATCCGGAGATGAGTTCTTAACTTGTAGATATCACATGAATCCTTGGGTAATCGAAGGCTATATGCAGGTTATTCAAGGTGAAGTACAATTAAATAGGAAGATATGATTTATTGGCCGTAGAATGAATTAGTTTTTAGAGTGATAGACTAAATTCTAATAATATTGTGTATAGAAAGGGAATAGGTCATTGGTAGGGCCAAACATAGCTACCCTTGGACATCTAGTAGTGTGAGCCTAGATTAACCCATTCTACTAATAAAACATCTTGAACTGATCTATAGATTAGTCAATACTCTTTATACCTTGATCAAAGGGTAAAGAATAGGAATGCTTCTATTTAGCACAATACCATAATCTAAATTCTCCAAAAATTATAATTATTCTAAAAATCTTGGATTAGTTGAATAGGACAAAGTTGTTTTACTTATACCTGCATTAATATTTATTGTATTTCTGCTTACTTGCTTTTAGTAAAAACTTTTGTTTAAAACTAAAAATTTGAAAAGAAATAATAATTATTTTTAATTTGAAAAATGTAAACATATTTCTTAAATTCCTCAAAATCTTCCATGTGGGATCAATAACCTCGACACCACTAGAGTGATGTATTACTTGAAACGATACATATACTTGCATTGAAAACTGTGACTTTTACAATAATTAATATAAAATTTAAACATAAATTCATAAATTATTACATAAGTAAAAGTCTAGTTGCATCAAGTTTTTAGCACCATTACAAGGGATTAAATCTTCTAACAGTGGTATCAAATTCTTGCACTAGAAAGTATATATATAAAGTTGCATCAGTGCACTTTTCTCTGTTGAATTGACTCCTATTTATATAGCTCCGAATTTGACCAAGGGTTGCTCAAGGCACCTCTTCAAAATTCATCCAAATACAATGTATCTTATAGAAGGTAACTATCACGCCTAGGCGCTGGGATCTGGCGCCGGAGTCCGTGACCCTGTCTTCGTACCTCTTCACTTTGGATCGCACCTCTTCGTGATTAAAATTGTTTCCCTATGTCCAGATGCATTGTATCACATTTCCTATATATTAGGAGTAACTTCCAGTCTTCTAGAAGGTCTGATAACTGCTTAACACTATCAAAATAACTGCCCAAAGTCGTCAAAAATATTATCTATTTCTTTATTGAACTGGCGCTTAGGCGCCGTATTCCGGCGCTCAGGCGCCAGACCTATAATTTTGACAACTTTTCTCTTTAAGCTTTATTTTTGCTCCTTTTTGCTCCTTTTTCCTTCTTGAACTCTTTTTTTATCACCTACATCCAAAAACATAAATATACCTTTCATTAAAGCTTAATATCCTTAAGAATTGAATCATAAATAAGGCATAAAAATAAGTATTTTTTTAAGTGAATCAAATTCCCCCAAACTTAAACGTTACTTGTCCTCAAGTAACCCTTTTTATTACATAAAATGTATAACATTTGGAATGAAATATAATTTTTTAAGATTCCTTATAATTTTTGGTTTTATAAATTCTTTAGCAAAACATTAACCAAATTTCACTAATTAAGTTTATTTTTAAGAATTAAAGGATATTTAACTACCAAATCATAAGACTTTTAATTTTTCATTTATTTCAAGATTAATTGTAATTTATCATATTAAGGTCACATAGATAATTTACAAGAAAAAGTCTTTCATGAAAAACTTTTCTAGTAAAGATACATGTATATAAAAATTAAGTTAAAAAATGTAATTAGTTTTCTTCCTATAAGATAATTCAAGTGAAGACAATTTTTTATTAGACTTTCCTCAAGCTTCTCCCCACATTTCTTTTTTTTCTCTTTTATTTTTCTTTTCTTTCATTTTTTTTATAAGGTTATTTTTCAATCCTCCATTTTTTTATTTGTGAGGATTACTATTTTTGGATCGCCTGTTAATGATTTTGAACATCACTATCCTTAACTTATATTTAAAAACTTATACATTTTTACTTAATAAATATGACATTTTTTTTAATAAGTATTTTTCAAAATTTATTTCAATCTTTTCTTTTTCAAGTAATAATCTTGATTCCTTAGTATTTCTAAAATACAATTATCTTTACTATAAATAGAAAAATTATTAATCTTATTATCTTTAAGTTAAATAATTCTATTCTTAAAATCAATCAAAATTATTGAAATTTTTGTTAAGTTTACTAAATTATTTATAAATTCAAAAAATTTAAGTAATCTTAAATAGATTATTCATTCCTTATGTTAATATTTTTAAAGAAAATATTAGTTCATTAAGTACAAATAATATTTAAATTTGAAAAATGTTTTCCCTTCCCCCAAACTTCAGCTTTAGTATAAAAAATGAATCATAAAATTTTCTAAAGCATGAGAGCAAGAAATAAACAGGAATATATCTAGGTACAATGATGATGTAGTAAAGAAAAACTTATTTCTACTACTACACATGCTTTAATATGTATATAACAGAAATGATTAAGCGTATATAGAAAAGTTTGCAGAGCAGGAGTTAATTTCTACAATTTATTATTATTATTATATAAAGTATAATTATTCCCTCTTTTTTTTATTTTAAAACATGCATAATTACTAACTATTCATGAATACTAAACAGTATGCCAAAATTTTATCATAAAAAATCATCCATATTTCAGTCTTTAATATATAACACATAAGATGATCTAAAACAGTCTCAATATAAAAAGTCCATACAAAGTTAATTAAGCAAATCAACACTAACAAACAACAATAAAATCAGACTAATCTTTACTAGCATACTAGAAATAAACTAAAAACAGAATCTGACATCTCAGGAGGTAAATCAAACTACTAATCACTATCTGTAGCCTCGTCGTCGTTGTCACCAAAAGAAAATTCCAAATCCTTCGGATCAACATAAGGTGAAAATCTAGGATATGTAGGGAAATGAACATCATGATCACCCTTCAGGAATCTAATAAGAGACTCAGAATACTCAGCATCATAATCACTCTTCCTTTGGGTGTACTCAGAAAGATGATCGATCTTCTTATCAATCGTATCTACTCTACAAAGAGTTAGAAATAAATCATTCTGCTCCTCCATAAACTTATCATGCATGGATTCCCAGAAACCAGATGGTGGCTCAGTAGCAGAAGTAGAAGGTCTAGAAGTAGAAGGTGTACCAGTAGTAGGTAATGAACTAGAAGGTGCGGTAGAACTTTTACCTTGAAATCGATCATAGATACTAACACTTTCTCTTCCTATGGGTTTTGTAGACTTGAGCTTTTCCTCTGAAAGCTCAGCAACAACTCCAGCACTTTCACACAGAGAATAAATCATAGATGGAAACCCAAGTCCAACAGAAGTGCTAGAACGAGCAGTAGCCTCTACAGAATCATAAATGATACTCGCAACATCAATTGGCTTCCTGTCCTATATGCAGTAATTGAGGATAGCTATGTCCTTGGTAACCTCACTCAAATGATTGGATGGAAGGAGGCGAGCAAATATAAAGTAATACCATGCCATTGAAGCACCATTAAGCTTAGAAGATGAAAAATTTACCCGTTTTTCATTCTGGATCTTCCAAGCTCCAGTACCATCTGTCAAGTAAGCAATAACCATCTCTAAATCTCCCTTAGATGGAGAAAATCCAGAGTAATACCCTCGATGTTTGGCGGCAGGTCATAGATAATATTGATTCACTCTGGAGTAAATTCTACTCCAACTCCTCTTACGAAGATCTCGTACTCTTCAAAGATCCATGAAATTTACATAAAACTTCCTGACGACAGGGATAATAGCAACAACAGTAAAATAACAGAATTGTTGTCAGTTGACTGCAACTATCGTATCTTCAATCCTTCCCCAGAATTGTAAAAACTTCATTCTGAGATAAACTTCCTAGTCGTAGCAAAATTGTTGTACCGAAAATTTGCAGCAACAGTGACAAATTTGCTATGATTAAAATTTTCTCGTTCCTTTCCTCGCTTATATTTAGGTGTCATCTAAATGTGAAATAAAAATACAAAATAAATTCATAGGATTAAAGGAATAAACTAATTTAAGCTTTTAAAACTTGAAAGAGCTTAGAAATTCATGGATTTAACTCTAAAAATCATTTTTTTCTCAAAATTTTGGTTTTCTTCAAAGAGAGCAAAATCCATGGTGAAAATAAAAAATAATTGGTTTAAAATGTAGATCTAACCTTGGGATGAAGAAATCGAGTTATTTCAAGCTTAAAAACTCAAAAATTTAGCCTCAAATGGGATCTCTAGGGTCGATTTTCGCGAAAACAGAAAGAACGATAAGCTTAGGCATCAAAAATGGTGTGGGGTGGTTTAAGAAGATGAAGTTTCGGGTTCAGGCCGAACTGTCCCCTAGGCGCCGAATTCTGGCGCCAGACTCGCCTTTCCAAAAATTCAATTTAAATATTATATTTTCCACCAAAACTTATCAAATTTGACTCCTAATTACTCATATGAGAGTATTAATCCAATTTATATCCTCCAGACATTTCCAAAATCAATTTAAAATGATAATTTAGATCCACATTTCAAACACAAAATATAACCAAACTCTTCAATTCCAATTCATATTTTTCATTCAAATCTCAATAAATTCCAAAACAAGACTATGACAAGGTTCATCATTCTATAAACAACACAAACAACATAAATTCAAAGCAAATTTTCAATCCAACAACACACATTGAACAATTAAGCAAACACACAAACTCTATATTCAACACACTAGAAATTGACTTAATCACACCTCGAACACACAAAAGATCAATTTAACACCGATCGTTAATTTCCATCTCTTTCTCAATGAAGTTTGCTAGGACCGCCGAGATAGAAAATCAACGCCCTTGGAAATTCCAAAGCCGTCTTTTCTTTAATCCACTAGTTCTTCTCATACATTACTACTTGAGCTTCTTGATAGGTCGCCATATGATCAAATTGAAGTTTCGTTTGCCATTCCAAATGCTCAATTTGATGATACATCTCGTGCAAACGATTCCCAATGCTTTGAAGTTCCGCTTCAATCTTTTCCAAAAGACTAAATAACCTCTCCATACTAACTGCAATAAAACCATTAAAATAAGGTTGAGGATCTTTAGGGGATTTATCTCTTACCTCATTTCCATGATTTCCTCTATCCATTGCTTCCAAACTCCTCTTAACTCCTCAAAAATGGACTGCTCTGGTCGAAAATAGGGTTTCTTAGTGATTGGGGACGAGAATAGGGCAATATATAAAGAGATTTCGTGTGAAAACTGAACATTTTTTATTTTTCCACGATCTGTAACTGTGGCGCTTAAGCTCTAGAATTTGGCACCTAGGCACCGGACTATCGATACTAATGGTTATTCTGGTGCTTAGGCGCTGAATTTTGGTGCTGCTGAATTTTGGCTCCTAGGCGTGGTATCATGTTTGACTTCGTTTCGCCTATCATCAAATTTTATATCGGTCTTAAAAATAGTTCTATTATAAGGGTGTGATCAACATACAAACAATGATTAAGATAAATTCAAATCACAAACAATCACAATAATAATAAATGGATTACCTCCCATAAAGTGCTTGGTTTAACGTCATCAGCCCGACCTAATCAATTGAATTAATCGGGCAGACTCAGTTCGTAAGCCTCTTTGTAATTTGGTTTCATTTCTCCCATATAAGGCTTCAGTTTTAATCCGTTAACATTAAATATTTTTTCAGTTTTGGGATCTTTAATATCCACAGCTCCATAAGGGTATACTTTCTCAATTATAAATGGTCCCATCCATTTAGATCTTAATTTTTCAGGAAAAAGTTTTAAACGAACATTAAATAATAACACTTCTTGTCCATGCTCAAATATTTTCCATGAAATCTTTTTTTCATGCAATTTCTTCATTCTTTCCTTATAAATCTTTGCATTTTCATAGGACCCATTTCTTATCTCTTCCATTTCCTTCAGTTGTATTAATCGTTTCTCTCCTGCATCATTCAAATCATAACTGAACTCCTTTATCGCCCAGTAAGCTTTATGTTCCAATTTAACAGGTAAGTGACAATATTTACCATCAATTAATCGATAATGTGACATTTCGATAGGTGTGTTATAAGCTGTTTTATAAGCCCATAATGCAGAATCAAGTCTATCAACCTAGTCAGTTCTTTTAGGATTAACAGTCTTCTCTAATATTCTTTTAATTTCTCTATTTGATACTTTAGTCATTCGACTTGTTTGCGGGTGATAAGTAGTTGCAATTCTATGTTTTATTCTTAATTTTTCTAGTAATGATTGAATTCTTACATTTTTTAAATGAATTCCCCATCTGTGATAATTACCCTGGGCATTCCAAATCTTGTAAAAATCATCTTCTTTAAATATTTTGAAACACTTTTGGAATCACAGTTAGGTAAAGCTACAGCTTCGATCCACTTTGAAACATAATCAACTGCTAATAAAATATAAATCTTTTCAGATGATGGTATAAAAGGTACCATAAAGTATAAACCTCATACATCAAAAATTTAATTTCTAATATATAGTTTAGAGGCATTTCATCTTTTCTGGATATATTTCCCATTATTTGACATCGATCACACAAGTTTTCACATAATGTCTAACATCTTTATATAATGTAGGCCAATAGAATCCAGAATTTAAAATTTTAAACACAGTTTTATCCACTCCAAAGTGTCCTCCAAATTCAGAATTGTGACATTTTTGAATAATTACAAAATTTTCTTCATAAGGTACACATCTTCGAATCACATAATCTCTACCTATTTTAAATAAATGATGATCTTCCCAAATATATGATTTACAATCATTCTTGAATTTCCTAATATATTTGTTATTCAACCCATATGGTAAAATATTGCTAACCAAATAGTTAACTATATCAGCATACTAAGGCATTTGTAATCCTTGAATAACATATAACTGTTCATCAGGGAATTTCTCATTTATATTTTCTTCATAAATCCTCTCTCTATTATTTTTTATTCTTGATAAATGATCAGCAATTTGGTTGTCAGTTCCTTTTCTGTCCACTATTTGAAAATTAAATTCTTGTAAAAGTAAAACCCATCTGATCAATCTAGGTTTATCATCCTTTTTAGACATTAAATAATTAATAGCAGAATAATCAGTATGTACGATACATTTAGTCCCAAGAAGATATGATCTAAATTTATTAAAGGCATATACTATTGCTAAAAGCTCTTTTTCAGTAGTAGTGTAATTTATTTGAGTTTCATTTAGAGTTTTGTTAGCATAATATATAACTTTAAAAATTTTCTCATATTTTTGTCCTAATACAGCTCCAATTGCATAATCACTTGCATCACACATTAATTCAAAAGGTTTACTCCAATCAGGTGCAACAATAACAGGTGTAGTGGTTAATTTTTCTTTTAAAATATTGAACGCATTCAGACAATCTTCATTAAATTCGAATTTAGCTTCTTTTTCTAATAAATGGCAAAGTTTCTAGGTAGTGTTCCTTGAGGTCTATAATTAATAAAATTAGCAATTTGACCCATCTGATTCTCAATATTAAGAATAGCAATATTTTGACTTTGTAGCTGATTACCTAGTTGCATGATTAATTCTTCTACAGATAACTTTTTCTGCTGATTGTTAAAATCAGGAGGATAAGTTGGTCTAAAGTTTGAATTTCCTTGATTTTTCTAATTTCCAGTTGGATTAACTTGATTATTACTCCATTGTTGATGTCCATTATTCCAATTAAAAATAGGATGATTTTTCTAACCTGGATTATAATCATTAGAATAAGGGTTATTGCTTTACTAGCAATAGCTTGCAAAGTTTCTATTGTTTGAGAATCATCAGTATTTGTAGAATTATCATTATTTACATGCGATATGTTAATAGCAAAATTATCTAATTTCTTAGATATCGCAGCTACTTGTGAAGCTAAAATAAAAAAGGCCTCATTATCTTGAATACTTGCCATTCTTTTAGGATTAACCCTTTCAGAAGGCCATTGAAAATTATTACTAGTCATTTCTTCAATTAAAGTATAAGCTTCTTCAAATGTCTTAGCCATTAAAGAACCACCAGCAATAGCATCTATAATAGATCTAAGTGATCCAATAAGTCCATTATAAAATGTTTGAATAATTAACCAATCTGGTAAAGCATGAAGAGGACATTTCTTAATAGTTCTTTAAATCTTTCCCATGCTTCATAAATTGTTTCTCCATCAAATTGCATAAATGAAGTAATATCATTTATTAATTTAGCAGTTTTAGAAGGAGAAAAATATTTAGCAAGAAATTTTTGTGTCATATCTACCCAAGTTTTAATAGAACAAGTTGCTAATGAATTAAGCCACATCTTTGCTTTATATTTTAAGGAATAAGAAAAGAGTATAAGCCTAATAGCATCATCAGAAACATTATTATATTTAAAGGTAGCACAAAGTTCTAAGAAACTAGCAAGGTGTAAATTTGGATCCTCATTTGGTGTTCCTCCAAATTAATTATTTTGAATCATTTGAGTAATAGACGGTTTAAGCTCAAAAGAATTAGCATCTAAAGTTGGCATTTTAATACTAATATGAAGTTCATCAGATGTAGGGTTTGCATAATTCCTTAATGGTTTATAAACACTTTGTTCATTGATTTCTATTGGATTTTGATTATTGTTATGTAAGTTAGCCATTTTCTGATATTTTTGAATTTTTCTCCTTTTCTTAATCTTTTAACTGTTCTTTCTAACTCAGAATCAAAAGGTAATAATCCTTCAGATCCAAAACTACGCATAAAAATAAATTAAAATATTTTTGGTATTTTTGTTTTTATATTTTATTTTTTTTATTTTATTATTATTTTTTTTAAAGAAATAAAATTTTATAAATTATATTTAATTTTAGAAATGTAAAAAATTGTCTTTTTAACTTTCTTCCTTATTTTCCCCGGCAACGGCGCAAAAAACTTGATGCGATCCCGACATTTACTTATTTAAGAATTTATGAACTTATATTTAAATATTTATAATAATTATTATAAAAGTCACAATTTCAAACACAAGTATACGTATCGTTTCAAGTAATACAGGGCTCTATTGGAATCCTGGTTATCAATCCCACAGGGAAGATTATGAGAAAATTAAGAAATATTTTAGATTTTTCAAATTAAAAGTAATTATTATTTTTATTTCTCTTCAAAATTCATATTTTAAATTTAATAAAATTTTTACTAAATGTAATTAAGCAGTAATTAAATAATGATTAATGTAGGTATAAATAAAACAACTTTCTCCTTTTCAACTAATCCAAGATTTTTAGAATAATTATCATTTGTGGAGAACCTAAATTGTGGTATTGTGTCGAATAGAAGCATTCATATTCTTTACCTTCACTCGATAGTATAAAGAACATTGGTTAATCTATAAATCAGTTCAGGATGTTTTATTAGTAGAATGGGTTAGTCTAGGCTCACACTTCTAGATGTCCAAGGGTGGCTATGGTCGGCCCTACTAGTGACCCGTTCCCTTTCTGTAGACTAAATTATTAGAATTTAGTCTGTCACTCTAAAAACTAATCAATTCTACGCCCAATAAATAATATCTTCATATTTATTTGCACTTCACCTTGAATAACCCGCATAAAGCCTTCGATTACCCCAAGATTCGTGTGATATCTACTAGTTAAGAATTCATCTCCGGATAGGTCTCAGAATTCTGCAACAGGTTTTAACAATTTAAATGGACAGTTTAAAAAGTAAATTAAGATCGGGTATTAATATCATCACAGTTTTTATATATATTTTAAGTTAAGTTCTCCAACAAAATTCAATTATCTTATTATCATTTCATAGTTAAAAGGAGAAAGAAAACTAACTACTCAGAACACATTGAATTAACACAACAAACATATTTATAAAACTTTGAACCAAGTTACAAATACTTATCTGGAATATTCATTCAAGTGATTCGATGACTCCTATTGACTCCAATGCAAGGTACAAGACTTCAACATCAACAATACTTGAAAACTCACACTTACTCCTCACAGACTTGAGTAGTAATACTCAAAATAAACTCACTAAATGCAAAAGAAAGTGGCTCCCTAAAATGATTGGATGCTAGAGGGGGTATATAGTGATAGAATGGCTAGTCGGGGTTATAGGGTGCTAGAAGGGGCTTTAGGGTGCACTTTTCTCTGTAGAATTGACTTATATTTATGAGGCTCCAAATTTGACCAGGGGTTACTTAAGACACCTCTTCAAAATTAGTCCAAATATAATGTATCTTCTAGAAGGTAACTGTCGCGCCTAGGCGCTGGGATCTGGCGCCTAGGTGCCGGAGTCCGTAACCTAGTCTTCACACCTCTTCACTTTGGATCGCACCTCTCCACTTTGGATCGCACCTCTTTGCGATTAAAACTGTTTTCTTGTGTCCAGATGCATTGTATCACATGTCTTATATATTAGGAGTAATTTTTAGTCTTCTAAAAGGTCTGATAACTGCATAACACCGTCAAAATAACTGCCCAAAGTCATCAAAAATATTATCTGTTTCTGTATCGAACTGGCATTTAGGCGCCGGATTCTAGCGCCTAGGCACCAGACCCATAACTTTGACAACTTTGCTCTTTAAGCTCTATTTTTGCTCCTTTTTGTTCCTTTTTCCTTCTTAAACTCTTTTTTTTATCACCTACATCCAAAAACATCACAATACATTTCATTAAAGCATAATATCCTTAAGAATTGAATCATAAATAAGGCATAAAAATAGGTATTTTTTTAAGTGGATCAGTACACATCTTCGAATAAAAGAGTCTTTACATTATTTAAATAAATAGGGCTCATCCCAAAAATAAAAGTTTGAATCATGTATGTATTTCATTTTCCGATGGCTAGTTAATTCATATGGTAAAATGTTACGAGTTAGATAATTAACCATGTCAGCATAACATGGAACTTGCCACCCAGAAAGCGCATAAGGTTGTTCATCAGGAAAACAATCATTAATATCTTCTTCAAAAATCTTATCATTTTCAATTCTAGACAAATGGTCAGCAATTTGATTATCAATACCCTTTCTATCCACTATTTAAAAATTAAATTCTTGCAAGAGAAGAACCCATCTAATTAACCTCAGTATAGCTTCCTTTTTAGACATTAAATACTTAATAGTGGAATGATCAATATGGACTATGCATTTTGCTCCAGGTAATTACGATTTAAATTTATTAAAAGCATATACTATCACCCATAGCTCTTTTTCAGTAGTAGTATAATTAATTTGAGCATCATTAAGAGTTCTAGTGGCAAAGTATATAACTTTAAAAATCTTATCATATTTTTAACCTAATACTACTCAAATAGCATAGTCACTAGCATTACACATCAATTCAAATGGCTTTTCCCAATTAGGTGAAACAATAACTGGTGCAGTAATTAATTTTTCTTTTAAAGAATTGAAATCCATTAAACAATTTTCATTAAAATTAAATTTAGTGTCTTTTTCCAAAAGATGGCATAGAGGTTTAGCAATTTCAGAAAAATCTTTAATATATCTCCTATAAAATACAGTATGTCCGAGAAAACTTCTCACAGGAGTAACTGAACTAGGCAGTTGCAATCCAATAATAATTTGAATTTTTTCTTGGTCAACTTCCATACCATTTTTAGAAATTTTATGTCCTAAGACAATTCCTTCTTTAACCATAAATTGACATTTTTCTCAGTTCAGAACCAAATTTGTTTTTTCACAATATTTTAACACTTCAGCTAAATACAAGAATCAAAAGAGGTTCCAAACATGGAGAAATCATCCATAAAAATTTTAATTCCTTTCTCAATTAAATCACAAAAAATAGACATCATACACCTTTGGAAAGTTGCAAGTGCATTACATAAACCAAAAGGCATTCTTCTAAAAGAAAAAGTTTCATAAGGACTAGTAAATGTTGACTTTTCTTTATCTTCTAGAGTTATAAAAATTTGGTCGTAACCATAATATCCATCCAAAAAGTAAAAATATGAATGCCCAGTTAATCTATCCAACATTTGATCTAAGAAAAGTAAAGGAAAATGATCTTTTCTAGTTGCAGCATTCAATTTTCTATAATCAATACAAATCCACCACCCAGTGACCTGTCTTGTTTGAATTAATTCATTATTTTCTTTAACAACTAAAGTAACTCCCTCTTTCTTCTTAACACAGTGAATTGGACTAACCCAAGAACTGTTAGATATAGGATAAATAATTCAAGCATCTAACCATTTTAATATTTCTTTCTTTACTAGCTCTTTCATTATCGGATTTAATCTTTTTTTAGGTTCAACACTTGGTTTATAATCTTCTTCCATTAAAATTTAATGCATACAGATCAAAGTACTTACTCCTTTTATATCATCTATTGTCCAACCAAACGCTTTTTTATAATTTTCTAAAATTTATAATAACTTATTTTCCTAATCTTTAGTTAATTTAGAAGATATGATAACAGGTAAAGTTGATGAATTCCCTAATAAACCATACTTTAAATGAGTAGGCAATACTTTTAACTCAAGTTCAGTAGCTTTTTCAATAGAAGGTTTTATAGAGTCATAATTTTTAGTATTATTTAAAAATTTCCAATTTTCATGAATATAATTATAATTTTCAGAATCACTTTCATTTATATCATGTATTTCTTCACGATATTTTATTCTTCATTTTTTTCTTCTGAAATAACTTCACAATTTTCTTTTTAATGTTTTATTATTATGTAATCAAAAATATCCATCCTCTAACACTTTTCGTTAATAGGATACCTCATTGATTTAAGAACATTAAATGTTACTTCTTAATCATTAACTCTCATGGCTAACTACCTTTTTTGCACATCAATCATAGCTTACCCAGTAGCAAGAAAATGCCTTCCTAAAATTATAGGAATTTCTTTATCTTCTTTCATATCAAGTACAATAAAGTCTACAAGGAAGATAAATTTATCAATTTTAACTAATACATCTTCTATAATACCTTTAGGATAAGTAAAAGATCGATCAGCCAATTACAGTAGTAGGAGAAATCTCTCCTAAATCTAACCTTCGAAAGTTGGATAAAGTCATGAGATTAATACTAGCTCCTAAATCACATAAAGCCTTACAAAAAAAATTTTCTCTAATTGCACACGGTATAGTGAAACTTCCAGGGTCTTTAAGCTTATGAGAAACTTTTTTTGAATTATTACACTATATTCTTCACTTAGTGCAAAAGTTTTATAAGCTTTGAATTTCCTTTTTTTATTCAAAATCTCTTTCATGAATTTAGCATAACTTGGCATTTGTTCCAAAGCATCAGCAAATGGGATATTGATTGTATGCCTTTTGAATATTTTTAAAAATTTTAAAAATTATTGATCAAGCTTCTGTTGTCTATGCCTTTGAGGAAAAGGGGGTGGTATTCTTTCTACATCCTTTCTAGTTGGAAAAAAAAAGATTTCTCTTCTTTTCTCAGAATCAATTTCTTTAGGTTTCTCTATTTCCTCTAACTCTTTCTCATTTCCAACTTCAATTTGAGCTCTTTCTTTTAATTTCTTTCCACTCCTTAGTTGAATAGCTTTAATTGTTCATGCACAATGTCTGTAGGTTTTATTTCCACATTACTAGAGAGTGTTCCTTGAGCTCTATTACTATTTGAATTAGCAATTTGTCTCATTTGATTCTCAATTTTGCTTGTCGCAGCATTTTAACTTTGTAACTGATTACCCATTTGTAAAATTAATTATTCTATAGACAACTTCTTTTCCTTGAATTACTGATTAAAACCAGGAGGTTAACAAGGTCGATAGTTTGAATTTCCTTGATTATTCCAATTTCCAGTTGGGTTTATCTGATTATTTCCCCATTAAGGATTTCCATTATTCCAATTAAAATTTGGGTGATTTTTCCAACCTGGATAATAGTAATTAGAATATGGGTTATTACTTTTGATAGCTATAGCTTGTAATGTTTCTAAAGATTGAGAATCATTCTTATTTCCTAATTTTTTGTTATTCACTTGAGGTATTTAGGTCATATTCATAACATAGTTATCCAATTTCTTAGATATTGCAGCTACTTGAGAAGCTAAAACAGAAAATGCATCAATATCATGAATATTAGCCACTCTTTTATGATTTATCCTTTAGGATGGCCATTGAAAATTATTAGTTGTCATTTCTTCAATTAAAGCATAAGCTTCGTCAAATGATTTTGCAATTAAAGAACCTCTAGCAACAATATCAATTATAGACCTAAAGGAACCTACCAATCCATTATAAAATGTTTGATTAATTAACCAATCAGGTAATGCATGGTGTGGACACTTCCTAAGGAGGTTATATCATTGTATCTGGTAATGCATGCTCAGGATCTTTAAATCATTCCCAAGCTTCATAAATTGTTTCTCCCTCATATTGAGTAAATGAAGTTATATCTTTTCTAAGTTTAGAAGTAGGAAAAGATTTAATCAGGAATTTTTGTGCCATTTTTCCCAAGTTTTAATAGATCCTGTAGCTAACGAATTTAAACACATCTTAGCTTTATCTCTTAAATAAAAAGAAAAAAGTCTTATGTCTTATAGCAACATCTGATAAACCATCATATTTGAAAGTAGCACAGAGTTCTACAAAACTTGCAAGATGTAAATTTGGATCCTCATTTGGTGATCCCCCAAATTGACTATTTTGCATCATTTGTATTATAGTAGGTTTAAGCTCAAATTAATTTGCTGCTACAACAGGGATTTGAATACTTAAATGAATTTCATATGATATAGAGTTAGCATATTCCCTTAAAGGTTTTTATAAATTTTGGTGTTCATAATCTTCAATTGTAATTTCAGGATTAATTCGAGGTATGTTCGCCATTTCTTGAATATTATAAAGTTATTTTTTTCTTCTAATTTTTCTTGTAGTTCGTTCTAATTCAAAACCGTACGGAACTATTCCTTCAGATCCTGAGCTACGCATTAAAAGATTTACTTAAAAATAAAGTAGCACACAAACAAAATAAAAATAATTTTTTATATTTTAAAACTTCTTTATTTTTTTCATATTATATATGTAAATATATATAAATTTTCTCTTAATTCTAAATTAGTTTCCCCGACAACGGTGCCAAAAACATAACCCAACCGGCAATTATGTGGATAATTAAACTTACAAAAGATTGGTGAACTTGACCTTAAAATAAGCAGCTAGTGTGCAAGATTTAAATATTTTATGGATAATAATAATAAACACACTAGGGGTACTACGCAATTATATGTATCATTTCAAGTAACATAGGATTTTCTTTTTAAAAACCCAGATATCGATCACACGATATACTAAAAATAAAATGAAGTGCTAATAACTAAACAAGAGTAAAATTAAACTTACTAAACTTTCAGAATTATGCAAGTAAATGTGTAAGTACACGAATAAATTACTTAATTTAAAATATTTTCTCCTTACAAATATTTATGTAATAAGTAGAGGAATTCAATTTGTTTAGAACTTAAAATGTTGTATTGTAATAAATAGGAGCATAAATATTCATTACCCTTTGGTACATGCATAAAGAACATTGGCTAGTCTAAATGATGTGTTATTAGTAGTGTTGAGTAAATTTTAGACTCTCACTTCTAAATTACCCACTGTGCCCTCTCTATAGGACCTAATAGTGTCCTGTTTTCCTCACTTTAAACCAAATTGATAGAATTTTGCCTGTCACTCTAAAAATATTCAATTCTACTCCCTTCAAATCTTATCTCCCTATCTATTTGCACTTCCATTCAGATGATAACTACTGATATTCTAAAGTGAAATATGATACTTACAAGATAAGAAATTTTAGCCAACGATCAGGTTTATAAGTTTTCTCCAAAAATTTTAACAAAATAATTGGCCAAGTTGTAATGTAAAATAAGTTTAGATAAAATATCATCACAATTTTTAGGTAATAAAAAGAAAAAGTTTTTAAACAAAAATCCAAACCTCTTGATTTAATTACATTATATTGGTAAAGAGAAAGAGAAAAAAACTACTCATAAAGCATTAGATTGACACAACAAAACATATTTATAATCATTAAAACCAAAGCACACAGCTTAAGAGTTAAGTTTCAAAAACTTATCTGGAATATTCACCAAAGCAATTCTTTAAAGTTCTTTGACTTCTTTGACTCTTTCACACTCTTTACAGAACTTTAAACTTCAGAGAATCATAAACACTCACTAAACTCTTACAAACTTGAACTTAAAGTAAAAGAAGCTAAGTATTAATTGGGAATGACTCTAAACTGACTCTCCTTTATGGTAGAACTAATCCATATTTATAGAGCTTCAAAAATGGCCAAGGGTTGCTTCAGACATCTCCTCAAAATTCATCTAAATTCGTTAAATCATCTAGAATGTAATTGTCGCGCCTAGGTGCCAGCTTAAATTTTTTATTTACGTGCTTTTTGCTTCAAGGGACACATCTATTCATTAAAATGTGTCTAAACTCATTGTAACGCATTTGAAATGTGCAATATCATCTGGGGGCTTCTAGAATACCTTATAACCACAAAAATTTAAAAATTAACTTCTCTAACCATCTCTGGTGCCTAGGTGCCAGTTCTGGCCCCTAGACGCCAGACTTAATTTATCAAATTTTCTTTATGAAGCCCAAATTTCAATCCTTTTTGCTTCTTTTCATCCTTAAACTCATCTTCTTATATCTGCAACCAAAAACATAAAAACACCTTTCATTAAAGCATAATATCCTTAAAATTTTAAAAATAATTTATCCATATAAAATGATTAATTTTAAGGTAGATCAGGGAGGAATGAAAAACAAATTCGAAAACTTAAATTTTATTTGTTCTTAAATGTACTAAAAATAATTTTTTTTTTGAAAAATAATAATTGGTGTATGAAGTTATATTAGGGAAGTAAAATTTTGAATATAGAAATGAGTAAGTGAGTTTAGTTAAAATCTATAGTAAGGATGAAAATTTTGAAGTTAAAAATTTCTTAGTGAAGAAATGATAAATATTTTGTAATTATCTTTTGTAGGATAAGTTGTATTTTTGGAGAAATAAAAGAATTATACTTTTATTTTTAATACTTAAATTTCTTTTATTGAAAATAATTTTCAAAACTTTTATTATATTTCTAAGTAAAAGATATATATCTACTTTATGCTTTACGAAAGGAAGGGTGGAATTAAAAATTGTTAAAGGCATATCTAGATACAGTAATCCTTGCCTATATAAAAAAGGAAGAAGAAAAGAAAAGAAAAGAAAAGAAAAGAAAAAGAAAAGAAAAAAAAAGAAAAGAAAAGTGAAAAATAGTATGTGAAAAAGGAAGGAGAAGCTTGAGGATTTAAGGGTCTAATCAAAAATTGGTTCCACAAGTGATCTTTTTAGAGTATAAGACTTGAGAAAGTCTTGAAGCTTATGAATATAATATAGTTAGTATAATTATTTTTAGTAAAGAATTTTAAGTAAAAAAAATAAAATGTCTAAACCTATTTTTTAAAAAATTTGTAAGTATTTCTGAATAAGATAGGAACTCATATTTTTCATAACGTTTTACTTAAGAAATTTCTAAACTTTAAATTGTTCTCATTTACTAAATTTTTTTCTAAATTGGACTACTACATTTCTAGAGTAGAATTTTAGAAACTCCTAAATAAACTCATCCACATAATTTGCTTATTTTATTTTTATGTGATTAAAGTGTCACTTGAGGACAAGTAACATTTCAAGTTTGGGGGATTTTGATAAACCTAAAATATACAATATTTTTATACACATTTTTATACATATTTTTGATAATATTACACTTTAATGAAAGGTATTTTGTGTATTGTTCTTGCAGATATGATTAAATGGACGATTGTGATAAAATGAGTGAGAAAGGACAAATTTTGGGGCAAAAATGAAGAAAAGTACAAAATTGATATGTGGTGGCTAAGCGCTTGGACCTACGCTTACGCACCAGAGCCTCGTGGCTATGCGCTCAGGCCTAGAACTGACACGTCAGAAGCCTTGAGGCTAAGCTCCGAGACCTCGCGCTTACGCGCGATAGTTACTAAAGAGGAGTTATTTAATTTTTGGTGCCATTTTGAAGAGGTATTTAAGGATTTTCTTGGAACAAACGTGGGTAACTTTCTATTGGCGCCAATATTAAATTAAGTTAATCTTGAATGGATGCATCTTTTGGAAGATTCGTTGAATCTGGACACAATTTGAAGAGATACGAAGGCGCCTATTAGAAAATAATAAAAAAAGGACATGAAGATCAGAAAAGTGGTTGTTTTTGGAGGTTGTGTAGTTATGTTTATTGTGTAGGAAAGTTTTTAATAACAAACCACTCCACTTCACCATTTCTACTTACTTTAATATAGTGTGTATTAGGATTAGAAGTGAGATTTGGAATCCTTAGAGTTGGTAGCCAACGTCTAACGAGTATTGTAAGGAAAATCAAAGTTTTTAAAGGAACTTCAAGAGTTTGATGAAGAGGATTTTCATATAAGTCTTTATCTTTGTTATTACATTTAGTTTTTAATTAAGACTTCTTGTATTTTTATTATGATTTATACTTTTAAACCATGTTGTGATTGTATTTTCTTCATAAATTATGAATAGTTTTCTTTATCATTTTCCTTAAAATGATGAAGCAATAAAGTTATGGAATGATGTTGTGTGAAGTATAAGAATTCAATGTTGAAAGAAGTTGTGATGATTCAAAACCTTGCACTTCATTTACTTCTTGATTTGGCCAATTAAGTAGTTAATATTTGTTGTGAGAACATGTAAGAACTGGTATGGTATTATCCCAATCAACAATTGGTATGAATCACATGAGAATATATGGGTGAGAATGTTGTTCACATGATTGAGTGTTAATATATGGAGAGATATATTTTGATGGGTGTAGAATTAGAGAACCTTAGAGTGACAGGTTAAAGCCCCCAGTTCGATTTATCATTTTATGTTTTGATACGTGATGTTAGCCCCAAGGTAGAGGGAGTAGAGGAAACTCTAGAGTGAGAGATATTATCTTTCTTGCCTAGCCCATCTTCAAGATTAATAAAACAATAGATTAACCTATGTTCTTTATAGCATCTCTAGTAAGGGTAAAGAATATAATTGCTTCTATTTGGCACAACACATTTTAGATACTTCCACAATAGAATTTCATGTCTTATTACTGATTCATAATAAGGGAAAAGATATTTTATTTGCATTTGCTTTGATCTTACAAAAATCTAGTTAAAGTAGTTGTTTTCTTCCATTTCAAATTATAAAAAATTACCAAAAAGAATCGACTTTCATTCCTAGAATATTATCTTTAGTTATTTTTCTGATTTCTTTGTTAAGGAATATTTAACATTTCTTTCCCTATGGGTTCGATATCTCAGGGTTTATTCAGAAATTTCTATATTATTTGATAACGGTACATATACTTGCGTAGAATCTCATTTTATAATATTAATTAAATCTCTTATTTGCATTGGCATCAAGTTTTTGGCATCGTTGTAAAGAAAGAGATAATATTAAAAGAAGCATAAATTCATATAAAAAAATGTAAGCATAAATATCAATTATCAGCGGCTAATACCTCCATTGCTCTAAAGTGAAGGTTATGTCATAAACACAAGTATCGTTCAATAACCTAACCTTAAACTCTATAAGGATCGACTCAGAAGATCTAACCAAACCAAAAATCTGAGGAGTGTATTTAGGAGCCAACGAAATTAAAAGAAAAGATGATTGAAAGATAATTAATAAATCCAATGTGAAAGCCTCTCTTAGCATTCATTCAAGCCTATTTATAGGCCCCCGCTGCATGCCGAAGCGCTGCATTGGGTTCCTTCAAAAACTTCATTTTGACACAAAATATGTGAAAATTATAATTGATAAATTATGAAAAATTTTATTCATAAAAGAAATATTTTATAGTCGGGCCATTAGCCACCTCAAGCAAGACCAAACCTTGGTTCATTAAACTCATATACAACACACACCCCCCAAATTTGTATTTCTCTATCTTTTTCTCTTTGGCACGTATGTGAGAAATTAAACTGGCCACCAAAAAGTCAGTCAGTTCACCCCATAGGGTCACCAACTAAGCCCGGAGAGCTTACACATCTGTGACCTAAGCTTGAAGTGCTTTCATGTCTGCAACCTTGCCTGAAGAACCTCCAACTCAGTAACTTAGGTCCAAAGAATCTCCATATCTACATACATAACTGATAACTCCTCCAGAAGATCGGAGATGGAGGATTCTCGTTGGAGGATAGCTTCCTGAGTAAATGAGTCTATGATCATCCATATGGCAAACTAAAAACACTTGAAACACCGCATGGCCTTCCTTTTCCCTCTCCAGGTCAACTGAAAAAGGTGTTAAAACTGGAAGAGGCAATGGCGTGGCTACCCCTTTGTCTACAACTTAAACAGAAGGTTTATCATGTTCGTTAGCTCAATTTGGTTCGCCATCTCTAGGGTTTGAGAGTTAATGATATCCACAATTTCCTCTGTAATAATTGAAATAGTGTTGCAAAATTAAATGAGAAGTCTTAAAGAAAAGGAACCAAAATGTTACCAATCAATTGATCTATTTTTAATGTGTGTAAGTTCTTCGCTATGTGACAAGCTGATGCGACTTTTTTTATGCAAGGATTTATAAGCAATAAATATATAATAATTTTTATAAACTCATAATGATCCAACGCATGTATATGTATCATATCATGTAATACAGAGCTCTAATGGAGTCCCGTTTATCGATCCCACAGGGAAGCGAGGTCAATGGTTCTTAGTCAAATTCTAATCTACAATTATCAGAATTTAGATTAGAAGGTCGATATAAGTGGTTTTTCTAACAAGTACTCCTAAAGGTAGATGATTATATGTAAGAATAATAACTACTCCTAAATGCAAATATTACTTCTAAAGATAACCCTTTTTGGATAAATTGGTTTGGTGAATTTTGAGATAATAAAATCTACTATTCTTATGTAATGAATTGGATAATGTTTAGGAATGAGGTGCATTAAATATTGTATCTGCCAAAAAGGAGCAATCTTATTCTTTACCCTCTTCCGAGTAACCCCTCTTCAGAGTGCAATAAAGAACATTGGCAAATCCTAGGTGATCACAGAAAAATACATTAAGAAATTCATATCTATTTTTGATGAAATTGCACTTTAAAGAAAGGTATTTTCTTTATTTTACTGCAGGAATGAAGATTTATAAGTGTTGGAAGCAAAAGCATGAAATGGAGTGAATTTAGATCAAAAAGGAAGAAATTCATGCAAAT
Organism: Papilionanthe hookeriana x Papilionanthe teres; assembly: GCA_022702705.1. Taxonomy (NCBI): domain Eukaryota; kingdom Viridiplantae; phylum Streptophyta; class Magnoliopsida; order Asparagales; family Orchidaceae; genus Papilionanthe; species Papilionanthe hookeriana x Papilionanthe teres. The sequence goes on along the minus strand of CM040429.1, from coordinate 50,840,718 downwards.
TGAACTAAGTCGCCAATGGCGAGATCGAGGCCACCGACGGCGACATCATAAGGAGAATTTCTGAAGGAATTATAACTACTCGCCGATAGTGAGCCCGAGCCCGCCGACAGCGAGATCACGCAATTTGAAGACCTTCTAGAAACCCCGCTGACGGCGAGACAGTTCAAAATGCAAATACATTGAACCTGGACGCTTTTTGAAGAGGTGTTTAAGCATCCATTGTACCTTTACCTACCTCTATAAATAGAAGATGAATTTTAGTCTTTTGTGTGTCTCTTTTTGGTGTCTTAAGTGTGTCTATTGTTTGTCATTAGTGAGTTTCTTGAGTTTATTTGTATTTGAGTGCTATTTAGTTAGAAGTTTGCTGTACTAGAAGGAAAAGTCAAAGGAACTTCAAGGACTCTGCTTGGGGAGGAAATTAAGATAAGTATCTTTGTTTATTGTTGTTGTTAACTTTAAATGAAATCTATGCTTTGTTTTATTCCCATGCATTCTAAGTAGTTTTCATAGTCTTTCTCCTTGTTTTATGAAAATTATGCGAATTGATGAAATTAAAAAGAAGTACCTAATATATTAAAATAAATTGTGATAATTTTTACTTAAAACTTAATTTACTTTCAATCTGGCCAATTGAGTTGTTAAAATATGTTGAATTATCAACTATAGTAAAAATTACATCCAATATTCAGGGAAGTCAAAAACCTTGGAAGGAGGGTGCAAATAAATAGGGAAATATTAATTATCGGACGTAGAATTGGACATTTTAGTGTGACAGACTAAAATATTCAATTTGGTCCTATTGTTTGAGTGCTGAAGTGTAGATGTTAGCCCTCAGGTGAGGGGAACGTGGGAGCTCTGAAGTGGCAGCCAGTATCCTCCCAGCCTAGCCGCAGATTCAGTAATCAAACATAGGATTAGTCAATGTTCTTTGCACCTGGACCAAAGGGTAAAGAATAGGAATGCTCTTATTTGTCACAATACAATTCCAAGATTCTATTTAAATTCGTCATTCACTTAATTTTCTAAAAAACAAGGAGAAGCATACTTTTCTCGAATTATTTAAATCAACTTTATTTCAAGCACTAGTTTACTTTAGTTTGCTTTAGTTACTTTAAATTTCGTTTACTTTATTAGTAAGTAATTCCTTTAAATTTAGCCGATACAAATCGTTAAAAACTTCCCCGTGGGATCGATAACCAGGACTCCACTAGAGCCTCGTATTACTTGATACGATACATATACTTGCATAGAATCCACATTATACATTTCATCATAAAATCAATTATATATTAAAACGGGATCAAGTTTTTGGTACTGTTACTATAAATTTAATTTGCAAACATATTAAAAAAGTGGGTCAAGTTTTTGGCGCCGTTACCGGGGATCGAACCTGGGTCACCCGCGTGACAGGCGGGAATACTCACCACTATACTACAACGAATAATTCAACATAAAAAAGATAAACAATTTGCTAAATTCCTTAAAATTTTGAAGAAATTAACGATAAATATTCCTTTCGTAGAAGCTTTAGAACAGATGCCAAACTATGTAAAATTCATGAAAGATATTCTAAATAAAAAAAAATTTACCGATAATGAAATGGTCACACTTAGTGAAGAGTGTAGTGTTATTATTCAGAAAAAACTTCCTGAAAAATTAAAAGATCCTGGTAGTTTCACTATACCCTGCGCTATTGGAGAAAAATTCTATGGAAAAGCTTTGTGTGACTTAGGAGCAAGCATCAATCTAATGCCTCTATCAATTTTTAAGAGATTAGGATTAGGAGAAATTTCACCTACTTCAGTAACTCTTCAGTTAGCTGATCGTTCTGTTACATATCCTAAGGGAGTTATTGAAGATGTATTAGTAAAAGTCGACAAATTTATCTTCCCTGTAGATTTTATTGTTTTAGATATGGAAGAAGATAAAGAAATTCCTATCAATTTAGGAAGACCATTTTTAGCTACTGGGAAAGCTATGATTGATGTTCAGAAAGGAGAATTAACTATGAGAGTAAATGACCAAAAAGTTACTTTTAATATTGCTAAATCAATGAAATATCATGCACTAGAAAAAGATGATGAGTGTTTTCGAATGGAAGTACTCGATCATTTACAAAAAGAACATTTTAAGGAATATTATGAAGAAAAATTAGAAAAAGAAAACACTGAATTAATCGAAAAAGCCGATATAAATGAAGAACTAGATTATATTCAAGAGAAATTTGAATTTTTGGATTACACAGAAAACACTGAAAAAAATATAGTTCCATCGATTATTAAACCTCCTGAACTTGAGTTAAAAATGTTACATAATCATTTAAAATATGCTTACTTAGGTAATTCTTCAACTCTACCAGTTATTATTTCATCTGAATTAAATGAATCTCAAGAACAAAAACTTTTAGATATTTTAAAAAAATATAAGAAAATTTTTGGTTGGACTTTAGCAGATATTAAAGGAATTCGTCCTTCAATCTGTATGCACAGAATTATTTTAGATAATGAACATAAGCCTAAAGCAGATCCGCAAAGGAGATTAAATCCAATAATGAAAGAAGTAGTTAAAAAGGAAATTTTAAAATGGTTAGAAAATGGTATTATATATCCTATTTCTGACAGTGCTTGGGTAACTCAATCCACTGTGTACCTAAGAAAGGAGGAGTGACCGTCAAAGCTAATGAAAATAATGATCTTATCCCTATAAGACAAGTTACTGGATGGCGAATATGTATTGATTATAGAAAATTAAACACAGCCACCATGAAAGATCACTTCCCTTTACCATTTTTAGACTAGATGTTAGATAAATTAGCCGGACATAAATATTTTTGTTTCTTAGATGGATATACCGGTTATCATCAAATACAAATTGCTCCTGAGGATCAAGAGAAAACTACATTTACTAGTCCTTATGGAACTTTCGCTTTTCGAAGAATGTCTTTTGGATTATGTAATGCACCCGCAACATTCCAGTAGATGTATGATGTCTATATTTAGTAAATTAATTGATAATGGAATAGAAGTATTTATGGATGATTTCTCTGTATTTGGAACAACATTTGACACATGCTTAAATCATCTTGAAAAAGTATTTGAAGTATGTGAGAATTGGGAGAAATGTCAATTTATGGTTACAGGCGTCATTGTATTAGGGCATAAAATTTCGGAAAAAGGCATGGAAGTAAACCCTGCAAAAATTTAAGTTATAGCTAAATTACCACCTCCAACTACGATAAAAGGGGTAAGAAGTTTTCTTGGACATGCTGGATTCTACAGATGTTATATTAAAGATTTTTCAAAAATTACTAAACCTCTATGCCAACTTCTTGAAAAGGATAAAAAATTTGAATTTACAACTGAATGCCTGAATACTTTCGAATTATTAAAAGATAAATTAATTACAAGACCTATAATAGTTTCACCTAACCGGGAGAAACCATTCGAGCTTATGTGTGATGCTAGTGATTATGCTATAGGAGCAGTTCTTGGGCAAAGATATGATAAGATTTTCAAAGTTATATACTATGCTAGTAAAACTCTAAATGATGTTGAAATAAATTATACAGTTATTGAAAGAGAATTATTAGCAGTTGTATATGCTTTTAATAAATTTCGACATTATCTAATAGGAACTAAATGTATTGTACATACTAATCATTCTGCTATAAAATATTTAATGCAAAAAAAAGATTCTAAACCAAGATTAATTAGATGGATATTATTAATACAAGAATTTTATTTTGAGATCATTAACAAAAAGGGAACTGATAATCAAATTGCTGATCATTTATCAAGATTAGAAAAATATGAATTATCTGATATTGATAATGAAATTTTAGACAATTTTCCTGATGAACAACTTTATAATATAAATGAGTGGAAAATACATTGGTATGCTGATATAGTAAATTATTTTGTAAGTGATATTTTACCACCTATGTTAACTTTACAACAACAGAAAAAATTCACTCATGATACTAAAACATACTTTTGGGATGAACCATACTTATATAAGCAATGTAAGGATCTAATTATTAGAAGATGTGTGCCTTATGAAGAAACTGAACCAATCATTCAAAAATGTCATGACTCGATTTTGGAGGACATTTTGGGACGTATAAAACTGCGTATAAAATTCTATAATCTGGATTCTACTGGCCTACTCTATTTAGGGATGTATATAGATATATAAAAACTTGTGATAAATGCCAAAGAGTAGGAAATATATCGAGGAAAAATGAAATGCCTCTGAATTTTATATTAGAAGTTAAATTTTTTTATGTTTGGGGATTAGATTTCATGGGACCTTTTATTCCTTCATTTGGAAACTCATACATATTAGTAGCTGTTGATTATGTTTCCAAATGGATCGAAGCACAAGCTTTACCTAGGTGTGATGCTAAAAGTGTTTCAAAATTTTTAATGAAAAATATTTTTACTAGATTTGGAATGCCGAGAGTGATTATCACTGACGGAGGAACTCATTTTAGAAACAAATATATTCACAAACTAGTAGAAAAATATAATATTATGCATAAAATATCAACTGCTTATCATCCACAAACTAGTGGATTAGCTGAAGTTTCTAATCGAGAGATTAAGCGTATATTAGAAAAATCTATAAACCCTAATAAATTAGACTGGTCTATAAGACTAGACACTACATTATGGGCATACAGGACTGCTTATAAAACTCCGATTGGAATGACTCCTTATAGGCTTATATATGGAAAAACCTGCCACTTACCGATTGAATTAGAACATAAAGCATATTGGGCGATTAAAGAATTTAATTATAATATGAAAGAAGCTGGTGAGAAGAGATTGTTGCAATTAAATGAATTGGAAGAATTAAGAAATGAATCATATAATAATGATATAATTTATAAAGAAAGAATGAAATTATGGCATGATCGGAAGATTAATCAGAGAAATTTTGAACCGGGACAAGAAGTTTTGCTATATAATACTAGATTGAAATTATTTCCTGGGAAATTGAAATCTCGATGGTTAGGACCTTTTACCATAACTCAAATATTTTCAAATGGAACTATAGAAATTGAAGATCCAAAAATAGGACATAGATTTAAGGTAAACGGACATAGATTAAAACCATATTTCGAAGGTAGAAGACCAAATTTGAAAGAGGTTTTAATGCTCAGTCAACCTCATTACTAACTGAAATTAGGTCGGGCTGACGACGTTAAACCAAGCGCTTTATGGGAGGCAACCCATAGTAGTCTTTTATTTTAAATTATCTACAAATTAGTGAGTCTATATTATTAAAAATAATCTTACTACTCAAAATTTTAATTAGAATCATCACAAATTTGAACCTATATAATGATATCAGAAAATATTCGGACCAGAGCAAAATTGGGAGATTTTAACGAATCTCACCGACAGCGAGCCCGAGCCTACTGACAGCAAGATCGTGTGCCATGACTTGAGTAAATTTTATAACTAGCTCGCCGACGGCGAGAAACTTCCCGCGGAGGGCGAGGTAGTTGAAATTTTGGTTTCTTAAGAATTTTCGTGCGGTTTTGGACGGATCTAAGCCATTTCATCGTAGGAAATTATCTCAAATCCAATTTTACCCTGTTTTCTTCCTTAGAAACGACTAGAGACCAATCCTTTAGATCTGAAATGGCCACCAAACTCTTAGAAACCACAAAAACTGAAGTTTTCAACCGAAGAAAATTCGTCAATTTGGAGGCTCAGCGTATCTTCAATAAAGGCTTGATGAAGAAAAGACTTATTAAAGAAAGAGAATTTGTCAACAGAGGAGTAGAGAATTCCACAACAAAAATCGAAGAAATGATCGCACAGTGGCATTGGTAGGTATTTTATTATACGGCATCCGTTTTAGTTATTCCAGTAGTTAAAGAGTTTTACTCTAATTTACATGCGATCAACAATGGAAATGTCTACGTCAGAGGAAGATGGATAACATTTACTCCTTCAAGGGTAAATGAATTATTTTCTATATAGAATACCTCTGTTTGTCACTATTCCAACTTTGTGCCTTCAAGATACAATATGAACGAGATCTATAGATACCTGACCGATGAACCTAATGATTGGGAGTTACGCGAAGACGGGTATGTCAGTTTTTCTGCATCACTTCTTAAGCCTGTCTCAAAGCATTAGCATTTCTTTATATCATCAAAACTATTACCTACTATGAGGGTAAATAAGGTTTCAAAGGAATGCGTTATATTAAACTATTGTATTCAAATTGGACTACCTATCGATGTTGGATCAATAATAGTAAAGTCTGCATTCGGATTGATTTTGCATGGGTCAGTGCATGGACTTGGACACCCATTGACTATATTTGCTTTATGCAGTCAGTATCAAGTTTCTTATGAGGCTTGGGAAAAAGTACTTTTACCATGGAAACTACTTGATCCTACGGATATGTTTCCAACTTTGGATAACAATGATGAGGTTACCATTATTTCTGACAGAGTATCACAGAACAATCCATTAGCAAGGCCCCTTACTGATAAAACTAATTTCATTCTAAAGAAGATTAAAGGATTGGAGAAAGATGATAGTTCAGACACTGAAGAGTAAGAAAGATTCCTTTATTTATTTCATATATTTTTGTATATATGTGTTGATTTGGATTTAGGTTTTATTATGAGTCGAACTTTGATTTGATCATCTCAGAATTGATGAGATTTTATGTAATTGTTATGTCTCAGTATTTAGAGTGTTGTGGTGTGGATTGCGATGCTGAGTATTATGGATTTTAACATTTAAGTTAAGTATGTTGTTAAGTTGTTAGTATGAAGTTTGTAAGTCTCATGGATTTCATATATAAAGTTATATTGTTGGTGTTGTGTGAATTTTTTTGTGAGTAGAAGTATCTAATTTTCATACTATTATTAAATGAAGTGATCGGAACATTGATTAAAGGCAAATCGAGGTTGAAAATGATTGACGAATTTCAAAAATTTAAAAATTTTGGGATCTTGCCGACGGCGAGAATTATCTCGCCGACAATGAAGAAAACTCGCTGACAGCGAAACCGAGCTCGCCGACGACGGATTTTTCCTGAAACTTTTGCCTTATCAAATTAATTCGCTCGCGACAGCGAGATCTCGAAAAGACCTATATTTGACTGGTCAACCGATACTATTCATCGTCCCCTTCCTCAAAACTTCAAAAAAACTGACCTAGGGCTTGAGAGATCTCGGATTTGAGGCAATTTCAACACTTTTTGACACCGGATTTCATCTTCCCTTGGTAAGAGCTTCACTCCTATGAAAAAATTTTTTATTTTCACCATGGATTTCTTCTACATTGAGAAATTTTGAAAAAATTCAAAATGTGGAGAAAATACTTGGAAGAATTTCATGGAAATTGATTTAAATGGATTTTAGATGTTGTAGGAAGCCTTCTTAGTAATATTTTGGAGTTTAGTTAAAATTTTTGCAAATTTCACAGATCGAGAAATGGCTCCACGACAAAAGTGACTAATAGATTATGACGAAACCCGATTCATAAATGCAAGAGCAAAAATCGATATTTTCAAAATATCCAATCAAGAAAATGCATTCAAGATCGAGTTTTCAAGAATCCAGGAGGAGAAGTTGAGCGAATAATTAGGGAGCGAGGATGGGAAAATTTCTATTTCGTGACCAACAGAGCAGCTGTAGAAGTAGTAAAGGAATTTTATGTAAATTTAACACAAGCTGAAGATGCACTGGTTAAGGTTAGAGGATTTTTTGTAGAATTCAACACTGCTAGAATAAACGCTTATTATACGAGACACCTACACCAGCGAGTACGAAACTTTTGGAACTATGGAAGGACCACTGGAAGAGGTGATCGACTTTCTCACTGATGGGAAAGGAGTCTGGAAGATAAAGCAGTGGGAACGGGTAAACTTCCCTCTTTCTATGTTAAATGCAACATCTAAAGCCTGGCATTATTTTATTTGTTCTACTTTGTTACCTACCTACCACCATAGTGAGGTAACAAGAGATAGAGCAGTTCTGAATTTTTGTATTCAGAACCAGAAGAGTATTAATATGGGAAATGTTATTTATAAGAATATATTAGCCGCCGCTAGAAATGAAAGTGGAGGAGGACTAGGACATCCTGGTCTTATCTATGCACTCTGCCAATTATCTGGGGTAGAGGCAAGAGATAATGAGGAATGGGTTGAACCTATGAAACCCCTTACTCAGGCTAATATAAAGAAATATGAATCCCACGAAGGATGGAGATCTGGGACAAGGGATTATGTACCTTCTTCAAGTAGAGATATACCATCTACTAGTTATGATCCACCCCCTCAGTACACCACTCCTACCCTTCAAGATCTGATGAATCAGCTGACTCTGAGTAGAAAAAGTTTTGAGCTATTTGGAGAAAATATGGAAAGAAGATTTGAGCATATAGACAAAAGGATAAGAGGCTTGGAAAGAAGACACGATTATGATAGCGAATATCTCCAGCGACATTCAGAATACAAAATTTCATACTATGAGGCTGAACGTCAATATAGGAGTGGTGATTTAGATGTTGTCTTTCCTGAGTGCCCCCGCTATTCACAGTACCAGCCTGTCAGCCTTCTCAGCCTGGAGATCAGGGAGATGACATAGCTTGGGATTTTGATGCAGAAGTTTAGAGCCTTTATTTGGTTTGTTTAGTTTGTTTAGATTTGTTGTTTTGGAAACTTTATTATTTTGGATGTAATTATTCTGTACTTTCTAGAGACTATGGATGTTGGTATATTTGCTTATGCTATGATATTAGACTTCTTATGTGTGTTAAATTAGTTTGCAATATTTTATATATATATATATATAGGATGTTAGTTTAAGTTTTTATAAGTTATGAATGTTAACATTGTTTTAATATGTTTTAAAGTAGATTAGTTAATTGTATGTGTAGTAATAGATTAAGTTTTCATTTGTTATGTTTGATACTTATTTTAAAATTTCATCCCTGCACTTTCTTTTAAATACTATATGTGGAAGAATACTAACAGTACAGGTTCTTTAAGTAATGAAAAAGCCTGCAAAAATTTCAAAGAAAAGAAATAACTAAAGCTCAAAGGTATGATGAATTTTACTATATAGTTTCCCTTTTCACTATTTAGTATAGATAGAAAAATTTAAGTTTGGGGGAAGGTAAAAATACAAATTTAATTATTAAATTGTTCTCAATTTCTATTTTCAAAAATTATTATCAAATAATTTTCTATAGTAGTTTTTCAATTCAATAAACATGAATTACTTTATTTATATATTATAGAAAGTTAAATAAATGTTTCTAGTAATTCAATTAATTAAATGGAATAAGATATTTGGTTAAAAGGAATAAGAATATAGTAAACTATTTAAAGTAAGGAAAACTATATTCTAAAAATTGAAAATTCGTAAATATTTAAGTGAAAAAGAAAGAATTGAAACTCAATGAAGTAAAGGCTATGAAATATATATAATGCAAGGAAATATTTTAAGTTTCAATTTTAGGAAGAGAAATTGAAGTTCAAAATTATTAACAGGCTATCCAGATACAGTAATCCTCATTTGAAAAAGAAAAAGAAAAAGAAAAAGAAAAAAAAAGAAGAAGAAGAAAGATTGAAAATCAATCCAAAAAGAAAAGAATAGAAAAGAAAAACATAAGTGAGGAGAAGCTTGAGGAGATGCCTTATCAAAAATTGGCTTCAATGGAATCAACCTAAATGGTAAAACTTAATTATATTTCTAAACTTATATTTATGAATTAGTATTTTACTAAATAATGTTTTCTTGAATTTCCTATCATCTAAATATCTTAAGTAATTTACTCTTTTTAAATATAGTCATTCTTGAAATAAATAGAAAGCTAGAAATCTTAGACCTGATAACTAAATAATCTTATATCTATAAAGTTAATTTAATTACTTAGAAATATTTCTATTCAACTTTACTATAATGATATTTAAATTTAATTCATATTATCTGAATTGAAAAATTATATTACAGAAATCATTATTTTTATTTAGTATTAAAATTACTTGAGGACAAGTAATAATTAAGTTTGGGGGATTTTGAACCCAGAAAAATACATTAAGAAATTCATATCTATTTTTGATGAAATTGCACTTTAAAGAAAGGTATTTTCTTTATTTTACTGCAGGAATGAAGATTTATAAGTGATGGAAGCAAAAAGCATGAAATGGAGCGAATTTAAATAAAAAAGGAAGAAATTCATGCAAATTGAACTAAGTCGTCGACAGCGAGCCCGAGCCCGCCGACAGCAAGATCGCGCTGTTTGAAGACCTTCTAGAAGCCCCGCTGACGGCGATGTTGTTTCCCGCCGACGGCGAGACAGTTCAAAATGCAAATACATTGAACCTGGACGCTTTTTGAAGAGGTGTTTAAGCATCCCTTGGACCTTTGCCTACCTTTATAAATAGAGGACGAATTTTAGTCTTTTGTGTGTCTCTTTTTGGTGTCTTAAGTGTGTCTGTTGTTTGTCTTTAGTGAGTTTCTTGAGTTTATTTGTATTTGAGTACTATTTAGTTAGAAGTTTGTTGTACTAGAAGGAAAAGTCAAAGGAACTTCAAGAGTACGTCAGGGAGGAAATTAAGATAAGTATCTTTGTTTATTGTTTTTGTTAACTTTTAAATGAAATCCATGCTTTGTTTTATTCTCATGCATTCTGAGTAGTTTTCTAAGTCTTTCTCCTTGTTTTATGAAAATTATGCGAATTGATGAAATTAAATAGAAGTACCTAATATATTAAAATAAATTGTGATAATTTTTACTAAAAAATTAATTTACTTTCAATCTGACGATTGAGTTGTTAAAATATGTTGAATTATCAACTATAGTAAAAATTACATCCAATATTCGGGGAAGTCAAAAACCTTGGAAGGAGGGTGCAAATAAATAGGTAAATATTAATTATCGGACATAGAATTGGACATTTTAGTGTGATAGACTAAAATATTCAATTTAGTCCTATTGTTTGAGAGGCTGAAGTGTAGATGTTAGCCCTCGAGTGAGGGGAACGTGGGAGCTCTAAAGTGGCGGCCAGTATCCTCCCAGCTAGCACGCGATTCGGTAATCAAACATAGGATTAGTCGATGTTCTTTGCACCTGGACTAAAGGGTAAAGAATAGGAATGCTCCTATTTGTCACAATACAATTCAAAGATTCTATTTAAATTCGTCATTCACTTAATTTTCTAAAAAACAAGGAGAATGATACTTTTTCTGAATTATGTAAATCAAATTTATTTCAAGCATTAGTTTACTTTAGTTTGCTTTAGTTACTTTAAATTTCTGTTTACTTTATTAGTAAGTAATTCCTTTAAATTTAGCTGATACAAATCTGTTAAAAACTTTCCTGTGGAATCGATAACAAGGACTCCACTAGAGCCCTGTATTACTTGATACGATACGTATACTTGCGTAGAATCCACATTATACATTTCATCATAAAATCATATATATATCAAAACGGGATCAAGTTTTTGGTACCGTTACTATAAATTTAATTTGCAAACATATTAAAAAAGTGGGTCACTAGGCTTAGTCCCTAAATCGAAGGTTAGGCTGGGAGGATATTGGCTGCCACTTCAGAGCTCTCACTTCCCTTCACCTGAAGGCTAACCTTTGACTTTAATTACCAATCTTAGGACCAAATTGGGGATCTCAGTCTATCACCCTGAAACCTCCAATTCGAAGCCCATGAAACCATATTTCCCTATTTATTTGCATTCAATCCCCATGAACTACGCAATTCATTCACGGACATTGAATGTGGTTCCACTTTGTTGAGAATTACACAGGCCTTTCAGGACAATGCAATTACAACGAATTTTAACAATACAACGGGCCCTTTTTGTAATGTAAATGAAGCTCAAATAAAAACCATCACATTTATAATTAAAATAACTTTTAGCAAGCATCCCAATATCCTAAACATGAATCCTACTGACCCATAATTTTATATTATGATATTTTAATTTGATTGCAACGAAGCCAAAAACTTGACCCCGCTATATTATATGTATAGAATTGTAATTGTTTATGTTGTAGATGCTACGCAAGTATACATATCGTATCAAGTAATACAATGCTCTAGTGGAGTCCTGGTTATCGATCCCAGCGGAAAGAGAAAAATTAAATAACGACTAATTTTAAAATAATAATAATAATAATAATAATATACAAAAATTTGAAATTCGAATTTTAGCGCAATAAAGTAAACTAAGTATTTTAATTAGATAAATTAACTAAGTAGAAAATTAATATGAATTGCAAGTGTAGGAAATAAAACTAATTGTTAAATAAGTTTTAACTATTCAGAAAAAGTATCTTTCCCCTTGTTTAGAAATTTAAGTGATTGATGAATTTAAATAGATAATGTTAAGGTATTGTGACAAATAGGAGCATTCCTATTCTTTACCCTTTGGTCAGAGTGTAAAGAATATTGACTAATCCTATGTTTGATTACCGAATATGCGGCTAAGTCGGGAGGATATCGATCGCCACTTCGAGCTCCCACGTTCCCCTCGCTCTGAGGGCTAACATCTACACTTCGGCTCTCGAACAATAGGACCGAATTGAATATTTTAGTTTGTCACACTAAAATGCTCGATTCTACGCCCAGTGATATTATTTCCATATTTATTTGCACCCTCCTTCCAAGGCTTTTGAATTTCCCAGAATATCGGATGTAATTTTTACTATAGTTGATAATCAACATATTTTAACAAATCAAATGGCCGGTTTGAAAAGTAAATTAAGTTTTAAGTAAAAATTATCACAATTTATTAATATATAAAAATATCTTTATTTTAATTTCATCAAGTCACTTAATTTCATAAACGGGGAGAAAGACAAACTAAACTACTCGGAATGCATGGAAACTAAACTAAGCATGGATTTCATTAAAAGTTAAAAACAATAAATACAAATACTTATCTTAATTTATCCCTGACGAGACTCCTCGCGGTTCCTTTGACTCTTCCTTCCGATACTGGCACGACTCACTAAAAACTCACTAACTCACTAAATACTCACTAAAGACTCAAAATAACTCACTTATAACACTTAGAACACAAAAGATTGGACTTAGAACACAAAGACTGCACACAAAATAACACTAAATAACACAAAAGTAACACACAAATAACACTTGATTTCGGCTTCATATATAGAGGTCGAGCAAAGGACCGAGAGGTGTGTAAGCATCCCTTGAAAAGTGTCCGGGTTCGATGTATCGCACCATTTGAACTAGCTCGCCGTCGGCGACAAACTACCTCGTTGTCGGCGAGGCTACTAGAAGATCTTCGACCGCTCTAGCTCGCTATCGGCGGGCTCGGGCTCGTTGTCGGCCGAGACGGTTATAAATTCTTCAGAATTTTCTTCTCGTAACCTCGCCGTCGACGGGCTCGATCTCGCCGTCGGCGACTCAGCAAAAATTGCATGATTTTGCTCCAAATTCGCTCCTTTTTATGATTTTTGCTTTTATCACCTAAATTCTTCATTCCTGCAATAAAATAAAGAAAATACTCTTCTTTAAAGTGCAATTTCATCAAAAATAGGTATGAATTTCTTAATAAATTTTTCGGCGATCAAAATCCCCCAAAACTTACTTATTACTTGTCCTCGAAGTAATTTTAGTACTACATAAAAATAATGAGTTTTATAATAAGATTTTTCAATTTAAATAACTATGAATTAGATTAATTAATATCATAATACGGTTAAATAAAAATAATTCATGTAATTTAATTAATCTTATAGAAATAAATTATTTAGTTATCGAGTCTAAGATTTCTAGCTTACTATTCATTTCGGGAATGACTATATTTAAAAGAATAACTACTTAAGATATTCATATGATAAGAAATTCAAGAAAATACTATTAGGAAAAATTCTAATCCATAAACATAAGTTTGGAAATATCTAAGTTTTCCCTTTAAGTTAAATCAAATGAAGCCAATTTTTGATAAGGCATCTCCTCAAGCTTCTCCTCATTTTTCTTTTTTTTTCTTTTTTTTTCTTTTTCTTTCTCTTTTTTTTTCTTTTTCTAATGAGGATTACCGTATCTGGAGAGCTCGTTAATAATTTTGAACTTCATTTTCATCTTCCTAAATTTGAAACTTAGGAATATTTCTTAGCTTATATATACTTCATAGTTTTTACTTCATTGATTTTCAATCTTTTCTTTTTCACTTGAATACTTAAGAATTTTAATTTTAGAATATAGTTTTCCTTACTAAAAATAGTTTACTATATTCTTATTCCCTTTAACCAAATATTTTATTCTATTTAATTAATTAAAGTACTAGAAATATTTCATTTAACCTTTTATAATAATTAAATAAAATAATTCATATTAAATCAAATTAAAAAATTTGCTATAAAAATCATTTTATAATAATTTGAAAATAGAAATTGAGAACAATTTAATAACTAAATTTGTATTTTACTCTCCCCCCAAACTTAAATTTTTATATCTATTCTAAATAATGAATAAGAAGGAAAGTAAATAAATCATACCTTTGAAGTTTAGGTATTTCTTTTTTCTTTGAAATTTTTGCGAGCTTTTTCATTTTTCATTGAACTTCATACTTGTTAGTATTCTCCATATATATATAACAATTTAAAGAAAATGCAGGGATAAAACCTAAGATAAGTATTAAACACAACAATTAAAATAACTCTACACTACACATATGAATTACTAACATATTAAAAACAATTGAACTAACAGATTAACAATTCTAAAAACTTAAAACAATACAAAATAAAATAAAAACATATTAAAGGAAACTAACATTCTAATTAACATATAAACAAATGCAATTAACTAACACAAAAAAAAACAAAAAATAACTACTATAACAATCCAAGCAGATTAATCTAACTAACATCCAATGTCTCAAAATAAAGTACTGAATATTACAAACATATACAGTCCCCAAAATAACTTACATCAAACAAATAAAATACATAAAGTCCTAATCTTCGAGCATCGAAGTCCCAAACTATATCATCCCCTCCTTGATCCGTAAGTGCTGCGAGAAGACCGAGCGGGGTGATGCGGAGTGTATACGGGGCATTCCGGAAAGACTACATCTAAATCTCCACTCCTATAATGACGTTCGAGCTTCATAATATGCAATCTCGTATTTTGAATGTCGTCTGGAGGTATTCACTTATCATAATCATGTCTCCTCTCCGGATTATCGATTCTTTGATCAAAATGATCAAACCTTCTCCCCATGGTCTCTCCAACTGCTCAAAACTCCTCCTATGCGAGTCGATTCATTCATCGGATCTTGTAAGGTAGGGGTGGTAGGCTCGGGAGGTCCATAGCTAGTAGAGGGTATATCTCTACTTGATTGAGTAAAATAACTTCTTACTCCTCGCTCTCCACCCTTCATGGGACTCATACTTCTTAATGTTAGCGGCTGTAAGTGGTTTCATAGGTTCCACTCATTCTTCATCATCTCTAGCCTCAACTCCGGAGAGTTGGCGGAGTGCGAAAATCAATCCAGGGTGGCCCGATCCGGCTCCACTCTCATTTCGAGGAGTGGCCGGGATATTCCGATAAATAACTCTCCCGATGTTGATGCTCTATTATTCGAATACGAAATTCGAATTGCTCATCTCGTGTTACCTCACTATGGTGATATGTGGGTAACGAGTAGAACAAATAAAGTAATGCCGGGCTTTGGAGATCGCATTTAATTTGGAAAGAGGAAAATTCACTCTTTCACGGTGCTTCATTTTCCATACTCCGGTCCCATCGGTGAGAAAGTTAATGACTTCCTCAGGTGGTCCTTCCATCGTTCCAAAAGTTTCATACTCGCTAAAGTGCGAGTCATGAACTTCATAGAACGCGTTAATTCTAGCAGACATTAAAATCTACGAAAAAACCCTCGTACCTTTACGAGTGCATCTTCGATGCGATCAATTAGCATAAAACACTTTCACCACTTCTACAGTACTCTTTCATCGAACATAACAGAAATTTTCCCAGCCTCGTTCCTTTATAATCCGCTCTACTTCTCCTCCCGGATTTTTGAATACCCGATCTGCAATGCACTTTCTTCCTTGTATATTTTCAAAATATTTTGCCTGTGCTCGTGCATTGATGAATCGGTTTTCGTCGAACTCTACTTGACGTTTTTGTCGTGGAGCCATTCGATCGATCTGTAAAAATCATAAAAATTTTCACTAAACTTAAAAATAATCCTAAGAAGGCTTCCTACAACATTTGTAAGCAATTTAAATCAAATTCCATGGATTTCCACCGAATATTTCTTCCACATTTTGATTTTTCCCAAAATTTGCAATGTGGTGAAAATACATGGTGAAAATCAAAAATTTTTGCTTAGGAGTGAAGCTCTTACCAAGAGAAGATGAAATTCGGTGTTTTTGAGTGATGAAATCGATTCAAATCCAAGATCTCTCAAGCCCTAGGTCGGTTTTTGCGAAAATTGGAGGTTGGGGATGATGAATAGTGTTTTTGACCGGTCAAATATATGTTTTTTTCTGACCTCGCTGTCAGCGAGATTTTTCTCGCCGTCGGCGAGCTAATATTTTTCAGAACCAAAAACTCTCAGGAAAAATCTGCTGTATGCGAGAAATTCTTCGCTGTCAGCGAGATCGATCTCGCTGTCGGCGGGATTTTTCTCGCCGTCGGCGAGATTCCAAAAATTTTAAATTTCTAAAATTCTTCACTCATTTTTGTCATTGATTTGTCTTATATTATATTTCCGATCACATCATTTATTAATTTAATATGAAGATTAGCTACTTATACACAAACAAATTCACACAACACAACAAATTAACTTTAATATTGAAATCCATGGGATGTACAAACTAACATAATTTTTAGACCCTATAATCGAACTTCGAACTTCAATCCTTACTACTAATCAGCATCGCAAACCAAACCACGACACACTAAATGTTGATACAAAACTATGACGCATATCTCAATTAAGTTTGAGATATTCAAATCATCACTCCATACATAATAAAAGTCTAAATCAAATCAGATAACATAAACACAAACATACTATGGAAATCTTTACTACTACTCCTCAATGTCAGAATCTTCATCTTTTCTGATATTTCTGATATGAAGATGATGCACAAATAAGTTATAGAAAGGCCTGAAGGGAAAGTCCGAAGCAGATTCTTCAGTGATCCAACCCTTCTGTCTCGGTAAATGAAGAAAGCTAGCTTCCAAGTGTCCGGAATGATCGAAGTGTTCCTTCATCCTCCGATCAATGTGATCAAATAAATCGGATATATTGTCGTTTAAATCTCTCACATTCCGTAGTTCTTTCTCCATTCCATTAATTTTCTTCATAAGTAACTCGTTTTATCCGAAATAGGCCTTGCTATAGGATGATTCCGTGAAGCTCTATCGGAGATAAATGTAATGTCTTCATTATTGTCCAAAGTAGGGAACATATCTCGTAGGATCGAGCGGCTTCCAAGGTAACGGAACCTTTTTCCCAAGCTTCATAAGAAACCACAGTACCGACTGCATAATGCAAAAATAGTAGATGGGTGTCATAGTCCGTGAGCCGACCCATGCACAATTAAACCCGATGCGGACTTAACAATTATTGATCCCGCGTCGATAGAGCAATCCAATTTGAATACAATAATTCGATATAGCGCATTCCTTCAAAACCTTGTTTACCCTCATAGTAGGTAATAATTTAGATGAGATGAAAAAGTGCCGATTAGCTTCGAGACGAGATTCAAAAGTGATGCGAGAGAAACTAACATACCCGTCTTCACGCATTTCCCGATCTTCCGGTTCATCGGTCAGATATCGAAATATCTCATTCATATTATACCGAGAAGGCACAAAATTTGAATAGTGACATACCGGGGTGTTTTCTATAGAGAATAACTCATTTACTCTTGATGGAGTAAACGTCGCCCATCTTCCTTGGACGTAGATATTCCCATTATTGATCGCATGTAAGTTAGAGTAGAACTCTTTCACAATCGGAATAACAACGACGAGACGTAGTGTAACAGAATACCTCCCAGTGCCGCTGCGCGATCATTTCTTCTATCTTCGTAGTGGAATTCTCTAATCCTCGATTGACAAATCCCCGTTCCTTGATAACTCTTTTCTTTACCAAAACCTTGTTGAACACTCCAGATTTAGAAGAATCTAAGAATTTGGAGGCCATTATGGTGAATGGAATGAATTCTAGTGAAGAAGGCAGACTTAGAATGGTTTAAGAATAGTTTTTCACTAAGGATTTGGTGTTGAAACCGTCCAATTTGGCATTTAAAGTATATATAACTCATTTTTATAACTTCCTCGCTGTCGGCGGGAGGTTTCTCGCTGTCGGCGGGAGGTTTCTCGCCGTCGGCGACTTAGTTATAAAAATTTCCTTTCAGGTTCTCGCTGTCGGCTAGCTCGTTTCTCGCTGTCAGCGAGCTTATAAATAAACTAAATTAGGCGCGAACCTCGCTGTCGGCGAGTATCGACCTCGCCGTCGGCGAGATTTCAAAATAATGTCCAATTTCACTCTAAATCGAATAATTTCTTTTCTCATCATAATGGTTCGAATATGTGATGATTCTTAATAATAATTGAGTAGTAAAATTTCAATAATATAAACTAACTATTAAAATACAATAAAAATAGATAACTAATATGGGTTGCCTCCCATAAAGCGCTTGGTTTAACGTCGTCAGCCCGACCTAATTTCAATTATTAATTAGGTTGACTAAGCATTAAAACCTCTTTATAGTTAGGTCTTATACCTTCGAAATATGGTTTTAATCTATGTCCATTAACTTTAAATTTATGTCCGAGCTTTTGGATCTTCGATTTCTATAGTTCCGTATGAAAATATTTGAGTTATGGTGAAAGGTCCTAACCATCGGGACTTCGATTTTCCAGGAAATAATTTCAATCTAGTATTATATAACAAAACTTCCTGTCCTGGTTCAAAATTTCTCTGATTAATCTTCTGATCATGCCATAACTTCATCTTTTCCTTATAAATCCAATCATTATCATATAATTCATTTCTTAATTCTTCCAATTCATTTAATTGTAGCAATCTCTTCTCACCAGCTTCCTTCATATTATAATTAAATTCTTTAATCGCCCAATATGCTTTATGTTCTAATTCAACTGGTAAGTGGCATGTTTTTCCATATATAAGCTTGTAAGGAGTCATTCCAATCGAAGTTTTATAAGCGATCCTATAAGCCCATAATGCGATTGTCTAATCTAATAGACCAATCCAACCTATTTGGGTTTACGATTTTTCTAAAATACGTTTAATCTCACGATTGGATACTTCAACTAATCCGTTAGTACGTGGATGATAAGCGATGGATATCTTATGAGTAATATTGTATTTTTCTACTAGTTTGTGAATGTATTTATTTCTAAAATGAGTTCCTCCGTCGGTGATAATCACTCTCGGCATTCCAAATCTAAGTAAAAATATTTTTCATCGAAATTTTGAAACACTCTTAGCATCACACCTAGGTAAAGCTTGTGCCTCAATCCATTTGGAAACATAATCAACAACTACTAATATATATGAGTTTCCAAACGAAGGAATAAAAGGTCCCATAAAATCTAATCCCCAAACATAAAAAATTTCAACTTCTAATATAAAATTTAGAGGCATTTCGTTTCTTCTAGATATATTTCCTACTCTTTGGCATTTATCGCAAGTTTTAATATATCTGTATACATCTCTAAATGGAGTAGGCCAGTAAAATCCAGATGTAGAATCTTATAATCAGTTTTATGAGTCCCAAAATGTCCTCCAAAATCAAAATCATGATATTTTTGAATAATTGGTTCAGTTTCTTCAGAAGGTACACATCTTCTAATAATTAAATTCTTACATTGCTTATATAAATATGGTTCATCCCAAAATATGTTTTCGTATCATGGATGAATTTTTTTCGTTGTTACTAAAGTTAGCATAGGTGGTAAAATATTACTAACTATATAGTTTACTATATCAGGCATACCATGGTATTTTCCACTCATTGATATTATATAGTTGTTCATCGGGAAAATTGTCTATAATTTCATTTTCAATATCGGATAATTCATGATTTTCTAATCTTGATAAATGATCGACAATTTGAATATCGGTTCCTTTCTTATTAACGATCTCAAAATCGAATTCTTGCATTAATAGCATCCATCTAATTAATCTTGGTTTGGAATCTTTCTTTTGCATTAAATATTTGATAGCAGAATGATCGGTATGCACGATACATTTTGTTCCAATCGGATAAGGTCTAAATTTATTAAAACCATATACTACCGCTAATAATTCTCTTTCAGTAATCGTATAATTTATTTCGGCATCATTTAGAGTTTTACTAGCATAGTATATAACTTTAAAAATCTTTTCATATCTTTGCCTAAGAACTGCTCCTACAGCATAATCACTAGCATCACACATAAGCTCAAATGGTTTCTCCCAGATAGGTGAAACTATTATAGGTGTTGTAATTAATTTTTCTTTTAGGAGTTCAAAAGCATTCAGGCATTCGATTGTAAATTCAAATTTCTTGTCCTTTTCGAGAAGTTGGCATAGAGGTTTAGTAATTTTTGAAAAATATTTTATATAGCGTCTGTAGAATCCAGCATGTCCAAGAAAACTTCTTACCCCTTTTACCGTAGTTGGAGGTGGTAATTTAGCTATAACTTGAATTTTTGCGAGGTCCACTTCCATGCCTTTTTCCGAAATTTTATGCCCTAATAAAATGCCGCTGACGAACTATAAATTGACATTTCTCCCGATTTAGAACTAAATTTTTTTCTCACATACTTCTAATACTTTTTCAAGATGAGTTAAGCATGTGTCAAATGATGTTCCAAATACAGAGAAATCATCCATAAATACTTCTATTCCATTGTCAATTAACTTACTAAATATAGACATCACACATCTCTGGAATGTTGCTGGTGCATTACATAATTCAAAAGGCATCCTTCGAAAAGCGAAAGTTCCATAAGGACTAGTAAATGTAGTTTTCTCTTGATCCTCAGGAGCAATTTGTATTTGATGATAACCGGTGTATCCATCTAGAAAACAAAAATACTTATGTCCGGCTAATCTATCTAACATCTAGTCTAGAAATGGTAATGGGAAGTGATCTTTCCTGGTGGCGGTATTTAATTTCCTATAATTAATACATATACGCCAACCAGTAACTTGTCTTATAGGAATAAGATCTTTTTTTTCATTGACGATGACGGTCACTCCTCCTTTCTTAGGAACACAGATGAATTGGGCTTACCCAAGCACTCGTCGGAAATAGGATATATAATACCATTATCTAACCATTTTAAAATTTCTTTCTTAACTTCTTCTTTCATTATCGGGTTTAATCTCCTTTGGGGATCTGCTTTAGGTTTATGTTCATCATCTAAAATAATTCTATGCATACAGATTGAAGGACTAATTCCTTTAATATCTGCTAAAGTCCAACCAAAAGTTTTTTTTATATTTTTTTAAAGTTTCTAAAAGTTTTTGTTCTTGAGATTCGTTTAATGCAGATGAAATAATAACTGGTAAAGTTGAAGAATTACCTAAATAAGCATATTTCAAATGATCAGGTAATATTTTTAGCTCAAGTTCAGGAGGTTTAATAATTGATGGAACTATATTCTTGTCAGTGTTTTCAGTATTATCCAAAAATTCAAATCTTTCCTGAATATAATCTAATTCTTCATTATTATCTTCAATTAATTCAGTATTTTCTTTTTCTAAATTATCTTCATAATATTCCTTAAAATGTTCGCGTTGTAATTGTTCAAGTATTTCCATCTGAAAACATTCATCATCTTTTTCTAGCGCAGGAAAGATCTTCAACCGCTCTAGCTCGCTGTCAGCGAGACAGTTATAAATTCTTCAGAATTTTCTTCTCGTAACCTCGCCGTCGGCGGGCTCGATCTCGCCGTCGGCGACTCAGCAAAAATTGCATGATTTTGCTCCAAATTCGCTCCTTTTTATGATTTTTGCTTTTATCACCTAAATTCTTCATTCCTGCAATAAAATAAAGAAAATACCCTTCTTTAAAGTGCAATTTCATCAAAAATAGGTACGAATTTCTTAATAAATTTTTCAGCGATCACCTACTCAATGCAAAAGAAAAGTAGAATGAAAACAATGGTGGTATAATCTTCTTATGCCACTATTTCCAAATAAGAAGAAAGAATAAGACAAAAAACATCATAAAGCACGAAGAAAACACAACGGAAAACTTTATTTCAAAGAAAATCCACAAAATAGGTGTTTACAAAATCATAAGATAATGAAGAACACAATACTTAGTTTTTTCCCTTGAAAGAAAGATGAAAATCTCTCCCACAAAGTTTCTCGCGGATTCATGCAATGCTAGAACATTCTCTTATAGATTCTCTTAAAATCCCCTCACCAATCTCTCTAAAAAGGTAGAAATCTACATTTCTACTTCTATTCTAAGACCTCTAAGCATTATGCATGTTTTCCCTAACATCTCTTCTTCATTTTTGGCTTCAAATTCGGTTTAAAATAGAGTAGGGACGAATTTCTCAAGAGGTGCATGAAGAAACCCTCCAAAAAGCATCCAGATCCGATGTATTTGGCCAAAAACTGCCCAATATCGCATCGAGGCCGTCTCGGGCGCCGCTGGCGCTGAATAGAGCGCTGCCGAGGCCCTATTTTTTGTCTTTTCGGGCTTCTGTCGCCGTCGGCGCCAGTTTGGGCGCCCATCCTGCGCATCTCCACCATTTTGCTCCGTTTGGCTCCGTTTCAACTCTGATTCGCCTCATTTCAGTTGCGTTGCATTCCTAACAGATAGCCCTACAAAATAAGCATAAAAACAATCTTTCATTAAAGTGTAATCTCATTCAAAAATATGCAAGAAGTGTAAAAGAGATTAAACATAGAAAGACTTATCGAAATGTGTCAAGCCAAAATTTGCTTTCTTACTCGTTTTTGCTCCAAATTGCACTATTTTTGCTTCTTTTTGCTCCAATCACCATTTTTTGTGCCTAAATCTAAAAAATATACAAAATACATTCCTTTTAAAGTGTAATATCACCAAAAATGAGTAAAATCATATAGCAAAAGCGTATATATTTTTAGTGCATCAAAAGGCGTACCAAAGTGAAGATCCTTCTCAGTCAGTGGTAGAGGAGGAACATCTTCCACTGGTGGAGCCTCGGTTTGCATAGCCTTATCGGCTATGAGACGAAGAGGATCATATTCTCTGGGAGGAGCAACAACTTGAGTGGTCTTCAAGGCTAAAGGAGGAAGCAAAGTGAAGTTCGTTTGCAAAACTTGAATAACCACCCCTGAGGGTTCCCCTTTTTTAGACGGTAGCAGCACTCAATGTTGACGAAGCGGTACAGGGTCCAATACTTTTCCTCCCTTCCGACTCTTTTCCAGAAATGGTACTGAGTCAGACAATTCACCAACCTCTTCCACATGAGACACTTTATTGGTTGGTTGTTGAACTGGTTTTATTGATTCTATCGGCCTTTTTCTGCTGACTATTTTCTTCTCATCACCTTTCCTTTTCTCAGTAGGCTACATCTCTTCGCTCACCTTTTTCTTAAGGAGTGAGCGAAAACTGTCAGGTTTCCTTTTTCTTTCATCCTCTGTAGGTCGGGTTCTAGAATAGGGAGTTTAAAGGCTCAGTAAGGCTTTCTCGCATACTGGATTTTTGGCACCTAACATATTCGTTCACCAAAATGACCGACTCGTAAGAGGAAAATGCAGGAAATGGAAAAACGAAAAAACACACTTTGTGCTCTATTTATAAAAAAATGGGCATAAAAATCAATGGAGTATAATTTATGATGTTATTTATTACTCATTAAATGAACAATCATGTTATTTAATTCTCTTATTATTTGGCAGCTATCACTTTCAAAGTAATAAGAGAATCAGAGAACTAATTATGTACAACCGGAATTCATTTACACAAATCTTGACCGAATTAATAGTATGAACGACCCAACAAATATTGCATGGTTGCGTAAGCATCTACTTTCCGATAACTATCATCATGAAAATTAACAGCCATCCAGGATGAGGTTCTTCAATATAAACACGGAGACCAAAGATAGGCTGCTTGTCTAATAGTCATTCACCATCAACCAGATAAAACAATCCTACCAAACGACATGTGTTCATATTCGTCTTCACAGAATGGGTGATCAAAGATCTAAGTCGACCGAAGGATGTTTCGTCCAATCGAATGAATCCTAGCTAATCAAACAAATTCCAAGCAACAAAATCAGACAGTTATGAAAATAAAGTAGAGTTTAAGGTGATTACAGCAATGTATACGGAGTCAGAAATAAATGTCATTCAATTACAAATATGTACATATAATGGCTCATTAATTATAATAATGACTCATTTTTTATGTGGGGATAACCATGTAATTTATCTGGTCCTCCCATAAGTATAAATAAAAGGGTCATTTTCAAGAAAAAAAGTCTCCAAACGTAATTCTCACTAAAAATATAAAGAGTGTTTAAATCTTCTTTCTTTCTTGTGTTTGCATTATATTTTTTGGGCATGATTCACAGGACAAATTAAGATACAACACTTACACATTTTAAAGTTTGAGTACACTAAATTTGAGAATATTTTGACAACATAACGAGGATGCATTTAGGCAATTTATTTATTTATTTATTTTCTTACATGCATTGGTGTTGCGCAAAAATTTAGACATAATACTAATGAGTGGCATGTAAATATTGATGAAAAAGTACAAATTCATATATTTCTAATAATAAGGGAATATTATAAAAGCATTGGTATCCTCTTAATAGTTAACTAGTATCTCATGCATATATCGCTTAAAATCTTAAAAAAATAAAAAATAATAATAATCTAAATAGAATTTTAAAATATAGATTAAATTCATATTTATCTGGAACAATATGTGAATGGGCTTAGATATAGTAAAAATATGGGGCATTTCTATAAATATTGCACAATTTTATTTATTCACATATCCATCACCTAAAATTATTTATATATTTAAATAATATCAAAATCATCAAAGCACAATGAAAATATCATTAATATTAATCTTCTGAAAAAGAAGGCACTGAAATTCACTTTTAGTAAAAAATTCAAAATTTAAGTGGCATGTGTAAACTTCTTGAAAAGGTTATTGCAGTTCTGTTGCATTTATATATGTTTAAAATAAAGCAGACATCCAATAATTCAAAATCAGTTAGTAATTCGAAGCAAACTGAGCACACAAGTGAACATCTTGGTATGCCTACAATCTCATTTTATGTGGCTAATCGATTGAATATCAGGCAATGTTAAATCTGGCAGTAACACAATTATTCAGTAAAAGAATAATTGCCTTGATGTTGACTGCAGAAATATTTTAGCGGGTAAAAAGGCAGTAGAGCAATTAATCTGCTAATGAAGCTGGAAATGAAAAAATGGACGCAAAAATATATTAAAATTATGGGGAAAAAATGCCTCATGTAAAAATGCTGGAGGACTTTACTGGCAAAAGGAACCGGGTGTACAATAACTAAGAAACAGCCCCCGCGATCATAGATTCATGGTTTCCAATGAGAAGATGGGAAAATGGGTAAACTAAAGTTTCGGTGAAATATTACAAAAAAAACTCGGTTGGGTATTCCTGCTCGTACCCATTGTAGTCATAATATAGCCTTTCGCCACGAGATATGTCACGACAAGCGATAAGTAAGACTCGACACTGACCATTGACATCATATCTGACACATTTAACGTTCTGCTTCTTCATACCTTCCCTGCAGAAGAATGATAGTTCAACTGCAGTAAGTTCTGATATTCTGTAACAACTGCAAGCAGAATTGAGTGATTCGATAGCTCCAGTGAAGCTCGAATGAGGAAAGAAATACAAGAGAAAATACTAGAGCAATGCTTACGGAGTATGGTTGTTAATTCCACTGATGAAACGAGCAATATTTCCCCTTTTATCTGGACAGATTACTAAGCTATGAAATGGATTTGTCGCGAGGAGAAGGGTCATCATGCTGTCACAGTCATCATGTTCTCGCCTTTTCAAGTAATCCACGTCTCCAGTGTACTCCGAGATAAAGGTCATGTCCTTTATGTCCTCATCAGCTTCCACTGTGAAGCTGCAGTGACCGAACAATTGTTGATTATAATAAATTGGAAAGGTAGATGGCGAAATGAGCCATGTGAGTTTAGTGGAGGCAATTACCCTTCACATGAATCAAAAATTACAACCAGGGGAGGGCATTTCCCCCTCCTGCACATGGTCCTGCACAGCTCCAAAGTTTCTTTATCTTCTCTAGCCAGGACCTGACAGTGGGAAAAATAGTGTAGTAGAAAATAGAGAAGGAAAACGCTAAAAAATCTTGAGCTGAAGTAGAGGAATTTTGCCATAGGTAGAGAAAAGAAAAAAAAAAAAAAAAAAAGGCAAGCAGCGAGAAACTTCAATATATCTTTTAAACCTGCATTCCGCCCTTCTCTAGGATTGCTGTATTAGCAGAGCTAGGGGCCATTCCAGGAAAGTAAGTTAAATCATTGCTGAACTCCATCTTCAATGAAATTAGAGCAGTTGCGAGAGAACCCATTTGCACAAGTCTTTGATTTGGATCTTCACTTGGAGAAAAGGGCACTAATCTTCTCCGTTTCTTCTGGCTGCATAGAAAAATGGAACGCCTTCTTTTCCTTCCTTTTGAAGCGAGGACATTCAACGGCATTACAAAAAGTCATTATATTAGCGATGAGTGGTAACAAAGAAAACATCTGTCAAGGATAGAACTAAAAAGTGCAATATCTTATGTAAGGAGTTGGAATGTTAAAACAGGGATGAAAGCGCACATCTTTCAGCTAACCCTAGGCCAAATGAGGTTCTGGAAAATTTTGGGGCCTAAGAATTAGAACAAGTAATGACAACTTCATTGAGGATTAGCAAGGTTCCTATGGGGTATAACATCAGTCCATTGTTTTCATAATACTGTAAAGTCTACAAGATTTGTTTATACCACAAAGCTTTATTCAATGCTATAACAAAGTGGGCAGCATCAGCAGCTCATAAGATTGCTAATTATGTGCTAAAAGGTATTGGATATAACTCCACATAAAATAATAGAAAATATATTGATGTAGAAATATCAAATACTGACCCTCAGCAACAGGATTAAGGTTATGGATTGAAATTGGGCAAAAGGTTAATGTGTCTAGTTCAACTTTGGTCTCATTCAAGTTCATCTTCCCTGATAAGTCATATCGTAGTAATTTGCTCAGATAGCATAAAATCATTCTTGTAATTTTTGAATCCCATGGATCTCAACCATCATTGTAGGTGATTCCCAGGACGGATCTATGTGATTGACAAAGTCCTAAATGTAAGTAGCTTCTAATTGATGGGGAAGTGATGGCTGATTTGAGAAACTCTCATGTGAGAGCGAGATTGTTAAAGGTGCACGAGGCTTTAAATTTAAACCCATATTACATAGTTGGAAAATATTTTGACAATAAAATTTCAATCAATTGGCTTTTAAACATAAGCTAAAGCTTTTGGGTTGAAAAAAGAATTGACCGTTGGTGTATATAGCCCAACTTTTTTCCCCCTTTGATTCATCCTCCCATAAATCACGATTTATCAATTCTACGCAGTAATTAATGATAAACGTTTTAATAAGCAACTCAATTTAGAGATCATTACATCTGAATTATGAAAAAGAAAAAATTTCACTCATATTCTAGCATAAACTAAATAATAGGATAAAATTAGCTACCCCAATTCAACAATTGTTTTTCAGTCTCTTAATTGATTGTGTAGGGCTGTAATCGAGCCAAGTTAAGTCTTGCATGACGTGGATTAGATTTGGCTTAGTCGTATTATAAGTTATTCATGTTGGCTCGAGCTCGAGGAGATACTTGGCTGACATATTTTTTTTAACATTGTATTTGACTTGTACTTGATTTTTATATATTAATTAAATGAGTATTTCAAGGAGTTAATTAAACAAGCTAAACATTCAAATGAATATCTAATTTTTATTTAAATTTATTAACAATTAATTTTATAAATTTAAAGAAGCAAGTAATTGCTTAAATTAAAAATTAGGATCCAAATATTTTAACAAATTAATTAAGTTAGTATTTCAACGAGTTAATAAACAATCTAAACATTCAAACAAATATCTAATTTTTATTTAAATTTATTAACAATGAATTTTATAAATTTAAACAAATAAGTAATTGCATAAATTCAAAATTAGTATCCAAATACTTTACCAAAATTAAATAAGATGGTATATAAATTACAAGCAAGCTTCCTTGTATTTAATTAACAGAAATATGTATTAATAAATAAATTCATTAAAAAAATTATATTTAATTGATATACATATTTATTAATGACAAATAAATTATTTTGAAAATAAAAATCATAAAACTAAGAAAAGTTATACCTCGAACTAGACCTAACTCCAAACACATAGAGTACTAGGGCAAAAGCTGAATCTTTCCAGCAACAAGTTCATCAATAAACTGAACTTCTTTTCCTTTTATTGGCACAAGGGCAGCAACAGGCACAGTAACAATAAAACCAATAGCGGAAACAGCTTTAGTAGTACCAGAAACAATCCCAGCAGTAACAGCAGAAGTATTCACAGTCCTGACAGCGGACTTGGCAACAACAACAAACTTCTCAACTAACGCCCTCTTCAGAGAGGGGATCTACTTGTTAGACCACAAGTTGAACTCCACAGCAGGCTCAACAAACTTGGCATTTTCATGCTTAACAACGGCAACAATAACATTCTCAAACTTGATATTAGTATTGTAACATCCTTCTCCAAACCCGATTACTATTCTATCAGATAGAACATACTTGCTGACAGCCAAGTTCATTCCAATAGCGAACGAGAAGATCAGCTTTAGTAATGATATTTTCTGAAATTTAAAAATTTCCAAACAATTAGTTTCATTTCGTGCTCCATCCTTATCATAAAGATTTTTAAGACGAATACAGAAACTCTTAAACTTGTCTTATAAACTGGATGTTTTTTCAAGACTTATTCATATAAATTTTATTTTGGTTTTATTTTATTTTGAATATTATTTTGTTTTAGAGATTTCTTTCTTTTTATTTTATTTTATTTTATTATTCCATGTCGGTGAAGAAAGTTTCAAAAATGATATAATTTAGGTTAACTTGTCAAAAGCTCGGCCTAAGGAGAAAATGAAACAGATATGAAGTGAAGAACCCAGTCCTAAAACTAAAAATAATTGATTTTATTGCAAATTCATTTCATTTGTTTTATTTTATCCAATTAGTAACTTATTATTTCATTGAGAGTTACATTATTTAGAATTGAAGATTCTAGAATTCATCTTATTAAAAGTGATTAAACAGATGGTACTAAAATAAAGAAAATTAACTGATTATACTTGCTCAAAGAAGAAATGAGCAAGGCATGTCAACAGAAGAACTAGTCTGTTCTATCCAGGACACAAACACACTACCGATGTATGAAGACAAAAGCAACAATTAAAGATGAAGAGAAAAATTAGTTCCATGCCGAGTCGCCAGAAAAATCTGTTAGTTTTATCTTATTTTGAAAGGAAGGTTTTGATTTTGAAAATATAGACCGAATAGATCTCGAATATTTAATTTTTTAAATAATCAAACACGATATTATAAGTAATATGTCATCTCGAAAGATAGAAATGTCACTTAATAATTTTTCAATTATTCAAACTAAAAAAATTTAGAATATTTGCTTAGTATGCTAAAATACCAACAAAACATTCTCTTATATAATTCAAAGAATAAATAGGGTTTAGATTATATAGGTTACTAATCTCCTATAGGCGCAAACCCTATAATTATTACATCTTAAGCGACGAAGATCACTTAAGAAAACTCTCGATTAAGATTGAGGTTGTCTTCAAAAATTCAACGTTCAGTTTCCACGATTGATTATAAAAAAAATCATCTGGGAAAAGCTCAATGTGGAATAATTATTTTTTGAACCCGAAGGAATGAAAAATAGGGAATGTCAAATATACTGAAGAAACCTCAAGGACATCTCAACTATCATATCATTTGTTCTTATATATTCGAAAAAGAAATTCCTTGATGTTTCAATGCTGGCATTTTATTTAAAATTTAGGACATATATTCCACAATATAATATCGTGACAAAACCAAGGAAGGTGAGAATTTACTTCGTACTAGACAAAAACCTTAGAACCTAAAACTAAGGCGATGTTCATCGAAGAAAGTGAAACATCAAAACCTAGTCTAAAGAAAAAAAAAACAAGTAAACACCGAATAGACTTATAACTTGGCTTATAAAGGGCTGCCATATATACCACTTGAAAGCATTTTAAAACCATGAAGGCAGGGCTCAATGAATGCAGGATAGGAATAGTTGTTGTTTATTAATAATTGTAGGTCATATAACTTGATCATAACAATCAAGATACCTTGGTATGTATGGTATGCAAAATGTCCTAAGACTATTGCAAGTTTATTTTTTGCAAATTAAAAATTAAAGATTTTAAAACTCACCGCACTGAGATGAATTTATTATTTTAGACTAACTATATTTTAAACTTATTTTGTGTATGATTTCATTTTCATATTTACATCCTTATTTAAATTGATAAAACTTGTTAAAAATTTTTTATTTGGAATTACTTCAAATCTTTCAAAGCTTAAAAGTCTTTTAGCATTATCATTTTTTTATTATTCTTATTTAATTACAAATTTGTTAAAGATTTTATTTTATTTATGTTTAGTTAAGATATTAGTTAAAATTACATAATTTGATTGTTTTTTAGATGTGATTTTTTTTTTATTGTTTTCAGTTTGAATTTAAAAGTTCTTCATTTTGAGTTTAATTCCAATTTTAAATGATGGTTAAAGACGAACTCCAAACATATTTGAGTTCATCTTGAACCAAAGACGTGAATTAAGAGTAAACAATAAGCCCGATTAAAATGGTCCTACAAGGTCAAAAGGCACTTGAAGTATAGAGTCGAGTCCCTAAGTTTGAAAAGGTTGTTTGGGGCATTTCCAAACCTATAGGAACTCAAATTGAACTTCAATAATTTGACCTCAATCAACTCAACCAACGTTTGAGGATTCAAGGCCAGACATAAAACTAAGAGGAGTCAAGAAATGATTCAATTTTTAATTGGTGTGGGTCCCAACACTCCCTAAGCAAAGCCATTAGGAAACCCTAAGGCTAGATCCTACATTCTATAGAGAGAACTAGACAAACCTCATAAAAATGAGGTCCATTCCTGTTATTATAAATTTTCTTTCATGGTAGTTTAGGGTCATTTTTCATGTGTTTTATATCAGGATAGCCACTAGCATCTCTTCTCCCCTCTGAGAGTAGTATCCTAGGTCCAAGGGGTGCTTTGGTTGTATCATGGTTTCCAGGTAATGAATATCTTCCCTACCCTTTCCTGCATCCCTCTCGCTTCGATGTCATGCCTTCCTCCTTATGCAGCCACTCCGACAGCAATGCCGTTGTTATCTTCCAGTAGTTCCTTGCCATCTGGACATTCTTATCGTCGTTGCAGCCCTTGGACAGTCTTTCTTTGGCTGTCCCATAGTCCCATGCCTTCATTGTCACTAAAACCGTCATTCCCACTCACTCTTTCCAGCCGGAAAAAGCCATCTGGGATGTTTATATTGTTTCGGTCACCGGACCAGTTGATTCCCTCATTCCAGCTTGTTGTCATTTTGGCAAAGCCTCCCCATTATTGTTTTCTTACCGTCCAGCCACCCCAAACAGCCATCTGTTGCGCCTCTTGTTGCCTTGTTGTTCCAACCACCCATAATCGCTACACCACTCCTCATCCACAGCC
Organism: Papilionanthe hookeriana x Papilionanthe teres; assembly: GCA_022702705.1. NCBI lineage: Eukaryota > Viridiplantae > Streptophyta > Magnoliopsida > Asparagales > Orchidaceae > Papilionanthe > Papilionanthe hookeriana x Papilionanthe teres. The sequence goes on along the minus strand of CM040429.1, from coordinate 50,808,832 downwards.
CAGAAACCCCCCTCTCTACCTTGTCGCTACAGCGTTAGGCCTCTAACCGTCACCACCGTCACCCTGTATCCGCCATAATATGAGTTTGCATGGCGTATGTGTTGTATTTTCCCTTTTGAGTGTGTTTGATTGTAACCGTCTATTTGCTTCTAATAATAATATTTGTTTTTCCCGTTGTGGTTTGGGTTAACTTCAGTATCATGCTCTTAAGTAACTCATAAGAAGTTTTATTTAATATAAAGTGAATACTTACTCTATTCAAAACATAACATGTGCTTATTACTTATGCTCAAGAGTACTTCGGGAACTTATATTTAGTTTAAAATAAATCAGGTTGCCTCAATAGAGCTCTATTTTTCTTCTATGTTATAACAGTTTATTGTGGAATCCTAGGCACAAAATAAATTGTGTGCAATCCCTAGTTCTTCACAAAATTTTAAAATCTTTCATTCTCAAACTATTCCATGAATGGCATGAATTACCTAGATTACATTTGCGAATATTCTAAGTTCTTCAATGGAATCACTTTATATGCAAGGAGCTGTACCCAAGTGAACCTAGTATAATCATCGACAATAACAAATCCAGATTATGTTTCCTAAACTTACGGTGTGATTACGGCTAAATAAATCAATATAAAGTATCTCTAAGGGCTTTAAAGGTGTGAAATGATGATCTAACATGTTTTCTAAACTAACATGTGTCACAATGATGCTATTGGATCTCCAACCCAGATAACCCTCTAGGTTTTGATGATTGCTTTACCTTAAAATACTCATCCTAGTGTGAATCTTGAATACCACAATCACAATTCATCTAATGCACTTTTTATACAACAAATCTCGGTTATATTCACCTATGCTATCTACATCTAGCATGAAAATGTTGTTTGCTCTATGTCCTTAAATGATTTCACCTATGCTATATAATCTAAGCACGTTCTTGAAATATGAGATCATTTCACAATAAACGTTTCTTAAACAGAAGTTTATTAAACATTATAAGCGATCTATATAACATGCAAGTTCAAATTTCTCAAAAAGATTGCAGTTAACATCGATGCCACAACGTGCTTCATAAAATTTCAAGATAATGTGAACAATGAAGTAATGAAGGAATAGTAAATATGAAACAAAATACAAATTAATTTTATTGTAGTTCAATATCAGTGCTTACATCGACATCTTGTATCCTCTCAAGATTTCAATTACTCTCCATTAATCACCGTATGACCAAGAAATGTTGCTCTTTTATGGGTAATCGAGTAAAACTCTTCTACCTGAAGTGAAAAGACTGTAACTCTAGCACAGTGACGACTCCACTAAAGGAATGCATGAGTCTTTTATAGAACCAATATCTTGCAAGAACAATACCACAATCCATAATATAATCATATCATAAAACGTGAGGATCATGCATTAGAGTTATTTATAGTGCTAAGCTTTATAGTTCACCAACTACTATCTTGTTGTTATCTTCTGTAGAGGTAAGTATGTGATTGAGCCTAAGTGAAAATTAAGATTGGACCATTTACTCGGCGTTGATACTAATTTAAACTATAAGATAAAAGGCATCATAAGGTATTTTTAAGATTAAAGTTTATTTCTATAAAGCCACTTTGACTTTTTTTTAAAAAGCTTTTTAATTGAATAAATAAAACGTTTTAAAATATATCAGCTCAATTAAATTATGTGAAATATTAGATCTATGTGAGTTAGGAACTGCTTGATGCCATAAATTTTCACAAACCCAAAAATTAAGAACTACATTTACATAATCTTATACAAACATCATTACACATTTAAAAGTGCATACGCTAATTAAAATATTTTATTCTCCTTATAAGGGTCCTAGCTTGCCAGCACTTTCTTTCGCTCCGAGTTCTTATGATTGGACCAATTCTTCCTCTTTGAAATTCTTGTGCCAGGTCATTTTCTCTAAACCTAAAAAATCTCTGAAGCATGTTTCTCTAAGTTACCTGCAGTAAACAAAGTGCCCCTAATTGGTGGAATATTCTTTCATCTCAGAACAAATTTGTGATCTCCATCATGATTTGTTAACACCTTATCTTTGATAATATGATACACCTCAAAAAAATAATATCAGTTATGCACCCGCAAATAATGATTTTGCCCTCCTACAAAAGAATCAACTTGCAAATTTGGCGCTTTGCTAACTCTCTTAAATAAAATTAAATCGTATTGGTAAAAAAAAAAAATGAAGATGAACAAATTCTTTGGAAAATCAAGAATGTCCAAATTAGTGCCAACCTTTTAATAATTTTAAATGGCTCATATTCCTGAGCAAATATTTTTCTAAATTTTGTATAAGCATGAATCTGCGGAAAGAATTTAATAAATGCATGATCTCTAACATTATATCCATTTAATCAATGGAGAAAAATGATTCGTGTAGCCAACCCCACTTAGTGGGATGAGCTTGTTGTTTTGTATCTTTATTCATTATTTCAAGATACTTTGTGATACAAGAGTTAACCCAAAAATACAATGGAAACGAGAGTATTATTGCTGAAATTCAAAGGGGCTTACAAAAAAAGACACTTGAAATAAGAAAACGACACAAATAAAAGAGACTCCCCAGGGCAAGGATCGGAGGTGGTGACTTGCGTGTCCAGGTACTGGAAACAGATATCAGTAGGTGGTAGAGAGCATTAATAGCAGTGAAGGGAGGGTTATTTGGTGACTGGACGACAAGCAAGGGGCGGTTTTGGGCGGGTTGGGGCGGCTGGGAAACGAGCAGGAGGTTGTTCGGGGCAGAGGAGTGAAACAAGGACAGCCGCAACTTGGAAGGCATAGGCAGAGGCGGCGGCAACATGGCAAAGGTCCTAGGAGGGAGGTGGCAAGTAGGCATGTAGAATCAGAGAAGGACATAGGTGTAGTTAATTACCGCCTTGGAACAAGATACAATCGAAGCAACAACTATCATCGGATACGGCCTTAGCAAAAGAAAGGATGCCAATGGCAGGAAAAACTGAAGCAAAAACTGAACCTAATCATAAAAAATAACATATATATAATAGTAGATAAATATGAGGGAGAGACAACTCCCCTTGGGCGGCAACCCTAACCAAAGCAAAAGAATTAGCGAGCCGTTTACCCCCTGCCCCCCTAGCTGAACCAGTTGATCCTTACCCACTGATTTAGCCCAGGTAAGCCCCGTGTTAGTCTCCCAAGGTGAGAGGGAGTCCTCATTCGTCAAAGCTCGGGACTCTTCATAGCATGGAGTTAGACGCACTATTTTGAAAGTATCAGAAATATTGTAGTCCCCTGGTATTTCGATCTTATAGGCATTGTCGTAAAGTTTCTTGAGGATCCTAAAAGATCCGTTTGATCTGTGTTTAAGTTTACCGAATGCTCTCACTATAAAACTTTCTTTTAAGGTGTTATTATTCACAACAAGAATAGCCACGGACTTGGTGCCATAGTGCGGCTTATTTTTGTGTCAAGCTTACCCTTAGTGGACATTCCTTTTGATGTATGTAGAAGAAAATAGTGAACTTTTTTCCATACTTGTAGAAGATAGATTACACTCTTGTATAGCACGAGTGCATACATGCGCAGTTTTGCACCATTTTTTATTGTGTAATGCAAAATGCAATATTTCTTTGAAAACATTCTCTCTTCAATGAATCCACACTAGGAAAACATTCTTTATTCGGCAGAATCTACACTGACGCAGGAGCTACCAAGAGCCCTAACACAGGCGCTAAACTGCGCCCCAATTTGGGGTGCTTCTATCCCACAGGATCAAAGCCCAGCGAGGGTTCGCGAGAGCAGGAACCCCCGCCTTTTTGCGAAAGCGGGAGAACCCGCTAAGAGATTGGAGAAGAATCACGATTTCTCATGATTATAGGGGTGCGTGAGGGCTAATCGCAAACATGAGCGATCCGAGTGGCGCCAACTTTTGGAAATTTGGGTTTTCTGAATCCTTCTTGCTTTCTCACTCACTCCTTTTATGTAGAAGTTTCTTTCCAGTAGGTAGCCTATATTTCCTCCAGCTGCCCTAAAAATATAAGATAGTCAAACTAACAGATCAAGGCAAGAAATTAATGATAAAGAGAAAATCGAGGAACTGGCGAGGAATATCGTGTTCCCCGCATGAAGGAGAGACGCTTGTAATTCGACGGATCTTGCAGTCGAAGACACTATAAGGATTCGCAATGACTCCGCCACAACTTATTCTACCCTGGCTGCACAATGAAGGAAAAGATATGCAGTCTAATCATCAACGGCGGCAGCAGCAAGAATGTGGCATCGAGGCAGATAGTTGAGAAATTAAGACTGGAAACTCAGAGGCATTTCCAGTCATATTCACTGACATGGCTAAAGAAGGAGAATCGAGTCCGCATCGACTGAAGATGCTTGGTAGAATTTTCGCTCGAAGGTCAGCTAAAAGACCAGGTGTGGTATGACGTGGTCCCTATAGATCTCGTCATGTATTTTTGAGACGACCTTGGTAATATGACCGGAGGACTTAGCACAACAAATATAAAAACAAGTATTCCTTCACCAAGGATGGAAAACACACGACCCTCCTTCCTTTGATGGAGTCTGAGGTTACAGGATCCCTTTTTAACAGAACGGTGTCAATGAAACCAGTTTTATTGATAACACCGACCGGATGATAGAGACACCCGCCCCCCCATACAAGAAATATATGGCCAAGGTCATGTCAGGATGACACCGTACCAACAACACCACCTCGGTGTGAGAAGGGTCTAACAACTCTCACTATACGCACAATTGAACCGTTCATAGGATGATTTGGGAAGATTCATTAGTATAAGCATGGTTCACAGTCTCAGGAAGACAAATCCATATGGAAATTTACTCGTAAGCATGGGAAGACCCACAAATATCCCGAGCAACAGTGCAGACCCAGTGGGATCCAGGATGGCTGATAACGAAACGGAAGCTTCAACTAATGAAGTCAAAGCTCCACCAACCCCAAGTGACTGACGCATGGACTACTAAGAGCCCTAATATGGGCACTAAACTATGCTAGACTTTGCGGGAGCGAGGAGCTGCACGTATTTGCGAATGCGAGAGAACCCATCGAGAGCTGGGAGAAGAATCATTATTTTTTCGCAATCACATGGGTGCATGAGGGCGGATCGCAAACATGCACAATTCGAGTGGCACCAACTGTTGAAAATTTTGGTTTTTCTGGATTCTTCTTTTTTTTCTTACTATTTTGTGTAGATGCTTCTTTTGTCTAATAGGAAGCCTATAAATAGTTGTCCCCAGTGTGTGAACAATGTGGTGTCCTTAGATCTCCTGTTTGGAGTCCATTTCCCTTTGTGGGTTGTATCTGAGGAGATGGTGGTGCTCCGGTTGTATCCTTCTCCGAGCTAGTGATTGCATCATTCCTTTATGCCTTCCCAAACTTTTCGTCCCCACTCCTCAGCCATCGAACTCTACCTTCGTCACCCCACTCTGCTGCCCACTTTCTTATGGACTATTATTGCTGCCCAACGACCCAAGAAAAAAATGTTAAGATTTCCATGCCTATTTTATATTAATTTTGATGATATTGCACTTTAAAGAAGGGTATTTTTGGTGTTTTTCTGCAGATATGTTGATTTAAGGACAATGGAGCGAAAATATGCAAAAAGGAGCAAATTTGGAGCAAAAAGGACCAAATTATGAAAAATTGATCTAGGGCGCCGACGGCGAGGTCGACGGCGAGTTTTTCCCGAGAGTTCAGAATATATTACAAGGGAGCCCACCGACGGCGAGATCGAGGCCTCCAACAGCGGGGCTTATTCAGAAGGGGGCTAAGTATTCTAGAAGGCAGCCGACGGCGGGATCGATGTTTCTTTCATGAAATACATCGAATGCAGACGATTTTTGAAGGAATGCTTGGAAAACGCTTGGAAACTCTTCAATTATTTTAAAAAGAACAATTTGAGGCCGAAAGAAGGAGTCCACTAGAGTCAATTGGCGTCCATTTGTGTCCACCACTTCTCATTCTAATCCATTAGAGAGTTAAGTGTGTGAGTCTAGTGAGTCCATATAGTGTTTCTCGTGTTAAATTAGTGAGTTCAGATAGTGAAATTTGTGAAGAATTCTTCGAGAGATTGTAAGAGTGAAAGGGAAGTGAGAGATCTCTTCTACATTGTCATTTCGAAGGAGAATTTTGCGTATTGTAAAAAAAGAAAGAGATTCAGAGGAACTTCAAGGAGTTTGCTTAGGGAGAAATTTAAGATAAGTTGTGTTTATTTACTTTAGTTTGTAGAACTTTACTTTTATATATGAAATCCAAGTTTTATTGTATCATCTCCATGAAATCTAAGTAGAATTTCTGTCTTTCTCCTTGTTTTGATATTTTTGTGAAATGGTAAATAGAATTAGTTTGTCATAAAAAGTTTAAAGAAATTGTAATAATATTTTACTTAAATCTTAATTTACTTTCAATTTGGCCAATTGATTAGTTAAAATATGTTGAGTTTAACAACTATAGTAAAAATTACATTCGAGATTCATGGAGGTCAAAGTCCTTAGAAGTAAAATGCAAATAAATAGAGAAATAATATTTATTGGCCGTAGAATTGGAGATTTTAGAGTGACAGGTTAAAATACTCAATTCGGTCATATCGATTGGATGTCGAAGTATAGATGTTAGCACTGTGCGAGGGAATGTGGAGCTCCGAAGTGAGAGCGTGTATCCTCCCGACCTAGCCGCGATTCAGTAACTCAAGCATATGATTAATCAACGTTTTTATGCTCCTGAGCAAAGGGTAAAAAATAGGTATGCTCCTATTTGGCACAACACCATTTTAAACTAATTTCAATTATCCATTCACTTAAATATCTTAACAAAGGAGAAAGATTCTTGCTTATATATTTGAACTTCGCTTTATTAGTAGAATTAGTTATTGTTAGTAGATCTAGTTTATTAAAACTTAATATTATTGTTGATTGCATATTAGTGACAGATAGGCAATTTTGATTTCCAAGTTATGATTCTAAATTGATTTCTATAATCCTAATTCGTAGCCTCTGAAATAATCTCTGTGGGATCGATATCCAGGACTCCACTAGAGCTCTGTATTACTTGAGCGATATGTATACTTGTGTTCAAAAGTAATGCTGCGATTAAAGAATAAATTATATACTTGTTACAAAAAAAAAGAATTTAAAATTACGCTAAGTGTCGCGGAGTCGCTCCAAGTCAATTTGGCGCCGTTGCCGGGGAATATAACATAATTAGAGTAACGGACAATTTAGAACTGTTAGAAAACTTTTTTTATAGAATTGCAACTTATTCAGTTAACTATTTTACTGTGTACTGATTTCGATTGTATGCATAAATTTGGTTCTGAAAATCTTATACCAACGATTCGGAATTAGAACGTACTGTTAAGAGAATTAGAAAATTGAGAAAATAACCTATAAATTCTGAAACAATGGAAAACAATGTAAATAACCAAAGAATAGAAAATGAACATCAATCTAGACCACTAAGAGATTACGCTAACCCTATATTAGATGAAATTCACTTAATTATCCAAAATTCTGATGTAGCTGCTAATTCATTTGAGTTTAAAGCAATTATCCAAATGGTACAAAACAATCAATTTGGTGGGACTTCAAATGAATATCCTAATTTACATCTTGCAAATTTAATAGAACTTTGGGCTACTTTTAAATATGACAGAGTGTCTGATGATGCTGTCAGACTTAGACTTTTTTCTTTTTCATTGAGGGACAAGATTAAGACTTGGTTAAATTCGTTAGCACCTGAATCTATTAAACTTGGGGAGAACTTTCACAAAAATTCCTATCGAAATATTTTCCACCATCGAAGACTGCTAAGCTTAGAAACGATATCACATCTTTCAGTCTGTATGAGGGAGAATCAATATATGAATCTTGGGAAAGATTTAAAGAACTTCTTAGAAAATGTCCACATCATGCTTAACCAGATTGGTTAATTATTCAAACTTTTTATAATGGATTAGTAGGATCTCTTAGATCTATCATTGACGCTGTTGCTGATGGATCACTAATGTCTAAAACTTTTGAAGAAGCCTACGTGTTAATAGAAGAGATGGCTGCTAATAATTTTCAATGGTCTGCTGAAAGGGTAAATCCTAAGAGAGTAGCCAGTATTTATGATTCAGATGCTTTAACTATGATAGTTTCTCAAATTGCTGCTCTTTCAAAGAACATAGATCAATACGGAATGAATCGTTCTCAAATACCTCCAGTGTTAGAAGAAAATTCATTAGGACAAATTGCAGATGCTCAATCTTCATATGAAACTATAAATTTAATAAATAACAGACAAAATAACCCTTATTCAAACTATTATAATCCATGTTGGAAGAATCATCCAAACTTTAATTGGAATAACCAAAGTAAAGTTAATCCTGTTAATCCTCAGTAGGGGAACAATCCTGTAAACCCAATAGGAAATATAAACAACCAAGGTAATTCTAATTATAGAACTTCTAATCCACCAGATTTTTATAATAATTCACAATTCAAGGAGAAGTTATCTATGGAAAAATTAGTTTTGAATATGGGTAATCAATTAAAAAGTCAAGGAGCTGTTATTAAAAACATAAAAAACCAATTGGGGCAAATTGCTACTCCACTGAATAATAGATCTGTTGGAACTTTACCTAGCAATGTTGAAGTAAATCCTAAAGATCAAGGAAAAGAATAAATTAAGGCTATTCAACTGAGAAGTGGAAAAGAGTTGGAAACAAGAGTTCAAAAAGAAACTGTAATTAAAAAGGAAAAAAAGAGACTGAAGGAGAAAACAAAAGTTTATATCCTGATTTTTCTCTGAAACCTATGAAAATTACTGTTGAAAAACCACCACCACCTTTTCCTCTTCCTCAAAGACTTAAGCAACAAGATAAAAGAAAAAGATTTGCTAAATTCTTAGATATTTTGAAAAAATTGTCAATTAATATTCATTTTGTTGAAGTTTTGGAACAAATGTCTGATTATGTTAAATTAATGAAGGACATACTCAACAAAAAGAGGAAGTTATTAGATCATGAGATCATCATGACTTCAAATGAAGAGTGTAGTGTTATAATTCAGAGAAAGCTTCCTGAAAAACTTAAATATCCTGATAGTTTTATTATCCCGTGTGCTATTAGTGAAAAATTTTATGGGGGAGCATTATGTGATTTGGGAGCTAGCATAAATTTGATGCCTTTATCAACTTTTAAAAAGTTAAGAATAGGAGAGATTGCACCGACTTCTGTAACTCTACAGTTAGCTGATCGATCTATTAAACATCCTAAAGGAGTTGTAGAAGATGTTCTGGTGAAGGTTGATAAATTTATCTTTCCTTTAGACTTTATCATTTTAGATATGGAAGAAGATAAAAAAATTTTAATCATTTTAGTAAGACCATTCCTACTACTGTGAAGAGTCATGATAGATGTTCAAAAGCGAGAATCGACTAAGAGAGTAAATGATCAAGAAGTAACATTTAACATCTCAAAGTCAATGAAATATCCTTCAATAGAAAAAGATGAATGTTTCAGAATGGATATATGTGATTATCTGAGAAAAGAATACTTCAAGGAAAATTACGAAGAAAAAGAAGATATGGAAAAAGATAAATATGATGAAATTGATAGCAGAGAAGTTGATTATAGTCAAGAAAAATTTGAAACGCTCGATTCAACAGCACCAGAAAACGAAATATTAATTCCATCTGTTGTAAAACCCCCTGAACTTGAATTAAAAAATCTTCCAAATCATTTGAAGTATGTATTTTTAGGAGAGTTTTCAACATTACCAGTGATTGTATCCTCAGACTAGTGAAATTCAAGAACAAAAATTAATTGACACATTAAAAAAATACAAAAAAATTTTTTGTTGGACTCTAACTGATATTAAAAGAATTAGCCATTCGATTTGTATGCACAGAATTTTGTTAAATGATGAACATAAACCAAGAATTGATCCACAAAGGAGACTGAACCCTATTATGAAAGAAGTAGTTAAAAAAGAAATTTCTCTGTATTTGGAACGTCATTTGCGCATGCTTAAATCATCTTGAAAAAGTTTTGGAGTTATGCAAAAAAACTAATTTAATTTTAAATTGGGAGAAATTTCAATTTTTCTCAGGACATAAAATTTCAGAAAATGGCATACAAGTAGCACTCGCAAAAATCAAGTAATAACTAAATTACCACCTCCTACTACAATGAGAGGGGTAAGAAGTTTTCTGGATATCGCCGATTTCTACGTACGCTATATTAAAGATTTTTCAAAAATTACCAAACCTCTATGTCAACTTTTAGAAAAAGACAAGAAATTTGAATTTATCAAGATCGCTTCAAATGCCTTCGAGTTATTAAAGAAAAACTAATCACAACACCCGTAATAGCTTCACTCGATCGGGATAAACCATTCGAATTAATGTGCGATGCGAGTGATTATGTTATTGGAGCTGTTCTTGGTTAAAGATATGATAAAATTTTTTAAGTTATATACTATGCTAGTAGAACTCTTAATGATGTTCAAATTAATTATACGGTTACTGAAAAAGAGTTAATGCTATTATGTATACTTTTGATAAATTCATATCATATTTATTTGGGACTAAATGTATTGTGCATGCTGATCATTCTGCTATTAAATATTTGATGCAAAAGAAGGATACTAAATCAAGATTAATTAGATGTGTAATTTTAATGCAAGAATTCGATTTTGTGGTAATTGATAGAAAGGGAATTGACAATCAATTTTCGAGACTAGAGTATCACGAATTATCTGATACTGACAATGAAATAACAGACAGTTTCCTTGATAAACAACTTTATAATATTAATGAGTGGACAATACCTTGGTATGCTGATGTAGTTAATTATATAGTAAGTTATATTTTGCCACCTATGCTAACTCTGCAGCAATAAAAAAAATTCATTCATGATGTAAAAGCATATTTTTGGGATGAACCATATTTATATAAGCAATGTGACGATCTTATTATTAGAAGATGTGTGCCTTATGAATTCAAAAATGCCACAATTCTGAATTTGGAGGAAATTTTGGATTGACAAAACTGCGCATAAAATTTTGCAAGCTGGATTTTATTAGCCTATTATTTTTAGAGATGTTTACAGATATATCAAAACTTGTGATAGATGCCAACGAGTAGGTAATATATCTGAAGAGATGAAGTGCTCTAAATTTCATGTTAGAAGGAGATTTTTGATGTTTGGGAATTAGATTTATGGGACTATTTATTCCTTCATTTGGAAACTTATATATTTTAATTGCAGTTGATTATGTATTAAACTAGATTAAAGCGGAAGCTTTACCTCGTTGTGATGCTAAAAGTATTTCAAGATTCTTAATGAAAAATATTTTCATAAGATACGGAATGCCGAGAGTGATCATCACTGACGGAGAAACTCATTTTAGGAATAAATATATTCAAAGATTGCCAAAAAAATTTAATATTGTTCATAGATTATCTACTATTTATCATCCTCAAACTAGCTGATTAATTTGAAGCTTCTAATCGTAAGATTAAACAAATTTTAGAAAAGACTCAGAATCCTAAGTAGAGTAGATTGGTCTACGAGACCGGATCATCGCATTACGTACATACAGATCGCTTATAAAATCATGTATTAGTATGACTCTTACGTACTTATTTATGAAAAAACGTCACTTACCAGTAGAATTGGAGCATAAAGCATATTAGGCGATTAAAGAATTCAATTATAATTTGAAAAATACTGGTGAGAAGAGATTGTTACATTTAAATGAATCAGAAGAATTGAAAAATGAATCTTATGATAACGACAGAATTTATAAGAAAAACTTAAGTTAATGCATAATCGGAAGATTAACCAAAAGAACTTTAAACCAGGACAAGAAGTTTTGCTTTACATTACAAGGTTGAAATTATTTCGGGAAATCAAGTCTCGTTGGTTAGGACCCTTTATCGCGACTCAGGTTTACACTTATGGAGCTGTTGAAATTGATGATTCGGAGACTGGAATAGATTTAAAGTTAATGCACATAGATTAAAACCATATTTTGAGGGTAAAAGACCAAATTTTAAAGAGGTTTTAATGCTCAGTCAACCTGAATAACACCTGAATAAGTCGGGCTGACGACGTTAAACCAAGCGCTTTATGAGAGGCAACTCATAGTTATCTTTATTTTTTGTTTGTTTGTTTGTATTTGTCATTAGTTTGTAGTAATATTGAATTCTACTACTTGTATTTTCCCTTTGAAATTCAAGAATTTGGATCCATAGAGAAAATTTGGAACATATTTGACCACAGTGTAAATGCGCAAAATTTTTCCTAGGGCGCCGACGGCGCACTCGACACCGCCGACGGCAGGTTTTTCTCGAAAGCAATGGAATTAATTGCACAAGGCTCCCCGACGGCGCCATCGAGGCCGTCGACAGCTGGATCGTTGAGTGGGCAGTTTTTCGAGTTCGAAATGACGGTTTTTTGCGGTTTTTAGTGAATTCGTCTTTTATAAACTTCCATGGACAGTTTCTAAACACTCCAATTCCTAAAAACGAATGGAAACTTCCTTCAACTCCTCTCTAATGGCTTCCAATTCTGTAGATTACCCTAGATTTCAAGTGTACAACAGAAGAAAGTTCGTCAGTGCCGAGGCGCAGCGACTTTTCAACAAGGTGATGTCAAAGAGAAGGCTAATCAAGGAAAGAGAATTTGTCAATAAAGGAATAAGTAATTCTTTGTCAGCAATTTAAGAAATGATCGTGCGGCAAAGATGGGAAGTATTTTGCTATACTACTACCACAGTAGTCGTTCCAGTGGTGAAGGAATTCTACGTCAATTTACATGAAATCAACAAAGGAAGCGTCTATGTGCGAGGTAGGTGGATAACATTTAATTCTGGACGGATTAATGAATTATACATGATTGAGAATGTTTCTGTCTGCCATTATTCTAATTTCGTGCCGACAAGAGACAAGATGAATGAAATTTATCAATATTTGACGGACGAAACTGAAGACTGAGAAGTTAGAGAACATGGGTACGTTGGTTTTTCTGCAACACCTTTAAATCCTGTTTCGAAAAATTGACACTTTTTCATATCTGCAAAGTTATTACCGACGATGAAAATCGGTAAAGTCACCAAAGAGAGTGATATATTAAATTAATGCATTAAAATGAGATGGCCCATTGATATTGGATCAATTATTGTGAAGTCTGTGTTGGGCCTGATCGTTCAAGGATCATCTCAAGGGCTCGGACATCCTTCAACAATTTTCTCAATATGCAGTCTGTTTCAAGTATCGTACGAGATTTGGGAAAATATACTGCTACCTTGGAAACCTTTAGACTCAACCCGTATGTTCCCGAAGAAATGATGAGGAAAATGACATGGGTGTGATTATGGATCAAGCATCGCGCACTCGTTCCTATTCAACCTTTAAGTAGCGGACAAGACACCGATGATCTTACACCGAATCAAGAATCTGAAGAAGCAGGTACAAAATTTAATGAGTACAGTTAACAATATGTCTGATTTCTTTGATCATATCGATTGGAGGATGAAAGAACATTTTGATCATACTGGGCAATTTGAAACGAGTTTGATACGCTTAATGAAGAGAATAAGATGGAATGAAGAAGATTCAACTGAAGAATTCTCATTCCGACCTTTTTATAACCTGTTCGTCCATGTTCAAGCAATGGGTGATATCAGAGGAGAAATCAGTACTAATTCAGAAGAGTAGTAAAATTGTTTTACTATATTTGTTTCTTTATGTTGTATTTGATTTGAACTATGTTTGAGTGTATGCTTTCTTAGTTTGCTTTTTAATCTCAGTATAGTTGAGATTATGATTGAAATGTTTGTTTTCAGCGTTTTGAGTATTGTGGTTTGGATTGTGACGCTGATTAAATGAATTTAGGTTGAGAAAATACTTGTTTATATGTTTTATGTAATGTGTGTTGTAAACACTTGGATTTAATAAATAATTGTGAAGTTTGTTGTGTGTATGTTTTATTTGTGTTAATACATCACTTAATCACTTAAAATATATGATTAAAATAATCGATTGGATGATGACGAGGTTTAAAATTGATCGAAATCGCAAAAAATTAAAAAATTATCAATATTTGAGAATCTCGCCGACGATGCGCTCGAGGCCGCCAACAGCGTGATTTTCCCGAGGCTATTGGAATTTAATTCAATTGAGCCCGCCAACGGCGCGAACGACCCCGCCGACAGCGATATCCCAAAATTTACCTTTTAACTGCGATTTTGATCGGTCAAACTCCACTATTCATTGTCTTCTTCCCCAATTTACCGAAAATTTCGACCTAGGGTTTGATAGATCTCGGATTTGGAGCGATTTCAACACATTCTAACACCGGATTTCATCTTCCCTTGGTAAGAGCTTCACTCATATGTAAAAATTTTTTATTTTCACCATGAATTTCTTCCACATTAAGAAATTTTGGAAAATTCGAAAATGTGGAGAAAAGATTTGGAAGGAATTCATAGAACTTGATTTAGATTGCTTTAAATACCCTTTTGAAGCCATTGTATTATTATTTTGGAGATTAGTTTGGATTTTTGTGATTTTGATAGATTAAATAATGGCTCCACGTCAGAAGAGAAGACTGGAATTCGACAAGACTCGATTTGTAAATGCTAAAGCACAATCGAGATACACTTCAATCTTTCAAAGAAAAGAAGTGTATACAAGATCGAGTTTTCGATAATCCCGGAGGAGAGGTGGAACGAGTCATCAGAGAAAGAGAATGGGAGAACTTTTGTTACACTACCAACAAAGCTGCTATTGAAGTTGTGAGAGAGTTATACTCTAATCTGACTCAACTTGAGGACGAGCCTATCCAAGTAAGAGGATTTTGTTCGATTTTAATGCTAACCGCATTAATTCTTTTTATGAGCTTCACAATTACTTTTCTAGCGAGTATGAAACGTTTGGAACAATAGAGGGTCCGTTAAACGATGTTATTGACTTTCTCACTGATGAGAAAGGCACTTGAAAAATTAAAAATCGTGAACAGATTAACTTTCCACTTTCCATGATGAATGCCACTGCTAAGGCTTGACATTATTTCATTTGTTCTACTTTGCTACCGACCTATCATCATAGTGATGTCTCGAGATACATAGCTATTCTGAATTTCTGTATTCAGAACAACAGAAGTATAAATGTGGGGAGAATAATTTACAAGAATATTATGGTCACGACAAAGAGTGAATCAGGTGGATATTTAGGACATCCTGGCCTAATCTATGCACTCTGTCAATTATCTGGAGTAGAAGCAAGAGATGATGAAAAATGGGTATACCCTATGAAACCCATTAGTAAAGCAAATTTAAAGATTTATGAATCCCATGAGGAATGGAGATCTGGGAGTAGGAGCAAGGCACATTCTGCTAATAGAGACATCTCTTCTACTAGCTATGACCCTTCTGCATCTAGTTCCCCTACCTTATATGATTTGATGAATGTCATGACCCTGCAGCGGAAAAGTTTTGAGAAGTTTGATGAAAGACTGGAAAGGATTGATCATAGGATTGATCATAGGATTGAAAGGTTAAAGCGAAGACATGATCACGATAGTGAGTATCTTCAGAGGCACACTGATTTTGAGATGGCTTATTATGATGCTCAGGCTATATACTATAGAAGAGAGCCTGATGTCATTTTTCCAGAATTCCCCCGTTATACTCAATATCAAACCAATCCACCTGTTGACCAGAGTGATGAAGACATTGTATGGGATTTTGATGACTGGTCTTCGTGATGGTGATGTGATGTATGTGGTTGTGTTAGTTTTGTTGTAGTATTTCATTTTATTAATTGTATTCTGTGGACTATGTTTTGTTTCTGAGATATGTGTTTAGTTTTTTAGTTTTTATTTTCATTTATGGATATTTGTGATGGATTGTAATTGCAATTGTAATTGTGAACTTTTAAGTCTAAATTAATAAATTGTTTGTTCTGTCTTGTGAAATGCATATGTCCTGTATAGTATAGTTAATTGTTGTTGTTAATGTTTAATTTTATATACTTGTTTTAAAATTTTATTACTCCAAAGAAATTTTCTAAACTGTTATTTGTGTAGGAAAGATTTTAAAATTACAGGTCAGTTGAAGTTAAAAATTTTGAGAAGAACCTACATATTTTCAAAAAGACAGAAATGTCTAAAGTGCAAAGGTATGATCTTTATATATTTAAAATTTTTCTTTCCAACCTGTATTATTTCTATTATGGAAAACTTTAAGTTTGGGGGAGAATTATTAACTATTATGTGTTCTCAATTAACATATTTTTAAAAATTTATAATATGATTTTTGTGATAAAATTTAATTCAGATAACTATATTTAGATTTTATCTAAATAATATAGAAGATTCAAAGAAATATTTTTGGTAATAAAATTAATTTTGTAAGTTAAGATATTTAGTATAAGAGGATAAGACTATAGTTAACTATTTAAAGTAAATAAAACTATATTTTGAAATATTAAGAATCTTAGGAATTTAGTTGAGAAAGAAAAGAATGTGATTCAATGATGTAAAAAACTATGAATTACATATAAGGTAAAAAATGTTTTAAAGTTTCAAATTTATGAAAAGAAGAGTGAAGTTCAAAATTATTAACAGGCTATCCAGATATAGTAATCCTCACTTGAAAAAGAAAAAAAAAAGGATTGAAAAACAATCCCTAAAAAGAAAAGAAAATATATGTGATTGAAAAACAATCCAAAAGAAAAAGAAAGTGATGAGAAGCTTCGAGAAGATATCTTATCAAAAATCGCTTCACTTGGATTAACCTAAAGGTAAAATTTAAAACGTTTCGAACTTATATTTATGACTAGTTTCTTTACTAATAATGGTCCTCACGAAGCTTCCTATCTTCCGAATATTCTAAGTGAATCGATATTGCAACATATAATGTTTCGAAACGAATGAAGACTAGAACTTTTAAACTCGATGACTAAATAGCTCTTACACCTACAGAATTAATCTAATTACTTAAAAATCTTTCTAAGAATTCTTGCTATCATATTTATTTAAATCAAAATTATAGTATTTCTAAATTAAAACTTTACCAAAATGAATCATAACTTTTATGTAGTACTAAAGGTTATTTGAGGAAAAGTAAAAGTTAAGTTTGGGGGATTTTGACCCAAGGAAAAAATGTTAAGATTTTCATGCTTATTTTATATTGATTTTGATGATATTGCACTTTAAAGAAGGATATTTTTTGTGTTTTTGCAGGTATGTTGATTTAAGGACAATGGAGCGAAAATATGTCAAAAGGAGCGAATTTGGAGCAAAAAGGATTAAATTATGAAAATTTAATCTAGGGCGCCGATGGCGAGGTAGACAGCGCCAACGGCGTGTTTTTCCCGAGAGTTCAGAATATATTATAAGGGAGCCCGCCGACGGCGAGATCAAGGCCGCCGACAGCTGGGCTTATTCAGAAGAGGTCCAAGGCTAAGTATTCTAGAAGGCCGCTGACGGCAAGCTCGAGGCCGCCGACGGCGGGATCGACGGTTTTTTCACGAAATACATTGAATGCGGACGATTTTAGAAGGGATGCTTGGAAAACGCTTGGAAACTCTTCAATTACTTTAAAAGGAACAATTTAGGGCCGAAAGGAGTCCACTAGAGTCCACTAGGGTCCACTAGCGTCCATTTGTGTCCACCACTTGTCATTCTAATCCATTAGAGAGTCAAGTGTGTGAGCCTAGTGAGTCCATATAGTGTTTCTCGTGTTAAATTAGTGAGTTCAAATAGTGAAATTTGTGAGGAATTCTTCGAGAGATTGTAATAGTGAAAGGGAAGCGAGAGATCTATTCTACATTGTCATTTCGAAGGAGAATTTTGCGTACTGTAAAGAAAGAAAGAGATTCAGAGGAACTTTAAAGAATTTGTTTGGGGAGGAATTTAAGATAAGTTGTGTTTATTTACTTTAGTTTGTAGAACTTTACTTTTATATATGAAATCCTAGTTTTCCATTGTATCCTCTCCATAAAATCTGAGTAGTTTTTCTGTCTTTCTCTTTGTTTTCATATTTTTGTGAAATGGTAAATAGAATTAGTGTGCCATAAAAAGTTTAAAGAAATTGTGATAATTTTTTACTTAAATCTTAATTTACTTTCAATCTGGCCAATTGATTAGTTAAAATATGTTGAGCTTAACAACTATAGTAAAGATTACGTCCGAGATTCAGGGAGGTCAAAGTTCTTGGAAGTAGGGTGCAAATAACAGGAAATAATGAATCGGAGATTTTAGAGCGACATGCTAAAATCCTCAATCTCGGTCCTATCGTTTCGGTGTCGAAGTGTAGATGTTAGCCTTCGAGGCGAGGAACGTGAGTTCCAAAGTGAGAGCCGTATTCTCCCAACCTAGCGCTGCATTCGAGAACTCAAGCATAGTGATTACTCAACGTTCTTATATGCTTGACTAAAGCGGTAAAGACAGGTATGCTCCTATTCTGAGCACAACACTATTTTAAACTAATTTCAATTATCCATTCACTTAAATATCTTAACAAAGGAGAAAGATTCTTGCTTATATATTTGAACTTTGCTTTATTAGTAGAATTAGTTATTGTTAGTAGATCTAGTTTATTAAAACTTAATATTATTGTTGATTTCATATTAGTGACAGATTGGCAATTTTGATTTCTAAGTTGTGATTCTAAATTGATTTCTATAATCCTAGTTCGTAGTCTCTGAAATATTCCCTGTGGAATCGATATTCAGGACTCCACTAGAGTCATGTATTACTAGAGCGATACGTATACTTGCGTTCAAAAGTAACTCTGCGATTAAAGAATAAATTATATACTTGCTACAAAAAAAAGGATTTAAAATTACGCTAAGTGTCGCGCGGAGTCGCTCCAAGTCACCCAACCTTCCTAACTCCGTTTGAGCTCCTCACATCCACCCTACTACCGCTATCGACCACCTAAAATTCTTCCCACTTGTTGTCCCTACGATTATGCACCTTTCTCCTCATTATCACCAGCATTTTGCCGTTGTCACCACCCCCACTAGCCATCCCGACCCACCTCGCTAACCTCCACCACCTATTGAAACACATTTAAGTATGTTTGTTTGTGTTGTTTGGTGCTTATGTTATTATTTCTGTTCGAGTCATGCTGCAACCCCATTTAATATTAATGAAAGTTTGTCTTTTCTGTTTCCACTGTCCCATACCGGTTCCAGTATCAAACCCTCCATAGAACATCACCATCTTTCTGGTCTTATTTGTTTGTGTTTGGTACTTGCAGTTCTGCTTGGTGATCTCCTTTCCCACCTTTTCACTTAGCATATCTTGCACCTTTGCCTCAGCATCCTCAATAGTCTCTGATGTTAGAAAGAGTGGTACCAAGTTAAGTGTAGTGAGAAGGCTGCGCTCGTAAACAATCTCAAATGGGGTGCGTAGCGTAGTTAGACTCAGAGATTTGTTATAAGAAAAATCAGCCTGGACTAGATTCAAATCCCAATGGTTAATATCTTTTTTCCACAAAGCACCTCCAAATATTTCCAACTATTATTTCTCTGCTTAATATAATAACAGGATGGATTAGTATATCGACAAGCAAATCAAAGTGATAAGCATTGGATCCATTTTTCTAAGAATTATAAAGAGGGCACAAACACTTGCATGTGATTTCTTAAACTTAGTGGTGTGATCTGCTAAGGACAAATGCGAGTCAAAACATAGTGTCCTTTGAATTTTTAGGTTGACCTATTATGATTTGCCTTCGAAACAAACCGAGCATTACTTAAAGTAATTTTTTTTCTTATGGTTTATGAAAGGTTTGAAAATCTTTGGCAAATGAAAAAGCAGAATCAGAGAATGCATGAGAAAGGAGGTCGGCTATATCAATGGGTCATTTGGGATTTTGGCCACAAATAGTTTCAAAAGGTGAAGTCTTGCCTATCCTAGAATAGTACTATTATATGCAAATGTAGATGTAGGTAGATGCAAGTCTTAATTTCATAAACTTTCCTACAATGCAACTTAAAAGATTTCCTAATGTTCGATTAACTACCTCAGTTTGTTAATCTGTTTGAGAATGAAAGGCAATGAAAATTTCAATTTTGAGCCTAACTTCCAAAGAGTTTTCCAAATATAGGAAACAATCAAACATCGCAATCTGACAAAATGGTTGATGGTTAAGCCATGTAGACTTATAATTTCCTTAAAGAATAATCTAGCAATGTTGGAAGCATCATTGGTTTTAAAGCATGGCAAGAAATGGGTCATTTTTTTGAAGAAATCAACTACAAAAAATATGTTATCATATCCTCGAGCTGTGCGGGATAACCCTAAGATTTAATACCAATGGAGAGATCTTCTCAAGGCCTATGGGGCACCGACAATGCAACACACTAAATAGATTTTTGTTTAATGACTTTGCAAGTTTACTGGTGAAACATCGGGCTACTAATTTTTTATCATCTCTTTTAATTGAAGGCTAAAAAATCAACCTTCTATTAAATGGATGGTCTTATCCTTTCCAAAATGTCCGGCTATTCCTCTACAATGTAGCTCAGAGCTTAAAAATTCTCTAAGTTTTAGGAATTCAAAGTTGTTTTCCCTTATATAGATATCCATTAATAACAGAGAATATTCTTTGAAAAGACAAAGATTTATCATACTTAATGTCATCTTAGATACCTGAAGAACACACAAATGTAGAGAATTGAGGAGACTTTAAATAAGCGTGAGTCTACCACCTGTTGAGAGAAAAGAATTCTCCCAACTCAAAATTTTGTTATTTATCTTATGGAGGACATCATCAAATATACGGCTTCTCTTCCAAGCAGTATTGAGTTGAATACCAAGATATTTCATAGGCAGCTTGCTTATTTTAAAATCAGTCAAATAGGTGAGCCAAAGTTGTTTGTCCAGAGTTATTTGTTTGCTGAAATAAAACGTACATTTTGTTGTGTTAAACTTCATACTAGAAACAGTCTGAAAATGCATCAAAGTTCTGGGAATTCTCCTGGTATTTTCTTTCCCAATATTACATAAAATAATAAAATCATCTTCATATGCTAAATGTGAGACCAGCTCACTGCCCTTAGAGCTATATTTATTGTCTTGGTGACATCTCAAATGATAATTCAACTGCCTAGATAAGTAATCCGTAGGCCAAAAAAAAATTGCAGGTGATGAGGGGTCATCTTGCTATAAACCGCTCCATGCTTTGAAATGACCATTTGGTTCACCATTAATAAGACGAAATAATAATTATTCTCCAAAATCATCTTCTCCAGCTTAGAGAAATCATCATGAAATCCTCTGGCACTCAACATCTTTAAAACAAAGTCTCAACTAATGATATCATAGGCCTTCTTTATATCAAGCTTCAAAACTCCATTGCAACCTCCACAAGGTTTATTTAAATTGAACAAAAGCTCTCATGGAATAAGAATTTCAATAATGTTTCTACCAGAGATGAGTGCAGATTGTTGAGGACTAATCAGTTCATTAACGAGTGGTTGAAGCCTTTTAACTATGATCTTACAAATGATATTGGACATGACACATGTAAGGCTAGTTGGTCTGAAACTTTTTCAATTTAGTTTGCAGTTATCTTTGGGGATTAGCACAATAAAAGAAATACTGAAATACTTATCCAGCATTACCCCCCCTGAAGAAACTTTGAATAGTTCTTGTTATATGTCGTTTGATAAACTCCCAAGCATGAATATAAAAGGAAGATGAGAAGCCATCAGGTCCTACCACCTTATTAGGATTGATAGAATTAAGAGCAACCCAAATTTCATTCTCCAAATGAATAGAGCACAGCTGTTTGTTACTAGATAAATCAGGATCCGTAGGTATCAAGTGATGTTCAAAAATCCCCAAATCCACTTCAGACTGTTGAAAAAGGTTATGAAAATAATTAATGCCACTGTCAGCAATTTGTTGAGAAGATTGTAGCCCCATGATCCGTCCCAGTGATTAGCACAATTATGTAATTCCTGGTAATGAAACCGGAAACTTGATTTGCTCCCTAGCAAATTGATTACGTTCTTAAACTTATGTATTATTACTCCCTGGGATTTCTCACGCAAGTATACATATCGTTTTAGTAATATAAGGCTCTATTGAGTCCGGAATGTCGATCCCACAGGAAAGGGGAGGTAGATAATTCATAAGGCGAAGTTCTAGTCTACTACTTTCAGGTTCTAGTTTGGAATATCGTTAAGGTAGTTTTTCTAACAGCTACTCCTAAGTTAAGATTCTACGACTAATTTAAACCCATCTAGATCAATTGATTAGGTGAAATTCAAGATTTATTAAAGTACTTTTCTCTTGTGATTTACTAGGTGGATCGTAGGAGTGAATATTAGAAATTATAATTTATGTAGTGACAAATAGAAGGAAAAATCTACTTACCCTCTGTCGAGTACGTAAATAAGTATAGTTCAAGTTTGGTTCTTGCTTCCGACAGTCAACCTAGAAACTCTATGTTCAAACCCTATCAGCACATCTCCCTATATTTGCATTGTCACATGACTACTTCACCATAGTCTATCGAACAATGTGAATATACTAGTCGTTTCACTACCGCTCTTCCGAGCCCTAATTGGTCAGAACTGATTTTAACAAGTCATATGACCAGCACAATATGTAAATGAAGCCTAGTAGAAAATTCATCACATTTAAATAAGAAAAATAATTCAATAGCAATCAACATTCTACGAGTTCTACCTAACCATTACAATAGAAAAGTGCAGGAATTCTACTCACGAAGAATGTTTAAAATCATAGAAAACTTCATTGAATAAAAGAAAATTCACTAAATATGTGTTTACAATTACGTACAAGACAATCAAAACACAATACTTAACTTTTATCACTTGAGAATATGTGTTTACAATCACGTACAAGACAATCAAACATAATACTTAGTTTTTTTCCCTTGAGAAAGAGATGTAAATCCCTCCAACAAAGCCTTCCACTGATCCTTGCAGTGCTGATACAAATCCTTTACAGATTTCACTCAAATTCCCCACTCCAATCTCTCAAGGTAAAAATCTACAATCTCTACTCCTATCAACGACCTCTTGGTGTTCTTGGAGAATTCCAGGACTTGGAAATGCAAAAAAGTCCAATTTCCAACCATCGGCATGCGTCAAATAACTCCTGATGTAATGTTGAAATTGCCTCGGACGCCCAGTCTAAGGGGCCTAGGCGCCGCCTCCCCGGTTTGTTGGGAGGAGACTGGCGCCAAGGCGCTACGGGGCAGCGCCTTAGCGCCTAGGTCTGGTGCCTAGGCGCTAGAGCGCTAGAATTACCCCAGTGCTCCATTTTGCCTTCATTTCGCTTCATTTCAGCCCCAAACCATTCCAAATGTCCTATCTATTATATCTGCAAGATAAACATGAAATACATTTCTTTAAAGTGCAATTTCATTCAAAAATAAGTGTAGAAAGTAAAGGAAATTAAGAATGCTAAAAGACGTATCAAAATTCCTCAAACTTAAATGTTACTTGTCCTCAAGTAACACTATAATTTTAATAACTAAATTTGTTGATTTGAGGTAGTGAGTTTCTTCAGGATTTCCTACAATTTTTGCCTCAGAAATGTCATAGGGCAACCTAGTGGAAATTCTAGTGAGTCGGGCTAGGACTAAGGTATAAGAATATCTTGTATTCAACTTAAAAATTTTGATTTTCTATCCAGGTCAAAATTAATTGCAATTTGTCAAACTTGAAATTCCTAGAAAGTATAAAAGACAGAATTTTAAGCACTCTGTTAGTAAAGATTTACGTAATGTTTTTATGACATAAGAAAAAGCTCGGGATTGTATCTAAGTCTTTTCATTTAAAAAGGTTCAAGTGAAAGCAATTTTTATTAGTCTTCTCCTCACTTTTCATTTCTTTTATTTTTCTTTTGGTTTTCCTTTTCTTTTTTTTTTCTTTTAGGGTCATTTTCAATCATTTATACTTTTATGTAAGAATGATTATATCTGGATCGGCTTTTAATAGTTTTGAATTTCACTATCCTCCTTGTAAAATTAAAAACTCATGACTTTCCTTCACTTTATAATTGTTTGTATTAGTTTGACAATAGGTTTTAATAAGGCTCAATTCTTATAAAGTATAAATCTAAGAATCCAAGCTTTTCAAATATACAATTATATTTTTACAAGAAATAGCAAAATTATTTTCCTTGTGTTTGATACAAAATACCTCAACTCCAGAACAGTCATATTTTCCCAAAATCTCAACTAATTTTTTTATAACATCCCAAAAATCAAAATTATAGTACCCTAAAGGTAACAACACATGTCACAAGTCATTTTAAAGTGATAACAACTTAATATGCAGACTACTACGGACAAATAAAGTTTAACTCCCCCCACCTCAAACTTAATTTTTAACATGTATAACATTCAATACAGAAAATATAAGTAGGACGTAAAAATATAAAAAGAAAGAAAAATTATAGCTTAGAAATATAGTCTATCTCACATGTCTTTTCGGAAATATTTTCAAATATTCATAAATACAGAACAGTATGCAACAAAAAGTAAATCTAAACTACACATGCTAGAACAAAAATTGAACTGAAGAAAGTCTAACTAACAGTGCAGGTATCAGTAGAGAAATAATCAAAAGCACTAAATCATTTGTCCAAAAATATTTCAAATATTACAACTGGAATAAATAAAATATGCAGTACAACAAATAAAAGGAAAATAAATCAGCATAGCAACAATAACAACAGGGAAACTACGATTACTGAATATATCCACAAACAATATCAAACAATTCACTCAACAATAACGAACACAACACACAAAAAACAATCACACATAACTCATAAATAAACTAAGACATACGTACCTTGGGTTGTCTCCCAAGAAGCGCTTAGTTTAACATCGTCAGCCCAACGATTTCCGTTAATGGTATATTAGTCCATAAGGCATAACATCACTAACAATATCATTGATTATGTCAGCATACCATGGAATGTATCATACATTAATTTTAAATAGTTATTTTTTAGGAAATCTCTTGGTAATTCCTTCATCCAAATCCGGCTCTATTCATTTAGCTTCATGAGTTTCTCGAAAATGACTACAACATGAATTATCATTCAAATCCATACGAAAACAAGCATTATCATTCACCTCAGAAGGATACTTAATGATTTTTAATACATTTAAAGTGACCTCATGATCATTCATGCACATAATCAACTCTCATTTTTGCACATATATCATGTCATGACCAGTGGCTAGGTAAGGTCTACTCAAAATAATAGGAATTTCCTTATCTTCCTCTATATCTAACAAGATGAAATCAACAAGAAAGGGAAACATATCCACTTCACTAAAATATCCTCTATAACCCCTCTTGGATAGGTGATAGATCGATTAGCAAGTCGTAGAGTTAGAGTGGTAGGTGTCACCTCTCCTAAACCTAACCGTTTAAAGATGGATAAAAGCATGAGATTGATGCTCACACCAAGATCGCATAAAGCTTTTTCCAAAAAAATCTCTCCCGTTGAGCAGGGAAAAGTAAAGCTCCCAAGATCTTTAAGTTTTTGAGGAAGTTTTTTTCTGAATTATAGTGATGCAAACTTTCTCTTCTTGTTAAGAATGTAACTGGGCATTTGCCCAAAGCCTTAGCAAAATGAATTTTTATCACCAATTTCTTAAACACATCTACATGTCTTGAAAATTGTTGGTCTAATTTATGTTTTTGAAGTCTCTGAAGAAAGAGGGATGGTCTTTCTAAGCTAAACTTAATTGAAGAGACTGATTTTTCTAATTCCTTGAAAATATTTTCCTTAGGATTTTCAATTTCTACTCTCTTTTTCAACCTCAATCTCTTTAAATCATTCCAAGCCTCACCATAGTCAATCGAACAATGTGAATACTCTATTTAGAAATTTCTAGGCTAAATCACTATAGTCAATCGAACAATGTGAATACTCTAGCGTTCACCACCGCTCTTCCGGGTCCTAATGGGTCACAACTGATTTTAAAAGGTCATATGACCAGTACAAAATGTAAATGAAGCCTAGTAGAATATTCATCACATTTAAATAAGGAATACAATTCAATAGCATTCATCATTCTACCAGTTCTACCTAACAATCACAGGGGAACATTGCAGGAGTTCTACTCACAAATCATGTTTAAAATCATAGAAAACTTCATTGAATCAAAGAAAATTCACTAAATATGTGTTAACAATCATGTACAAGACAATCAAAACACAATACTTTGTTTTTCCTTTGAGAAAGAGATGTAAATCCCTCCAACAAAGAGCCCATTCTGGGCAGCCTTATAACTCGGGCAGCATCTTCAAAATGTCATCGTAGTGTTTGATTCGAGTGTTTGGAGCGCTTAATGAAAAATAGCATTTTCCTTTCTTTAATAAACGTGGTTGCGAGATCGACCCCATGGCCTGCGTCTTCTACCCTCGTCGTAAGGTTTTTTCTTCCGTGCCCCTTCTATCCGTCTCCTGTGACTCTCCACATTGTTTAGAAAACAAACGCCCCGTTCGTCTCCATTGCTCCTTCCCCGTTGGTCGACCACAGCACTGAAGCTCACAATCGTCCCCCTCCACTACCGCATGCACCTTCTCCCGTAAAGCATTACTCGTCTCTCCTTGTGTCGCATGACTAGCAAGGAAGGCAACCACTGAATCGAAATGTACAAAGACCTTTGAAATTCCCATCTTCCTCCGTTCACCTCCCAGTATCAAAAAACTGATCATTTTTCCTCTTCTCGTTTGCACGATAGAGACGAATTTCCTCCACTTCTCTTTATTTCATTTCGAAGGCAGCAACTCATTCGGGTTTCATCGTTCTTCGTTTAATTTTGCTTGCAACATTGTTGGTTCTGATTTCTGAAGCAAACATTTGCTTTTTATTTTTATTTTTTTTTTTTCCTTATATAGCTTATTAAACTCTTTAATATTATTTGAAAAAAATGAAAAAGATAGTTGAAGAGTGAAGGAAGAGTATTTTGGTCCCCATTTATAAGAATAAAGGGAATGCATAAGATTGTGCAGATTATAGTAAAATTAAGTTAATGTGTCATACTTTAAAATTATGAGAGGGAAATTGAACATATGTCAAGACTTGATACAAAGATTTTTCATAATCAATTTAGATTTATGTCGGGTAGGTCTACTATGGAAGCTACACAGTTATTGAGAGGTTTGAAGAAGAAGTACAAAGAAAGGAGGATCTACATATAGTTTTTATGGATTTAGAAAAAGCATACGATAAGGTTCAAAAAGAAATTATTTGGAGTGTTCTATAGAAGAAATGTATTGATATGACTTATATTCACGTCATTAAATAAATGTATATAAGAGTTATTACATGTGTTCGAACAAAAGAAGGACTGACCAAATATTTTCCTACTTTAATTGGATTACTTCAGGGATTGACTTTAAGCTTGTATCTCTTTTCTTTAGTTATGGATGCACTTATTGGACATTTATAGGAGGACGTACTCTAGTGTATGCTTTTCGTTGATGATATCCTTCTTGTAGATAATAATAGGAAAAATTCCAGAAAAGGCCTAAATTATGGAGGTCTATATGGGAATCTAAATGTCTTCATTTGAGTAGAGCTTAATCTGAATATATGGAATGTAATTTTAGTCGCAGTAGCTTTAGTAACAGTTGTAACTATGGGTGATGAAATCATTAAAATGTGTGAACGTTTTAAATATCTCGAGTATATTGTTCACAATGATGGTGATATAGATGGGGATGTAATTATTAGAAGTCAAGTTGGTTGGTTGAAGTGGAGGAATGCATCAAGCATATTGTGTGATAAAAAATTACCGCCTACACTTAAAGGAAAATTTTATAAGATGGTGACGAGACATGCCATGCTCTATAGTGCAGAATGTTGGTTTTTAAAAGAGAAGCATAAACAAAAGTTAAGTGTTGTCAAGATGAGAATACTTATGTGGATGAGTGGCTTGACGCTTAGAGACAAAATGCGAAATGAATATATCCATGATAGGGTTGATGTAACTCCAGTGGCGGACAAGTATAGAGAGAGTCGTCTTAGATGGTTTGGTCACATTAAACGTCAACCACCTGATGATCTGATTAGTAGAGTAGATGTTTTAGATTCGAGTTATGTTATGAACGTAAAGCTAGACCTAAAAAAACTTGGGTATATTGCATAAAGAATGATCTTAATCTATTAGAACTAAAAGAAAATATGACACTCAATAGAATGTAATGGAGAAAAATGATTCATGCAACCAACCCCATTTAGTGAGATAAAGACTTGTTGTTTTTTGTTATCAACAACCGATTAATAACTTTAATTCAAAGAAAATTAAGAATATATTATTACTTATCCTATAGCATGCATAAAAAAATATTATTTTAACCTTTTTGTTTTCTATAATAACTCCAATGGTAGGGCCAAGATCATCAAAGTGGAACACACCATCACATTTTATGAATTTCATGTATTAATAGGAAGGGAGGGGCAACTATGGAATTGGCTTGGCTTGCGAGTGATGTTCGCTATTCCAAATGTAAACAAATTAAACATATTTATTCCCAAGTAACCTGATAAATACTATGCTACCTACTAATGATTATGAAAACTAAAGGAGATTAAAAATTTATAAATTCTAATATGAGTAGAAAAACAAATCACCACTTATTTGAAAGGAGCCTAAAAAAATTTTTTTGAAATAAGCAATGATATTCCAAATACAAAAAAAAATGTTTCTTATCATGACATTCTTATTTAGTCTTGTGCCTTCAAGCTTCTTTTTTATAAATTCATTGGAGCCCTCGCCCCGAAACCATTTGATATATGGTCAAGAAAATTTTCATTCTGAAGGAAAAACTCAATGGTGATCCCTTTGGGTGGAGACTAGACTTTTTCAAAAAAATTGTATTTGAAACAATCATATTGTCTAAGGGTAGGTTTCATTTGGTGGGGACTCCAAATCTTATGTTTGAGATGTTAGGGAACTAATTGAGTTGTTTTTATAATTTTTATAGGAGAAATTATGAAGTTCTTATATTTTAAATTTTGATGGTTAGAACAAAAAAATATTTCCATACGTTTCGATTATGGCTTATACATCTTAATGTTAATGGAAAATTAAGGTCTGGCGGAGTTGTGGGCTTATGGTGGGAAACATAGAGGGGAGATGTCGAGATGTTGTACAAAGTATTACATTGTGGGAGTTTAGAATTTAGGAGTTAGCCAAGTTTTCACTTGTTGGAGGAATTGTTCTGGGAGTAGTGGAGAACATCAAAAGAACTAATGATATAGGGGATCAACCACTAAGTCTCACTAAAGAGTAGGGCAACCATCAAGATTCACATAAGCATAGAGCTGCTGCCAAGCTTTATTAAAGAGTAGAATAAAAGATTTACATACAGAAAATATAATTTCATTCAATAATAATCAAAGCAAGCTTAAATAGCTAGTATTTATAGACTCTTGAAAATTGAATCCTATAGTTGCAAATATTAAAATGATTTGGAATTGATTTGGGCATTAATAATAAATCACATGGATTAATGGCCAATTATGTTAGGAAAATAATATAAAGACAAATTAATATTTATGCTTACATTTTAGCTGGGCAAAAAATAATTATTTGCAGTAGTTCTAAGTTTTCTAACAGGCTCATTTTTCTTTAGCTTCAAACTTTGTCTCTATATAAAGTAACTCATTTTATAATATATTTCCTAATCTCTAGGAATCACATCGCAAAATTAATCTTCATCTTTGCAACATCTCAAGTAAAATAAAATTTTATCTTCCACACCTATCAAACCTTGGTCCCTTATATCTGTTAAATTCTTTGCTGCAACTATGTTTGTTCACAAGAGTAGGGGGGTTAGACGGCGGGGGTGGGGGGCATACTAATAGAAGTAACTCATTTTATAATATATTTCCTAATCTCTAGGAATCACATCGCAAAATTAATCTTCATCTTTTCAACATCTCAAGTAAAATAAAATTTTATCTTCCACACCTATCAAACCTTGGTCCCTTATATCTGTTAAATTCTTTGCAGCAACTATGTTTGTTCACAAGAGTAGGGGGGCTAGACGGCGGGGGGGGGTTGGCATACTAATAGAAGAGGATTTCATCATTAAGGCATGATGCAAAAGGGTTTATAGTGGTTCATCTTTGTAGGTTATGCCCATTTGTGTGAAGAGGGGAAGATTCCACTATTATAATAAGAAATTATAGGGATTAAAACCTCTCCTGAACATGAACGGGAATGAATAAAATCAGAGAAAATAATTTAAAGAGTTGATCTCAACAGGTTGCATAAATAGTGCGGAATCTATTAAATGTTTGGTGTGGAATGGGCTTATAGATGTGAGCAATGCGATGGCACGCCATTTGAATCATTATAGTAGATCGATGTGCCAGGAAGAGCTGAGTGTTCTAAAATGATGTCTTAAGAAAGGAAGACACTAGGTCTCACATGTTAGAAATTTTTGGCTAAAAGGAATTAACTAGTGGTTGGGCCAAATAAAAGGACCTAGCAAGCAAGAGACTTCAGATGAGTGGGTTCCCAAGGAAAATAAGGTGTCAAAATATACTAATCACTGATTCAAAATCCTTAAGTTACAATAGCTTGACTGCACTAACAGGCGTTCAAAGAATTTGGTTGATGTCACAAAACCTTATTATCATAATAGATGGACATTGACAATTAAGTGCAAAAAAAAAGAAAAAAAAGAGATGCTACAATGACACTTCTACTTGAATGAACCTTCTCATGCCAATGCATCAGAAGAAATTGTCTCTTAATCTTTCAGTTTTATTTTCATCAAGCCTTACTCATCTGACAAGCTTTAATATTATGTTACACATATGTTAAGATCTATTACCTCTACATATAAGATAATTATTCTCTGTCATCATTTAAAATAGATATAAATAGATATGCCATACTATGCTTTCTTCGTGGGGAGATTGCCAAGAGTTTATTACTCCTTATAATAAGCAATTCAAATGTTAATGGAAGTAGATCCTTGTACATCATGTGGGCACGCACATGAGAGTTCTGCTGCTCCTTTTTTGTATCATAAGTCATATGTGAAAAAAGATAAGATGCACAATGTTCAGTGTTATTGACATATAGTATCTAATTTCTTTGTTGCCCTTCATTTTGTTTTTTTTTTTTTTTTTTTTTTTTACCTGGCACACTATCTTATTTAGAAATTAATTTGTTGTATTTGAACTCGGAAATGTATGTTGGATTCTACAACAGTTTCATGTCTTGTTTAAAAACTTAACAAGCAATGCTTTTATATGTTAATCATGGTAATAAATTCAATTGTTAACATCTACTTGTACTGTTAATCAAGCAATTCGTTGATTCTTCTTTAAAATAATAATTCTTAAACGTTGTATTGAACATTTTCTTTATAGAATCAGTTATATTATTTTGTTTATCCGCATGTTATCTTTTTACTAAACTTTATCAGTTAAAGCATAACAGCGTCATATCAATCATCCTATCAAGTTACTGGTTAAATCTCGTATCCATTCAATCCAAAATTCTGATAATAACATCCAAACAGTTTACCAGACAGATTTAATAGTTATCATGCCAATTATTTTTAATGATTAAACACTGAATTTACTTACAGTATTTGCAAGATATACTAAAGTCTGCTCGAGTTAAAACAAAACCCAGCAAGATCAAGTTTCTACTTATCTGTCCAAAAGAACAGTTGGATATAGTAAAAAAATATATAACAATTGACACTGACCACCATTCCAGGGTCCACAATTCTCCTTAGGCGGCTCATTTGTACACTTAAGAATCCGAAAGAAATTGACGATCGACTTCTGCATGAGGGGGAATTCTGAGATGCCCCAAGAGCTAGAAATCAGAACTCCTATCATTCTAACATCAAATCCAAATACCAACATCTAAAAGAACACGCCTTGAATGTACATACTTCTAACTGCCTCTTCGTCTTTGCAGCTAGGGCAAAACCAGGGCCCCGTTGGAACCCTTGGAACGATCGGACGAAGGCAATAAAGATGGTATCCCATGTCGCATCGATCGCAAAGGATGATCTTATCTTCCTCTTCGCCTAACCGGCATTGCTGACAAAGGACATCCGAATAATAATCTTCGGTGACGGGAGGGGAGGGCTTCGCCGTCCTCATTATTTCCTCCATGGATTTGTACTTCCCGTCGTTCGATGGAGGAGTCGCCGCAGTTCGCTTCCGGACGCAGCCATTCGACGAGGCAGCCTGCGCCTCCGCCCTGTTCATGGTCGGAAGAGGGAGCTTCCAATGCCCGGTGATTTCTGCGACACGAAAATGAATTTGTCCCGAAATCGGAAAGTTTTTGCACTCAGTTTTCCGGGCCTGGGTCGTGGAAGAAGAAGGTTGAGGTGGAGCTGGAGAAAATATTGCATGAATGTCTCGTGTTAAAATGAATAGCTCTATATTTTTAAATATGATCTAGCCTAATACAATTCATTGCTTTGAAAATAAAATTCTTCACGTCGAACTAATTATTATTTTCCTCTAACATCATCATCATCATCGGATAGGATTTATTCATATTTGATATTGGTAGCTAAAATTTAGTTAGTTTGAAATCTTTCGTACTGTCAGTCGTCGGACGCATAGCTGTCGCGGTCCCTCTTTCTCACCATGTAAGTCTTTTGATGTTTAGGATTTTTGAAACAAATCTTGTGTAAGGATTTAGGATTTAGAGTGCGAACACATATACTTCTCTTTATATTTTCTAGCAAGATACTATAGAAAATGGAAGAACATAAGGAAAACAGAGAGTGTATGAGTCGACAGAGAGCATCAACGTAATCTTTTGTTGAGTTGTTGTACTTGCATTGAAAAGTTTATATAATCGAGATAAGCGCTGCATCAAATAGTTTTTACTGCATTGTGCAATGACAAGCTTGATAGCTAAATTAACTATATGGAATGATGATTTAGTATTGTAGTCATTCTACCACCATAATATTATGTATGACAATATATCATATCAATACACCAATAACTGTTGACCTCATTTTTGATGAGGTCTTCTCTTCTTCTTTTAGCACTTAGGATCTAGCCTTAGGCTTTTCCTTTGACTATCTTAGAGGACTAGAATTGGGACCCACCACTTAGAAACTCAAACCACTTCTTAACTCCCCGCAAACTTCACAAACTCGATTGTAGATCCCTAATCACCTAGAGGGTTGAAATCAAATGTCAAGTTTAAAGGATGAGTTCCTATAGTGACTCTTTGGCCTCAGGATCGCCCCAGGTGGTCCGGTGCTAGTGAGGCCGACTTACACATACACTACATTTATACACTACACTTTCACACACCTCCTAAAACACACCTATACCCAACTTGATCTCCTGACTCATGAAAGTGATCCACATGGATGCTCCTTAACCCCTAAGCCTTTGGCTAAGAGGGTTAGGAACAACATAGTGGATGCCTCAAATGAGTCCCTTCATGGCTCATGTGGGCTTGATATGGCTTCATGGCTCAACCAAAATGATTTCATTCCACTTACAATTACCCAATCTTCAATTTTCCAAATTTTCAATTTTTGACCCCCGAGACCCCGGACCCGTCTAGCCTACCTAAAACCCTTGAAATTACCCAATTTTTATTTTAAATTTCCAAATCACCCAAAATTCCCCAAAATCAATCCCAAACATTCCCAAATTACGCAAATTGATCACCCATACCAAAAAATACCAAAAATTCCAAAAATACCTCCCAATACCCTCCAAATATCCAAAATACCCCTCTTGACCCAAAAATCCAAAAATTCAGAAAATTCCCAGAAAATTTCAAAAAATCCTAAATATTCCCAATTTCATTTTGTTCAACTACACCATGGGCCAATTTTGTCAATTTACCCCACCTTTATCAAAACCCCCAATTTGACCCATTTTAACCCAAAGTGAACCCAATGTCAAGTCAAACCTACCCAATTGACCCAAATTCTGGTCCAATTCAATTCTAAACTTCAATTCAACATTCCCAACAACAATCTAGACCAAATTCAAGTCCAATTTGATTGAAATTTGGATCCAATTTCACTTTTGGCCTTAAAGCCCAATTTGGACCCATGACCCAAACCTAACCCAAACTCACCCAATTCAACTCCAATTAACCCCAAATCTTTTCCAAACCTCACTTAACATCCCTACAAACAAAAAATTAATATGATTTGCCCAAAATTTAGACCCAAACCCCACTCAAATTCAACCCAAAGCTAAAAGGCCCAATTTTGACCTAAACCCAAACCTAACCCAAATAAGCCCAAACCTTAAAATCAAAACCCAACCAAAGCCAAAACCTCTTTGAAACACTCCCATAAACATTTCCCAACATTTATTTTACATCAATTTCAACCCTAGCCCAACATTGGCCCAAGTTAACCCAACTTGACCCATATTGGCCCATTCACCAGGAAGCCCAAATTCAACCCAATTCAAACCCAAATCACTCCCAACTTGCTTCAAATCACTCATGACACATCCATGAACTAAACACAACATTTGTTTGGCCCAATTCTTCACAAAATTCCCATCCATAAATTTATTTTTAAACCAAAAGCCGACTTTCTTAAACCTTCCTAAAAGCCCAAATTTCATGCTAAAGCCCATATGACAAATTCTTCTCATCATACCCTTAATTAAAATCATCCCTAAGTTCAAATCAATCATCAAATGATTCCAAATCAAGCCATGTGCCAAATCCCATCAAATCACTCCTAAATTACCAAAATTCCTAAAAACCTCTTTCATGAAAGTTGACTTAGCTTTTTCCAAGCCAAAGGTGAGCTATGAAGCCATGCATGAGCCACACGGGAGCCATGAGAGCCATGGAATCTACTTTCCTCCTCACCATACCTAAGATGGCAAGAGGAGGAGGCCCTTTCCATATTCTCTTAAGGGGGATTAGCCACTTCCATGACTCCACTAAACCATGCTTAAACTTAATTGTACTTGGATGGTGACCCTTCCCCACTAATTAAGCTGACCTAGACCACTTTATCTTCAGCCCAAACTAGCCATGGGAAGGTGCACCTAGCCCAATCCATGCATTTGACCAATTTGAGCCAAAATATACCCTTACCCCATTCAACTTTGATTCAAACACTTTACACATGTCCAAGCCCAATTGCCTTCACCAACTTCAAGCCCTGGACCTCCTGACCCTGAGGGTGACCCATGCCTGCAGGCCAGCCACCTGAGCCACCGGAAAACACCATGTCCGAGACATGGGAAGGAGCCAAGCATTGAAATTCCACCTTGTTGAGTTGCCCCATGCCCAGTGGCCATTGCAGCTGTTCTTCCCTTGACCTAATCAGCTGATCCCAACCCATGGCCATCCCTGTGAGGCTCTCCAGCCACCTCTATTTAAACCCGACCCCCTCACGGCCATGGGAGAGAGTTGCACAAACCTTGCCGAAACTCTGCCAAAATTGTTCCAAACCCTACTACATACTTAGAGCAGTTGATCCCCAGTGTCAATTTGCCCTAATCCCCACCAATATAACCCAATTTCTCAACTGAAATTTCACCCAAAAACGAGGACACTTTGCCACAGTGAGCCAATCTTCAAATTGACTGGCTCTACACCTTCACTAGACCAAGAGGAGAAGTTTCCCACTGAAAGCCCCATCTCCAGGCCACCCAGTTGTTCCAGACTCCAAGCTTTGTGATCGGGCTTGGTCGAAATCATACCTAGGTGATTCACCAGACCAGGAGACTTCATCTGGAGCTTGCTGGGATCCAATCGAAGGTGACACAACCCTCAGATTGAAGCCACACTTCTCTGAGCAAAGGTATGAGCTAATTCTTCATCCCGAGCTTCTGGAGATTCTCCATTTCAAATGCTTTAATTTCAATACATGATCACCATATAGATGTATTCGTCTCTTCAAGATGAATCCATAGAGCATAAGAACACGAAAATCCATTGAGAAATGAGTGAGTTCTTAGGATTTTAGTGTGGATGGCTCTCGGGTGAGAACGCTTGGGGATGATGAACGGATGCCGTTCATTCCATACATGCGCGGATGGACGGCCAGGATCGCGCCGGATGAGGAGATGGAACGATACAGCGGGCCCCGGGAGCGCTGAGTTGGATGGCGGCGTCGAATGGCAGCGCGACACGCGGCGTTTCGGAGCTGCCAAGGTTGACGCGGTGCCGCGTGGATAAATAG
The DNA here is from genome assembly GCA_022702705.1 of Papilionanthe hookeriana x Papilionanthe teres. NCBI lineage: Eukaryota > Viridiplantae > Streptophyta > Magnoliopsida > Asparagales > Orchidaceae > Papilionanthe > Papilionanthe hookeriana x Papilionanthe teres. The sequence goes on along the minus strand of CM040429.1, from coordinate 50,772,607 downwards.
AAAATTAGGGTATTTTCTTTTTTATTTAATTCCCTAAAACTCCAAAAATCCATAACTTTGTGTAGAGAAATCAAAAAAATAAAATAAAAATACCCTCTTGCTAAGTGAACAGAGGAGAATAATGTGGAAAAGAAATCTTTTAATTTCATCAAGTATTTTATTTTTAATGATTTATTTACCCTCTGCATTGTTTTAATTCTCCATGCATATAGGAAATTCACCATGGCATGAGACCATAGGGCTTTTGAAGCCTCCGAATTTGGGAACATTCCCTGAATTTTCCAAAGTCAGAGACCATCCCTATGAGAAGTTATTGATTTTTCAAACTCATGTTGCTGTTTTGAGTATTTTAAATCTAATAATTAGCATGTTGTGAAATAAATTCTAGGAAAATTTGGTGATGTTTCTTATGACCAGAGGACCCTAGGGAAAATAGGTTTTGAATTAGTTCATTTAAAATAACCCTAATTGGCTTAAACACCCAAAATAGGTCCCTAATTAATTAGAGTTAATCATACATCAAATTGAATTGAAATCAATTCTCCACTGACCTTTAGGATCAGAGGAACCCACCATAAAAATTTTAAGTCAATTGGACTTGGTTAGCCCTACTAAATGGGTTGGTTAAGCCATTTAGTCAATTTGAACTTTAAAAATTCATAACTTTCAAAATGCTTTTAAAAAATTCACCAAATTAGTTTTGGAGCCTCTCTGATATCAGGGGAATTTAAGAAAATTAAAATTACAATTTTCTAAAAAATTTTATTTTTTGCATTATTTTAATATTTTAATAATTAAAAAATAATAACAATCATAAGAATAATAAAATTCACCAAAATGTCACATTTTGAATTTCAATCACTTAGGAACAAACCCCATATTTTTCTTAGGTCTATTTGGTGAGATATTAAATTTTAAAGCCCTAAGATAATTTTAAAATTAAAAAATATATATATTTTTTTAACATTTCCACTAAAATAATTCTAATAAATCAAAGAAAAATCAGAAAATTGTAAAAATTAATTCTCTGATTTCCTTGATATCAGAGAGATTTTTGAAAAATATAAAATTCATTTTTTAACCTTTATTTTATTTTTAAATTAATTAATACTCCAAAACTTAAAATAATTATAATAAAAATAATATATTTCAAAAAATCACCAAAATTGGTCCAAGTGGTTCTCTGGTCATTAGGAATGTCCCATAATTTTCTTAAGGACAGAAACATTCCCTTGGTCATATTATTAAATTTTCCTTGGAAATCCCTATTTTCTACCAAAAATAATTACATAAATAAATTAAATACAGAAAAATCACATTTTCTCCTCTCATGTCTTTATTGGCATATGAGTGAAGTCACATAAAAATTTTAAGTTCATTTAAGCTCAATTTAGTGAGTTATGAAATTATTAAGCTTGAAGGGGCAAAATGGTAATTAAAATTTTAACCTTTAATTAAAACTTTAGGCTTAATAAAATTAAAAAATAAAATATTTGATCTTAATCTGATTTGGATGATTGAAATTTAAATAATTAAAGGGTAGAAACCTATTAAATAATTTAAAAATAATTAAAATAAACCTTAATTAAATAATTGATTAAATTTGGAAGAATAATAAAGTTGAAATTATTAAAATAGGGATATTATTAGGAAAAGATTCATTCTTTAATCTAAGGATCCCTAAATTAATCATATCAATAATACTTAATTCCCAATTAAAATGATAATTCAAATTTAAGATTTAAAATGTTAAAAGACTTAACCATTAAATTAAATTAAAGTTAAATTATTAAACTCTTTTAAATTTTCAATTAAGATTAAAAATAAAATTAAATTAAAATTTAAATTAAATTAAATTAAATTAATTTAAATCAAATTAAATTAAAATTAAATTAAAATCAAATTAAATTAAATTAAATTAAAATTAAAAATAAAATTAAATTAAAATTTAAATTAAATTAAATTAAATTAAATTAAATTAAATTAAATCAAATTAAATTAAATTAAATTAAATTAAATTAAATTAAATCAAATTAAATTAAATTAAAGGAAATTAAATCAAATTAAATTAAATCAAATTAAATTAAATCAAGTTAAATTAAATTAAATTAAATCATATCAAATCAAACTAAATTGAATTAAATTAAGTTAGATAATGGAATCAAGTTAAAATTAAAATAAATTAAATTGAAATTAAAATTAAAACTAAACCAAATTAAATTAAATTAAATTAAAGTTAAATTAAATTAAGAATAATATCACCTAAGATATAAAGAAATTCAAAAATAAAAATAAAGCAACTTGAACACTATTCCAAATTTAAACCCGTTAACTGAAATTAAATTAAATCACAAACCATTTGAACACCAATTTGCCCTCGAAAACTTTTATTATCATAACTCCTAAACAGAATGTTAAATGAAATGTTACTTCACTTATAGGATATTCAAATGTCCTAGTTCACTGAGCAAGATAATAACAAAAATTGAATTCTTGGACGATTAATTCATTTATATAATTAAATTCATTTGGACTTAAAATAATTCTAGCAATATTGAAAAGATGTTTAAGATTCTTCTTAAGCACTTCCTCAATATGATAGTATGTTTATAAGAACAACTGAACTTAATTGTTCTTTGATGAAGAAAATCGTCCTCAAACCAAAACACAAGAACCTAGACGTCGTAGGAAATGACTAGCTATAGTATTAGGAATTTGGTAGAAAACCATAACCCTTCCCTTAGCTTTACCTAGGAACTTGCTTAATTATTCTAAATTGTGTTTAAGTGCGATGCGGGATGACGGGAAGACCCTCCAGGTACGCTTTTATTTTGTTGCAATTTACTTTATTGCAATTCGTTTAATCGCATCGCACTTACTTTTCTTGCATGATAAACAACTCGTTGCATGAAAACCCACACTTTTAGGATAGTCCCTAAAACTGAAACCAAAACTAAATTAAAAGTCATTGCAAGATAAAATTCACCGCCACAACATTTCAAAATATAAAACAACTCAAAATTTAATCACAAACAGAACACAAAACTATAATTATAACTAAATTAAAACGTCTTGTTGGATGATCGGGAATACCTCGGATGATGTAACCTACGTGTTGCTAACGGGATTTCCCACGGTCTAAATGAAAGTGTGGAACTCATTTAGTTGAGTTTAGCAAATTCATCTGGACTAAGTGAATCCGATAAAAATAACGATGCCGGAAGGATGAAACCGTGGGATCTTAACCGGTGTTGTTATAATCAACTTTAAGATTTGTTTTAATTAAAACATAAAAAACACTTGGACTTTAAGATTTCTAAAACCAAACTCCTCTCTTCTCTTTTGGTTACAATCTCCCGCAACAACAAGGAGCTCGGAGCATGGTGGGCAGCATGGCCATCGTCATCAGCAAAACCTGAGTCTACTTCAATGAAAACTTTCTTAGAATTAAATAACTAAGCCATAGGGCTTCGAGGTAGTTTGCCTAGTGCAACATAAATCCTCAACCTTTTGTTAGGTATTTGCATTGCAAATTAAGCCCTAACCGGTCTTAGGATTCCGAGGTAGTCATCCGATATGGCATAAACCCTCATATCTTCGAGGTTATTTGTATGATCACGTCATACGAATATAAGTCCTAATTAATTAAAAATTGGCAAGATCAAAACATTAAATAAACATTAGGACTTTCCTAAATTCAAGCCAAATAATAGGATAGTCGGGAAATTACCGAAGTCCGCTTCGAATCTGTAATTTCTCCTACCTTTCTTCCTTTGAATTCCCAAAACAAAATACTCCAAACTTGATCCATTCCCTATTGAAATCCCAAAATTCAATCCTTTGAAAACTTAAACTTCGAAATTCTTGAGAGCAGAACTACTAATTATTATCGAGAGTTTTCTTAGGTGATTCCCGTCACTTAAGATGCAATTAACTGTAGGGGCTTGCCCTTATAGGGAATTTTAAGAACCCAGGTAATATAAACCCTGTTTAATGCTTTCATATTAAGCAGGGGAATTTGTCGGCTTATAAAATAACTTCGCAGACCAAACGGATGTCACAAATCTTTTAGTTTATTTAATCGAACCCCACCATCAAGCAGTGTGTCTATCCTTAAGGATAGATACACGGTTTGTAGTGCGGTGCTCGTTTATATAAACTATTCGGGATGTGAGATCAATTTGATTTCATATCTTAAAATTTTCAAATTTAAAATTATTTTCAAAATAAAATACTACTTTTCAAATTATTTATTTAAATTAAATTAAAAAATTCGCCGACAATTTCTGTTAGGCGACCCCTCTTTTTAAAATAAAACACACAACCTAAAAATAATGCCGACAACTTCTGGAGACTCCGCTGTGGACAATTCCTCTCTCCATTTTTAATCAAATAGTTTTGCTTTCAAAAATCGGTAGTGTATCCATGTCCCTAGTGGATCAAACTACCCTTCTTTCCGTTGGAATACTATGTTCATTTCTACCTTGAACAAGTACAGCCAACATTTTCTCGGATTTAGGAGCCACTGTTTAGACACCCCTAAACAGAGAGGTTCCAAGATCCTTTTACCTCATTTCTGAGGTAGGGTGGACCCCCAATAGGTATTAGTTTAGGAGCGATCTTGAGGGTCGAGAAGTTTCTACAAGACTTTCTCTTCCTTTTCGAGTTCCTAGTCAATTCCTTTTACCCTTCCTACAACTCTCCTTCTTTCAATAAATTCTCTTTCCTAACGAACAAATTTTTTTTTGAAAAAACAATTTTCCTTTAATACCACAAATACACTAAGATAAACAGAAATGTGTTCGGACTCTTTATTTTCGTCATAAATTGTACGACAAGAAGAAGCACGATTCGGGGACTAACACTTGGAATCTGCCCTGCAGAAATGGAAGCCCCAAAACTGATTTTCTCCTTCGTCAACGGACTGGACCTGGCTGTGTTCAAGGACGAACTGCCTGATAATGGAATCATTCGATTCGGACAAGGATTCCGGGACACCGACATCAAAATCCCCGACGTCACCCTCTTTTCACTCACAAGCAAAGTATCAGAAACTGAGAAGCCATTGATTGAGTTCAACCTCAAGTCAACTCACGAATTCCCTCCTCTGCAAAAGATTCCAACTGAGAGGAGTACTGCTGTCCACAGAAGGACTGTTGTTGCTACCCCCACTGGTCTAGTTGTCTCTGCACCTACCCCGGCTCCTGCCAAATTAAAGGGGAAGGAAATCCAGAACTATGGTGAACCTATTACCGTGGAGGGTACAAACCTTCCTGTGAGACCTTCTGTTTTTGAAATCGGGTCCAGCTCGAGAATTCCATCACTAACATGGACCCAAAGAAGGAACAGAAGTAGAAGGATCGCTAGAGAAGCCAGAGCTGCTGAAGTTGCTTTCCTGGAGGAAATCCCAGAACTGCCTGAATATACACCGATGCCTGAATACATACCACTTTTGGGAGGAAGCAGGTTCCATCCCCTCTCTGCCGCGGAGGATGAAGAAAATGTTCGCAAGATTGCTGCCGCATTGCCTCAACCCGTATATTACAACGATAGCCGCAAGAAAAGGACTAGAACTACGCCATTTGCTCGACTGCAAAATTTGATAGAGAAGTTAGCAAAGAAGGAAAAGTGTCTCGTATCGAAATTTTAAGAAGGATAGGGCGGGTGCCGGTCGAATCCCGTCTTGGGCCGCGAGTAGAACCTGCTATCGTTGCAGAAAAGCCAAATAAGAGGATGAAAGCTAGTCCGCCTGTCGTTGTTTCAGGACTACATATTAGGGAGGATACCACCTTCCAGCATTTGGCTGACAGACCATCTGGTCCTAGACCTTCTGCTGCTAGAAGGATGGTATGGTGTCCCACTACTGGACAATTAAGATTGAAACAACAGCCTGAGAAGGAAAGTCTCATCAGGAGACTTGAATCCGAAGAAAGTGCTACTGCAGTAAAGGGGACTCATGAAAAGGGAACCCGACAGCTATCACATGACAACTGCAAGGATGCGCAGAAAAGACCACTAGAGGATGCTATGGAAAAGTTGAGGACTGATATTCGATTTACTATTAAGACTTTTGAGAAGTTGTTAAGCAAGACCGGGAGCTTGCAAGAGGAGGCGAAGCAATTAAGTTTCACCGACAAAACAGACAAATAGAAGCCCGTGAAGACATTTGAAAAGAAGTCCGGGATTGTTGCAGCAGTCGACAAAGGCAAGCAGCCGATACAAATATCGTCAGAACGGCCGCGAGCAACCTCAACGGAATTATCAACAACCCCGACCCGGCTATCGGTCGACCCGACGGTATGAACAACTGCCTCGTCCGCAACGTACGTTAAGGGAGCTTCTGAGCAGGGAGTACCCGTTCAAGAATGAGGCAGTGCCGAAAATATTCCGTAGTCTGATGAAGACTCCAGATTTCCAACTGCCAAAACCTAAGAGACCGGAAGAAGTCGACAAGGAAGGTGATCCCAACTTTTGCCCTTACCACCGGATGCTTGGGCATAAGATAGAAGATTGTATTACCTTCAAAAGTTGGCTCAACGACAATCTTCGGAAAGGGAATATAACGATCCCGAAGGAATACATGAAGGAACCCCGGAAAGGAGGTTCCGTCGATGTTGTCTCGACCGATCTCATTGTGCCGATGGACCCCATGCGATCGATGATGGGTGGGCTACCGCTTGGACAAGGTCTTCGAAAAAGATTTTGGATCACATCCAAACCACTTCGGTGCGAGCCTCAATTCAGAATTCAAAACCTGTTAAGTCGACACTATCACTTGTGATAGAAGAACCACCTCAACAAGAGACAATTGAAGAGAAGAAGAAAGTCGACGAAGAAGAGAAGACCCAGGCTCCTAAGGCTAGACTAGGGGCCGCTATCCTAGGATAGTTGTTTCGGATTCGGGGGAGAGATCCCTCGAACCTCGACTCGTATGATTATCTCGCTCACTCCGGTGGGATCTTATAATGATAAGGGTTATGACGTTGGCTACGTTTTGACTGTTTCTAACGATTACGTAACTAGCGACAATCCGGACATCGATTTCGATACAAATGACAATTCTCAAATCATACACAATCTCGACGGTCACGATGACAAAGAAGACATCCATCAAGGAGGCTACGAGAGTTCAACAAGCAACGAGTCTATTTGTGAGTTTCGAGGAGCTCCAGTCACAATAGAATTAGAGCCTTCAGACTCTGAAGCTAATCCAGAAGAACCTGTCATTCCGATTCAGGAGGAAACACCAGCAAATTCAATGCTAGAATCAGAAGAAATTACAGAAGTTAATTTAAGAAGTGGAAGAGTTCTACCTCCGAGAATGGGTCCAAAGGACAAAGGAAAGCAGGTGGTTGTTCAGGAAGAACCAACCCCGGAAGAAGAAATACCCATTCGGGAAGAAGCCGAGACACATGAAAATAAAGTGGACTACAACGTGCTAGCCCATCTTAGGAAACTACCGACCAAGCGAGCATCTACTACGCTCTCATCTTATCAAAGGAGATGAGAGAAGCTCGATCGAGGCCTTACTTGATCCGGAAATTTCGCTAGCTCGAATGGCCGGAGATTCCTTAGATGAGGTTTGCTTGTTAAAAGAACAGCGAGGTGTTACCTTCACGGACAATGACCTATTACTTGGGACGACGGACCACAACCGACCGTTGTACATTTCGATTATGATCGGGAAGTTTACACTCTCCAGAGTATTGGTGGATCCAGGAGCATCAATCAATATAATGAGTCTTCGAACACTAGCATATTTGGAAATTAATGCTCGAGAGCTCGAAGCCGACAAAATGTTATTAAGAGGATTCAACCAGAAAGGAGAAAGAGCCATCAGATCAATAACACTACTAATGAAGACCGGTGACTTGGCAAAGACAACCGCAAAATTTCACATAATTGATTAAGAAACGTCGTTCAACGCTCTACTGGGCCGACCATGGATACATGAAAACCGGATGGTACCATCATCTCTACATCAGTGCATCAAATACTACGATGGAGGGGAACAGTGCATCAAAGGTGACTTACAACCATTCTCCTTACATGAAATTGGAATTCATGAAGATGCAGCTTATTATGCACCTCCGAAGAAAACAATCTTCTCCAGAGATACCATAACGAATGAAGCAAAGAAAGTTTGGGACAACGAAGAACCTGAAGTTCTAGTCCAACAGTCACTCACTACTCCCTTACGGCGAGATGGTGAAGGTTTCTCCACAACTCGCATCCGAGGTCGAGGCCGGGGACGAGGTCATGGCAGAGACGTTAGGACAATTGGATAGAGGAAACCAGCCATCAATGTTGATTGGGAAGACAGTTCTGAAGAAGAAAAAGAAATCAAGCAAGAAGCAGCAACAATAAGTCGGAAGAAGCCGCAATTCAGGATCCCGCTCGAAGATGAAAAGAATGAAGAGTATAAATCGATGTACGAGAAGATTAACCACTATGTACATACTATGACCCTAACCCCGATCCATTCTAATAAGGTCGAGGGTATGGTGGTCAAAGAGGTACATAGCGGCGGTGCAAAGCCCATCAAATTCTACCGTGGTGCTCCTTCTTCCAAAACTGAAAATAATGTACAATTTGAAGATGTCACTTCATCAGAATTAATGGAATTACCTTTTGAGTGGTATTCTCCCTGTGTTTAAAATTTAATTCAGCATGGTTTCTTACCTCGACAATGGACAAAAGGTCAATCACAACATTTTGAAAAATTATGGAATAACTCCGGTCGTCTACCCAATTCAAAGCATGGTCTCGGATTCGGCACAGTAGGATCAGTTGACGATACTGAATTTTGCTTAGTTGTCACTTGCGAGTCTAATGAAAACTCGCATGGAAACTACGGAAGAACTCGAAGATTTACAAATTGGAGATGCTCCACCAGAATTTGAAGAAGAGATCAAATCTACAATAGATGAGTTAACGGAAGTTAACTTAGGTACTAACGAAGAGCCTAAACCTACCTTTGTTAGCTCCTTACTCAATAAAGAAGACTCCGAAGAAATAATCAAGTTATTAATGGAATTCAAAGATTGTTTTGCCTGGAACTACGATGGGATGCTAGGTTTAGCTCCAGAGGTCGCAGTCCATAAGCTAGGGGTGGATCCTGCTTCTGTCCCAGTCAGACAAGGTCCCAGAAGAATGCATCTAGAAATCAAACAACAAGTCATAGCTGAAGTTAAAAAGCTAATAGACGCTAAATTTGTCCGTGAAGAACAATACCCGACTTGGTTAGCCAATGTGGTGCCATTCAGGAAGAAGAATGGTCAGATCAGAATTTGTGTGGATTTCAGAGATTTAAACAAGGCATGTCCAAAGGATGAATTCCCTCTACCAATCCCAGAACTAATGATCGACATTGCTTCAACACATGAAATATTCTCATTCATGGATGGATCTTCGGGATACAACCAGATAAAAATGGCTCCGAGAAGATGAAAAGCTTACGGCATTCGAACGCCGATCGAGTATATTGCTACACGGTGATGCCATTCGGACTAAAGAACGCAGGAGAAACATACCAGAGAGCGATTACAAGAATTTTGATGATCTCATCCACAATCAAGTCGAATGCTACGTGGACGATGTGGTCATCAAAAGCAAAGTAAAGGACAACCACCTATATGATTTGAGAATTGTTTTCGAACGATTAAGACAATTTAACCTTAAGATGAATCCCTTAAAATGTGCCTTCGGCGTCACCTCCGGGAAATTCTTAGGATTCGTTGTCCGACATCGTGGAATTGAAATCGACCCGGAAAAAATTAAAGCTATCTTAGAAATGCCGCCTCCCAGAACCTTAAAACAACTACGATCTTTCCAAGGGAAGTTGGCATATCTTCGACGCTTTATCTCAAACTTGTCAGGTAGGTGTCAGCCTTTCTCGGCATTAGTTAAAAAGGACGCCAAATTTATTTGGGAAGAAAAATGCCAGAAAGCCTTTGAGGACATTAAGCAATATTTAATGACACCTCTTGTCTTAGCGGCCCCAGTTTCAGGTAGACCGTTGATACTTTATACCGCGGCTTTAGACGACTCTCTCGAGCCTCGTTAGCACAGGTTAATGATGAGGGTAAAGAAAATGCTCTTTACTACCTAAGCCGTCGTTTACTTCCGATGGAAATAAGGTATCCCGCAATTGAAAAGCACTGTTTAGCCCTGATCTTTGCCGTCCAAAAGCTCAGGCACTACATGCTTTCTCATAAGGTCAACCTGATCTCGAAATTTAATCCATTGCAATTTTATTTCCGATTCTCAAGAATACTTAAAATAAATATTATTTTTGATCGAACAATTATGTACATGAAGTTATATTAGGGGAACAAAAATTTTGAATATAGAAATGAATAAAAGAATTTAGTTAAAATTTATAGTAATCATGAAAAACTTACAGTTAAAATTTTCTTAATGAAGAGGTGTTAAATAAAGTTAAACTATCTTTAAAAAGAAGTTTTGTATTTTTGGATAAATAGAAGATTTGACTTTTTATTCTTCAAAGCTTAAATTTCTTTTATTGGAAGAATAATTTTCAAATACTATTATTATGATTTTTAAGTGAAAGATGTATATCCGACATTTATTTTAAATGGAAGGGTGGAATTCAAAATTATTAAAGACATATCCAAGACATAGTAATACTTGCCTTATAAAAAAAGAAAAAAAAGAAAAAAAGAGAAAAAGAAACTAAAAAGTGAAAAATATTATATGAAAAGGGAGGAGAAGCTTGATTATTGAAGGGCCTAATCAAAAATTGGTTTCATACCTAAAGTTTAAGATATAAGATCGTAGAAAATCTAAAGCTTAAGGTTATAATATAAAGTAAATTATTTTCAAATAAAGATTTTTAAGTGAGAGAAATAAGTGTTTGAGTCCTATATTTTGAAGAATCTACAAGTATTTTAATTAGATAGAAACTTATATTTATCATTTTCCTTTACTAAGAACTTTCTAAACTTTAAGTTGGTTTTAATTACCGAAATGTTTTCTAAATTGGACTATTCCATTTCTGTAACAAAATTTTGTTATCTTCCTAAGAAACTCATTACATAATTTGCATGCTAAAATGTTCTATGAGATTAACCGTCACTTGAGGACAAGTAACATTTTAAGTTTGGGAGATTTTGATACACCTAAAATATATAGTATGTTTATGCATATTTTGTACCTATTTTAATGATATCGTACTTTAATGGAAGGTATTTTGTGGTTTTCTGGTGGTGTGTATGATGAAAATGGATGGTCATGATGAAAGGAGCAAAATTGGATCAAATTTGAGCAAAAAAAAGATGAAAAATGAAAAATTCGCTAATCGGCAACAGCTGCCGCCGGGCCGGCACTTAGCCGCCACAGCTTAAAATCGATTCTAAAGGAATTTGGTACAATTTCAAAGGGACGGATGAAACTCCTGGTGGTAATTTCCATAACTTCCTTTGGGCAGCAAGTTTGAATGAAGGGGTGCATTCTTTGGTGGATACATTGAATCTGACACATTTGGAAAGAGTACCAAGGCACTCCGTTTATCACAAAGAGAGTCTTGTGAAAGATTAAGGAGCTCTTCCTTTACCTTTTGAAGGGCTCTTCCACTTGCATTTTGAAGAGAGTTTTTATAGTATTTTACTTTTATTTTGCGAGAGTTTTTATTAAGAGTAGGAGTAGAGAGTAGAAAGGAAAAAGTAGTTCGAGTGAAGGCTTCCTCTTCCCACTTCTTTTTCTTTCTTTAGTTTAGTTTCTATTGATGTCCTAAATTTATTTCCGAGTCAATGAGTTGGGAGATCCGCTCTGAGGAGTAGTTTAGTGAAGAGTTGAAGTTTCAGAGGAACTTCCCGAGTCTTCGTGGAGAGATTTTTCGTATAAGTGCTTACTTTTGTTCTTACATTTGGTTTTTTAATTAATACTTGTTTTTGTTTGTTGTTTTTCTTATGATTTTTAATTTCAAATCAATGTGTTTTTATATTTTTCAATGCATTCCGAGTAGTTTACTTTATCTTTTTCTTTCTTAAATGGAGAAGTAATTAGTTTTTAGAGAATTGTCATGGCAAGTATGAGAGTTTAAAGTTGGAAGAAGTTGTGAAGATTGATTCTCGAAAACTTTGTTTACTTCTTAATTCTGCCTCGTTAAGTTGTAGAATTTCGAGATTATGTAAGATCCAATGCGGTATCGTCTCATAAATGTTAATAAGAATCACATGTAATTATATGGGTGAAAATTGTAGTCCATGTAATTGAATGTAATATTAGAAGATATTTTTATGGAAGGAGTAAAATTAGAGGATTTTGTTGGACAAAGTTAAAACCCCCTAATTTGGTTTGAAGTTTTGAGTTTTGTTATGAGAAGTTAGCCCTCATTGGTGGAATCGAGGGAACTCTAGAGTGAGAGACCGGTATCTTCTCGCATAACCATGTTCAAAATGATAAAAATTTCAAATTAACCTATGTTCTTTATAGAACCAAGTAAGGGTAAAGAACACATTTGCTTCTATCTCGTCACAACAAATTTAAATACTTCCACAACAATACTTTAATAATTATTACTACTTCATAAAAGGAAAGAAAAAGATATTTTAGTTAATAGTGTTTTACATATACGTAGTTTTTAGTTATTATAATTTTAATTTCTTGCTTAATATTTTATTAAGGAAATTTCAAAAGACAAATTAACTTACAAAACTTTTCAAAATTAAGACATACTTTCAAAATCCATAAAAAAAAGTAAAAAGATAATTTTCTCGATTCCTTTAAAGATTTTCAAATTTTCCCCGTGGGTTCGATATCTCGGAGCTTAATCGTAAAGTCCTATATTACTTAATAAACTATACGTATACTTGCGTAGTATCCCATATTATAAAATCATATTTTTCATCTAAATCATCAAAGACATATATTTGTGCGGAGTCATGTTTTTGGTGCACATATATTTATCGGGATCGCAAGTGTTAGATTAAAATAAATTGTAATAGAGGCTCAATTCTTGAAAAGTGTAAATGAAAGAATCATAGTTTTTTAAAAAATACAAATCCTTTCTATGATAAATAGTAAAATCATTTTTCTACTCATCTCCTAGCGAATACCTTAACTCTAAAATATTTCTCTTTACATAGAATTTTAACTATATTTTATATCATCCCTAAAATCAAAATGGTAGCTATATAAAGCTTACATAGCATACGAGAAATGATAAAAATTGTAAACGTAGGTTATTTGTGACAAATAGATTGCTTTTAAAACATTTTTCTCCCAACTCAACCCCAAACTTAACTTTTTTACTCGTATAACCTTCAATACAAAATATAAGCGGGACAGGAAACAGCTCAAGTAAAATCTACTTCGTGTATATTAGAAACATTTACAAGTATACATCAAAGATCGAACAATATGCGTAAAAAGTAAATCTATACTAGACTTGTCGGGGAAATTAAGAAATATCTCAAATATTACAACAGTACAAATCAAATATCCGCTTAACAAAGAAAAATAAAAGTAAATTATCATAGCAACAGTAGCAACATAGAAAAATTACACATAATGAAAAACATCTTAAACTATCAAATCTACTCTTACAAATAATAGAGATCCAATCAATATGCGAGTTAAGGGATAAATCCTAACTCTCACCCATAATCATACCCTCTTCTTCATGAATTTCTTTGAAATTGCCAAAAAAAACTTAGATGAAGATGAAAATGTATGCTCGTAGTGATGAAATTTACCTTGGGAGGTGAATTTCACACTTAATAAGATGAGCCCAAATGCAAGGAGAAAAGAATCTCTAAGAATCACCTCTAATTCGCCCGAGAGGAGTTCACAGTAGAAGTCCGTTGCAAATGACCTAAACCGGGTGGTTTTTAAAAGGGTTCTCCAATAATGAATATTTTGGTCTTCCCTAAGTCCTCCTTTACTCTTGTAACACACACAAACTTGATAAGTAAATAAATGAGGTCAATTCTTCCTCCATCTCATCACACCTCCTTCTCTTACTTCCAATTTATATCGAAATCACTTCACTAATCTCCTAGGTTCTTTCAAATGCTTTTTTGTAAAATCAAACCCATGGACAAGATCGTCTCGATATATTGTCACGGAACCAACCTCGTGTATCCACTCATCCTTTTAAGTATACACGTCTAACAGTAATAAGAATAGTGTAGGCCATCCTCATGTTACTCTTCAATTGGTGTATTCAAATCCATTTCGAAGAAAACAAGGTCGATAAAAGAAGTAATAGAATCGAGATGACTCGACCAATGTCCAAACCAAACATGCGAAACGCAAATCCTCAAGTTCCCTCGTCGAGAACTCGAGTCATAGTGGACACCAATCCTACTACTATTCGAGAACACATACAAGTCTAGTCACAAATGAGCGCTAAGGAATCACCTTCCTCTCGACACACTTCAATCAAAGTAATCCACACTCAATCCAAACATCCAAAAAAAAATCAACAAACTAATCACTCCACATCAACAAACACAAGACACCTCAAATAAGAGATAAAGTCGAAGATTTATTTGTTTGGGAAGTGGGAGAGGGGAATATCAACTTCGGTATGATAATTGGTTATTAAATGGTCATGTCTGAAAGAACAAAGAGGGTTAAATTCAAAAACTTGAGGGTTCACTGATTGTTGGTCTAACAGTAAATGAAATTATGATATGGTGTAGAGGTTGGTGAATAAAGATGATGCTAGAATGATTTTTAATACTCCTTTTATGCCTTCCAAAAAAGGCAGATTGGTAACTAAGAATTCTTCTAGCCATTCTTTGTCCAAATTCATTTATAAACACTATTTCTGCTTGGAATAAAAATGAATGGGGGGGGGGTCTTATTTGGAACAAATTCTTATCCTCTTCTATTTTCTTCTTTTGTTGGAAATTGTTTAAAAAATTATTGCCTACTGATGATATTCTGAAATTGAAAGGGTTAAGAGGCCCTTCTATGTATCAACTATGCCATAACGAGGAGGAAAGTTTAGATCATCTATTCATGCATTGCTGTTTTTCTCAGAATGTTTGGAAGGGGTTCTTGGATTTCAAAATTCAGGTTATCATCTTCACAATTGTATCAATATTCCTGCTTGCTGGAATGATTGGAAGTTACAAAGGGAGTTTTACATCCCTTTGATAATTTTTTGGTTTATTTGGGTTACAAGGAACAATATGATTCATGACAAAAAATTGCCATCTGCTAATATTACTATTGCTCATTGTTTGGCCTATGTTTTTAAGATTCAGAAGTATATCAGAGATTCTAATTTTAATCAGGGAAGGAAAATTCAGCTGGTATATTGGAGAAAACCTATTGATGCTTGGTTTAAAATCAATACTGATGGAAGTCTTAAGGGCCATTCAACAGGTATTGGGGGAGTGTGTAGAGGTCATAATGGAGATTGTTTGTGGTATTATTCTTCTCCTATGGCTTCTACAAATATTCTGGAGATTGAAGCAGCTGCTGTTTATTGGAGCTTAAAAATTACTGTACAAAAGAATTACTATGGTATTCATGTGGAGATGGATTATCTTCAACTAGTCAACATTCTTCTTAATATTTCTGAGTCTCCTTGGTTCTTACTTCATTGGATCAGCAAAATCAGAATCCTAGCTTCTAATTTAAATATTACTTGGAGCCATATTCTTAGGGAAGGAAATCAACCAACTAATTTTCTAGCTAAAAAGGCCTTGGAATTTTCGTTAGTTTCTTGTTCTTCATCTATTTCTGGTTTTTTTCAAGGTGTTGCTCCATGGGGATACATTAGATTATCCTCATGTTAGATTTAATTAATTTTTTATCAATAATAGCATCTTTTGGTTAATATATATATATATATATATATATATATATATATATATATATATATATATATATATATATATATATATATATATATGCAAAAAACTTGCCTAATAGGCAAGTGATATATTAATTTCCATAATCAGTACAACTATCTTCTTACAAAAGGAAGGCCTAATCTATCCCCATGCATCAAAACAACCAGGGGAGAGGGAGGTGTAGTATCTACCAAAATATCACCATTACAATATTCCTGAGAGGCAAGCCAATGTGTAGGAGCATTACCCTCCCTAGGTATATAGGAAAATATTACATCTTTACTCTCAACCAAACCTTTCACTCTATTCAGCCATCTCTGAATGTACCATGGAGCAGTTTCAGTACCCTGCAGGAAGCTTATGCATATAGAAGAGTCGATTTCACAATCGGCACCCTCACATCACGGATCTTGGCAATTTTAAGGGCCCGATAGATGGCAATCATTTCAGCTTCAAGAGCATCACAAGCATTAATGGGAGAGTAAAAGAACAATAGACATTGCCCCACCCCATTTCTGAAAATATATATGTATATATGTATATATATGTATACACACACACACACACACACACACACACACACATATATATATATATATATATATATCTATATATATATATATATATATATATATATATATATATATATATATATATATATATATATATTGTAAAGTAACAATTTAATTTGAAAATATGAAATCCAAGTGATCTCATATATGCTATAGTTTAGATGAATGAGAACTTCATCGCAAGTCATATATCTACCCCGAATAATAAATACATTGCTTGATAATGAGGCTCGATTAAATAAATAATGGAAGTTATGACATCTATTTTGATGTGCGAAAACCTTTATATTCACTGACAAGTTCTCCTATATAATATAGAAGATTACATAGGATTTATATTAAGCTGGGTTCTTAAAGTTTCCTATAAGTGCAAGCCCCTATAGTTAATTACATCTCAAGCAACCAAAGTCACCTTAGAAAACTCTCTATATAGATAAAAAATATTACCTTCATGAACTCAAATGGTTTAGGATTTTCAAGGTTGAACATAGAAAATATCAAATAGGAAAGGTGTAAATGGGAACAATTATTATGAAATCAAAAGGGAGAAAGCTAGATGATGCCACAGATCCTGAGGAGAACCTCAGTGATTCCCAAACTATCATATTGTTTGACTTCAGTTTTGAAGAGATATTATTTAATGTTTTATCCTTCCAATTTTATTATTTAAGGCTTACATTTGTATGATACCGATCACATAAATAGCCTGGATGATAGGAGGAATTACGTTGTATCAGATCAGACCTTGGAATCCTAGAACTAGTAAGGACATAAATTGTACAATAAGGTTGTACTAAGGCCTAAAAGATAAGTTGAGGATTTATATCGCACTAGGCAGCCAATCTCGATGTTCTATGACTTGTTATTTATACTAAGAAAAAGATTTGTTCTTGTAGACTGGTTTGTTATCTCAAAGATGTCCTTCTACAGGTCCTCGTGGTGCTACCCATAGTGCATGCTCCAAGCATCTTATTGCAGAGGATTTCAAGTTTGAAGTGTAAAAGTTTAAGAGGTTCCAAGAAGTTCCAAGATGTTTAAGGTGTATATGAGGTTTTGTTGTTGTTGTTATTTAAATGTCTTATGAGTGGAAAGTTTAAGTTGATTAAGCGATACCGGTTTGGATCCCACAATTCTCTCTTTCTGACACTACTATTTTCTTCATATTCACTTATTCTAGATGAATTTACCAAACTCAAATAATTGAATTCAATAAGTTCATCCAGACTGGAGGAAACCTCATTAGCTTTGATGCGATACGACTTTAAATATGCTTTAAAATGCAAGAATTTGATACCACTTTTTAGAAAGTTTAATTTCCAGCAAATGGCTTCAAAAACTTGATGTGCGAGGTTTACTTTTATAATTTTATATTTAGATTGTATTATTGTAAAAGTCATAATTTTAAACGCAAGTATACATATCATTCAAGTAATACAGGGCTCTAGTGGAGTCCTGGTTATCGATCCCACAGGGATAGTGAAATAAAAAGTAAGAGATATAAATAATATTTTGAAGTTTTAGAAAGCAATTTATATATACTCATTTTTTTGTGTTTTATTTATATATTCAAATTTAATTAACTAATAATTTTTACTAAAAGAAAGTAAGCAATAAGCTGGAAAGTAAAGTAAGCAGTAATTAAAATTTAATGCAATTATAAAAATGACTTTTTCCTCTTTCAACTAATCCAAGAATTATAGATTAATTATCATTTGTAGGGAATTAAGATTATGGTATTGTGCCAAAAAGAAGCATTCCTATTCTTTACCCTTTGGTCCAGGTGCAAAGAATATTGAATAATCTATAGTTAGGCTCGGGATGTTTTATTAGTAGAATGGGTTAACTCTAGGCTCACACTACTAGATGTCCAAGGGTGGCTATGGTCGGCCATACCGAGTGACCCGTTATCTTTCTATAAACAAAATTATTAGAATTTAGTACGTCACTCTAAAAACTAATTAATTTTACGCCCAATAAATAATATATTCCTATTTATTTGCACTTCACCTTAAACAATCAGCGTATAGCCTGCGATTACCTAAGAATTCATGTGATATCTACTAGTTAAGAATATATCTCCGGATAGGTCTCAAAATTCTTCAATAGGTTTTAACAAATTAAATGGCCAATTTAAAAAGTAAACTAAGATCAGGTATTAATATCATCACAATATAGAAAAATATTTTATATTTAATTCTCCTAGAAAATTTATTTAATTTATAATCTTTTCATAGTTGAAAGGAGAAAGATAACTAACTACTCGAACTCATTGAAATAACACAACAAAATATATTTATAAAACTTTGAACCAAAGTACAAATACTTATCTGAAGTGTTCCTTCAAGAGATCTGCTGACTTCTACTGACTCAAAAGCATTAATGAAAGAGTCCAACAACAATAACACACAATAAGCACTAAAAATAAACTCACTAGATACAAAATAAAGTGGCACCCTAAGTATGGAAGAGACTAAATAAAACTAGAGATGAGAGAGATAATGCTAAAATTGGTATGTGTACTAGGGGCGGGGTTTGGTGCGATTTTCTCTGTCGAATGGGCTCCTATTTATAGAGCTCTGAATTTGACCAGGGGTTGCTTAAGGCACCTCTTCAAAATTCATCCAAATTCAATGTATCTTCTAGAAGGTAACCGTCGCGCCTAAGGGCCGGGATCTGGCGCCTAGGCGCCGAGATCTGTGACCAGGTCTTTCATACCTCTTCACTTTGGGTCACACCTCTTCGCGATCCAGACCGTTTCCTTGTGTCCAAATAGATTGTATCACATGTCCTATATATTAAGAGTAACTTCCAGTCTTCTAGAAACTCCAATAACCGCTTAACACCATCAAAATAACTGCACAAAGTCATCAAAAAAACTTAACAGCGTCTCTATCGAACTGGCGCTTAGGCGCCGGACTCTGGCGCCTAGGCGCCAGGCCAATAATTCCAAAATTTTCTCCACAAGCTCCATTTTTTCTCATTTTTGCTCATTTTTCCTTCTTTTTCTTTCTTGGACTCTTTTTTAAGCATCTACATCTAAAAAATATGAAATTACCATTCATTAAAGCATAATATTCTTAAGAATTGAATCATAAATAAGACATAAAAATGGGTATTTTTTTAGGTAGATCAAATTCCCCCAAATTTAAACATTACTTGTCCTCAAGTAACCCTTTTAATTACATAAAATAGATAACATTTGGAACGAAGTTAAAATATTTAAGATCCCTTATAATTTTTGGTTTTATAAATGCTTTAGCAAATCATTAACCAAATTTCACTAATTAAGTTTAATTTTAAGAATTTAAGAACATTTAACTACCAAATCATAAGACTTCTAATTTTTCATTTAATTCAAGAATAATTGTAGTTTATCATATTAAGGTCACATAAAATATTTACAATAAGAAGATTTTCATGAAATATTTTTCTAGTAAAAATATATGTACATAGAAATTAAGTTAAAAATGTAATCAGTTTTTTTACTATAAGATAATTCAAGTGAAGCCAATTTTTGATTAGGCATTTCCTCAAGCTTCTCCTCACTTTTTTTTTTCTTGATTGTTTTTCAATCCTTTTTTTTAAGTGAGGATTACTATTTTTTGATAGCCTGTTAATGATTTTGAACTTCACTATCCTCAACTTATTTTCAAAAATTTATACATTCTTACTTAATAAATATGACATTAATAATTTATTAGTTTTCAAAACATATTTCAATCTTTTCTTTTTCAAGCAATAATCTTGATTCCTTAGTATTTCAAAAATACAATTCTCTTTACTATAAATAGGAAAATTTTCATCTTATTATTCTTTAAGCTAAACAATTCTATTCTTAAAATCAACCAAAATTTTTGAAATTTTAGTTAAGTTTACTAAATTATTTATAAATTCAAAAATTTAGGTAATCTTAAATATATTTTTCATTCCTTATGTTATGTTAATATATTTTTTAAAGAAAATATTAGTTCTTTAAGGACAAATAATATTTAAATTTGATAGATATTTTTCCTTCCCCCAAACTTCAGCTTTAGTATAAATATGAATTATGAAATTTTCTAAAGCATGAGAGAAAGAAATAAACAGGAATCAATCTAAGTGCAATAACAATTTAGTAAGGAAAAACTAACTTCTACTTCTGCACATGCTTCAATATGAATATAACAAAAATCATTAAGCATATATAGAAAAGTTTTGCAGAGCAGGAGTTAATTTCTGAAAATTAAAAAAAAATTATTTTTTATTTTTTATTTTTTTAATTTTAGAACATGCAAATTTACTAACTATTCATGAACACTAAATAGTAGGCTGAAACAAAAATAAACTTTTATAGAATTTCATTCACATCTCAGTCTTAAACACACATTAGATAATCTAAAAACAGTTTTAATATAAAAAGTTCACAACAAACATCACAATAAACAACACAAAAAAAATAAGAAAATACTCTAAAAACAGAGTCAACAATCTCTAGAGATAAGTCAAGCTACTAATCACTGTCTGTAGCTTCATCATCATCATCACCAAAAGAGAACTCTATATCCTTAGGATCAACATAGGGTGAAAAATCTGGGACAAGTAGGGAACTGAACATTAGGCTCACCCTTCAGAAATCTCACCAAAGACTCTGAATACTCAGCATCGAAATCACTCTTTCTTTATGTTTACTTAGAAAGATGATCAATCTTCTTGTCTATAGTATCTACTCTGCAGAGAGTTAACAATAACTCATGTTGCTGCTCTATGAACTGATCATACATGGTTTCCCAAAAAGTAGATTATGGCTCAGCAGAAGTAGAGGGTCTAGAAGTAGAAGCTCTACCTGAAGTAGGTAATGAACCAGCAGGTGCAGTAGAACTCTTAACTTGCAATCAATCATAAATGCTTACACTTTCTCTTCCTATAGGCTTCGTCGACTTGAGCTTTTCCTCAAAAAGCTCAGTAACTACTCCAATAATTTGACATAGAGAATAGATCAGAGATGGAAGACCAATTCTAATAGATGTGCTAGAATGAGCAGTAGCCTCTACAGAATCATAAATAATGCTCCCTACATCAATAGACTTTCTCTCTTGAATGTAGTAGTTTAGAATAGCTCTATCTTTGGTAACTTCACTCAGATGATTGGATGGAAGGAGACGAGCAGAAATAAAGCAGTGTCATGTCTTGGAAACACCATTAAGCTTAGAAGATAAAAAATTTACCCTTTTTCCGTTCCGAATTTTCCAGGCTCCAGTACTATCAGTCAAGTAGGAAATGATCATGTCTAAATCTCCCTCAGATGGAGATAAACCTGAGTAATAACACTCTATGTTTGGCGGCAGGCCATAGAAAATGTTGATGCGTTCAGGAGTGAATCCTACTCCAACTCCTCGAACGAAAATCTCGTATTCTTTCCCATCCATAAAATTAGCATAAAATTCTCTAACCACCGGGATAATGGCAACAACAGTGAAATAACAGAATCGTTTCCAGTTGAGTGCAACGATTGTTTCCTCAATTCTTCCTCTAAGATTATAAAAACTTCACTCCGAGATAAACTTCCGAGACGTAGCAAAATCATTGTATCAGAAGTGTGCAGCAGCAGTGACGAACTTGCTATGATCAAAATTTTCTCGTTCTTTTTCTTGTTTAGATTTGGGTGCCATCTAAAGGTGAAAGAAAAACGTGAAATAAATTCAACGGATCTAGGAAAATAAACTAATTTAAGCTTTTAAACTTGAGAAAGCTTAAAAATTCATGGATTTAAACATAAAAAAATCAAAATTTTTCTCAAAATTTTGGTTTTTCTAAATGAGAGAAAAATCCATTGTGAAAATAAAAAATAATGAGTTTAGAATGTAGATCTGACCTCCAGATGAAAAAATCGGGTGATTTCAAGCCCAAAAACTTGAAAATCTGGCTCTAAATGGGATCTCTAGGTGGTATTTTCACGAAAAACTGTGGAGAAGGAAGCTTAGGCATCAAAAATGGCTTGGGGGGTTTAAGAAGATGAGTGTTTAGATACAGGCAGAACCGGCGCCTAGGCGCCGAATTCTGGCCCCTAGGCGCCATACTCGCCTTTCCAAAAATTCGATTTAAATTAAATATTGTCCACCAAATCTTATCAAATTTGACTCCTAATTACTCTTATGAGAGTATTAATCCATTTTATAATCTCCAAATATTTTCATAATCATTTTAAAATGATAGTATAGATCCACATAAATGTATCCAAATTCTTCAATTCTAAATCCTAATATCCATTCCAAATTCAATAACTTTCACTACAAGACTTGTATCAAGGTTCATCGTTTTATAAATAACACAAACAACAACATATTCAAAGCAAACATTCAAATCCAACAACACACTTTGAACAATTTAAGCATATACACAAATGATATATTTAACACACTAACACAAAACTCGATCACACCTAAAACACATATAAGATCTATTTAACACCGATCTTCAATTTCCATCTCTTTCGCAATGAAATTCGCTAGGACCGAAGGGATAGAAGACCAACGCCCTTAGAAATCCAAAGCCATCTCTTCATCAATCCACTTGTTCTTCGTGTGCATTTTTACTTGAGCATCATGATAGGTGACCAAAGAAAATATATTGAGAAAATCAAACCAATTTTATATGAAATTGTACTTTAAAGAAAGGTATTTTCTATTATTTATTGCAGGAATGAAGATTTATAGGTAATGGAGCAAAAAGATGGAAAAAGAGCGAATCTGGAACAAAAAGGACTAAATAGATGAAAATTGAACTAGCCCGCCGACGGCGAGGGATAGGCCGCCGACGGCGTGTTTTTCTAGAGAGATTTGAATATATTATACAGGAGCCTACCGATGGCAAGATCGAGCCCACCGACAGCGAGCCTTAGCAGTTGGCCAATGTTCTAGAAGCCCGCCGACGACGCTACGAGCCCGCCGATGGCGAGAAGGTCGGTTCAAGCCAAATACATTGAATTTGGACGGTTTGAAGAGATGCTTAACCAACCTTTAGATATATTCCTTCTTCTTTAAATAGAGACAAATCTAGGCCAAATTTGTGGAAGTCAATAGTGTGTGGTGAGTCTATTGTGTGTTATTTTGAGTGCATTAGTGTGTTCTAGAGTATACAAGTGAGTATAATTAAGTGTGTTGTAAAAGAAGGAAGAGTTAGAGGAACTATAAGGAGTCTGCTTGAAGAGAAGATTTGAGATAAGTTTTTGTTTATTGTTTTATAGCTTTAAATGAAATCTAAATTTTGTGTTATTCTTCCTATGCATTTTGAGTAGTTTTCTCTGTCTTTCTCATTGTTGTTGAGATTTTGTGAAATGGAAATTTAAATTAGTTGTGCCCTAAATATCAAATAAAAATTGTGATAATCTTTTAATTAAAACCTAATTTACTTTCAATCCGACCGATTAATCGTTAAAATATGTTGAATTATTAACTATAGTAAAGATTACATCCAAAATTCAGAGAATTCAAAAGCCTTGAAAGGAGGGTGCAAATAAATAGGGAAATATTAAATACCGGGTGTAGAATTGAATATTTTAGTGTGACAAACTAAAATCTTCAATTCAGTCCTATTGTTTGGGAGCTGAAGTGTAGATGTTAGCCCTCAGGCGAGGGGAATGTGTGAGCTCTAAAGTGAGAGCCGGTATCCTCCCAGCCTAACCGCAGATTCAGTAACCAAGCATAAGATTAGTCAATGTTCTTTATGCCTAGACCAAAGGGTAAAGAATAAGAATGCTCCTTTTTGGCACAATATAATTCTAACTAATTTATTTATCCACTCACGTAATTCTCTTAACAAGGAGAAAGATACTTTTTCTAAATTTTAATCTTCCATTCAAAAATTAAGTAATAGAAGTTAGTATAAGTGTTCTTTATTTCCGTATACTAGATAAAAATTGCATCTACTAAAATTAGTTCTTAATCTCTAACTTCCTTGTGGAATCGATATCTAGGACTCCATTAGAGCCTTCTATTACTTGAACGATACGTATACTTACTTAGATACAAAAGGGGTACATTTGTTATTTTTACCTTATTAAACATTTATATAATTATAAGGCTCTGCAACATATTTACATTGTGCCCCTCAACTGTTGTGTAGCGGTTAAGTTTTGGCGCCGTTGCCAGGGAAGTAAAGTAATTATTAAGGTAATTAACGAAATAAAGATAATTACTAAAGTAACAGATTATTTTAAATTTATAAGTTGTGTATGCGTAAATTTAGAACCGAAAGTTTAACACTTTACGATTCAGAATTAGAGCGCACTATTAAAAGAATTAGAAAACAGAAAAAAGAAATTATAAATTTAAATCAAATGGCAAATAATCCAGAAATTTAAAATTCAAATCAACTAAGACCTTTAAGAGATTACGCTAACCCTACATTAGATGAAATTCACTTAACTATCCAAAATCTTGATGTAGCGGCTAATTTATTTGAGCTTAAACCTGCAATTATCCAAATGGTACAAAATAATCAATTTAGTGGTTCACCAAACGAAGATCCTAATTAACATCTTGCTAGTTTTTTGGAACTTTGTGCTACTTTTATATATGACGGAGTATCTAACGATGCTGTTAGACTTAGGCTTTTTCCTTTTTTTAAAGGGATAAGGCTAAGATGTGTTTAAATTATTTAGCACCTGGATCTATTAGAACTTGGGGAGAATAATCACAAAAATTTCTATCCAATCACTTTCCTCCTTCAAAAATTGCAAAGCTTAGAAATGACATAACATCTTTTAGTCGGTTTGACGGAGAATCAATATACAAAGCTTGAGAGAGATTTAAAGATCTTCTTAGCAAATGACCACATCATGCGTTACCAGATTGGTTAATTATACAAACTTTTTATAATGGATTAGTAGGATCTCTTAGAACTATTTTAGATGTTGTTGCTGGAGGTTCATTAATGTCAAAACCATTTGACGAGGCTTATTCATTAATTGAAGAAATTGCTACCAACAATTTTCAATGGCTTTTTGAAAGGTTAAATCCTAAAAAGAATATAGCTAGTATCCATGACTCTGATGCAATATCTATGTTAGCTTCTCAGATTGCTGCTATATCTAAGAAATTAGATCATTTTGGAATGAATTATTCTCCAACTATAATAGAAGAAAATTCATCTGGACAACTTATAGATGCTCAATCTTCATATGAGACTTTAAATGCTATTAATAATAGACCTAATAATCCTTATGCAAATTATTATAACCCTGGTTGGAAGAACCATCCAAATTTTAATTGGAATAACAACTCTGCTAATCATCAATGGATGAACAACTCAGTGAATCCATTAGGAAATTTGTCTAACCGAGGAAATTCTAATTATAAATCTTCATATCTACTTAGATTTAATAATAACTATCAAATTAAGAGAAAAAAGCTATCTATGGAAGAATTAATATAAATATGGGTCAGCATTTGCATAATCAAGGAAATCAGCTACAAATTCAAGGGAACCAATTACAAAATCAAGGAGCTGCGATTAAAAATATTGAAACTCAACTTGGGCATGTCGCTTACCGCACTTAATAATAGAATTCATGAAACTTTTCCTAGTAATGTGGAAATAAATCCTAAAGACCAAGGAAAAGAATAAAATCAATGCGATACAATTACGAAGTGGAAAAGAGTTAGAAACAAGAATACAGAAAGAAACAGAAAGTGAAAAAGAGAAAGTGGTGTTGACCTCATTTTTGATGAGGTCTTCTCTTCTTCTCTTTAGTACTTAGGATCTAGCCTTAGGCTTTTCCTTTGACTATCTTAGAGGACTAGAATTGGGACCCACCTTTTAGAAATTCAAACCACTTCTTAACTCCTCGCAAACTCTACAAACTTGATTGTAGACCCCTAATCACCTAGAGGGTTGAAATCAAATGTGGAAGTTTAAAGGATGAGTTCCTATAGGACTCTTTGGCCTTAGGACCGCCTACTGGGTGGCACAGTGCAGTGAAGGGCCGACTTACACACACTACACTTACACACTACACTTATACACTACACTTTCACACACTTCCTAAAACCACAACCATACCTAACTTAACCTCCCGACTCATGTAGGTGATTCACATGGATGGTCCTTAACCCCTAAGCCCTTGCGCGAGGGTTAGGAACAACATAGTGAATGCCTCAAATGGGTCCCTTCATGGCTCATGTGGGCTTGATATGGCTTCATGGCTCAACCAAAATGATTTCACTCCACTTACATCCACCCAATCTTCAATTTCCCAAATTTTCAATTTTTGACCTCCGGGACCCTACACCCGCCTAACTTACCCAAAACCCTTGAAACTACCCAAATTTCTCAAAAAATTTCCAAATTACCCAAAATTCTTCAAAATCATTCCCAAACATTTACACATCACTCAAATTAATCATCCATACCCAAAAATACCAAAAATTCCAAAAATACCTCCAAATACCCTCCAAATACCCAAAATACCCCTCTTGGCCAAAAAATCCAAAAATTCAGAAAATTCCCAGAAAATTCCAAAAAATCCCAAATATTCCCAATTTCATTTTGTCCAACTACACCATGGGCCAATTTTGTCAATTTACCCTACTTTTGTCAAAACCCCCAATTTGACCCATTTTAACCCAAAGTAAACCCAATGACAAACCAAACTTACCCAATTGACCCCAATTTTGGTCCAATTCAATTCTAAACTTCAATTCAACATTCCCAATACCAATCTAGACCAAATCCAAGTCCAATTTGGTTGACATTTGGATCCAATTTCACTTTTGGCCTTAAAGCCCAATTTGGACCCAAAACCCAAACCTAACCCAAATGAGCCCAAACCCCAAAATCAAAGCCCAACCAAAGTAAAAACCTCTTTGAAACACTCCCATAAACATTTCTCAACATTAATTTTACATCAATTTCAACCCTAGCCCAACATTGGCCCAACTTGGTCCACTTGGACCTACATAGGCCCACTTACCAAATAAACCCAATTTCAAACCAATTCAACTCCAAATCACACCAAATTGACTCCAAGCCCTTCATAGAACATCCCTAAACCAATTATGACATTTATTTGACAAAGTCCTTCACAAAATCTTCACCCAAATGCCCATCCTAAAATCAAAAAGCCCATTCCCTTAAACTTTCCTAAAAGCCCACTTCACCACATTCAAAAGCCCAAATCTACCCTAAAGCCCACATGACATCTCCATTTGCCATCCACTTAATTAAATCCATTACCTAAGTCCTAAATTCACCATCAAATTATTCCAAATCAAGTTTCACACAAATTTCCATCAAATTACCAAAAATTCTTAAAATCCATTTCCATGAAATTGACTTCACTTTTCCCAAGCGAAAGATGAGCCATGCAAGCCATGGACAAGCCACATGAAGCCATGGAAGGCTTGACATGTGATCAAGCCATTTATGGCAAAAGGAGGGGCCCCTTTCCTAATCCTCCTTAACCCCTTTTTACCTTAAGCATGTCACACACTAAACCATGCTTAGCCACCTCATCATGGATGGAGACCACACCATTCTCTCTTGGTTGACCCAAGTGACCCTTTTCAGCCCAAGACCAGACCTTGGGTGGTGAACCTAGCCCAAAACCATGGGTTGACTCATTTGAACCCAAAATGGTCTTCCCCCCATTCCATTTCAATCCAAACCCTTTACACATGGCCAATGCTAATTGATTGCACTAAGCCCCGACCCGACCTCCCCGACCAAGATGGTGACCGATGCCCGGTCGGCGAGCCACCGAGCCGCGAGGAAACCACCAGGCCGAGAGCTCACATGTGAGCCAACATTGAAATTCTCCCTTGCTGAGCTGCCCCATGCCCAGTGGCCACCATGGCTGTTCTTCTCCTCACCAGAGCAGCTGATCCCAAGCCCTAACTCCCCCTGGGAGGCCCTCTACCCTCTCCTATTTAAACTCCACCCCTCTTGGCCATGAGAAGTGCTGAACACAAACCTTAAGGAAACTCTGCCAAAATTGTTCCAGACTCCTCCCCATACACAGAGCACTTGATCCCCAGTGAGATCCCCCTGCCATTTCTTCTTTGTGAGCTCAATTTCAGAGTTGAAATTCCACCCAAAACCAGGACACTTCTCCACAGTGAGCCAATCCCCAAATTGATTGGTTCTACACCTTCACCGGACCGAGGGAAGGTGTCCACTAGCAAAAGCCCCATCTCCGAGCCACCCGGTTGCTCCGGCCTCCAAGCTTTGTGATCGGGCTTGGTCGAAATCACATCTAGACAATTCACTGCGACCAGGAGACTTCATCCGGAGCTTGCCGGGATCCAATCGAAGGTGTAACAACTCTCGGATTGAAGCCACACATCTCCGAGCAAAGGTATGAACTAATTCTTCATCCCGAGCTTCGGAGATTCTCCATTTCAAATGCCTTAATTTCAATGCATGATAACCATATAGATGTGTTCGTCTCTTCAAGACGAATCCATAGAAGCATAAGAACATAAAAATCCGTTGAGTATCGAGTGAGATCTTAGGGATTTAGTGTGGACGGCTCTCGGGTGAGGACGCTCGGGGACGATGAACGGATGCCGTCCATTCAATACACGCGCAGACGGACGACTCAGATGGCGTCGGACCAGGAGACGGTGCGAGAACCGCGGGGCCCGGGCTGCTGACTCAGATGGCGGCGTCGAATGGGAGCGCGCCGCGTGGCCTTTCGGAGCTGCCGAGGTTGACGCGGCGGTGTGGATAAATAGAAAAATAGGGTATTTTTCTATTTATTTAATTCCCTAAACTTCAAAAATTCATAACTTTGTGTAGGAAAATCAGAAAAATAAAATAAAAATACCCTCTTGCTCGATGAACGGAGGAGAATAATGTGGAAAAGAAATCATTTAATTTCATCAAGTATCTTATTTTTTATAATTTATTTACTCTCTGCATACATTTAATTCTCCATGCATGTATACAATTCACCATGACATGAGACCATAGGGCTTTTGAAGCCTCCGAATTTGGGAACATTCCCCGAATTTTCCAAAGTCGAGGCCATCCCTATAAAAAGTTATTGATTTTTCAAATTCATGTTGCTCGTTTTGAGTATTTTAATTCCAATAAATAGCATGTTGTGAAATAAATTCTAGGAAAATTTGGTGATGTTTCTTATGACCAGAGAACCCTAGGAAAAATAGGTTTTGACTTTGTTCATTTAAAACAACCCTAATTGGCTTAAACACCCAAAATAGGTCTTTAATTAATTAGAGTTAACCACACATCTAATTAACTTGAAATCAATTCACCACTGACCTTTAGGATCAGAGGAATCCACCAAAAAAGTTTGAGGTCAATTGGACTTGGTTAGCCCCACTAATTGGGTTGATTAAGCCACTTAGCCATTTTAAACTTTAAAAATTTATAACTTTTAAAATACCTTTCAAAAATCCACCAAATTGGTTTTGGAGCCTCTCTGATATCAGGGGAATCTAAGAAAATTAAAATTTCAATTTTCTAAAAAAGATAATTTTTAATAATATTTTAATATTTTTAATAATTAAAAATAATAAAAATCACAAAAATAATAAAATTCACCAAAATGTCACATTTTGAATTTTAATCACATAGGAACAAATCTCACATTTTTCTTAGGTCTATTTAGTGAGATATTAAATTTTAAAGCTTTAAGGTAATTTTAAAATTAAAAAAATGTATTTTCTAGCATTTTCACTAATATAATTATAATAAATCATAGAAAAATCAGAAAATTGTAAAATTTGCTTCTCTGGTTTCCTTGATGTCAGAGAGATTTTTGAAAAATATAAAATTCATTTTTCAACATTTATTTTATTTTTAAATTAATTAACACTCCAAAATTTAAAATAATTATAATAAAAATAATATAATTCAAAAAATCACCAAAATTAGTCCAAGTGGTCCTCTGGTCATTAGGAATGTCCCCTAATTTTCTTAAGGACAGAAACTTTCCCTTGGTCATGTTATTAAATTTTCCTTAGAAATCTCTATTTTTCACCAAAAATAATTATATAAATAAATTAAATACAGAAAAATCACATTTTCTCCTCTCATGTCTTTATTGACATATGAGTGAAGTCACATAAAAATTTTGAAGTTCATTTGAGTTCAATTTAGTGAGTTATGAAATTATTAAGCTTAAAGGGTAAAGTGGTAATTAAAATTTTTAATCCTTAATTAAAACTTTAGGTTTAATAAAAATTAACAAGTAAAATATTTGATCCTAATCTGATTTGGATGATTGAAATTTAAATAATTAAAGGGTAGAAACTCATTAAACAATTTAAAATAATTAAACCTTAATTAAATAATTGATTAAATTCGGAAGAATAATAAAATTGGAATTATTAAAATAGGGATATTATTAGGAAGAAATTTATTCTTTAATTTAAAAATCCCTAAATTAATTATCTCATTAATATTCAATTCTTAATTAAAATGATAACTCAAATTTAAAATATTAAAAGACTTAATCATTAAACTAAAATTAAATTATTAAACTCTTTTAAAAATTTCAATTAAAACTAAAAATAAAATTAAATTAAAATTAAATTAAATTAAATAAATTAAATTAAATTAAATTAAATTAAATTAAGATTAAAAAATTAAATTAAATTAAAAATTAAATTAAATTAAATTAAATTAAATTAAATCAAATTAAATGAAAATTAAATCAAATCAAATTAATTAAACATCAAATCAAATTAAATTGAACTATATTGAATTAAATTAAATTAAAACTCAATTAAATTAAATTAAATTGAATTAAATAACAAACACTTAAAACAGAAAGAAATTAAATATAAATCAACTTGAACACTATTCCAAATTTAAACCCTTTAACTTAAATTAAATCATTCGAATATCAATTTACCCTTGAAAATTTTAGTTATCATAACTCCTAAACAGAACATTAAATGAAATGTTACTTCACTTATAGGATATTCAAATGTCCTAGTTCACTGAGCAAGATAACAACAAAACTTGAATTCCCGGACGATTAATTCATTTGCATAATTAAATTCATTTGGACTTAAAACAATCCTAGAAATATTGAAAAGATGTTTAAGATTATTTTTAAGCACTTCCTCAATATGATAGGACATTTATAAGAACAATTGGACTTAATTGTTCTTTGATGAAGAAAATCGTCTTCAAACAAAAACACAAAGAACCTAGACGTCATAGGAGATGACTAGCTATAGGATTAGGAATTTGGTAGAAAACCATAACCCTTACCTTAGCTTTACCTAGGAACTTGCTTAAATATTCTAATTTTGTTTTAAGTGCAGCTTGGGATGACGGGAAGACCCTCCAGGTACGCTTTTATTTTATTGCAATTTACTTTCTTGCAATTTACATTATTGCAATTTATTCAACTGCATTGCACTTTACTTTTCTTGCATGATAAAACAACTGTTGCATGAAAACCCACACCTTTAGGATAGTCCCTAAAACTGAAACCAAAACTAAGTTAAAAGTCATTGCAAGATAAAATTCACCGCCACAACATTCCAAAATATAAAACAACTCAAAATTTAATCACAAACAGAACACAAAACTACAATTACAACTAAATTAAAACGTCATGTTGGATGATCGGGAATACCTCGGATGATGTAACCTACGTGTTGCTAACGGGATTTCCCACGGTCTAAATGAAAGTGTGGAACTCATTCGGTTGAGTTTAGCAAATTCATCCGGACTAAGTGAATCCGATAAAAATAATGATGCCGGAAGGATGGAACCGTGGGATCTTAACCGGTGTCGTTATAATCAACTTTAAGATTTGTTTTAATTAAAAATATTGAAACACTTGGAAATTAAGACTTTCTCTAAACCAAAACACTTTTCTCATCCCCCGATTTATGATTTCTAAAACTAAACCTCTGCAACAACAAGGAGCTCGGAGCATGATGGGCAGCACGGCCATCGTCGTCAGCAAAACTTGAATCTACATCAGCAAAACTTTCCTAGAACTAAACAACCAAGCCATAGGACTTCGAGGTAGTTTGCCTAGTGCAACATAAACCCTTAACTCTTCGTTAGGCATTTGCATTGCAAATTAAGCCCTAACCGGTCTTAGGATTCCGAGGTAGTCGTCCGGTACGACAATAAACCCTCACATCTTCGAGGCTATTTGTTTGATTTTATCATACAAATATAAGCCCTAATTAATTAAAATTGGCAAGATCAAAACCTTTAAATAATATTAGGACTTTCTTAAATCCAAGCCGAACAATAGGATAGTCGGGAAATTACCGAAGTTCGCTTCGAATCTGTGATTTCTCCTACTTCTCTTCCTTTGGATTCCCAAAACAAAATGTTCCAAATTTGATCCATTCCCTATTGAAATTCCAAAATTCAATCCCTTGAAAACTTAAACTTTGAAATTCTTGAGAGCGGAATTATTGATTATTATCGAGAGTTTTCTTAGGTGATTCCCGTCACTTAAGATGTAATTAACTATAGGGGCTTGCCCTTATAGGGGATTTTAAAGAACCCGAGTAATATAAACCTCGTTTAATTCTTTCATATTAAGCGGGGAATTTGTCGGCTTATAAAATTGGTTCGCGGACCAAACGGATGTCACAAATCTTCTAGTTTATTTAATCGAGCCCCATTGTCGAGCGGTGTGTACTATCCTTTGGGATAGATACACGGTTTGTGGTGCGGTGCTCGTTTATATAAACTATTTGGGATGTGAGATCGGTTTAATCTCATATCTTAAAACCTTCAAATTTAAAATTATTTTCAAAATTAAATACTACTTTTCAAAATTATTTATCTAAACTAAATTTAAAATTCGCCGACAACTTCTGTTAGGCGACCCCCTTTTCAAAA
The DNA here is from genome assembly GCA_022702705.1 of Papilionanthe hookeriana x Papilionanthe teres. Taxonomy (NCBI): domain Eukaryota; kingdom Viridiplantae; phylum Streptophyta; class Magnoliopsida; order Asparagales; family Orchidaceae; genus Papilionanthe; species Papilionanthe hookeriana x Papilionanthe teres. The sequence continues at coordinate 50,739,375 of CM040429.1, read as the reverse complement.
TAAAACACACAACCTAAAAATATGCCGACATACTTCTGGCGACTCCGCTGGGGACAATTCCTCTCTCCATTTTAATCAAATAATTCTGCTTTCAAAAAATCGGTAGTGTATCCATGTCCCTAGTGAATCAAACTACCCTTCTTTCCGTTGGAATACTATGTTCATTTCTATCTTGAATGAGTATAGCCAACATTCTCTCGGATTTAGGAGCCATTTGTTTAGACACCCCTAAACGAGAGAGGTTCCAAGATCCTTTTACCTCATTTCGAGGTGGGGTGGACCCCCGATAGGTGTTAGTTTAGGAATGATCCTTCGAGTCGAGAAGTCTTTCTTAAGACTCTCTTTTCCTTTCCAACTCCGAATATGATCCCTTACCTTCTCTACACCTTTGAACATTCCGTTCTAAATAAACAAACCCTCTAATAAGTGATTCTTTTAACAAATGATTTCCTCTTATAAATACATGAACAAGAATGAGTTCGGACTCTTTTCAATTCCTTTCTTTTCGTCCTAAAGAAAGAAGCATAGCTTGGGACCGACAACCGGAATCTACCTGCGAAAATGGAAGCCCCGAAGCCGATTTTCTCCTTCACCAACGGACTAGACTTCGCTGTCTATAAGGATGAGCTGCCCGACAATGGGATCATTCGATTTGGACAGGGATTTGAAAATACAAATGTCAAGGTCACCGACGTCTCCCTCTTTGCGTTGACGAACAAGGTATCTGAAGCTGAGGAACCGCTGCTTGAGTTCAACCTTAGATCGACCTAAGAGTTTCCTCCCCTGCAAAGGATCCCGACTAGGAGGAGTACTGCCGTCCGCAGGAGGACTGGTTCTTACTACCCCCACCGGTCTAGTTGTTTCGCACCTACCCCGACTTCGCCAAATCAAAGGGGAAAGAAATCCAAAACTATGGTAAACTCGTTACCGTGGAGGGTACGGATCTTCTCGTAAGACCTTACGTTTTCGAAATCGGGTCCGGTTCGAAGATTCCATCAACGACAAGGACCCAGAAGAAACGAAGTAGAAGGATCGCTCGGAGAAGCCGTAGCCGCTGAAATTGCCTTCCTAGAAGAAATTCCGAGCTGCTCGAATATACACCGCTACCAGAATATACACCGCTACCAGAATATACACCGCTACCAGAATATACACCGCTACCAGAATATACACCGCTGCCTGACTACATACCACTCTTGGGAGGAAGCAGGTTCCATCCCCTCTCCGCCGCAGAGGATGAGGAGAATGTTTGCAAGATTGTTGCCACATTACCTCGGCCCGCATATTACAACGATAGCCGCGAAAAGGACTAGAACCACGCCGTTTGCTCGACTGCGAACTTTGGTAGAAAAGTTAGCAAAGAAGGAAAAGCGCCCCGTATCGGAGATTCTACGAAGGATAGGGCGGGTGCCGGTCGAATCCGTCTTGGGCCCCGAGTAGAGCCCGCCGTCATGACAGAAAAGCCGAGTAAAAGAATGAAGGCTAGCCCGCCTGTCGTAGTCTCAGGATTACAGATTAGGGAGGATACCACCTTCCAGCATTTGGCCGACAGACCATCTGGTCCTAGACCTTCTGCTGCTAGAAGGATGGTATGGCGTCCCACTACTTGGGCGATTAAGATTGAAACAACGGCCGGGAAAGAAAGTCTCGCCAGGAGGCTGGAATGCGAAGAAAGTGCTACTTGCGATAAAGGGAACTCGTGAAAAAGGGACCCGGCGGCTATCGCATGACAACCGCAAAGACACACGAAAGCCCCGCTAGAAGATGCCATGGAAAAGTTGAGAACCGATATCCGACGATTGGCAAAAGAAAGAGAAGAAAAGTTCGGAGATGAGATCGATTCATCGGAGTTCATGGACGACGAATATGCGAGAAATCAATATGGTTGAGACACGAGCTTCATCGGCTTCGCAAGGTGCTCTGCGGCCGCAGAAGAGAGGAGCCGGAGCGATGAGAAGACAGCTTCAGGAAAAGGACGACACGATCGCTGAAATGGCGAAAAGGATGGAAGAGATGGCCGTAGCTCTGGCCACTCTCCAGAGTCAAGTGCAACCACATAAAGAGACACCCCCAGAGGTCATTCACATTGTAGACGGAGGAAAGGAGATTACATCCGTCAATGGAGATGATCAGCTGAAGAAGGATACAACACAAAGTATGATCCCTGAAAAGGATATCAAGAACTTGGTAGAACGAGCGAAGTGCGAGAAGCCTTAGCACAATCGAAGAACGGGACATCTATTCGGACGGGTAGACCTTGCCCGGAAGAATTCGACGCCGTCCGATACCCGAAAGGCTTCGTACCACCTGCGTTCAAGACCTTCGACGGAACCGGGAACCCCGACGAGCATGTTGCACACTTTCGTGCTAGTTGTTGTAATGCCGGCGGGAGCGATGCATTACTCTTCCGACGGTTCGTCGGCGGTCTGTCGAGAATCGCCTTCGACTGGTATGCAGAATTACCAAATGGATCGGTGAAGACGTTCTCAGAGCTAGAGAACCTCTTCATCAAGCGATTCGCCGGAGCTCAGCACCACATCACTATAGGTGATTTGGTGGTAGAGAAACAAAGGCCGAATGAAACTTTGGTGGATTACATACTTCGATGGAGAAACTTGAGCATGAAGTGTGAACCACAACTGCAAGAACAACATGCAGTCGGCATCTTGCTTAAAAGCATTCACGGCCCGATAGCACTTCTCCTCAAAGGATTCACTATTAAGACTTTTGATGAGGTCTTCTCTTCTTCTCTTTAGTACTTAGGATCTAGCCTTAGGCTTTTCCTTTGACTATCTTAGAGGACTAGAATTGGGACCCACCTTTTAGAAATTCAAACCACTTCTTAACTCCTCGCAAACTCTACAAACTTGACCGTAGACCCCTAATCACCTATAGGGTTGAAATCAAATGTGGAAGTTTAAAGGATGAGTTCCTATAGGACTCTTTGGCCTTAGGACCGCCTACAGGTGGCTCGGTGCAGTGAAGGGGCTGACTTACACACACTACACTTACACACTACACTTATACACTACACTTTCACACACTTCCTAAAACCACAACCATACCTAACTTAACCTCCTGACTCATGTAGGTGATTCACATGGATGGTCCTTAACCCCTAAGCCCTTGCGCAAGAGGTTAGGAACAACATAGTGAATGCCTCAAATGGGTCCCTTCATAGCTCATGTGGGCTTGATATGGCTTCATGGCTCAACCAAAATGATTTCACTCCACTTACATCCACCCAATCTTCAATTTCCCAAATTTTCAATTTTTGACCCCCGGGACCCTACACCCGCCTAACTTACCCAAAACCCTTGAAACTACCCAAATTTCTCAAAAAATTTCCAAATTACCCAAAATTCTTCAAATCATTCCCAAACATTTCCACATCACTCAAATTGATCATCCATACCCAAAAATACCAAAAATTCCAAAAATACCTCCCAATACCCTCCAAATACCCAAAATACCCCTCTTGGCCAAAAAATCCAAAAATTCAGAAAATTCCCAGAAAATTCCAGAAAATCCCAAATATTCCCAATATCATTTTGTCCAACTACACCATGGGCTAATTTTGTTAATTTACCCTACTTTTGTCAAAACCCCCAATTTGACCCATTTTAACCCAAAGTAAACCCAATGACAAACCAAACTTACCCAATTGACCCCAATTTTGGTCCAATTCAATTCTAAACTTCAATTCAACATTCCCAATACCAATCTAGACCAAATCCAAGTCCAATTTGGTTGACATTTGGATCCAATTTCACTTTTGGCCTTAAAGCCCAATTTGGACCCATAACCCAAACCTAACCCAAATGAGCCCAAACCCCAAAAATCAAAGCCCAACCAAAGTAAAAACCTCTTTGAAACACTCCCATAAACATTTCTCAACATTGATTTTGCATCAATTTCAACCCTAGCCCAACATTGGCCCAACTTGGCCCACTTGGACCTACATAGGCCAACTTACCAAATAAACCCAATTTCAAACCAATTCAACTCCAAATCACACCAAATTGACTCCAAGCCCTTCATAGAACATCCCTAAACCAATTATGAAATTTATTTGACAAAGTCCTTCACAAAATCTTCACCCAAATGCCCATCCTAAAATCAAAAAGCCCATTCCCTTAAACTTTCCTAAAAGCCACTTCACCGCATTCAAAAGCCCAAATCTACCCTAAAGCCCACATGACATCTCCATTTGCCATCCACTTAATTAAATCCATTACCTAAGTCCTAAATTCACCATCAAATTATTCCAAATCAAGTTTCACACAAATTTCCATCAAATTACCAAAAATTCTTAAAATCCATTTCCATGAAATTGACTTCACTTTTCCCAAGCCAAAGATGAGCCATGCAAGCCATGAACAAGCCACATGAAGCCATGGAAGGCTTGACATGTGATCAAGCCATTAATGGCAAAAGGAGGGGCCCCTTTCCTAATCCTCCTTAACCCCTTTTTTACCTTAAGCATGTCACACACTATACCATGCTTAGCCACCTCATCATGGATGGAGACCACACCATTCTCTCTTGGGCTGACCCAAGTGACCCTTTTCGGCCAAAGACCGGACCTTGGGTGGTGAACCTAGCCCAAAACCATGGGTTGACTCATTTGAACCCAAAATGGTCTTCCCCATTCCATTTCAATCCAAACCCTTTACACATGGCCAATGCTAATTGATTGCACTAAGCCCGGCCACTGACCTCCACGACCAAGATGGTGACGAATGCACAGCCGGCCAGCCACCGAGCCGCCGGAAAACACCATGGCCGAGAGCTCACATGTGAGCCAACATTGAAATTCTCCCTTGCTTGAGCTGCCCCATGCCTAGTGGCCACCATGGCTGTTCTTCTCCTCACCGGAGCAGGCTGATCCCAAGCCCTAACTCCCCGCAGGAGGCCCTCTACCCTCTCTGATTTAAACTCCACCCCTCTCGGCCATGAGAAGTGCTGAACACAAACCTTAAGGAAACTGCGCCAAAATTGTTCCGGACTCCTCCCCATACACGAGCACTTGATCCCCGAGTGAGATCCCCTTGCCATTTCTTCTCCGCGAGCTCGATTTTAGAGTTGAAATTCCACCCAAAACCAGGACACTTCTCCACGGTGAGCCAATCCCTAAATTGATTGGTTCTACACCTTCACCGGACCGAGGGAAGGTGTCCACCAGCAAAGCCCCATCTCCGGGCCACCCGGTTTCTCCGGTCTCCAAGCTTTGTGATCGGGCTTGGTCGAAATCACATCTGAGACAATTCACCGGACCGGGAGACTTCATGCGGAGCTTGCTTGGGATCCAATCGAAGGTGCAATAACTCTCGGATTGAAGCCACACTTCTGCGAGCAAAGGTATGAACTAATTCTTCATCCCGAGCTTCTGGAGATTCTCCATTTCAAATGCCTTAATTTCAATGCATGATAAAAGTATAGATGTGTTCGTCTCTTCAAGACAAATCCATAGAGCATAAGAACATAAAAATCCGTTGAGTATCGAGTGAGATCTTAGGGATTTAGTGTGGACGGCTCTCGGGTGAGGACGCTCGGGGACGATGAACGGATGCCGGTCCATTCAATACACGCGCGGACGAACGGCTCAGATGGCGTCGGACCAGGAGACGGTGCGAGAACCGCGGGGCCCGGGCTGCTGACTCAGATGGCGGCGTCGAATGGGAGCGCGCCGCGTGGCCTTTCGGAGCTGCCGAGGTTGACGCGGCGCCGCGTGGATAAATAGAAAAATAGGGTATTTTTCTATTTATTTAATTCCCTAAACTTCAAAAATTCATAACTTTGTGTAGGAAAATCAGAAAAATAAAATAAAAATACCCTTTTGCTCAGTGAACAGAGGAGAATAATGTGGAAAAGAAATCATTTAATTTCATAAAGTATCTTATTTTTTATAATTTATTTACTCTCTGCATACATTTAATTCTCCATGCATGTATACAATTCACCATGGCATGAGACCATAGGGCTTTTGAAGCCTCTGAATTTGGGAACATTCCCTGAATTTTCCAAAGTCGAGAGGCCATCCTATAAAAAGTTATTGATTTTTCAAATTCATGTTGCTGTTTTGAGTATTTTAATTCCAATAAATAGCATGTTGTGAAATAAATTCTAGGAAAATTTGGTGATGTTTCTTATGACCAGAGAACCCTAGGAAAAATAGGTTTTGACTTGGTTCATTTAAAACAACCCTAATTGGCTTAAACACCCAAAATAGGTCTTTAATTAATTGGAGTTAACCACGCATCAAATTGACTTGAAATCAATTCTCCACTAACCTTTAGGATCAGAGGAATCCACCATAAAAGTTTGAGGTCAATTGGACTTGGTTAGCCCCACTAATTGGGTTGATTAAGCCACTTAGCCATTTTAAACTTTAAAAATTCATAACTTTTAAAATACCTTTCAAAAATCCACCAAATTGGTTTTGGATCCTCTCTGATATCAGGGGAATCTAAGAAAATTAAAATTTCAATTTTCTAAAAAAGTTGATTTTTAATAATATTTTAATATTTTTAATAATTAAAAATAATAAAAATCACAAAAATAATAAAATTCACCAAAATGTCACATTTTGAATTTTAATCACATAGGAACAAATCCCACATTTTTCTTAGGTCTATTTAGTGAGATATTAAATTTTAAAGCTTTAAGGAAATTTTAAAATTAAAAAAATGTATTTTCTAGCATTTTCACTAAAATAATTATAATAAATCATAGAAAAATTAGAAAATTGCAAAATTTGCTTCTCCGGTTTCCTTGATATTAGAGAGATTTTTGAAAAATATAAAATTCATTTTTCAACATTTATTTTATTTTTAAATTAATTAACACTCCAAAATTTAAAATAATTATAATAAAAATAATATAATTCAAAAAATCACCAAAATTAGTCCAAGTGGTCCTCTGGTCATTAGGAATGTCCCCTAATTTTCTTAAGGACAGAAACTTTCCCTTGGTCATGTTATTAAATTTTCCTTGGAAATCTCTATTTTTCACCAAAAATAATTATATAAATAAATTAAATACAGAAAAATCACATTTTCTCCTCTCATGTCTTTATTGACATATGAGTGAAGTCACATAAAAATTTCAAGTTCATTTGAGTTCAATTTAGTGAGTTATGAAATTATTAAGCTTAAAGGGTAAAGTGGTAATTAAAATTTTTAATCCTTAATTAAAACTTTAGGTTTAATAAAAATTAACAAGTAAAATATTTGATCCTAATCTGATTTGGATGATTGAAATTTAAATAATTAAAGGGTAGAAACTCATTAAACAATTTAAAATAATTAAACCTTAATTAAATAATTGATTAAATTCGGAAGAATAATAAAATTGGAATTATTAAAATAGGGATATTATTAGGAAGAGATTTATTCTTTAATTTAAAAATCCCTAAATTAATTATCTCATTAATATTCAATTCTTAATTAAAATGATAACTCAAATTTAAAATATTAAAAGACTTAATCATTAAACTAAAATTAAATTATTAAACTCTTTTAAAAATTTCAATTAAAACTAAAAATAAAATTAAATTAAAATTAAATTAAATTAAATAAATTAAATTAAATTAAATTAAATTAAATTAAGATTAAAAAATTAAATTAAATTAAATTAAATTAAATTAAATTAAATTAAATTAAATTAAATCAAATTAAATGAAAATTAAATCAAATCAAATTAATTAAACATCAAATCAAATTAAATTGAACTATATTGAATTAAATTAAATTAAAACTCAATTCAATTAAATTAAATTGAATTAAATAACAAACACTTAAAACAGAAAGAAATTAAATATAAATCAACTTGAACACTATTCCAAATTTAAACCCTTTAACTTAAATTAAATCATTCGAATACCAATTTACCCTTGAAAGTTTTAGTTATCATAACTCCTAAACAGAACATTAAATGAAATGTTACTTCACTTATAGGATATTCAAATGTCCTAGTTCATACGAGCAAGATAACAACAAAACTTGAATTCCCGGACGATTAATTCATTTGTATAATTAAATTCATTTGGACTTAAAACAATCCTAGAAATATTGAAAAGATGTTTAAGATTATTCTTAAGCACTTCCTCAATATGATAGGACATTTATAAGAACAATTGGACTTAATTGTTCTTTGATGAAGAAAATCGTCTTCAAACAAAAACACAAAGAACCTAGACGTCATAGGAGATGACTAGCTATAGGATTAGGAATTTGGTAGAAAACCATAACCCTTACCTTAGCTTTACCTAGGAACTTGCTTAAATATTCTAATTGTGTTTTAAGTGCAGCTTGGGATGACGGGAAGACCCTCCGAGTACGCTTTTATTTTATTGCAATTTACTTTCTTGCAATTTACATTATTGCAATTTATTCAACTGCATTGCACTTTACTTTTCTTGCATGATAAAACAACTGTTGCATGAAAACCCACACCTTTAGGATAGTCCCTAAAACTGAAACCAAAACTAAGTTAAAAGTCATTGCAAGATAAAATTCATCGCCACAACATTCCAAAATATAAAACAACTCAAAATTTAATCACAAACAGAACACAAAACTACAATTACAACTAAATTAAAACGTCATGTTGGATGATCGGGAATACCTCGGATGATGTAACCTACGTGTTGCTAACGGGATTTCCCACGGTCTAAATGAAAGTGTGGAACTCATTCGGTTGAGTTTAGCAAATTCATCTGGACTAAGTGAATCCGATAAAAATAATGATGCCGGAAGGATGGAACCGTGGGATCTTAACCGGTGTCGTTATAATCAACTTTAAGATTTGTTTTAATTAAAAATATTGAAACACTTGGAAATTAAGACTTTCTCTAAACCAAAACACTTTTCTCATCCCCGATTTATGATTTCTAAAACTAAACCTCTGCAACAACAAGGAGCTCGGAGCATGATGGGCGGCACGGCCATCGTCGTCGACGAAAACTTGAATCTACATCGACAGAAACTTTCCTAGAACTAAACAACCAAGCCATAGGACTTCGAGGTAGTTTGCCTAGTGCAACATAAACCCTTAACTCTTCGTTAGGCATTTGCATTGCAAATTAAGCCATAACCGGTCTTAGGATTCCGAGGTAGTCGTCCGGTACGACAATAAACCCTCACATCTTCGAGGCTATTTGTTTGATTTTATCATACAAATATAAGCCCTAATTAATTAAAATTGGCAAGATCAAAACATTTAAATAAATATTAGGACTTTCTTAAATCCAAGCCGAACAATAGGATAGTCCGGAAATTACCGAAGTTCGCTTCGAATCTGTGATTTCTCCTACTTCTCTTCCTTTGGATTCCCAAAACAAAATGTTCCAAATTTGATCCATTCTCTATTGAAATTCCAAAATTCAATCCTTTGAAAACTTAAACTTTGAAATTCTTGAGAGCAGAATTATTGATTATTATCGAGAGTTTTCTTAGGTGATTCCGTCACTTAAGATGTAATTAACTATAGGGGCTTGCCCTTATAGGGAATTTTAAAGAACCCGAGTAATATAAACCCCGTTTAATTCTTTCATATTAAGCGAGGGAATTTGTCGGCTTATAAAATTGGTTCGCAGACCAAACGGATGTCACAAATCTTCTAGTTTATTTAATCGAGCCCCACCGTCAAGCAGTGTGTCTATCCTTAGGGATAGATACATGGTTTGTGGTGCGGTGCTCGTTTATATAAACTATTTGGGATGTGAGATCGGTTTAATCTCATATCTTAAAACCTTCAAATTTAAAATTATTTTCAAAATCAAATATTACTTTTCAAAATTATTTATCTAAACTAAATTTAAAATTCGCCGACAACTTCTGTTAGGCGACCCCCTTTTCAAAATAAAACACACAACCTAAAAATATGCCGAGAAGTGGAAACTGAAAAATAGAAGGATCAGCAAGATCAAAATTTAGAATATCCACTAATACCTATGAAAATTTATGTAGAAAAACGACCACCACCATTCCCTTAGCGATTAATGCAACATAAAAAGGATAAGCAATTTTCTAAATTTCTTGAAATCCTGAAGAAATTAACGGTGAACATTCCTTTTGTAGAAGCATTAGAACAAATGCCTAATTATGTGAAGTTTATGAAAGATATTTTAAACAAGAAGAGAAAGTTCACGAATCATCGAAGCTGTGGCACTTAGCGAAGAGTGTAGTGTAATTATTCAGAAAAAGCTTCCTGAGAAATTAAAAGATCCTGGTAGTTTCACTATACCTTGTACTATTGAAAAACAATTTTATGAAAAAGCTTTATGTGACTTAGGAGCCAGTATCAATCTTATGCCTCAATCAATTTTTAAAAGATTAGGATTTGGAGAAGTCTCACCTACTTCAGTAACTCTTCAGTTAGCCGATCATTCAGTCACATATCCTAAAGGAGTTATTGAAGATGTGTTAGTAAAAGTGGATAAATTTATCATTCCTGTGGATTTTATTGTTTTAGATATGGAGGAAGATAAATAAATACCCATAATTTTAGGAAGACCCTTCTTAGCTACTGGAAGAGCTATGATTGACGTTCAAAAAGGAGAATTAACTATGAGAGTAAACAATCAAGAAGTAACTTTCAACATAGCAAAATCAATGAAATATCCTGCTATTGAAAGAGATGATGAATGTTTTCGAATGAAATTTCTTGAACATCAAAAAAATAAACATTTAAAAGAAAACTTTGAAGATAAATCATAAATAGAAAATATAGAATTGATTGAAGAAGCAGACAATGAAGAATTAGACTATATACAAGAAAGATTTGAGATGATGGATATTAAGGAAAATGCTAAAAAGAATATAGTTCCGTCGATTATTAAACTGCCTAAACATGAGTTAAAAATTTTACCTACTCATTTAAAATATGCATTTTGGGTAACTCTTTAATCTTACCAGTTATTATATCGGCAAAATTAAATGAATTATAAGAGCAAAAACTTCTGGACACTTTAAAAAAGTATGAGAAAGCTTTTGGTTGGACCTTAGCAGATATTAAAGGAATGAGTCCTTCAATCTGTATGCACAGAATTATTTTGGATAATGAACATAAACCAAGAGTTGATCCCCAAAGAACATTAAACCTAATGATGAAAGATGTAGTCAAGAAAGAAATATTAAAGTGGTTAGATAATGGTATTATATATCATATTTCGGATAGTGCTTGGGTAAGCCCAATTTATTGTGTTTCTAAAAAGGAGGAGCGACTGTTGAAACTAATGAAAATAATGATTTAATACCTATAAGACAATTTACTGGATGGCGTATATGTATTGATTATAGAAAATTGAATGCAGCCACCAGGAAAGATCACTTTCCTTTACCATTCCTAGACCGATTTTTGGATAGACTTCTTGGGCACAAATACTTTTGTTTTTTAGATGGATATACTGGCTATCATCAAATTCCTATTACTCCTCAGGATCAAGAGAAAACTACATTTACCAGTCCTTATGGAACATTTGCTTTTCGAAGAATGCCTTTTGGATTATGTAATCACTTGCAACATTCCAGAGATGTATGATGTCTATATTTAGTAAATTAATTGATGATGGAATAGAAGTATTTATGGATGATTTCTCTGTATTTGGAACATCATTTGAAATATGCTTGGATCAACTTGAAAAAGTCTTAGAGCTATGCGAAAAAACTAATTTAGTTCTAAATTGGGAGAAATGTCAATTTATGGTTGCATGATGAATTGTATTAGGGCATAAAATTTCAGAAAATGGCATGGAAGTAGACCTGCAAAAATTCAAGTTATAACTAAATTACCATCTCCTACTACAGTGAGAGGGGTAAGAAGTTTTCTTGGATATGCCAGATTTTATAGACGCTACATAAAAGATTTTTCAAAAATTACTAAACCTCTATGCCAACTTTTATAAAAAGACAAGAAATTTGAATTCAATATAGAATGCTTAAATGCTTCTAAAATATAAAAAGATAAATTAAACACAGCACCTATAATTGTTTCACCTGATTGGAAGAAATCATTTGAACTTATGTGTGATGCTAGTGATTATACGATAGGAGCTGTTCTTGGACAGAGGTATGATAAAATTTTTAAAGTTATATACTATGCTAGTAAAACTCTAAATAATGTTGAAATTAACTATACTGTTACAGAAAAAGAATTATTAGCAATTGTATATGCTTTTGATAAATTTAGATCTTATTTAATTGGAACTAAATATATTGTGCATACTGATCACTCTGCTATAAAATATTTAATGCAAAAGAAGGATACCAAACCAAGATTAATCAGATGGATATTACTGATGCAAGAATTTGATTTTGAAAAAATTAATAGAAAGGGAACTGATAATCAAATTGCAGATCATTTTTCAAGATTAGAATATTGCGAATTATCAGACACTGACAATGAAATTACAACGGTTTTTCTAATGAACAACTGTATAATATAAATGAGTGGAAAATACCTTGGTACGCTGATATAGTTAATTATATTGTAAGTGATATTTTTCCACCAATGCTAACTCTGCAACAATAGAAAAATTCATTCATGATGCTAAAACATATTTTTGGGATGAACCATATTTATATAAGCAATGTAAGGATTTCATTATTAGAAGATGTGTGCCTTATGAAGAAACCAAACAGATCATCCAAAAATGTCACGATTCAGAATTTGGAGGACATTTTGGAACTGATAAAATTGCTTATAAAATTTTACAATTTGGATTTTATTGGCCTACTCTTTTTAAAGATGTTTATAGATATATCAAAACTTGTGATAAATGCCAACGAGTAGGTAATATATCTAGAATAAATGAAATGCCTCTAAATTTTATATTAGAAGTTGAAATTTTTGATGTTTGGGGACTAGATTTCATGGGACCATTTATTCCTTCATTTGGAAACTCATAAATATTAGTTGTTGTTGATTATGTTTCTAAATGGATTGAAGCATAGGCCTTATCTCGTTGTGATGCTAAGAGTGTTTCAAAATTTTTAATGAAAAATATTTTCACAAATACGGAATGCCGAGAGTGATTATCACTAACGGAGGATCCCATTTTAGGAATAAATATATTCACAAATTAGTAGAAAAAATCAACATTATTCATAAAATTTTGACTTCTTATCATCCAAAAACTAGTGGATTAGCGAAAGTTTATAATCGAGAAATTAAACAAATTTTAAAAAAAACTGTAAACCACTAATAGATTAGATTGGTCTACAAGACTAGACAACGCATTATGGGCATACAAGATTGCTTATAAAACCACGACTGGAATGACTCCTTACAGACTTATTTATGGAAAGACTTGTCACTTACCAGTTGAATTAGAGCATAAAGCATATTGGGCGATTAAAGAATTTAATTATAATTTAAAAGATGCTGGTGAGAAGAGATTGTTGTAGATTAATGAATTAGAGGAATTAAGGAATGAATCCTATAATAATGATAGAATTTATAAAAAGAAAAATGAAATTATGGCATGATCGAGAAGATTAACCAAAAAAATTTTGAACTAGGATAAGAAGTTTTACCTTATAATACAAGGTTGAAATTATTTCTGGGAAATTGAAATCTCGATGGTTAGGACCTTTCACTATAACTCAAATATTTACATACGAAGCTGTAGAAATTGAAGATTCAAAGACTCGACACAGAATTAAAGTAAATGGACAGATTAAAACCATATTTTGATGGAAGAAGACTAAATTTTAAAGAGGTTTTTAATGCTCAGTCAACTTGATTAATAACCTGAATAGGTCGGGCTGACGACGTTAAACCAAGCGCTTTGTGGCGAGCATGACCCATAGTAATCTTTATTTATGTATAATGATGGTATATTTATTTGATTTATTAATAATTATGATATAAAATGAATTCTACTACACATATTTATCTTTAAAATCATCACGATATTGGATCCATAGAAAAATTGGAAAACATTTAGACCAGAGCAAAACTGGGAAATTTTTGCCTTAGCCGCCGACGACGAGATCGATGTCGCCGACAGCGAGTTCTGCCTCCAAAATTTAGTTTATTTTATTTTAAGAATCGCGCCGATGGCGAGATCATTACCGCCGACGGTGAGATCGATGAAAGAGCGATTTAGGGAGTTATTTCGACGATTTTTGACAAATCTAAGTGTTTTTACTCTTTAAACGCCTAGAACTCAAACTCAAAACCATCTTCTTCTTAAAAATGATTTGAAACTCCACAAAAACTCATCATTATGGCATCCAATCACCTTGAAATCCCTAGAACTCGAGTGTTCAATCGAAGAAAATTTGTCAGTTATGAGGCTCGACGAATCTTCAACAAAGTTATGATGAAAAAGAGACTGATCAAAGAAAGAGGATTCATGAATAGAGGAATGAAAAATTCGACAACGCCTATTGAAGAGATGATTGTGCGATGAGGTTGGGAGGTATTAAGCTATACAACTTCTGCAGTAGTCATCCCTGTGGTAAAATAATTCTACTCCAATCTTCACGGAATCAACAATGGAAACGTCTATGTGCGAGGCAGATGGGTAACCTTCACTCATTCTAGAATTAATGAATTCAATTGAGAATACACCTGTTTGCCTTTACTCCAACTTTGTTCCTACAAGAAATAATATGAATGAGATCTATCAATATTTGACTGATGAAGTGGAAGATTGGGAAACGAGAGAAGACAGGTATGTTAGCTTTTCTACATCACTTCTAAACCCCGTCTCTAAACATTGACACTTCTTTATTTCTTCAAAATTTTTACCCACTATGAGGGTAAATAATGTTTCTAAGGAATGTTCAACTCTGAATTACTGTATTCAAGCGAGATTACCATCAATGTTGGTTCAATTATTGTGAAGTCTGCTTTAGACCTGATTGTTCATAGATCAATTTATGGGCTTGGACATCCTTCAATAATTTTTGCACTATGCGGTCAGTACCAAGTTTCATATGAAGCCTGGTAAAAGGTAATTTTGCCTTGGAAGCCTTTAGATTCAACTGATATGTTTCCTACTCTGGATAACAATAATGAGACAGCCATTATTATGGATCAAGCATCTCAAAATTCTTTTTCAATCAGGCCCTTTACTGATAAAACTAATCCGATCTTATGAAAACTCAAAGGAATGGAAAAAGAGGTACAAAACGTGATGACAGACCACAAGAAAATGTTTTAAGAAATTTATACCAATTTTATATGAAGTTGCACTTTAAAGAAAGGTATTTTTATGTTTTATTGCAGGAATGAAGATTTGTAGGTAATGGGAGCAAAAAGAGAAAAAAAGGAGCGAATGTGGAACAAAAAAACTAAAATAGATGAAAATTGAACTAACTCGCCGACGGTGAGGAATAATTGCTAACGGCGAAATTTTCCCGAAAATTTTAAATATATTATATAGGAGCCCTCCGACGGCGAGATCAAGCCCGCCGACAGCGAGCCTTAGCGGTTAGCCATTGTTCTAGAAGCCTACCGATGGCGAGATCGAGCCCGTCGACGGCGAGAATGTCGGTTCAAGACAAATACATTGAATCTGGATGCTTTTTGAAGAGATGCTTAAGCAACCTTTGGATATATTCTTTCCTCTGGACAAAATTGTAGTCATAATGTGTTCTCTAGTAGTGTCTTTAGTGAGAGTTAGTGTTTTATTTAGTGTCTTGGTGAGTCTTTTTAATTAAGTGTGGTGTACAAGAAGGAAGAGTCAAAGGAACTTCAAGGAGTCTGATTGGGGAGAAGATTCAATATAAGTTTTTTTGTTTATTGTTTTATAACGTTAAATGAAATCCAAGTTTTTTGTTATTCTTCCTATGCATTCTGAGTAGTTTTCTGTCTTTCTCCTTGTTTTTGAGATTTGGTGAAATGAAGAACTAAATCAGTTGTACCTAAAAATATTAAATAAAATTGTGATAATATTTACTTAAATATTAATTTACTTTCAATTTGGCCAATTGAATTGTTAACATACGTTGAATTATCAATTATAGTAAAGATTACATCCGAGATTCAGGGAAGTTAAAAGCCTTGGAAGGAGGGTACAAATAAATAGGGAAATATTAATTATCTGGCGTAGAATTGAACATTTTAGTGCGACAGACTAAAATATTCAATTCGGTCCTATCGTTCGGGAGCTGAAGTGTAGATATTAGCCCTCAGGCGAGGGGAACAAGGGAGCTCTAAAGTGGCAGCCAGTATCCTCCCAGCCTAGCCGCAGATTGAGTAACCAAACATAGGACTAGTCAATGTTCTTTGCACCTGGACCAACGGGTAAAGAATAGGAATGCTCCTATTTGGTACAATATAATTCTAACTAATTTAATTATTTATTCACTTAATTCTCTTAACAAGGAGAAATATACTTTTCAAAATTATAATCTTTTATTTAATCTTTAAGAAATAGAGTTTAGTATAAGCATTCGTTATTTCTGTATACTAGATTAGTAATTGCATTTGTTGAAATTAGTCCTTAAGTCTCTAACTTCCCTGTGGGATCAATATCTAGGACTCAATTAGAGCCATTTAATACTTAAACGATACATATACTTGCGTTGATAAAAGGGGAGGGAGCACAATTGCTATTTTACTTTGAAAAACATTTATAACATTTATAAAAGCTTAACCAACATATACACCCTTCACTTTCTGCGCTGCTCTCCCCCGAGGTTGTTAAGTTTTTGGCATCATTGCCGGGGAAGTAGAGTAATTATTAAAGTTAATTGATAAAATAATTATTAAAGATAATTACAAGAGTAACAAACTTTTTTTAAAATCTACTTAAAAATTGTATGCGTAAATTTGGAATCAAAAGTTTAATCCCTTACGATTCAGAATTAGAGCTCACTATTAAAAGAATTAGAAAACAAAAAAGAGATATTATAAATTTAACTCAAATGGCAAATAATCCAGAAATTGAAAATATAAACCAACCAAGACCTTTAAGAGATTACGCTAACCCTACATTATATGAAATTCACTTAACTATCAAAAACCCTGATGTAGGGGCTAATTCATTCGAGTTTATACCTGCAATTATCCAAATGGCACAGTATAATCAATTTAGTAGTTCACCAAACGAAGATCCTAATTTACATCTTGCTAGTTTTTTAGAACTATGTGCTACTTTTAACTATACGGAGTATCTAATGACGCTGTTAGACTTAGGCTTTTTCCTTTTTCTTTAAGGGATAAGGCTAAGATGTGGTTAAATTCTTTAGCACCTGGATCTATTAAAACTCGGGGAGAATTATCACAAAAATTTCTATCCAAAATTTTTCCTCCTTCAAAAACTGCAAAGCTTAGAAATGACATAACTTCTTTTAGTCAGTTTGACGGAGAATCAATATACGAACCTTGAGAAAGATTTAAAGATCTTCTAAGGAAATGCCCACATCATGCATTACCAGATTGGTTAATTAAACAAACTTTTTATAATGGATTAGTAGGATCTCTTAGATCTATTAGAGATGCTGCTGCTGAAGGATCATTAATGTCCAAACCATTTGATGAGGCTTATTCATTAATTGAAGAAATGGCTACCAATAATTTTCAATGGCATTCTGAAAGTTTAAATCCAAAAAAATTAGCCAGTATACATGAATCCGATGCAATTTCTATGTTAGCTTCTCAAATTGTTGCTATATCCAAGAAATTAGATCATTATGGAATGAATTATTCTCCTAATATAATAGAAGAAAATTCATCTGGACAACTTATAGATGCTCAATCTTCATATGAAACTTTAAATGCTATTAATAATAGACCCAATAATCCTTATGTAAATTATTATAACCCTGGTTGGAAGAACCATCCAAATTTTAATTGAAATAACAACTCTGCTAATTAGTAATGGATGAACAACTCAGTAAACCCATTAGGAAATCTATCTAACAAAGGAAATTCTAATTATAAACCTTCTTATCCACCTGGATTTAATAATAACTCTCAATTTAAGGATAAGAAGTTATCTATGGAAGAATTAATATTAAATATGGGTCACCATTTGCAAAATCAAGGTAATCAGTTACAAATTCAAGGAAACCAATTAAAAAATCAAGGCATTGCAATTAAAAATATTGAAACTCAACTTGGACAAACCAGACCTAATGACCTACACTGTTGACCCCATAGGTCACCCTTATGACCTAAAAAGTCAACATTGGTCAAATTGGTCAAACCAGACCTAATGACCTACACTGTTGACCCCATAGGTCAACCCTATGACCTGAAAAGTCAACATTGGTCAAATTGGTCAAACCAGACTTAGTGACCTACACTGTTGACCCCATAGGTCACCCCTTTTGACCTAAAAAGTCAACTTTGGTCAAACTGGTCAAACCAGACCTAATGACCTACACTGTTGACCCCATAGGTCAACCCTATGACCTAAAAAGTCAACTTTGGTCAAACTGGTCAAACCAGACCTAATGACCTACACTGTTGACCCCATAGGTCAACCCTATGACCTAAAAGTCAACTTTGGTCAAACTGGTCAAACCAGACCTAATGACCTACCCTGTTGACCCCATAGGTCAACCTTATGACCTAAAAAGTCAACTTTGGTCAAATTGGTCAGACCAGACCTAATGACCAGTCCTGTTGACCCATAAATCAACCTTTTAACCCACTAACACATTTAAAACACCACAATGACTAAATCACAAGAATTGGACATCTTAAAGTCAATTTGATCAATTTGGGCTAACTTGGGTCAACCCAAGTCAAAATTGGTCAACACTTATCTATTTTAATTAAAATAGATAAAAATGACATAAAAATAACAAAATTAATCAAATAGTTAATTTCAAAATTATTTTGATTAATTAAAATGATTAATGATTTAATTTTCAACATTTTGATTAAATGACATAATTAAAATGAAAATTAAATTAAAAATCAAAAAATGACATAAAATGACAAAAATAAATAATTAATTAATTTGAAATCATTTTCAATTAGTAAATTGATTAATCAAATAATTTCCACCAATTTTAATTAATTAAAAAGATTAATTAAAATGGAAATTAAAGGGGGGATAAAAATACAAGTGGGCTCTTCATATTTAATTGGGCTAATTCATTTTAAAAGCCTCTTTAACATATAAAAAGTCCATTTTAAAGTTCATTTTAAAGCCCATCCTAAAACCCATCCTAAAGCCCATCATCCATGGCTTAACCCCATGGTTATGCATGGAATGAGGTGTCATCACCTCCCTCATTCCCTCCTTAAGGTGGCCGGCCAACATAGGTCAAAAAATGACCACCACCGAAGCCACCCAATAAGGAGAAAACCTCACATGTAACCCCTCTTTACCATGGTAAATGGTGATGATGAAGGCTAGGCTATAGGCTAGGTTATTTGTCATCACTTCTTAAGCTCATGGATTGAGTTGTAAGCTCCTTAGCAAGCCTAACAACAGCTTACAAGTAACCTCCCACAATGGCCAATGGACAAGAGGCAAAGAGATGAAATTCATCATGAAATACTTAGAGAGAAAAATCTAAGCTTATCTCCTGCCAATTGATCATCCAATCAGCATGTAGGGGAGATAAGTAATGCCTAAGAACAACCTAAGGCAAGCCAACTCCATCATTTGGCTATAAATAGAGCCCTTGGACGAAACTAGCAAAGGAGGAAGAAAATATTTAGTGAGACCTATAGGCTGCCCAAATCCTCCTGCTCCCAACATAAAAGTTCTTCCTAAGAGTCCCCACTATCTTTTAGGAGTGAAACCCAGCCATAGATCTAACCCATTTGGGCCAATTTGAGCCATTTTCAAAATCAGCCCAAATTAGGACCAATTCCCAAATTCCTCTCCAACCATGACTTTTGGAACAAATTGCTACTTCCACAATCTTCTCTTGGGGTCCAAGAAGACAACCATAGGGTCTGATCTGACTTGATCCACTTGTGGCCAAGGTATGGAATTTATATTTGCAAAATAATTCATGTTTTTAATAAATCATGTATTTTGCTAGTTCAAAAGCATATCATCACCATATGGATTGATACTACATGTCTAGATAAGCATTTAAAAAAAAAATCACTCAATTTCATCAAGAAATGAGTGAGATATTAACGTTTGAAGTTCAATGGCTACGGAATTTCGGGATTAAATCCCGAATTTTCTGCGCCGTCCGATCCGACGCCTTTGGAACGGAAGGCGCAGATCTGCGTCGAACAGAGCCCCACAGTCCGACCGCTGCACCGGATCTTTCAGCCCGTTCGACGCGTTCGAGGACACCCGTCGAATGGGCGTGAGTTCGGCGGTGCGATATTAAAAAAAAAAAATTTTAATCCCTTAAACTTCAAAAATTCATATCTCTTTAACCAGAGTTCCTAAAAATAAAATAAAAATACTTCTGGAAAGCTCTTGAAGAGAAGAAAATTATGAGACCAAAATCATAATTTTATTCTTAGTATTTAATTTTTAATTAATTAAATACTCTCTGGAGTATTTTAATTATTAAAAATTATTTATAAATCAAAAAAATATGAAACTTTGAGGCATTTATATTAGTGAGTATAATTAAGTGTGTTGTAAAAGAAGGAAGAGTTAGAGGAACTATAAGGAGTCTGCTTGAAGAGAAGATTTGAGATAAGTTTTTGTTTATTGTTTTATAGCTTTAAATGAAATCTAAATTTTGTGTTATTCTTCCTATGCATTCTGAGTAGTTTTCTCTGTCTTTCTCCTTGTTGTTGAGATTTTGTGAAATGGAAATTTGAATTAGTTGTGCCTTAAATATCAAATAAAAATTGTGATAATCTTTTAATGAAAACCTAATTTACTTTCAATCTGGCCAATTGAACTGTTAAAATATGTTGAATTATTAACTATAGTAAAGATTACATCCAAAATTTAGAGAATTCAAAAGCCTTGAAAGGAGGGTGCAAATAAATAGGGAAATATTAAATACCGGGTGTAGAATTGAATATTTTAGTGTGACAGACTAAAATCTTCAATTCAGTCCTATTGTTTGGGAGCTGAAGTGTAGATGTTAGCCCTCAGGCGAGGGGAATGTGTGAGCTCTGAAGTGAGAGCCGGTATCCTCCCAACCTAACCGCAGATTCAGTAACCAAGCATAAGATTAGTCAATGTTCTTTATGCCTAGACCAAAGGGTAAAGAATAAGAATGCTCTTATTTGACACAATATAATTCTAACTAATTTATTTATCCACTCACGTAATTCTCTTAACAAGGAGAAAGATACTTTTTCTAAATTTTAATCTTCCATTCAAAAATTAAGTAATAGAAGTTAGTATAAGTGTTCTTTATTTCCTTATACTAGATAAAAATTGCATATGCTAAAATTAGTTCTTAATCTCTAACTTCCCTGTGGGATCTATATCTAGGACTTCATTAGAGCCTTTTATTACTTGAACGATACGTATACTTACTTAGATACAAAAGGGGTACATTTGTTATTTTTACCTTATTAAAAATTTATATAATTATAAGGCTCGCAACATATTTACATTACGCCCCTCAACTTGTTGTGTAGCGGTTAAGTTTTGGCGCCGTTGCTGGGAAGTAAAGTAATTATTAAGGTAATTAACGAAATAAAGATAATTACTAAAGTAACAGATTATTTTAAATTTATAAGTTGTTTATGCGTAAATTTAGAACCGAAAGTTTAACACTTTACGATTCAGAATTAGAGCGCACTATTAAAAGAATTAGAAAACAGAAAAAAGAAATTATAAATTTAAATCAAATGGCAAATAATCCAGAAATTGAAAATTCAAATCAACTAAGACCTTTAAGAGATTACGCTAACCATACATTAGATGAAATTCACTCAACTATCCAAAATCTTGATGTAGCGGCTAATTTATTCGAGCTTAAACCTGCAATTATCCAAATGGTACAAAATACTTAATTTAGTGGTTCACCAAACGAAGATCCTAATTAACATCTTGCTAGTTTTTTGGAACTTTGTGCTACTTTTAGATATGATGGAGTATCTAATGATGTTGTTAGACTTAGGTTTTTTCCTTTTTTTAAAGGGATAAGGCTAAGATGTGTTTAAATTCGTTAGCACCTGGATCTATTAGAACTTGGGGAGAATAATCACAAAAATTTCTATCCAATCACTTTCCTCCTTCAAAAATTGCAAAGCTTAGAAATGACATAACATCTTTTAGTCAGTTTGACGGAGAATCAATATAAAAAGCTTGGGAGAGATTTAAAGATCTTCTTAGGAAATGGCCACATCATGCGATACCAGATTGGTTAATTATACAAACTTTTTATAATGGATTAGTAGGATCTCTTAGAACTATTTTAGATGTTGTTGCTGGAGGTTCATTAATGTCAAAACCATTTGACGAGGCTTATTCATTAATTGAAGAAATTGCTACCAACCATTTTTAATGGCTTTTTGAAAGGTTAAATCCTAAAAAGAATATAGCTAGTATCCATGAATCTGATGCAATATCTATGTTAGCTTCTCAGATTGCTGCTATATCTAAGAAATTAGATCATTTTGGAATGAATTATTCTCCAACTATAATAGAAGAAAATTCATCTGGACAACTTATAGATGCTCAATCTTCATATGAGACTTTAAATGCTATTAATAATAGACCTAATAATCCTTATGCAAATTATTATAACCCTGGTTGGAAGAACCATTCAAATTTTAATTGGAATAACAACTCTGCTAATCATCAATGGATGAACAACTCAGTGAATCCATTAGGAAATTTGTGTAACCAAGGAAATTCTAATTATAAACCTTCATATCTACTTAGATTTAATAATAACTCTCAAATTAAGGGAAAAAAGCTATCTATGGAAGAATTAATATAAATATGGGTCAGCATTTGCATAATCAAGGAAATCAGCTACAAATTCAAGGGAACCTATTACAAAATCAAGGAACTGCGATTAAAAATATTGAAACTCAACTTGGGCATATCGCTATCGCACTTAATAATAGAATTCACGAAACTTTTCCTAGTAATGTGGAAATAAATCCTAAAGACCAAGGAAAAGAATAAAATCAATGCGATACAATTACGAAGTGGAAAAGAGTTAGAAACAAGAATACAGAAAGAAACAGAAAGTGAAAAAGAGAAAGTGGAAACTGAAAAATAGAAGGATCAACAAGATCAAAATTTAGAATATCCACTAATACCTATGAAAATTTATGTAGAAAAACCACCACCACCATTCCCTTAGCGATTAAAGCAACATAAAAAGGATAAGCAATTTTCTAAATTTCTTGAAATCCTGAAGAAATTAACGGTGAACATTCCTTTTGTAGAAGCATTAGAACAAATGCCTAATTATGTGAAGTTTATGAAAGATATTTTAAACAAGAAGAGAAAGTTCACAGATAATGAAACTGTGGCACTTAGCGAAGAGTGTAGTGTAATTATTCAGAAAAAGCTTCCTGAGAAATTAAAAGATCCTGGTAGTTTCACTATACCTGGTAATATTGAAAAAAAAATTTATGAAAAAGCTTTATGTGACTTAGGAGCCAGTATCAATCTTATGCCTCAATCAATTTTTAAAAGATTAGGATTGGGAGAAGTCTCACCTACTTCAGTAACTCTTCAGTTAGCCGATCATTCAGTCACATATCCTAAAGGAGTTATTGAAGATGTGTTAGTAAAAGTGGATAAATTTAACATTCTTGTGGATTTTATTGTTTTAGATATGGAGGAAGATAAAGAAATACCCATAATTTTAGGAAGACCATTCTTAGCTACTGGAAGAGCTATGATTGACGTTCAAAAAGGAGAATTAACTATGAGAGTAAACGATCAAGAAGTAACTTTCAACATAGCAAAATCAATGAAATATCCTGCTATTGAAAGAGATGATGAATGTTTTCGAATGAAAATTCTTGAACATCAACAAAATAAACATTTTAAAGAAAACTTTGAAGATAAATCAGAAATAGAAAATATAGAATTGATTGAAGAAGCAAACAATGAAGAATTAGACTATATACAAGAAAGATTTGAGATGATGGATATTAAGGAAAATGCTAAAAAGAATATAGTTCCGTCGATTATTAAACTGCCTGAAAATGAGTTAAAAATTTTACCTACTCATTTAAAATATGCATTTTTGGGTAACTCTTTAATCTTACCAGTTATTATATCGGCAAAATTAAATGAATTATAAGAGCAAAAACTTCTGGACACTTTAAAAAAGTATGAGAAAGCTTTTGGTTGGACCTTAGCAGATATTAAAGGAATGAGTCCTTCAATCTGTATGCACAGAATTATTTTGGATAATGAACATAAACCAAGAGTTGATCCCCAAAGGACATTAAACCTAATGATGAAAGATGTAGTCAAGAAAGAAATATTAAAGTGGTTAGATAATGGTATGATATATCATATTTCGGATAGTGCTTGGGTAAGCCCAATTCATTGTGTTTCTAAAAAAGGAGGAGCGACTGTTGAAACTAATGAAAATAATGATTTAATACCTATAAGACAATTTACTGGATAGCGTATATGTATTGATTATAGAAAATTGAATGCAGCCACCAGGAAAGATCACTTTCCTTTACCATTCCTAGACCAATTTTTGGATAGACTTGCTGGGCACAAATACTTTTGTTTTTTAGATGGATATACTGGCTATCATCAAATTCCTATTACTCCTGAGGATCAAGAGAAAACTACATTTACCAGTCCTTATGGAACATTTGCTTTTCAAAGAATGCCTTTTGGATTATGTAATCACTTGCAACATTCCAGAGATGTATGATGTCTATATTTAGTAAATTAATTGATGATGGAATAGAAGTATTTATGGATGATTTCTCGGTATTTGGAACATCATTTGAAATATGCTTGGATCAACTTGAAAAAGTCTTAGAGCTATGCGAAAAAACTAATTTAGTTCTAAATTAGGAGAAATGTCAATTTATGGTTGCAGGATGAATTGTATTAGGGCATAAAATTTCAGAAAATGGCATGGAAGTAGACCCTGCAAAAATTCAAGTTATAACTAAATTACCACCTCCTACTACAGTGAGAGGGGTAAGAAGTTTTCTTGGATATGCCAGATTTTATAGACGCTACATAAAAGATTTTTCAAAAATTACTAAACCTCTATGCCAACTTTTATAAAAAGACAAGAAATTTGAATTCAATACAGAATGCTTAAATGCTTCTAAAATATTGAAAGATAAATTAAACACAGCACCTATAATAGTTTCACCTGATTGGGAGAAACCATTTGAACTTATGTGTGATGCTAGTGATTATGCTTATAGGAGTCATTCTTGGACGAGAGGTATGATAAAATTTTTAAAGTTATATCACTATGCTAGTAAAACTCTAAATAATGTTGAAATTAACTATCTTGTTACGAGAAAAAGAATTATTAGCAATTGTATATGATTTTGATAAATTTAGATCTTATTTAATTGGAACTAAATATATTGTGCATACTGATCACTCTGCTATAAAATATTTAATGCAAAAGAAGGATACCAAACCAAGATTATTCAGATGGATATTACTGATGCAAGAATTTGATTTTGAAAAAACTAATAGAAAGAGAACTGATAATCAAATTGCAGATCATTTTTCAAGATTAGAATATTGCGAATTATCAGACACTGACAATGAAATTACAATAGTTTTTCTAATGAACAACTGTATAATATAAATGAGTGGAAAATAACTTGGTACGCTGATATAGTTAATTATATTGTAAGTGATATTTTACCATCAATGCTAACTCTGCAACAACAGAAAAATCCATTCATGATGCTAAAACATATTTTTGGGATGAACCATATTTATATAAGCAATGTAAGGATTTCATTATTAGAAGATGTTCTGCCTTATGAAGAAACCAAACAGATCATCCAAAAATGTCACGATTTAGAATTTGGAGGACATTTTGGAACTGATAAAATTGCTTATAAAATTTTACAATTTAGATTTTATTGGCCTACTCTTTTTAAATATGTTTATAGATATATCAAAACTTGTGATAAATGCCAACAAGTAGGTAATATATCTAGAATAAATGAAATGCCTCTAAATTTTATATTAGAAGTTGAAATTTTTGATGTTTGGGGACTAGATTTCATGGGACCATTTATTCCTTCATTTGGAAACTCATATATATTAGTTGTTGTTGATTATGTTTCTAAATGGATTGAAGCATAGGCCTTATCTCGTTGTGATGCTAAGAGTGTTTCAAAATTTTTAATGAAAAATATTTTCACAAATACGGAATGCTGAGAGTGATTATCACTAACGGAGGATCCCATTTTAGGAATAAATATATTCACAAATTAGTAAAAAAAATCAACATTATTCATAAAATTTTGACTTCTTATCATCCACAAACCAGTGGATTAGCTAAAGTTTCTAATCGAGAAATTAAAAGAATTTTAGAAAAAATTGTAAACCACTAATAGATTAGATTGGTCTACAAGACTAGACACTGCATTATGGGCATACAGGATTGCTTATAAAACCACGACTGGAATGACTCCTTACAGACTTATTTATGGAAAGACTTGTCACTTACCAGTTGAATTAGAGCATAAAGCATATTGGGTGATTAAAGAATTTAATTATAATTTAAAAGATGCTGGTGAGAAGAGATTGTTGTAGATGAATGAATTAGAGGAATTAAGGAATGAATCCTATAATAATGATAGAATTTATAAAGAGAAAAATGAAATTATGGCATGATCAGAAGATTAACCAAAAAAATTTTGAACTAGGATAAGAAGTTTTACCTTATAATACAAGGTTGAAATTATTTCCTGGGAAATTGAAATCTCGATGGTTAGGACCTTTCACTATAACTCAAATATTTACATACGAAGCTGTAGAAATTGAAGATTCAAAGACTGGACACAGATTTAAAGTAAATGGACACAGATTAAAACCATATTTTGAAGGAAGAAGACTAAACTTTAAAGAGGTTTTAATGCTCAGTCAACTTGATTAATAACCTGAATAGGTCGGGCTGACGACGTTAAACCAAGCGCTTTGTGGCAGGCAACTCATAGTAATCTTTATTTATGTATAATGATGGTATATTTATTTGATTTATTAATAATTATGATATAAAATGAATTCTACTACACATATTTATCTTTAAAATCATCACGATATTGGATCCATAGAAAAATTGGAAAACATTTGGACCAGAGCAAAACTGGGAAATTTTTGCCTTAGCCGCCGACGGCGAGATCGATGCCGCCGACAGCGAGTTCCGCCTCCAAAATTTATTTTATTTTATTTTAAGAATCCCGCCGACGGCGAGATCATTACTGCCGACGATGAGATCGGTGAAAAAGCGGTTTAGGGAGTTATTTCGACGATTTTTGACAATTCTAAGTGTTTTTACTCTTTAAACGCCTAGAACTCGAACTCAAAACCATCTACTTCTTAAAAATGATTTGAAACTCCACAAAAACTCATCATTATGGCATCCAATCACCTTGAAATCCCTAGATCTCAAGTGTTCGATCGAAGAAAATTTGTCGGTTATGAGGCTCGACGAATCTTCAACAAAGTTATGATGAAAAAGAGACTGATCAAAGAAAGAGGATTCATGAATAGAGGAATGAAAAATTCGACAACGCCTATTGAAGAGATGATTGTGCGATGAGGTTGGGAGGTATTAAGCTATACAACTTCTGCAGTAGTCATCCCTGTGGTAAAATAATTCTTCTCCAATCTTCACGGAATCAACAATGGAAACGTCTATGTGCGAGGCAGATGGGTAACTTTCACTCATTCTAGAATTAATGAATTCAATAGAGAATACACCTGTTTGCCTTTACTCCAACTTTGTTCCTACAAGAAATAATATGAATGAGATCTATCGATATTTGACTGATGAAGTGGAAGATTGGGAAACGAGAGAAGACAGGTATGTTAGCTTTTCTACATCACTTCTAAACCCCGTCTCTTAACATTGACACTTCTTTATTTCTTCAAAATTTTTACCCACTATGAGGGTAAATAATGTTTCTAAGGAATGTGCAATTCTGAATTACTATATTCAAGCGAGATTACCATCGATGTTGGTTCAATTATTGTGAAGTCTGCTTTAGGCCTGATTGTTCATAGATCAATTTATGGGCTTGGACATCCTTCAATAATTTTTGCACTATGCAGTCAGTACCAAGTTTCATATGAAGCCTGGGAAAAGGTAATTTTGTCTTGGAAGCCTTTAGATCCAACTGATATGTTTCCTACTCTGGATAACGATAATGAGACAGCCATTATTATGGATCAAGCATCTCAAAATTCTTTTTCAATCAGGCCCTTTACTGATAAAACTAATCCGATCTTATGAAAACTCAAAGGAATGGAAAAAGAGGTACAAAACGTGATGACAGACCACAAGAAAATGTTTTAAGAAATTTATACCAATTTTATATGAAATTGCACTTTAAAGAAAGGTATTTTTTATGTTTTATTGCAGGAATGAATATTTGTGGGTAATGGGAGCAAAAAGAGAAAAAAAGGAGCGAATCTGGAAAAAAAAAACTAAAATAGATGAAAATTGAACTAACTCGCCGACGGCGAGGAATAATCTGCTGACGGTGAGATTTTCTCGAAAATTTTGAATATATTATAAAGGAGCCCTCCGACGGCAAGATCGAGCCCGCCGACAGCGAGCCTTAGCGGTTAGCCATTGTTCTAGAAGCCTACCGATGGCGAGATCGAGCCCGTCGACGGCGAGAATGTCGGTTCAAGCCAAATACATTGAATCTGGATGCTTTTTGAAGAGATGCTTAAGCAACCTTTGGATATATTCTTTCCTCTGGCCAAAATTGTAGTCATAGTGTGTTCTCTAGTAGTGTCTTTAGTGAGAGTTAGTGTTTTATTCAGTGTCTTGGTGAGTCTTTTTAATTAAGTGTGTTGTACAAGAAGGAAGAGTCAAAGGAACTTCAAGGAGTCTGCTTGGGGAGAAGATTCGATATAAGTTTTTTTGTTTATTGTTTTATAACGTTAAATGAAATCCAAGTTTTTTGTTATTCTTCCTATGCATTCTGAGTAGTTTTCTTTGTCTTTCTCATTGTTGTTGAGATTTGGTGAAATGAAGAACTAAATCAGTTGTACCTAAAAATATTAAATAAAATTGTGATAATATTTACTTAAATATTAATTTACTTTCAATTTGGCCAATTGAATTGTTAACATACGTTGAATTATCAATTATACTAAAGATTACATCCGAGATTCAGGGAAGTTACAAGCCTTGGAAGGAGGGTACAAACAAATAGGGAAATATTAATTATCTGGCGTAGAATTGAACATTTTAGTGCGACAGACTAAAATATCCAATTCGGTCCTTTCGTTTGGGAGCTGAAGTGTAGATGTTAGCCCTCAGGCGAGGGGAACAAGGGAGCTCTAAAGTGGCAGCCGGTATCCTCCCAGCCTAGCCGCAGATTCAGTAACCAAACATAGGACTAGTCAATGTTCTTTGCACCTGGACCAAAGGGTAAAGAATAGGAATGCTCCTATTTGGCACAATATAATTCTAACTAATTTAATTATTTATTCACTTAATTCTCTTAACAAGGAGAAATATACTTTTCAAAATTATAATCTTTTATTTAATCTTTAAGAAATAGAGTTTAGTATAAGCATTCGTTATTTCTGTATACTAGATTAGTAATTGTATTTGTTGAAATTAGTCCTTAAGTCTCTAACTTCCCTGTGGGATCAATATCTAGGACTCCATTAGAGCCATTTAATACTTGAACGATACATATACTTCTGTTGATAAAAGGGGAGGGAGCATATTTGCTATTTTACTTTGAAAAACATTTATAACATTTATAAAAGCTTAACCAACATATACACCCTTCACTTTCTGCCCTGCTCTCCCCCGAGATTGTTAAGTTTTTGGCATCATTGCCGGGGAAGTAGAGTAATTATTAAAGTTAATTAATAAAATAATTATTAAAGATAATTACAAGAGTAACAAACTTTTTTTAAAATCTACTTAAAAATTGTATGCGTAAATTTGGAATCAAAAGTTTAATCCCTTGCGATTCAGAATTAGAGCGCACTATTAAAAGAATTAGAAAACAAAAAAGAGATATTATAAATTTAACTCAAATGGCAAATAATCCAGAAATTGAAAATATAAACCAACCAAGACCTTTAAGAGATTACGCTAACCCTACATTATATGAAATTCACTTAACTATCAAAAACCCTGATGTATGGGCTAATTCATTCGAGTTTAAACCTGAAATTATCCAAATGGCACAGTATAATCAATTTAGTAGTTCACCAAACGAAGATCCTAATTTACATCTTGCTAGTTTTTTAGAACTATGTGCTACTTTTAACTATATGGAGTATCTAATGACGCTGTTAGACTTAGGCTTTTTCCTTTTTCTTTAAGGGATAAGGCTAAGATGTGGTTAAATTCTTTAGCACCTGGATCTATTAAAACTCGGGGAGAATTATCACAAAAATTTCTATCCAAAAATTTTCCTCCTTCAAAAACTGCAAAGCTTAGAAATGACATAACTTCTTTTAGTCAATTTGACGGAGAATCAATATACGAAGCTTGAGAAAGATTTAAAGATCTTCTAAGGAAATGCCCACATCATGCATTACCAGATTGGTTAATTAAACAAACTTTTTATAATGGATTAGTAGGATCTCTTAGATCTATTAGAGATGCTGCTGTTGGAGGATCATTAATGTCCAAACCATTTGATGAGGCTTATTCATTAATTGAAGAAATGGCTACCAATAATTTTCAATGGCATTACGAAAGTTTAAATCCAAAAAAATAGCCGAGTATACATGAATCCGATGCAATTTCTATGTTAGCTTCTCAAATTGTTGCTATATCCAAGAAATTAGATCATTATGGAATGAATTATTCTCCTAATATAATAGAAGAAAATTCATCTGGACAACTTATAGATGCTCAATCTTCATATGAAACTTTAAATGCTATTAATAATAGACCCAATAATCCTTATGCAAATTATTATAACCCTGGTTGGATGAACCATCCAAAATTTAATTGAAATAACAACTC
This sequence comes from Papilionanthe hookeriana x Papilionanthe teres, assembly GCA_022702705.1. Classification (NCBI taxonomy): domain Eukaryota; kingdom Viridiplantae; phylum Streptophyta; class Magnoliopsida; order Asparagales; family Orchidaceae; genus Papilionanthe; species Papilionanthe hookeriana x Papilionanthe teres. The sequence continues at coordinate 50,708,362 of CM040429.1, read as the reverse complement.
TGCTAATTAGTAATGGATGAACAACTCAGTAAACCCATTAGGAAATCTATCTAACAAAGGAAATTCTAATTATAAACCTTCTTATCCACCTGGATTTAATAATAACTCTCAATTTAAGGATAAGAAGTTATCTATGGAAGAATTAATATTAAATATGGGTCACCATTTGCAAAATCAAGGTAATCAGTTACAAATTCAAGGAAACCAATTAAAAAATCAAGGCACTGCAATTAAAAATATTGAAACTCAACTTGGACATATCGCTACTGGACTTAATAATAGAATTCCTGGAACTTTTCCTAGTAATGTTGTTGACCTCATTTTACAATGGGTCAATACCTTTTGACCTAAAAAGTCAACATTGGTCAAACTGGTCAAAGCAGACCTAATGACCTACCCTGTTGACCCCATAGGTCACCCTTATGACCTAAAAAGTCAACTTTGGTCAAATTGGTCAAGCCAGACCAAATAACCTACCCTGTTGACCCCATAGGTCAACCTTTTGACCTAAAAAGTCAACATTGGTCAAATTGGTCAAACCAGATCTAATGACCTACACTGTTGACCCCATAGGTCACCCTTATGACCTAAAAAGTCAACTTTGGTCAAATTGGTCAAATCAGACCTAATGACCTACACTGTTGACCTCATAGGTCAACCTTCTGACCTAAAAAGTCAACATTGGTCAAACTGGTCAAACCAGACCTAATGACCTACACTGTTGACCCCATAGGTCAACCTTCTGACCTAAAAAGTCAACTTTGGTCAAACTGGTCAAACGAGACCTAGTGACCTACACTGTTGACCCCATAGGTCAACCTTCTGACCTAAAAAGTCAACATTGGTCAAAATGATCAAACCGGACCCGATGACCGACCACCGTTGACCCCATAGGTCACCCTTATGACCTAAAAAGTCAACTTTGGTCAAGGCGAGTCAAGCTGAGTCGAACCGGACTAATGACTACACTCGTTGACCTCATAGGTCACCCTTATGACCTAAAAAGTCAACATTGGTCAAATTGGTCAAACCAAACTTAGTAACCTACACTGTTGACCCCATAGGTCACCCCTATGACCTAAAAAGTCAACTTTGGTCAAACTGGTCAAACCAGACCTAATGACCTACACTGTTGACCCCATAGGTCAACCCTATGACCTAAAAAGTCAACATTGGTCAAATTGGTCAGACCAGACCTAATGACCAGTCCTGTTGACCCATAAATCAACCTTTTCACCCACTAACACATTTAAAACACCACAATGACAAAATCACAAGAATTGGACATCTTAAAGTTAATTTGATCAATTTGGGCTAACTTGGGTCAACCCAAGTCAAAATTGGTCAACACTTATCTATTTTAATTAAAATAGATAAAAATGACATAAAAATAATAAAATTAATCAAATAGTTAATTTCAAAATTATTTTGATTAATTAAAATGATTAATGATTTAATTTTCAACATTTTGATTAAATGACATAATTAAAATGAAAATTAAATTAAAAATCATAAAATGACATAAAATGACAAAAATAATCAATTAATTAATTTGAAATCATTTTCAATTAGTAAATTGATTAATCAAATAATTTCCACCAATTTTAATTAATAAAAAAAATTAATTAAAATGGAAATTAAAGGGGGTATGAAAATACAAGTGGGCTCTTCATATTTAATTGGGCTAATTCATTTTAAAAGCTTCTTTAACATATAAAAAGTCCATTTTAAAGTTCATTTTAAAGCCCATCCTAAAACCCATCCTAAAGCCCATCATCCATGGCTTAACCCCCATGGTTATGCATGGAATGAGGTGTCATCACCTCCCTCATTCCCTCCTTAAGGTGGCCGGCCAACATAGGTAAAAAAATGACCACCACCCAAGCCACCCAATAAGGAGAAAACCTCACATATAACCCCTCTTTACCATGGTAAATGGTGATGATGATGGCTAGGCTATATGCTAGGTTATGTGTCATCACTTCTTAAGCTCATGGATTGAGTTGTAAGCTCCTTAGCAAGCCTAACAACAGCTTACAAGTAACCTCCCACAATGGCCAATGGACAAGAGGCAAAGAGATGAAATTCATCATGAAATACTTAGAGAGAAAAATCTAAGCTTATCTCCTACCAATTGATCACCCAATCAGCATGTAGGGGAGATAAGTAATGCCCAAGAACAACCTAAGGCAAGCCAACTCCATCATTTGGCTATAAATAGAGCCCTTGGCCGAAACTAGCAAAGGAGGAAGAAAATATTTAGTGAGACCTATAGGCTGCCCAAATCCTCCTGCTCCCAACATAAAAGTTCTTCCTAAGAGTCCCCACTATCTTTTAGGAGTGAAACCTAGCCATAGATCTAACCCATTTGGGCCAATTTGAGCCATTTTCAAAATCAGCCCAAATGAGGACCAATTCCCAAATTCCTCTCCAACCATGACTTCTGGAACAAATTGCTGCTTCCACAATCTTCTCTTGGGGTCCAAGAAGACAACCATAGGGTCTGATCTGACTTGATCCACTTGTGGCCAAGGTATGGAATTTATATTTGCAAAATAATTCATGTTTTTAATAAATCATGTATTTTACTAGTTCAAAAGCGTATCATCACCGTATGGATTGATACTACATGTCTAGATGAGCATTTTAAAAAAAAAATCACTCAATTTCATCAAGAAATGAGTGAGATATTAATGTTTGAAGTTCAATGGCTACGGAATTTTGGGATTAAATCCAGAATTTTCTGCGCCGTCCGATCCGACGCCTTTGGAACGGAAGGCGCAGATCTGCGTCGAACAGAGCCCCGTGGTCTGACCGCTGCACCGGATCTTTTCGCCCGTTCGACGCGTCCGAGGAGACGCGTCGAATGGGCGTGAGTTCGGCGGCGCGATAAAAAAAAATTTTTTTTTAATCCCTTAAACTTCAAAAATTCATATCTCTTTAACCAGAGTTCCTAAAAATAAAATAAAAATACATCTGGAAAGCTCTTGAAGAGAAGAAAATTATGAGACCAAAATCATAATTTTATTCTTAGTATTTAATTTTTAATTAATTAAATACTCTCTAGAGTATTTTAATTATTAAAAATTATTTATAAATAAAAAAAATATGAAACTTTGAGGCATTTATCTTTATGTTCTTAGGGACCTTCCATAATTTTTCTAAGGACGAGAAAACATGCCTAGGATAATTTTCTTGAATTTTCAAATTTCTTTGTAATTATTTCAAATAATAATTATAAAAATTTGAAAATTAAGAAAATAAAAATACAAATGACTAGGAATGATAGGGCAACAAACAATGACCCTAGGAAAAATATTTCTAAGTCATAGAAACAATCTTGAATGACATTTGGAAATTTAGGGTTAAAAGCATTTATTAATTAAATAATTTTGATCCTAAAATGACCTTTTGTAAAATTGAACTATTTTCATCAACAATTTAAGTTTGAAAATGGTTCTAGCCTATGATTGGCTAATAATAAACCTCACTTGAGTCTAAAATGACAAGATTAGATTCAATTAAGGCTTAAAATGACATTTAAATCAATTAAACCTTACCTAAATTAGGTTTAATAAAAATCAAACTCCTTTAATTAAGTTTAAGGACACACTAAACTTAATTAACCAATTAAACCTTACCTAAATTAGGTTTAACAAAAATCAAACTCCTTTAATTAAGTTTAAGGACACACTAAACTTAATTAATCAATTAAACCTTACCTAAATTAGGTTTAATAAAAATTAAACTTCTTTAATTAAGTTTAAGGACACACTAAACATAATTAACCCATTAAACCTTACCTAAATTAGGTTTAATAAAAATTAAAATCTTTTTAATTAAGTTTAAAGACATATTAAACTTAATTAACACAGAACTAAACTCCCTTAATTAGGTTTAAAGACATACTAAACTTAATTAACCTCCTTAAACATAAGGTTTAATCAAACTTAAACCCTAATTAGGTCTAACCCTTGGACTGAATTAAACCATTAAGCCTTAACTAACTAAGGTTTAATCAAACTTAAACCCTAATTAGGTCTAACCCTTAGACCTAATTAAACCTTTAAGCCTTAACTAACTAAGGTTTAATCAAACTTAAACCCTAATTAGGTCTAACCCTTAGACCTAATTAAACCATTAAGCCTTAACTAACTAAGGTTTAATCATACCTAAACCCTAATTAGGTCTAACCCTTAGACCTAATTAAACCTTTAAGCCTTAACTAACTAAGAGTTATTCAAACTTAAACCCTAATTAGGTCTAACCCCTAGACCTAATTAAACCAATAAGCCTTAACTAACTAAGGTTTAATCATACCTAAACCCTAATTAGGTCTAACCCTTAGACCTAATTAAACCTTTAAGCCTTAACTAACTAAGGTTTAATCAAACTTAAACCCTAATTAGGTTTAACCCTTAGACCTAATTAAACCATTAAGCCTTAACTAACTAAGGTTTAATCAAACTTAAACCCTAATTAGGTCTAACCCTTAGACCTAATTAAACCATTAAGCCTTAACTAACTAAGGTTTAATCAAACTCAGACCAAACACTTAGGTTCAACCCACATTGAACCTAAACTAAACTTAAACCTAACTTAAGCCTGATCTACATTAGACTTAAGTCAAACCAAACTTAGGTTCAACCCATATTGAACCTAAATCAAACTTAAACCTAATCTAACTTGAGTCCAACCTAACTTGAACTCAAGTTAACCTAAACCTCAGGTTCAACCCACATTGAACCTAACCTAAACCCTAATCTAACTTGAGTCCAACCTAACTCGAACTCAAGTTAACCTAAACCTTAGGTACAAACCACATTGAACCTAACCTAAACCTAATCTAACTTGAGTCCAACCTAACTTGAACTCAAGTTAACCTAAACCTTAGGTTCAACCCACATTGAACCTAACCTAAGCCTAACCTAACTTGAGTCCAACCTAACTTGAACTCAAGTTAACCTAAACCTTAGGTTCAACCCACATTGAACCTAACCTAAGCCTAATCTAACTTGAGTCCAACCTAACTTGAACTCAAGTTAACCTAAACCTTAGGTTCAACCCACATTGAACCTAACCTAAACCTAATCTAACTTGAGTCCAACCTAACTTGAACTCAGGTTAACCTAAACCTTAGGTTCAACCCACATTGAACCTAACCTAAACCTAATCTAACTTGAGTCTAACCTAACTTGAACTCAAGTTAACCTAAACCTTAGGTTCAACCCACATTGAACCTAACCTAAACCTAATCTAACTTGAGTCAAATCTAACTTGAACTCAAGTTAACCTAAACCTTAGGTTCAACCCACATTGAACCTAACCTAAACCTAATCTAACTTGTGTCCAACCTAACTTAAACTCAAGTTAACCTAAACCTTAGGTTCAACCCACATTGAACCTAACCTAAACCTAATCTAACTTGAGTCCAACCTAACTTGAACCCATGTTAACCTAAACCTTAGGTTCAACCCACATTGAACCTAACCTAAACCTAATCTAACTTGAGTCCAACCTAACTTGAATTCAAGTTAACCTAAACCTTAGGTTCAACCCACATTGAACCTAACCTAAACCTAATCTAACTTGAGTCCAACCTAACTTGAACTTAAGTTAACCTAAACCTTAGGTTCAACCCACATTGAACCTAACCTAAACCTAATCTAACTTGAGTCTAACCTAACTTGAAATCAAGTTAACCTAAACCTTAGGTTCAACCCACATTGAACCTAACCTAAACCCAACCCAACTTAAACTCAAGTTAACCTAAACCTTAGGTTCAACCCACATCGAACCTAACTTAACTTGAAACCTTAGGTTCAACCCATATTGAACCTAACCTAAACTGAACTACACTTGAGTTCAATCCAACTAGAAACTAATTCAATCTAAGTCAAACCTTAACTTAGGTTCAACCCATATTGAACTTATATCGACCTTAAGTCTAGGATCAACCTGAATTGAATCTAACTTAACCTAAACTCAAAACTTAACTTAAGTTTAACCCATATTGAACTTAAGTCGACCTTAAGTCTAGATTCAACCTAACTTGAACTTAAGTCAAACATCAAACCTTAGGTTCAACCTGACATGAACCTAAGCCTAACCTAAACCAACTTAAGTCTAACCCATATTAGACTTAAGTCAAATCATACTTAGGTTTAACATGACATGAACCTAAGTCTAACCTAAACCAACTTAAGTCTAGCCCATATTAGACTTAAACCATACTTAGGTTCAACCTGACATAAACCTAAGTCTAACTTAAACCTAACTTAAGTCTAACCCATATTAGACTTAAGTCAAACCATACTTAGGTTCAACCTGACATAAACCTAAGTCTAACTTAAACCTAACTTAAGTCTAACGCATATTAGACTTAAGTCAAACCATAAATAGGATCAACCTGGCATGAACCTAAGTTTAACACAAACCTAACTTAAGTCTAACCTATATTAGACTTAAGTTAAATAATACTTAGGTTTAACATGACATGAACCTAAGTCTAACCTAAACTTAACTTAAGCTCAACTCATATTGAAACCTTAGGTTAAACTGACAGTGAACCTAACTCAGCTTAGCTTGACATAAACCTTAGGTTCAACATACATGAACCTAATCTTAACCTAACTTAAGTTCAACCTACATCGAACTTAAGTCCAAACCTAAACCTTAGGTTCGACTCAACTTGAACCTAAACCAAAACCTAACTTATGTTCAACCTACATTGAACTTAAATCCAAATCTAAACCTTAGGTTCAACCAACAATGAACCTAACTCTACTAAACTGAACATAAACCTTAGATTAAACCCTAATTGAATCTAAATCGACATAAACCTTAGGTTCAACCCAAATTGAATCTAAATCGACATAAACCTTAGGTTCAACCCAAATTGAATCTAAATCGACATAAACCTTAGATTCAATCCAAATTGAATTTAAATTGACTTAAACCTTAGATTCAACTCAAATTGAACCTAATCGATATAAACCTTAGATTCAACTCAAATTGAACCTAAATAGACATAAATCTTAGGTTCAACCCAAATTGAACATAAATTGATAAAATTGAACTCAAATCGACATAATCAACATAAATTTGACATTTCGAACATTTAATCGACAAAACCGACATAAATTTGACATTTCAAACATTTAATTGACAAAATCGACATAAATCTGACATTTCAAACAAAAATCAACATAACCGACATAAATTTGACATTTCAAATGAATATCGACATAATCGACATAAATTTGACATTTCAAACCAAAATCGACATAACCGACATAAATTTGATGTTGACATAATCAATGAAAATTTGACATTTCAAAAATAAAACAACATGATTAACATGAAGTTGACATTTCAAAATAACTTGACATTCAAAAAAATATTCTGTGACATTATTTATGACAATATTTTCTTTGCAGGATGAAGGCAAGAAATTCCGTTTAGATTTTCTTTGCATGTTTTAGGGTGTGCTAACTCTATTTTGCAGGACATCGACGACGGAATATTGACAACAAAACAAAACAAAACTTTTAGGTTAGACATATAACCTAAAAATTTTCAACAAAAAAAAGACATTAGCAACAAAACAAAACAAAACTTTTAGGTTAGACATATAACCTGAAACTTTTCAACAAAACAACGACATTAGCAACAAGACAAAACAGACTGCCATGACAACACTCACACTTTTTCGAGGATAAATGTTAACCTTAATTGGGAGTTTTCTTAGGCAATATTACTTGCTAGGGATGTAATTAACTATAGGAGCTTGCTCCTATAGGAGATTAAAGAACTCAGGATAGGTATTTTACCTACAAGACCTCTCTGGTTATCCAAGATCTTCATATGATCTTCTTATATGAAAAACTTCAGTAATTACACAATCTGAAGACTTTTTCTATGAGATTATCATTTTGATCTCTTTTCTCTCAATCTCTATCATGATTAATCCTTCTTCAAATTCTCCAAAGACTTCTGATATTACGTCTAGGAAGGATAAGAATTAAGGTGATAGATAGAGAAAGAGAGTGGCGACTCCTTGACATTGACATGATACAGGAATTGACGGCGACGACATGTAACAAATATATATATGTTTCATCACCATCAAATGTGGAAATAAATCCTAAAGATCAAGGAAAAGAGCAAATTAAAGCGATACAGTTACGAAGTGGAAAAAAGTTAGAAACAAGAATATAGAAAGAAATGAAAGTGAGAAAGAGAAAGTGGAAACTGAAAAAGAGAAGGATCAACAAGATAAAAATTTAGAATATCCACTAATACCTATGAAAATTTCTGTAGAAAAACCATCACCACCATTTCCTCAGTGACTAAAGCAACATAAAAAAAGATAAGCAATTTTCTAAATTTCTTGAAATCCTGAAGAAATTAACGGTAAACATTCCTTTTGTAGAAGCATTAGAACAAATGCTCAATTATGTGAAATTTATGAAAGATATTTTAAATAAAAAAAAATTCACAGACAACAAAACTGTTGCACTTAGCGAAGAGTGTAGTGCAATTATTCAGAAAAAGCTTCCTGAGAAGTTAAAAGATCCTTGTAGTTTCACTCTACCTTGCGCTATTGGAGAAAAATTTTATGGAAAAGCTTTATGTGACTTAGGAGCCAGCATAAATCTTATGCCTCCCTCAATTTTTAAAAGATTAGGATTGAGACAAGTCTCACCTACTTCAGTAACTCTTCAGTTAGCTGATCGTTCAGTAACATATCCTAAAGGAGTTATTGAAGATGTGTTAGTAAAAGTGGATAAATTTATCTTCCCAGTGGATTTTATTGTTTTAGATATGGAGAAAGATAAAGAAATACCCATAATTTTAGGGAGACTCTTCTTAGCTACTGGAAAAGCTATGATTAATGTTCAAAAAGGAGAATTAACTATGAGAGTAAACGATCAAAAAGTAACTTTTAACATTGCGAAATTAATGAAATATCCTGCTATAGAAAAAGATGATGATGTTTTTGAATGGAAATTCTTGAACATCTGCAAAATGAACATTTTAAAGAATACTTTAAAGATAAACTAGAAATAAAAAATACAAAATTAATTAAAGAAACAGGCAATGAAGAATTAGATTATATACAAGAAAGATTTGAAATGTTGGATAATACAAAAAACGCTGAAAAGAATATAGTTCCGTCGATTGTAAAGCCTCCTGAACTTGAGTTAAAAATTTTACCTACATATTTAAAATATGCATTTTTAGGTAACTCTTCAACTCTACCGGTTATTATATCGGCATAACTAACCAAATCACAAGAGCAAAAACTTCTGGACACATTAAAGAAGTATAAGGAAACTTTGGTTGGACCTTAGCAGATATGAAAGGAATTAGTCCTTCAATCAGTATGAACAAAATTATTTTAGATAATGAACATAAACCAAGAGTTGATCCACAAAGGAGATTAAACCTAATAATGAAAGATATAGTCAAAAAGGAAATATTAAAATGGTTAGATAATGGTACTATATATCCTATTTCGGATGGTGCTTGGGTAAGCCCAATTCATTGTGTTCCTAAGAAAGGAGGAGTGATTGTTGAAGCTATGAAAATAATGATTTAATACCTATAAGACAAGTTACTGGATGGCGTATATGTATTGACTATAGAAAATTAAATGCAGCCACCAGGAAAGATCACTTCCCTTTACCATTTTTAGACCAAATTTTGGATAGACTAGTCGGACACAAATATTTTTGTTTTTTAGATGGATATACCGGTTATCATCAAATTCCTATGGCTCCTAAGGATCAAGAGAAAACTACATTTACCAGTCCTTATAAAACATTTGCTTTTTGAAGAATGCCTTTTTGGATTATGTAATGCACCTACAACATTCCAGAGATGTATGATGTCTATATTTAGTAAATTAATTGATGATGGAATAGAAGTATTTATGGATGATTTCTCTGTATTTGGAACATCATTTGACACATGCTTGGATCATCTTGAAAAAGTCTTAGAGGTATGCGAAAAAACTAACTTAGTTCTAAATTGGGAGAAATGTCAATTTATGGTTATAGGAGGAATTGTATTAGGGCATAAAATTTCAGAAAATGGTATGGAAGTAGACCCCGCAAAAATTTAAGTTATAGCTAAATTACCACCTCCTACTACAGTGAGAGGGGTAAGAAATTTTCTTGGACATGCCGGATTTTACAGACGTTATATAAAAGATTTATCAAAAATTACTAAACCTCTATGCCAACTTTTAGAAAAGAACAAGAAATTTGAATTCACTACAGAATGCTTAAATTCTTTTGAAATATTAAAAGATAAATTAATCACATCACTTATAATAGTTTCAACTAATTGGGAGAAACCATTTGAACTTATGTGTGATGTTAATGATTTTACTATAGGAGCTGTTCTTGGACAAAGTATAATAAAATTTTTAAAGTTATATACTATGCTAGTAAAACTCTCGATAATGCTGAAATCAACTATGCAGTTACAGAAAAATAGTTATTAGCAATTGTATATGCTTTTGATAAATTTAGATCTTATTTAATTGGAACTAAATGTATTGTGCATACTGATCATTCTGCTTTTAAATATTTAATTAAAAAGAAGGATACCAAACCAAGATTAACCAGATGGATATTACTGATGCAAGAATTTGATTTTGAAATAATTAATAGAAAGGGAACTGATAATCAAATTGCAGATCATTTATCAAGACTAGAGTATTGTGAATTATCTGACACTGATAGTGAAATTATAGACAATTTTTCTGACAAACAACTTTATAATATAAATGAGTGGAAAATACCATGGTATGCTGATATAGTTAATTATATTGTAAGTGATATTTTTCCACCCATGCTAACTCTACAACAACAGAAAAAAATTGATTCATGATTCTAAAACATACTTTTGGGATGAACCATATTTATATAAGCAATGTAAGGATTTAATTATTAGAAGATGTGTGCCTTATGAAGAAAATGAACAGATTATTAAAAAATGTCACGATTCTGAATTTGGAGGACATTTTGGAACGGATAAAAGTGCTTATAAAATTTTACAATATGGATTTTATTGGTCTACTCTATTTAAAGATGTTCATAGATATAAAAAAACTTGTGATAAATGCCAACGAGTAGGTAATATATCTAGAAGAAATGAAATGCCTCTTAATTTTATATTAGAAGTTGAAATTTTTGATGTTTGGGAATTAGATTTCATGGGACCATTTATTCTTTCATTTGGAAACTCATATATATTAGTTGCTATTGATTATGTTTCTAAATGGATTGAAGCACAAGCCTTACCACATTGTGATGCTAATAGTGTTTCAAAATTTTTAATGAAAAATATTTTCACAAGATATGGAATGCTGGGAGTGATTATCACTGATGGAGGATCCCATTTTAGGAATAAATATATTCACAAATTAGTAGAAAAATTTAACATTATTCATAAAATATCAATTGCTTATCATCCATAAACTAGTGGACTAGCTAAAGTTTCTAATCGAGAAATTAAACGAATTTTAGAAGAAACTGTAAACCCTAATAGATTAGATTGGTCTACAAGACTAGATACTGCATTATGGGCTTACAGGACTGCTTGTAAAACTCTGATTGGAATGACTCCTTACAGGCTTATTTATGGAAAGACTTGTCACTTACCAGTAGAATTAGAACACAAAGCGTATTAGGCGATTAAAGAATTTAATTATAATTTAAAAGAAGCTGGTGAGAAGAGATTATTACAGATGAATGAATTAGAAGAATTAAGAAATGAATCCTATAATAACGATAGAATTTATAAAGAGAAAATGAAATTATAGCATGATCAGAAGATTAACAAAAAAAATTTTGAAACAGGACAAGAAATTTTGCTTTATAATACAAAATTGAAATTATTTCCTGGGAAATTGAAATCTCGATGGTTAGGACCTTTAACTATAACTCAAATATTTACATACGGAACTGTAGAAATTGAAGATCCAAAGAATGGACACAAATTTAAAGTAAATAGACACAGATTAAAACCATATTTTGAAGAAAGAAGACCAAATTTTAAAGAGGTTTTAATGCTCAGTCAACCTGATTATTAACCTGAATAGGTCAGGCGGACGACGTTAAACCAAGCGCTTTATGGGAGGCAGCCCATATTATTCTTTAATTATAACATATTTTACTTGATTTATTATTAATTATGGTATAAAATGAATTCTACTACTCATATTTATCTTTAAAATTATCACAATATTGGATCTATAGAAGAAATTGGAAAATATTCGAACCAGAGCGAAACTGGGCAATTTTGCCTTAGCTCACCGACGGCGAGATCTGCACGCCTAATTTAGTTTATATTAATAATTATCCTGCCGACGGTGAGATCATTGCCACTGATGGCAAGATAGTTGAATGAGCGGTTCAGGGAGTTATTTTGGAGGTTTTTGACAATTCTAAGTGTTTTAACACTTTTAAAAACGCGAACTCGAATTCTTTACCTTTTACTTCCTAGAAACGAATTGAAACCCCAAAAAAACATAGTATTATGGCATCCAATCCACTTGAAATCACTAAATTCCGAGTGTTCAATCGAAGAAAGTTTGTCAATTATGAGGCCCAACGGATATTCAACAAAGTTATGATGAAGAAGAGATTGATTAAAGAAAGAGGATTCGTCAATAAAGGAGTGGAGAATTCGATAACACCTATCGAGGAAATGATCGTGCGATGATGTTGGGAGGTATTATATTATACAACTTCTGCAGTAGTCATCCCCGTGGTCATAGAATTCTACTTTAATCTTCATGGAATCAACAATGGAGCGTATATGTGCGAGGCAGATGGGTAACTTTCACTCCTTCAAGAATTAATGAGTTATATTCAATTGAGAATACACCTGTTTGCCACTATTCCAATTTCGTTTCTACAAGATAAAATATGAATGAGATCTACCGATATTTGACTGATGAATCAGAAGATTGCGAAATACTAGAAGACGGGTACGTTAGCTTTTCTGCATCACTTCTAAACCCCGTCTCTAAACACTGGCACTTTTTTATTTCTTCAAAATTATTACCCACTATGATGGTAAATAAAGTTTCTAAGGAGTGTGCGATTTTAAATTACTATATTCAAGCGGGATTACCCATCGACATTGGATCTATTATTGTGAAGTCTGCCTTAGGCCTGATTGTGCATGGATCGATTCATGGGCTTGGACATCCTTCAACAATTTTTGCATTGTGTAGTCAGTACCAAGTTTATTATGAAGCCTAGGAAAATGTACTTTTGCCTTGGAAACCTTTAGACCCAACTGATATGTTTCCTACTTTGGATAATGATAATGAGACAACCATTATTGTAGATCAAGCTTCTCAAAACAATCTTTCAATCAGGCCCTTTACTGATAAAACTAATCTGATCTTACGAAAACTCAAAGGATTGGAGAAAGAGGTATAAAATGTGATGAATTCAATTAACAATATCTCTGATTTATTTGATCATATTGAATGGAGAATGAAGGAGCACTTTGATCATTCCAGACATCTTGAGGCTAGTTTCATACGACTTTTGAGAAGGAAAGGATGGATTGAATAAGATTCTACAGAAGAATTTCCTTACAAGCCTTTCTACATTCTGTTCGTGCACTTACGTTCTATTGGAGATATCAGAGATGAATTTAGTACAGATCCTGATGAGTAGAAGATATTTATTCGTATTCATTTGTGTGTAAAGTTAGTTGGAATTTAGTTTTTAATGTAATTTGCGCTTTTGATATTTAATCTCAGTCTAGATGAGATTATGTGTTGTTTATTTAGTCTCAGCGTTTTGAGTACTGTGGTTTGGATTGCGACGCTGAATTGTGTGTATTAAGATTTTAAAAGTACTTTGTTAGTAATGTAGTGTGTGAATATTGTAATCACCTGGATTTCATATATAAAGTTATGATGTTTTGTGTTGTGTAAATTTATGTGTTAAAATAGTATCTAATCACAATAAAATGTATTTAATAGATTGATCGGACATTAAACAAGGCTTAATATGAATTGAAAATATTAAATTTCAGAAAATCCCGCCGACAGCGAGATCGAGCCCGTCGACGGCGAGATTTTCTAGAAACTTTAGGCCTATTTGAATTAATTAGCTCGCCTACGGTGATATTTTTCTCGCTGAAAGTGAGATCCCAAAAAACACTTTATTTTGACCGGTCAACCATCACTATTCATCGTCTCGTTCCTCAAAACTTCAAAAAACAGACCTAGGGCTTGAGAGATCTTGGATTTGGAGCATTATCAGCATATTTTGACACCAGATTTTATCTCCCCTTGATCGAGAAATGGCTTCGTGGAAGAAAAGGCGACTAGATTTTGACGAAACACCATTCGTGAATGCTAGAGCACAATCAAGATATAACCTCAATCTCAAAGCAAGAAAGTGCATGTAGGATAAAGTCTTTAAAAATCCAGCAGAAGAAGTGGAACAAATGATAAGAGGGAGAAGATGGGAGAATTTCTGTTATACAACAAATAGAGTCATCGTTAAAATTGTGGAAGAATCTTATGCCAGCCTGACTGAAATAGAAGATACACCAATAAAGGTTAGAGGATTTTTAGTCGATCTTAATGCTGCACGTATCAATTCTTTCTACGAAGTACGAGATCTGCATACCAGCAAATACGATACATTCTGAATAATGGAAGGACCCCCGGAAGAGGTGATCAACTTTCTCACTGATGGGAAAGGAATTTGGAAGATTAAGCAGCGTGAACGGGTAAACTTTCCTCTGTCTATGTTAAATGCAACATCTAAGGCTTGACACTATTTTATTTGTTCTACTTTGTTACCTACCTATCACCATAGTGAAGTAACAAGAGATAGAGCAGTTCTGAATTTTTGTATTCAGAACCAGAGAAGTATTAATGTGGGGAGTATTATTTATAAGAATATATTAGCCACCGCAAGAAGTGAAAGTGGAGGAGGACTAGAACATCCTGGTCTAATTTATGCACTCTGCCAATTGTCTGGAGTAGAGACTAGAGATGATGAGGATTGGGCTGAACCTATGAAACCCATTACCCAGGCTAATATAAAAACCTATGAATCCCACGAAGGATGGAGATCTGGAACTAGGAGTTATGTACCTTCAACTAGTAGGGATATTCCCTCTATCAGTTATGATCATCCTACCTATAGTTCTCCTACCCTTCAAGATTTGATGAACGAAATGACTCTGCAGCGAAAAAGAATTGAAAAGATTGAAGAAAAATTGGAACATATAGATCAGAGAATTGGAGGCTTGGAACGAGGCACGATTATGACAGCGATTATCTCTAGAGACATTTTGAGTTTGAAATAGCCTATTATGATGCTGAGAATCATTATCGGAGAGGAGAGCCCGATGTTATATTTCCTGAGTGCCCTCGTTATACTCACTACCAACCTACTCCACCTGCGGAACAAGGAGATGAAGATATTGTTTAGGATTTTAACCTTGATGATTAGATTTTCTGATTAGATATTTATGATATGTGATTATTTGTTTGTTTTCTTAGATTCAGTATTGATGTTTAGTTTATGAACTTTGATTGTTATGTTGTGTAAGACATTTTAATATTATTGTATAAGTTAAATTTGTGTGGCTTTTTAAATTTTAAATGTTTTAATTCATGATTGTAACTTTGAAACTAGATTAGTGAAATGTATGTGGATGTTGTGTTATGTTGTAGTATAAATTGTATTAGTAGTTGTACTTATTTCAAAACTTCTTTACCCAGCAATTTCTTTGTTATTATATATGTGTAGAAAGTTATTAACAGTACAGGTAATTAAGTGATAAAAAGAACCCGCAGAACTTCAAAAAGGAGAAATACCTAAAGCACGAAGGTATGATTTAAATTTACAGTTTATTTTCTTTTCACCCAATATAAATAGATAGAAAAATTTAAGTTTCGGGGAGGGAAAAAAACAAATTTAATTATTGAATTATTCTCAATTTTTATTTTTGAAAATTTATATAACAGTATTTTACGTAGTAATTTTAATTCAGTAAACTAGAATTAATTTATTTAATTATTATAGAAAGTTAAAAGAAATACTTTTAATAATTAACCAATTTTGTAGATTAAGATATTTGGAATAAAGGATAAGAATATAGTTAACTATTTAAAGTAAGGAAAACTATATTTTAAAATATTAAATTCTAAGATATTTAGTTGAGAAAGAAAAGATTAAAACCCAATGAACTAAAAACTTTGAAATACATATAAGGTAAGTAAATGCTTCAAGTTTCAAATTTAGGAAGTAGAAAATGAAGTTCAAAATTATTAACAGGCTAACCAAAAATAGTGATCCTCACTTGAAAAAGAAATGAAAAAAAAGGATTGAAAATCAATCTAGAAAGAAAAGAATATATATATATATATATATATATATATATATATTTAAGTGAGGAGAAGCATGACGAGATGCCTTTTCAAAAATTGGCTTCATTTGAATCAACCTAAAGGGTAAACTCAGTTACATTTCTGAACTTATATAGATGGATTAGTATTTTATTAAGTAGTGTTTTCATGAGATTCCTATCATTTGAATATCCTAAGTAATTTAATATTATAGAATATAGTGATTCTTGAAATAAGTAGAAGACTAGAACTCTTAAAACTTAATATCCAAATAACCTTATATCTATAGAATTAGTTTAATTGTCTAAAAATATTTCTAATAAACTTTACTATAATATTTATTTAAACCAAATTCATAGTAATTCTGAATTAAAACTTTACTACAAATAATCATTACTTTTATGTAGTATCAAGATTACTTGAGGACAATTTAATTCTAATATTTATTTAAACCAAATTCATAGTCAATGTTCTTTGCACCTGGACCAAAGGGTAAAGAATAGGAATGCTCCTATTTGGCACAATATAATTCTAACTAATTTAAATATTTATTCACTTAATTCTCTTAACAAGGAGAAAGATATTTTTCAAAATTATAATCTTTTATTTAATCTTTAAGAAATAGAGTTTAGTATAAGTATTCGTTATTTCCATATACTAGATTAGTAATTGCATTTGCTGAAATTAGTCCTTAAGTCTCTAATTTCCTTGTGGGATCGATATCTAGGACTCCATTGGAGCCCTTTATTACTTGAATGATACATATACTTGCGTTGATAAAAGGGGAGGGAGCACATTTGCTATTTTACTTTGAAAAACATTTATAACATTTATAAAAGCATAACCAACATATACACCCTTCACTTTCTACCTTGCTCACCCCAGAGGTTGTCAATGACTTCAATTAATAATATCTCTAATTTATTTGGTCATATTGACTGGAGGATGAAGGAACACTTCGATCATTCTAGACATCTTGAGGCTAGTTTCATACGGCTTTTGAGAAAGAAAGGATGGATATTAGAAGATTCTACTGAAGAATTTCCTTACAGGCCCTTCTACAATCTATTCATTCACTTACATTATATCAGTGATATCATAGATGAATTTAGTACTGACACTGACGAGAAGAAGGCATTCATATTTGTTTTTGTGTTGTGTTAGTTTAAATTTAATTTTATCTGCACTTTTGATTTTTGATATATGATCTCAGTATAGATGAGCTTATGCATTGTTTGTTTGTTTTCAGTGTTTTGAGTATTGTGGTTTGGATTGCGACGCTGAATTTCATGTGTTAAGGTTGTGAAAATACCTTGTTAGTAATATTGTGTACGAATATTGTAACAGTTGGATTTCATATAAAATATATGTAGTTTTGTGTTGTGTGAATTTATTTGAGTTTAAATAGTATCTAATCATAATAAAATATATTTAATCTATTGATCGGACGTTAATAAGGCTTGAAATGAATTAAAATTATTACAAAAATATTAAATTTAATTTTCAGAAAAATCCCGCCGACAGCGAGATCGATGCCGCCGATGGTGAATTTTTCCAGAGACTTTAGCCTACTTGAATTAATTAGCCCGCCGACGGCGAAATTTTTTTGCTGACGGCGAGATCCCGAAAAACACTTTTATTTGACCGATCAACCGTCAATATTCATCTTCCCCTTCATTTAAACTTCGAAAAAACTGACATAGGGCTTGAGAGTTCTTGGATTAGAAGCAATTTCAACACATTTTGACACCAGATTTCATCGTCCCTTGGTAAGAGATTCACTCCCATGCAAAATTTTTGATTTTCACCATGTATTTCTTCCACATTTGGAGATTTTGGAAAAAAATTGAAATATGGAGAAAATAGTTGGAAGAAATCCATGGAATTTAATTTAGATTACTTTAAGTAACCTTTGGAAGCCATTCTAGTATTATTTTGGAATTTAGTTGAGATTTTTTGTAAATTTGATAGATCGAGAAATGGCTCCATGACAGAAAGACGACTAGATTTTGACGAAACACGGTTCGTGAATAATAAAGCTCAATCAAGATAAAACTTTAATATCAAAGCAAGAAAATGCATCTAGGACAAAGTCTTTAAGAAACCGGGTGGAGAAGTGGAATAAAAAATAAAAGAGAGAAGATGAGAAAATTTCTGTTATACAACAAGGCTGCAGCTGAAGTTGTAAAAGAGTTTTATGCCAATTTGAACTAGATTTAGGATGAACCTATAAAGGTTAGATGATTTTTAGTCAATTTTAATGCTGCAAGTATTAATTTTTTCTACGAAGTACAAGATCTTCATACCAGCGAGTACGATACATTCAGAACAATGGAAGGACCACTGGAAGAGGTGATTAACTTTCTCACTGATGGGAAAGGGACATGGAAAATTAAGCAGCGTGAACGGGTAAACTTCCTTCTCTCTATGTTAAATGCAACCTCTAAAGCCTGACATTATTTTATTTACTCTACTTTGTTACCTACCTATCACCATAGTGAAGTTACAAGAGATAGAGCAGTTCTGAATTTTTGTATTCAGAACCACAAGAGTACAAATGTGGGGAGTATTATTTATCAAAATATATTAGCCATTGCAAGAAGTGAAAGTGGAGGAGGACTAGGACATCCTGGTCTAATTTATGCACTCTGCCAATTGTCTGAAGTAGAGGCATAAGATGATGAGGAATGGGTTGAACCTATGAAACCATTTACCCAGGCTAATATAAAAGCTTATGAATCCCACGAAGGATGGAGATCTGGGACTAGGAGCTATGCACCTTCAACTAGTAGGGATATTCCCTCTACCAGTTATGACCCTCCTACCTATAGTTCTCCAACCCTTTATGATTTGATGAATGAAATAACTCTACAGTAGAAAATTTTTGAAGAACATATAGATCAGAGGATTGGAGGATTAGAGCGAAGGCATGATTATGACATCGATTATCTCCAGAGACATTCTGAGTTTGAGATGGCATACTATGATGCTGAAAATCGTTATATGAGAGGAGAGCTTGATGTTATATTTCCTGAGTGCCCTCGTTATACTCACTACCAGCCTACTCCACCTACTGAACAAGGAGATGAAGATATAGTTTGGGATTTTAATGTTGATGACTAGATTCTATGATCAAATATTTATGTTATGTGATTGTTTGTTTATTTTCTTAAAACCAGTGTTGTTGTTTAGTTTATGTACTTTGATTATTATGTTGTGTAAGACATTTAAACTTAATTGTATAAGTTAGATTTGTGTGGCTTTTAAATTTTAACATTTCAGACTATCATTGTAACCCTGAAACTGGATTTGTGAAATGTATGTGGATGTTGTGTTAATTTGTGTTTAGTGTTATACTAAGTATAAGTTGTGTTAATATTTTGTACTTATTTCAAAACTTTACCCAGTAAAATTCTTTGATATTATATATGTGTAGAAAGTTATTAACAGTACATGTTAATTAAGTGATGAAAAGAACCTGCAGAACTTCAAGTTTTGTGATCGGGCTTGGTCGAAATCATACCTAGGCGATTCACCAGACCAGGAGACTTCATCTGGAGCTTGCTGGGATCCAATCGAAGGTGAAACAACCCTCAGATTGAAGCCACACTTCTCTGAGCAAAGGTATGAGCTAATTCTTCATCCCGAGCTTCTGGAGATTCTCCATTCAGATGCTTTAATTTCAATACATGATCACCGTATAGATGTATTCGTCTCTTCAAGATGAATCCATAGAGCATAAGAACACGAAAATCCATTGAGAAATGAGTGAGTTCTTAGGATTTTAGTGTGGACGGCTCTCGGGTGAGAACGCTTGGGGACGATGAACGGATGCCGTTCATTCCATACACGCGCGGACGGACGGCCAGGATCGCGCCGGATGAGGAGATGGAATGATACAGCGGGCCCCGGGAGCACTGAGTTAGATGGCGGTGTCGAATGGCAGCACGACACGCGGCATTTTGGAGCTGCCGAGGTTGACGCGGCGCCGCGTGGATAAATAGAAAATTAGGGTATTTTCTTATTTATTTAATTCCCTAAAACTTCAAAAATCCATAACTTTGTGTAGAAAAATCAGAAAAATAAAATAAAAATACCCTCTTACTCGATGAACGAGAGGAGAATAATGTGGAAAAGAAATCATTTAATTTCATCAAGTATTTTATTTTTAATGATTTATTTACCCTTTGCATTGTTTTAATTCTCCATGCATATAGGAAATTCACCATGGCATGAGACCATAGGGCTTTGAAGCCTCCGAATTTGGGAACATTCCCTAAATTTTCCAAAGTCGGAGGCCATCCCTATGAGAAGTTATTGATTTTTCAAACTCATGTTGCTGTTTTGAGTATTTTAAATCTAATAATTAGCATGTTGTGAAATAAATTCTAGGAAAATTTGGTGATCTTTCTTATGACTCGGAGGACTTCAGGGAAAATAGGTTTTGAATTAGTTCATTTAAAATAACCCTAATTGGCTTAAACACCCAAAATAGGTCCCTAATTAATTAGAGTTAATCATACATCAAATTGACTTGAAATCAATTCTCCACTGACCTTTAGGATCAGAGGAACCCACCATAAAAATTTGAAGTCAATTGGACTTGGTTAGCCCTACTAAATGGGTTGGTTAAGCCATTTAGTCAATTTGAACTTTAAAAATTCATAACTTTCAAAATGCTTTTCAAAAATTCACCAAATTAGTTTTAGAGCCTCTTTGATATCAGGGGAATTTAAGAAAATTAAAATTTCAATTTTCTAAAAAATTTAATTTTTTGCATTATTTTAATATTTTAATAATTAAAAAATAATAAAAATCATAAAAATAATAAAATTCACCAAAATGTCACATTTTGAATTTTAATCACTTAGGAACAAACTTCATATTTTTCTTAGGTCTATTTGGTGAGATATTAAATTTTAAAGCCCTAAGGTAATTTTAAAATTAAAAAATATATTTTTTTTAACATTTCCACTAAAATAATTCTAATAAATCAAAGAAAAATCAGAAAATTGTAAAAATTTATTCTCTGATTTCCTTGATATCAGAGAGATTTTTGAAAAATATAAAATTCTTTTTTTAACCTTTATTTTATTTTTAAATTAATTAATACTCCAAAACTTAAAATAATTATAATAAAAATAATATATTTCAAAAAACACTAAAAGTGGTCCAAGTGGTCCTCTGGTCATTAGGAATGTCCCATAATTTTCTTAAGGACAGAAACTTTCACTTGGTCATATTATTAAATTTTCCTTGGAAATCCCTATTTTCTACCAAAAGTAATTACATAAATAAATTAAATATAGAAAAATCACATTTTCTCCTCTCATGCCTTTATTGGCATATGAGTGAAGTCACATAAAAATTTCAAGTTCATTTAAGCTCAATTTAGTGAGTTATGAAATTATTAAGCTTGAAGGGCAAAATGGTAATTAAAATTTTAACCTTTAATTAAAACTTTAGGCTTAATAAAATTAAAAAATAAAATATTTGATCTTAATCTGATTTGGATTATTAAAATTTAAATAATTAAAGGGTAGAAACCTATTAAACAATTTAAAAATAATTAAAATAAACCTTAATTAAATAATTGATTAAATTTGGAAGAATAATAAAGTTGAAATTATTAAAATAGAGATATTATTAGGAAGAGATTTGTTCTTTAATCTAAGGATCCCTAAATTAATCATCTCAATAATACTTAATTCCCAATTAAAATGATAATTCAAATTTAAGATTTAAAATGTTAAAAGACTTAACCATTAAATTAAATTAAAGTTAAATTATTAAACTCTTTTAAATTTTCTATTAAAATTAAAAATAAAATTAAATTTAAATTTAAATTAAATTAAATTAAAACATATTAAATTAAATCAAATTAATTTAAATCAAATTAAATTAAAATTAAATTAAAATCAAATTAAATTAAATTAAATTAAAAATAAAAATAAAATTAAATTAAAATTTAAATTAACTTAAATTAAATTAAATTAAATTAAATCAAATCAAATTAAATTAAATTAAATTAAATAAAATTAAATTAAATCAAATTAAATTAAATTAAAGGAAATTAAATCAAATTAAATTAAATCAAATTAAATTAAATCAAGTTAAATTAAATTAAATTAAATCATATCAAATCAAACTAAATTGAATTAAATTAAGTTAGATAATGGAATCAAGTTAAAATTAAAACAAATTAAATTGAAATTAAAATTTAAACTAAACCAAATTAAATTAAATTAAATTAAAGTTAAATTAAATTAAGAATAATATCACCTAAGACATAAAGAAATTCAAAAATAAAAATAAAGCAACTTGAACACTATTCCAAATTTAAACCTGTTAACTGAAATTAAATTAAATCACAAACCATTTGAACACCAATTTGCCCCGAAAACTTTTATTATCATAACTCCTAAACAGAATGTTAAATGAAATGTTACTTCACTTATAGGATATTCAAATGTCCTAGTTCACTGAGCAAGATAATAACAAAAATTGAATTCGTGGACGATTAATTCATTTATATAATTAAATTCATTTGGACTTAAAACAATTCTAGCAATATTGAAAAAATGTTTAAGATTCTTCTTAAGTACTTCCTCAATATGATAGTATGTTTATAAGAACAACTGAACTTAATTGTTCTTTGATGAAGAAAATCGTCCTCAAACCAAAACACAATAACCTAGACGTCATAGGAAATGACTAGCTATAGGATTAGGAATTTGGTAGAAAACCATAACCCTTCCCTTAGCTTTACCTAGGAACTTGCTTAATTATTCTAAATTGTGTTTAAGTGCAGCCTGGGATGACGGGAAGACCCTCCAGGTACGCTTTTATTTTGTTGCAATTTACTTTATTGCAATTCGTTTAATCGCATCGCACTTACTTTTCTTGCATGATAAACAACTGTTGCATGAAAACCCACACTTTTAGGATAGTCCCTAAAACCGAAACCAAAACTAAATTAAAAGTCATTGCAAGATAAAATTCACCGCCACAACATTTCAAAATATAAAACAACTCAAAATTTAATCACAAACAGAACACAAAACTACAATTATAACTAAATTAAAACGTCTTGTTGGATGATCGGGAATACCTCGGATGATGTAACCTACGTGTTGCTAACGGGATTTCCCACGGTCTAAATGAAAATGTGGAACTCATTTAGTTGAGTTTAGCAAATTCATCTGGACTAAGTGAATCCGATAAAAATAACGATGCCGGAAGGATGGAACCGTGGGATCTTAACCGGTGTTGTTATAATCAACTTTAAGATTTGTTTTAATTAAAACATAAAAAACACTTGGACTTTAAGATTTCTAAAACCAAACTCCTCTCTTCTCTTTTGGTTACAATCTCCCGCAACAACAAGGAGCTCGGAGCATGGTGGGCAGCATGGTCGTCGTCATCAACAAAACCTGAGTCTACTTCAGCAAAACTTTCTTAGAATTAAATAACTAAGCCATAGGGCTTCGAGGTAGTTTGCCTAGTGCAACATAAATCCTCAACCTTTTGTTAGGCATTTGCATTGCAAATTAAGCCCTAACCGGTCTTAGGCATCCGATATGGCATAAACCCTCATATCTTCGAGGCTATTTGTATGATCACGTCATACGAATATAAGTCCTAATTAATTAAAAATTGGCAAGATCAAAAAATTAAATAAATATTAGGACTTTCCTAAATTCAGGCCAAACAATAGGATAGTCGGGAAATTACCGAAGTCTGCTTCGAATCTGTAATTTCTCCTACCTTTCTTCCTTTGAATTCCCAAAACAAAATGCTCCAAACTTGATCCATTCCCTATTGAAATCCCAAAATTCAATCCTTTGAAAACTTAAACTTCTAAATTCTTGAGAGCAGAACTACTAATTATTATCGAGAGTTTTCTTAGGTTATTCCCGTCACTTAAGATATAATTAACTATAGGGGCTTGCCCTTATAGGGAATTTTAAGAACCCAGGTAATATAAACCCTGTTTAATGCTTTCATAAGCAGGAGAATCTGTCGGCTTATAAAATTGGTTCGCAGACCAAACGGATGTCACAAATCTTTTAGTTTATTTAATCGAACCCCACCATCAAGCAGTGTGTCTATCCTTAAGGATAGATACACGGTTTGTAGTGCGGTGCTCGTTTATATAAACTATTCGGGATGTGAGATTAGTTTGATTTCATATCTTAAAATTTTCAAATTTAAAATTATTTTCAAAATAAAATACTACTTTTCAAATTATTTATTTAAATTAAATTAAAAAATTCGCCGACAATTTCTGTTAGGCGACCCCTCTTTTTAAAATAAAACACACAACCTAAAAATAATGCCGACAATAACATTATAATAACACCACAACATAACCAAAATAACACCAAAATATTGAGGTACGAATAACACCTTTGTTCATCCACATTTGTATGACAATAACATTAAGTCATTAGACTAATAGCGCCACAATACGATGAAATTTATAACACTGGATGAATAACACCGCTGTACAACCATATTTGTATGACCATAACACTATGTCATTACAGTAATAAAGCCACAATAACAATACAATACAACCATAATAACACCATAATATGCGGAACAAATAACACCACTCTACAACCACATTTGTGTGATAATAACACCGTCTCATTATACCATTAACATCATAATACAGTCACAATACAATCACAATAACACAACAATACGACAACACGAATAACACCACTCTACAACCACATTTGTATGAAAATATTACTATGTCATTGCACTAATAACACCACACTACAACCACAATACAACTGCACGAATAACACTACTTTACAATCATATATGCATGATAATAAGACTATACTATTACACTAATAACACCACAATACAATCATAATACAACAACAATAACACCACAATACTTCTGCACAGATAACAACATTGTACAACTACATTTGTATGAAAATAAAACTATGATATTACACTAATAACACCACAATACAACCAGAATAACACCACAATACGACGGGACGAATAACACCACTGTACAATCACATTTTTATGACAAAAACACCATGTCATTACACTAATAACACCACCATATAACCACAAAACAACCATAATAACACCACGGTACAACGACACGAAGAACACCACTGTACAACTAAATTTGTATGATAATAACACAATGATATTACACTAACAAACACCATAACACAATCACAATAGCACCACAATACGACAGCTCGAATAACACCACTGTATAATGACACACCTCGGTTATTATCACAATATTGTAAGTTCTAGTATTTGCACCAAAAACATGATTTGTTTCTTAGAAATTTGAATGAATTCTTAAAATCAGATTTTCCTACATACTGAGATTTCACACGATGGTCTTAGTTTGGAGTGTCGATTAAGGTGATTTTTCTAACAACTACTCATAAAATACAACATAAGTCTAAAGCTAAATCTAACTAGATCAATTGGTTTGGTGAATATCAAGATATAAAAACTTTCTCTTGTGATTGCATAAGTTGATTATAGGATCAAATACTATGAATTGCTAATGTGGCTATTGACAAACCCTCTTACAAATGCGTAAATAAGTTTGCTTTAGCTTGGTAAGTGTTTCTGCCTTTCACTCTAGAAACCCCGAAGTTATACCCATCAAAACCTATCTCTGTATCTATATGCATTGCTTTATGGACTACTTTTCCTTTATCCACTAGTTCAATTTGATCTTCCTAGTTGTTCATTTCATAGCTTTCCCGAGTCTTTATGGGTTTACAATGAATTTGAACAAAACCATTTGGCCATAATGGTAAGTAAATGAAGCACCAAATGAATGACCATCACATTAAGGTTTAAGAATCAATTCTATAAACATTCTAACATCTTACACATTCATGTTATTCATCATAATAAAAAGCCAAAGGAAATCTACTTACAAAGCATGAAGACCACCATAGAAATCAACATCATTTAACAAAGAAAATCCACTAAATATGTGTTTTGCAATAAGTACAAGACAAATGACAACACAATATTTAGCTTTTCTACTCAGAATAGAGATAAAAAAGTCTCCAAAAATGTATCCAAGTCCTCCCTGCAATATTGAAATGATCCCCTTACAGATTTCTCTCAAAACCCCTCACTAATCTCTCAAGAAAAGTGAAAATATACAAACCCTAGATCTACTTACAACTCCTTGGCCTTTTTTTTCCATGGGTTCAGTGAGGCCAAGTGCCCCATTTTCAAGCTTCAAAATCCATCAAATAAATCCCCTCATCGGGTTGAATAACTAGAGGAACCGTTTTGGCAGGTATCAGCGTCTTGGCACCCAGTCTTTGGCGCTTAGGTGCCAGCTTCTCGGGTTGCCTGGGAGGCACTGGCACCTAGTCTCCTAGAAGTTGGTGCAAAGGTGCTACTGGGTAGCACCTTGGTGCCTAAAACCTGGTGCGTGATCACTAATCTACTGGACCCTAACTTGCTCATTTAGCCTCCTATTCACTTCGGTTCAGTTCCAATTCTTTCCAAGATTCATACCTATTATACCTGTAAGTAAAACACAAGAATACCTTTCTTTAAAGTGCAACCTCATCAAAAACTGGTGTAAATAATATGAGAATTAAGAATGTCAAAGGACACATCAAATTCTCTCAAACTTAAACTTTACTTATCCTCAAGTAACTTTATAACTTTTAAAAATCAAATTTGTTGATTTGAGGTAGTAGGTTTAAATGAAATTTCCTACAATTTTACCTCAAAAATGTTAGTGTAACTTAGGAGAAATTCTTGTAAATCAACTAGGGCTAGGGTGTAAGATTATTTTGTAATTTGGAATCTTGATTTCTATCTACTTCAAAAATTATTGTAATTTGTTAAACTAAGGATTTCAAGAAATTATGGAAACATAACCTAAGCACTCTATTTGAAAACATTTTACTATTACTTTTTTGAAATAAAAAGAAGCTTCAGATTACATCCAAGTCTTTTCCTTCAAAAAGATTCAAGTGAAATTAATTTTTTATTAATCTTCTCCTCAAGCACTTTTTTTGTTTTTTTTTTTCTTTTGGATATTTTTCAATCATTTGTATTTTTATGTGAGGATTACTATATCTGGATTGACATTTAATAGTTTTGAATTTCACTACCTTCCCCTTAAAGTTAAAAACTCATCACTCCCCTTCGCTTTTAAAATGGTAAGTATTAGTTTAAAATAAATTTCAATAGAGGCTCAAGTCTTGAAAAGTGTAAATGAAAGAATCTTAGTTTTTCAAAAAATACAAATCCTTTCTATGATAAATAGTAAAAATCATTTTCCTACTCATCTCCTACAGAATACCTTAACTCTAGAATATTTCTCTTTACATAGAATTTTAACTATGTTTTTTATATCATCCCTAAAATCAAAATTGTAGCTATATAAAGCTTACACCACATACTAGAAATGATAAAAATTGTAAATCTAGGTTATTGAGGACAAATAGGATTAATCTTTTAAACAATTTTCTCCCCACTCACCCCTAAACTTAAATTTTTTACTTGTATAACATTCAATACAAAATATAAGCGGGAAGAGAAACAGCTCAGAAGTACAATCTACCTCGTGTATATCAGAAACATTTACAAGTATACATCAGGATCGAACAGTATGCAGTAAAAAGTAAATCTATACTAGACTTGCTAAAGGAAATTAAGAAATATCTCAAATATTATAACAGGTACAAATAAAATATCCAGTTTAACAAAGAAAAATAAAAATAAATTATCACATCAGCAGTAGCAACATGGAAATATTACACATAATGAAAAACATCTTAAACTATCAAATCTACTCTTAAAAATGATAGAGATGCAATCAAAATGTGATTTAAAGGACAAATCAACTCTCTCCCATAATCATACCCTCTTCTTCATGAATTTCTTGAAATTGCTAAAAAAAACTTAGATGAAGATGAAAATGCAAGCTCGTAGTGATCAAATTTACCTTTGAGAGGTGAATTTGACACTCTAATAAGATGAGCCCAAATGCAAGGAGAAAAGAATCCCTAGGAATCACCTCTAATTCGCCTGAGAGGAGTTCA
This sequence comes from Papilionanthe hookeriana x Papilionanthe teres, assembly GCA_022702705.1. Lineage (NCBI taxonomy): Eukaryota > Viridiplantae > Streptophyta > Magnoliopsida > Asparagales > Orchidaceae > Papilionanthe > Papilionanthe hookeriana x Papilionanthe teres. The sequence goes on along the minus strand of CM040429.1, from coordinate 50,679,871 downwards.
GGGAAGAAGTCACTTGCAAATGACCTAAACCGGGTGGTTTTGCTCAATAATGAATATTTTGGTCTTCCCTAAGTCCTCTATTCTTGTAACACACAAAAACTTGATAAATAAATGAGGTCAAATTTTCCTCCATCTCATCACACCCCATTTCTTACTTCCAATTTCTAACATAATCACTTCACTAATCTCATAGGAGCTTTCAAATAATTTTGTAAAATCAAACCCATGGACAAGATCGTTACTGATATATTGGCTCACGTGCACCAAACTCAGGTATCCACTCATCCTTTTAAGTATACACCTCTAACAGTAATAAGAATAGTGTAGTTCATCCTCATTTTACTCTTCAATTTGTGTATTCAACCATTTTGAAGAAAACAAGGTCAAATAAAAGAAGTAATAGAATTGAGATGGACCTGACCAATGTCCAAATCAAACATGCCTCCAGTAAATCCTCAAGTTCGGTTGAGAACTGAGTCATAGTGGACAAGTCAATCCTACTACTATTCGAAAACACATACAAGTCTAGTCACAATGAGCAGTTAAGAAGTCACCTCCCTCATGACACACTTCAATCAAAGTCATCCACACTCAATCCAAACATCCACAAAAATCAACAAACTAATCACTCCACATCAACAAACACAGTACACCTCAAACAATCATAACACACTAATAAACACATATAACCATGAGTTGCCTTCCACGAAGTACTTGGTTTAACGTCATCAGCCCAAGGAATCTAACTGTTACTCAGATTTTACTTGCACACCATGTCTTTCCTTAGGGTTCACCTCAGTGCTACTATTAAGAATCTCTTGAGGATGATTATTGAGTGAGTCTGCTAAATCTGGTTTTCTATATTCCTAATTACAGCCCCTTGGTTTTGCAGCTGACTTCCCATTTGAAGAACAACCTCTTCTAACGATAACTTGTTCTCCTTGAACTGTGGGTTGGAGTTAAATCCAAGAGAAAAAGAATGAATAATGTTAGAATTACACTGGTTATTTCAATTATTAATTGGATTAACTTGATTATTTTCCTATGATTGGTTACCTCCTCCAAAATTGTTATTGCAGTTAAAGTTGTGATGATTATTCTAGCCTGAGTTGTAATAAATAGAATATGAGTTGTTTGAGTGATTGTTTATCGCATGTATAGTTTCAAAGGAGTTAATATCAACCATCTGTCCAAATGAATTTTCCTCAATAACTGGGGGTCTTTAAGGTTGACTCATTTTGTATTGGTCAAACTTTCTTGCAATAGCTGCTATCTGAGAAGTTAAATAGTTCACACATCTGCTTCATGAATATTTGCTACATTCTTGGGGTTTACACTCTCGGAGGGCCATTGAAATTTTTTGGTGCCCATCTCCTCTATAAGTGAATAAGCCTCCCCAAAGAGTTTCAACATAAGAGAACCTCTAGTGTCAGCATCGATGATCGCTCTTAAAAATCCAACTAATATATTATAGAAGGTTTGAATAATAAGCCAATCGGGTAACACATTATGTGGAAACTTCCTAAGAAGTTCTTTAATTTGTTCTCAAGCCTCATAAATTGTTTCACCTTCATGTTGACAGAATGACTTGATATCATTCCTCAACTTAGCAATTTTAGATGATGGAAAATACTTTAATAAGAATTTCTAGGCTAAATCTCCCACATCCTAATTGATCAGGTGCTAATGAATTAAGCAACATTTTGGCATTATCCCTTAAGGAAAAATAAAATATGCTAAGCCTAATGGCATCATCATAATCACCATTATAGCAGAATGTGGCACAAAGTTATAGGAAACTCACCAAATGAAAGTTAGGATCTTCAGACGGGAATCCTCCAAATTGATTATTTTATATGATTTGAATAATAGCGGGCTTAAGTTAGAATGTGTTTGCCTCTATAGCGTGGGTTTAAATACTTAAGTAAATTACATCCACCGTAGGGTTCACATAATCTCTTAAAGGTCTATTAGATAATTATGAACTAGTTCTTTGTAAATTTGTTGATTCGTCATTTCTACAATGGATTTTTGAAGCCTTTTCTATTTTCTAATCCTCCTATTTGTTCTTTCTACCTCTCGAACTATGCAATCAATTCTAAAGTCTTAACTAATATGATAGATATCAAGCACTTCAAAAACTCAAAAATATGTTTTTAGATTTTCTCTTTTAAATAAACACAACAATTAAAACACACTTTATAATAAAAATACAATTTTCAAAAATAACTCTTATAGATTCAACTAAAAATCATCTAAAGTTATTTACCGCCGTTCCCCGACAACGGTACCAGAAACTTGACACACCTCAGCTATTATCACAGTAATTTAAGTCCTAATAATGGCACCAGAAAACTTGTTATGCTCTCTAGCAAATTGATTGAATTCTTAAAAAAAGATTTTTATACATACTGAGGTTTCTCACACAAGTATACATATCATTTTAATAATATAGAACTCTATTGAGTCCGGATTCTCGATCCCACAGAGAACAAGGTAATGAATCCTATAAGAGAAGTTCTAGTCTACTATGCTAAGGTGTTAGTTTGGAGTGTCGATGTCGGTCATCAAAGTAGAATTTGTCGGTTGCCAGAATGCAAATCTCGGTGCTCGCTTTAAAAATATATTTAATTTAATATATATATATATATATATAGATATATATATATATATATATATATATATATATATATATATATATATATATATATACGGGATGGTGGTGGGAGCTACACTGCTAGGGTTTCCTTGGCTCCCATAGCGGCGGTGACCTGATGGTGGCTTGCTGTTGGTGTGGTGGTGATCCTGGAAGGTAGGCTTGCTGGTGTTTTTGGTAGGCTGAGGTGGTCTGCTCCTTTTTCCCCTTCTCGATTTCTTGATTTTCAAATTTTTGGCCTGGTTACTGTTGGATTGGTTGGTTGGAGGTTCTGTGGTGGTGGCGGTTGCCGGTTTTGCCTCTATGGCACAGCCACTGGATTTGGACACTAACATTCACTAGTCTAAGGCCACTTTTGCCAGTGTTGTTGGCAACAGTAAAAATGTGGAGTCTAACCTTGAAGGAACTTTCTTCCCACAATATCTCCATGATGCAGCTGCAGGAAGGTCGACCTGCCCTTTTGTTCATCCAACTGGAACTAAATATGGAGAACCTGCTATTTACTTCTCTGATCAGGACATTGAGCAACAGAATGAAGAGGTGAAGCTAACTTTTATTGGGAAGTTTGCACTAGGACACCCAAGGATGGAGCTGGTAAGGAGGTACTTTGAGTCTCTACAATTTGTTGGCACCTGACAGCTGGGTCTACTTGATGGTAAACATCTTCTAATTCAGCTATCTACTGAGGAAGATTTTGCAAGGCTGTTTGCAAAGAAGACTGTTATCATTGCTGGTTCTGAAATGAGAATAATTAAGCGGACTCCTGAGTTCAACCCAAAAAATGAGCCCCCAGTAGTTCCCATCTGGTTTAAATTCCCAGAGCTCCCTTTCAGATACTTTAACCAAAATGCCCTTTTTAACATTGCTAAAGCTCTTGGCACTCCCTTGAGAATGGATAATCCCACCAAGAATAAGGCTAGACCTGCTGCTGCAAGGATTTTAGTGGAAAGAGATGTTACCCTCTCTGAAATTAAAAGGCTTTGGGTGGGTTCTGGTGGTGATGCCTACTGGCAGGATGTGATAATGGAGCAACAGCCCTATTATTGCAATCACTGTAGGATGTTTGGGCACACAGTTATTAAGTGCTATAGACTCCACCCTCCTTTAAGAAAGTACTCTGAGGTGCCTCCCCAGCCTGCTTCCCCTTTTGCTGGTTTGCTTGGGCCTATCCCACAAATTGTGACTTCTTACCCCCATTCCTCTCCCACAAAAACTTTACCCTCTCCCCTTTTTCCACCTCCTCCCCCCTCTACTAGCTTAACTAAACTTGACCCTCCTTTGGGGAACTACCCCCTCCCCCCCTCAAACCTCTATACTTACCTGCTGCCGCTGAACTATTACCTCCCCCTTGTCCAGCCTCCTCTTCCTTTCACCCTCTTCCTTCACCTTCAGCCTGCTCACCTTTATCAGTCTTACCTCCTAGTCTAGCCCCTCCTCCCTCCCCCCACCCTCAACCAACTTATCTGAATCTGCACATTCAACCTCTTCCCCCCCTTCTGACTGCTCTCCTCTGGGTAGGATGAGGGAGGAAGTCTTTCCTGTAGCTATCACCTTCCCCCTCACTTCTTCTGATCCTGCTGCTTGTGAGAATAAATTGGTTGAGGGAGAGTGGCATGTCATTACTCCCAAAAAGAAAAAGAAAAATAATAAAGAACTCCTCAGACTCCACCCTATCCCTTCTGCTGAAGAGCTGGACTCTCTCCTAGCAACTGCACCCCAGGTGAATACCAGGGGGAGATTTAGATCCAAATCTCAATCATCTATTTACCCCCCAGCACAAAAAATCCAATGATTAACATCCTTTATTAGAACATTAGAGGGGCAGCTCACCCCTCATCCCTCCAAAGATTACTTAATCTAAATAGAAAGCACAAATTCTGGTGCATAGTCCTCCTTAAACCCATGGTCCACAAAAAACCTGAGAAAATTCTCCTTAAATTCCCTGGCTTTTCTCACTATTCCAACATCAGTAATAAAATTTGGATATTCTGTAGATATGAACTCACTTAGTCAGTACTGCTGGACCAAATGCAACTCCATATTTCAATCTCATTGAATGGTATGCAAGGAGTAGCCTCTTTTATCTATGCTGGTTGTTCTAAAACTGACAGATTGGAGCTGTGGTCTTCTTTACTTTCTATTGGAAATGATCTGAACTCTCCTTGGTTAGTAGGGGGGAACTTCAATTGCATCTCCAACTCTGCTGAAAAGTTGGGAGGGAGACCACCTAATCTCACTATCATGAATGAATTCTGCAATAAAATATCTCATGCTGGTCTCTTTGATTTGGGTTTTTTTGGTCCAGATTTTACTTGGAAAATAGGTAGTCTGTGGGAGAGACTGGACAGATTCCTGGTGAATGGCAGCTGGCAGTCTCACTTTCTCCATACCTTTGTGACCCATCTTTCCCTTACTGGTTCTGATCATAGACCTTTACTTATTACCATTACTTCTCCTCCCTCCACCTGCCATCAGTCCCCTTTTAGATTCCTCAATTTTTGGTCATCTAATGACTCTTTCCTTGCTGTGGTGGCCTCTTTGTGGTCTGGGGTCTCTCATCCTGATCATTGGACTAGACTTTGCCTACTGCATCAGAAGGTGGGCAAGGGCCTCAAGAAGTGGAGCTGGGATGTGTTTGGAGATGTTTTCTCTGCTGTGGATGCTGCAAACAGGAAAGTTGCTCAATTGGAGAAGGATACTTTGGAAGATGAGTCCCTGATGGGCTTCTTCTTCAAGCCCAGAAGAATTTACTCATCACCACCATTATTCAGGAACTTCTTTTAAAACAGAAGGCAGCTGTGAATATTTTTATTGATGGAGATAGGAACACAAAATTTTTTTCATGCTCATATCAAGCATAAGAGAAGATGCAATACTATTCACAATATCATTTCTGCTGATGGAATTCCCCTAACTGATAACACTACCATTGCTCTTGATGCTATCAAGTACTACAAAACTATTCTCAGCCAACCCCAGACTGAGAGAACCCAATTTGATAAATCATTGTTTGATCAGGATGCCCAATTCATCAGAAATGCTGATCTGTGTAATAACCCAAATGAGCGGGAAATATGGGCTGCCCTTTCCACCCTTGATAGTTCCAAAGCTACAGGTCCCAATGGATTCACTGCACACTTCTATAAGAAAACTTGGAGCATTTTAAAGATGGATGTGATCTGTTCAATCCAGACATTCTTCCAGGGGCATGACATTCCATACTAGTTCAGCCATTCCAACATAGTCTTTATTCCTAAATCTGCTAAGGTTTACTCCTAGAATCACTACAGGCCAATTAGTCTCACTTCTGTTATCAGCAAGATCATTAGCAATATCCTGGTTTCAAGATTGCAGCCTCTTTTGGATAAAATTATCTCTCCCAACCAATCTGCCTTTGTTCATGGTCGATCTATTATTGATAATGTTCTTCTGGCCCAAGAAATGCTTTTGGATTTGGATAAGATTTGTAGAGGAGGTAATCTCATTTATAAACTGGACATCAGCAAGGCTTATGACACTCTTCATTAGGAGTTTCTTCTGGAAGTGTTATTTGCTAGGGGATTCTCTGGGCAGTTTTGTAATCTTATTCACAGATGGCTCCAATCTAACAACCACTCCATACTCATTAATGGTCAATCTTGGGGAAACTTCTTTGCCATCAGGGGTCTAAAGCAAGGAGACCCATTGTCCCCCTCTCTCTTCATTTTGGCCATGGACTATTTCTCTAGGGTGCTCAACTCCCCTAAACACTCCCAGCACTAATACTGATACCATCACAAGTCTAATTTACACATTTCCCACCTCATCTATGCTGATGATGTGATCATTTTTTCTAATGCTCAGAAAAATGCAGTTAAGAACATATTGAAATGCCTTCAACATTTCCAGTCTTACTCTGGCTTGAATTTCAATGCTGATAAGTGCCATCTGATTTGTCACTAAAGAATGTCTCTCAGTCATAAAAACTGGCTTCTTGAGTGTATTGGTTTCAGAAGTTCCGCAGGCCCCTTAATCTATCTTAGTGTCCCATTACTCAAAGGTAGAGTTAAGCAGACTCACTTTGACTCGATTTTGCAAAAGATTCACACTCAACTCTCTAGCTGGTCTCATTCCTTTTTATCAAGTGGAGGGAGGATCACTCTCCTTAAAAGTATTCTTACTACCTTCCCATCTTACACCCTCTAGATGATAGCCATGACTAAATCTACCCAACTGCAAATGGAAAGACTACTTAACAGATTTTTGTGGTCAGGGAAAAGGAAGCAAATACATTGGACTTCTTGGCAAAAGGTTGCCAAACCTGCTTGGGCTGGGGGTATTGGTTTGAAAATTCTAAAACAGCTCTCTCAGATTAACCACTGTAAGCTGTGGATCAGGTTTCAATCTCAGAATTCACTTTGGGCAAAATTCCTGAAGGGTAAATATTGCAGAGACATTCACCCAGCTTTGGTCTCCAGGAAGTTGGGAGACTCTAGAGTTTGGTCTAACATGCTTAAGGTTAGACCCCAGGCTTGCAATATGTTCCCCTGGGAGCTAGGTTTTGGTCAGATTTCTTTTTGGTTGGACAGATGGTGCCCTGAGGAATGGCTCCTGCCAGCCCCCAATGTCACTAAAACCCCCCAGCTGAAAGTTGTTGATTGCTGGATCAATGGAGAATGGTCTCTTCCCATGCTCAATTCACTTATCCAACCCCAATCTACCAAGCTTGTGGCTACAATCCCTCTACATCCCTCCAGACCTGACAGCATCAGTTGGGCAGCTTACAAATTCCAAAGCTTATCCAAAGCTATTTACTCCAAATTGTTCCAGTGGCAGGCTTCTCCAAGGGATATTGCCACATGGAATAAATATCTATCTCCCTCCATGTCCTTTTTTGTTGGAAACTACTTCACATTATTCTTCCCACTGATGATCTCCTCAAGTTAAAAGGTTTGAGGGGACCTTCTTGCTGCAGACTGTGTAAAAAGAGTAAGGAATCCTCTATCCATCTTTTCTTTGAATGTTCTTTCTCTCAAGAAGTTTGGGCTTATTGCACTAGATTCTTCAAGTTGAATCTCATTTGTTTCTCCTGGATGAGCCTCTCTACTTGCTGGAAAGATTGGCAGGAAGCAAAATTGGGGGAAGTCCCATATATTATTGCTTGGTTTATATGGATGAGCAGGAACAATTCTACCTTTAATGAGGATACTTCTTGTGCCAAGAAAGTGGCTAGAAATAGTCTCTCTTACATTGCCAAGTTAATCAATTGGAAAGGATATCCTAATTTCTGCTCTCTCCTTCCTGCTGCTGGGAGGGTGCATCCTACCATCACCCTTGTGGAGTGGAAAAACCCTATCTGCCCCTTTATCAAGGTCAACACTGATGGCAGCTTCTCCCCTCAGGGAGCTGGGGTGTGGGTGTTTTCAGGAACTATAGGGGTAAAAGTTTGATCTTCTTCCAGATCCCTATTATTGTTGTGGATGCTCTTGAGGCAGAATTTATTGCAATTTACTGGGCTTTCAAGGTAGCTGCACACTTTATGTGGTCCTCCCTGATTTTTGAGGTGGATTCTTCTAATATGTTTCAATCATTAGTTGAAGCTGACTCCCTCCCTTGGCATCTCCAACAATGGATAGATAAAATATCTGATTTCAAGAGAAATTGCAACTACCACTTTCAGTTCATATATAGAGAGGGCAACAATCCAACTAACTAGTTAGCTAGGGAAGCCATGTCTACTTGCACCAGCAGAATTTCTAACTCACCTCCTCCTCCCTCTCCTTCCTGTTTGCTGGTGAACAGATGCCTTTTCCCCATCTCAGAATTAATAAACCACAGTATGAACTAGTTTTTTAGCTTATGGGGGCTGTGCAGGTCATCTACTTGGACTATTTTTCTGCCTCAGCTGTTTCTACCCTATCGGCAGCAGAGACACTATCAGCAACAGAATCAGTGAAGAAGAATTGGCTTGGTGTCACATGTCTAAACTGCTCCATCTATCTCTGCTGCTTTCCGGTTTTCTTTTTGGGTGTTAGTATACTGGTTTTTTATTTTTTTGGTTATTTTGGCTCACTTTCATTTCTCAGCTTCTTTGTTTAGTGGAATTGTAATGTGGATGAGGAACCCCATAGGTCTACTCATGTATTTTTTTGTTGATTAGATGGGGACCATTTTTTGTACCTTTGCCTTTAGTAACTTGTAAGGAGCCATGTAATAAAAAGAGAGGAATACAAAACTAGGGAAGGTAAACCTCCAAACTAACAACAAACCTAAATAGGCCACTTCCAAGGGAGCTGAAACTACCAGGGGACAAACAACCAAAATCTTACAAGACTGTGTGTATGGATATATATATGACAGGTATATATATATGTATACCAAAAAGCAAAATAAACAAAAAGGGAAAAACATTCCAAACAGTAGCAACAGTCAACATTGGCCAAAAAAAGCTCTGATGTGGGGGTAGCTAGGAGGTCACCATCCATCAAAATTTTCAGCTGAGAGGGGGGAGAAGTAGAAATGGTCACTCTAGAAGAGAGGGCACCAGTTCTTGCTAGCCAATCAGCAGGCTGGTTCCCTTCTCTGAAGGTCAAATGGAAGCTGGCCTGAAGTTGAGTTTTAAGGAAATGAATCTTATGGATCCATTGAGAGTGGTGCCAGGTAGTAGAAAAACCAGAATCAATTATGTTGATCATCTCTTGAGAGTCCCCCTCAATAGTTAGGTTCTTCCACTTGAAAATCAGAGCCAATCTCAATGCTCAGTATACAACAATTAATTCAATTTCCAGTGCATCAATAGTAATCATAGGGGCCTGAAAAAACAAAAGCAGACTCCCTGCTGATCTCTGAAGAGGCCACCAATACCAGCAGCACCCTTAGAGTAGCTTCCATCAGTGTTTACTTTTACTGAGTTGCTGTTTGGAGGAAGCCAGGAAACTTTAATGATTCTGGGGGGCTGGTTGGTCTGGTGAGTGCAGGCTTGGCAGATGTTAGGAAATTTTTTGAGGCTGATGAGTTTATGAAGGTAGGAGATACAGTTCCTGGCCACATATTTGTCATCAGTTAACATTCCCTCAAAAATAGCCTTGTTCCTGGCCATCCATATAAACCATGTAGTAATAAGAGGGAAAACTCCAGCTCCCAGATGATGCCATTCAGTTCAACAAGTAAGAAGATGATTCCATTGTAGATGGAGAGTATTCAGTTTTAGATGTGGAATCAGATGCTTCCAAACTTTTTGTGAGTAGCTACATGCAAAGAACAGGTGAGTGTTGATTCTTCCTCCATGTGACACAAGCTGTAGCAAGAAGGGCCTCTAAGTCCTTTTAGCTTTAGGATGTTATCAGTAGGAAGGAGCTGCTTGAAAAGTTTCCAACTGAAAGGATTCATAGAGGGGGAGAGAAACTTATTCCATATGAGATCAACCCAGGGGACAGCCTCCCAATGATATATCTGAGTATACAAGTCCTTAGGAAAGCTTTGGTTCTGAAGGGCTTTCCACATAGGAGAATCAGGTTTAGATCTGTTGAAATGTATTGAAGCAATTTTCTGGACAGAGGGGGCTTCCAAAATGTTGTGAAGAAATGGCAAGGACTAAGTGTCCCCACTCTAGAAATCAGCAACTTTGAGGTTTAGATTGATATTTGTGGTGTTGGGTTGCAACCAATCTTGAGGGAACCAATGATCTAACCAAAAATTAAGAGTACCTTTACCAAGATTCCAAAGATACTGCTGTTCAGCTAGGTTTCTTGTCTTAGCAATGCTCTCCATAGTTTAGAGTCACTAGTTCTAGGAGAGACCTGAGAGGAGTGGATATGTTGGCAATACTTCCCAAGCATATATTGAGCCCAAAGGGAGTCTTGAGTTCTGAACTTGATCCATAGCTTACAGAAGTTTACTTGGAGAATTTGGTGGATCCCTTTGAAACCCAGACCACCAGCCCAGGTGGGTTTAGCTAGTTTTTGCCAAGAAGCCCAATGTATTTGATTTCTGTTGCCAGCCCAAAGGAAATGGTTGAAAGCCCTTTCAAACTGAACCTGAGTGCTCTTCTTTATGGTGGTCATTTGCATTACATAGGAGGGAAGGGTAGTGAGAATGCTTTTAAGCAAAGGCAGCCTACCACCAGATGAAAAGTAAATGTGAATCCAGTTAGTTAGGTAAGTACTAATCTTGTGCTGGATCTCATCAAAATGGTTTTGCTTGACTCTACCAATATTAAGCTGCACCCCCAGATGTTTCATAGGTAGTTGAGTACTACAATAACCAGTGTAGGCAAGAGTCCAGTGTTTCACTTCCTGTGAGATCTTGTGGGGAAAAAGGATCTAGCATTTGGTGGAGTTAAATCTCGATCCAGTATGCATTGTGGAACAACTGAATACATTGGAAGGCCTGTTTGACAACAGTCTTGGAGGCATTGGAAAAGATCATTACATCATCAACATAGATAAGGTGGGAAATGAAGATATTTGATCTGTGGTGGTATCTTGTATACTTGTGAGAATTTCGCAGATTATTCAGCATGTGGGATAGGTAGTCAATAGCCAGGATGAAAAGGGTAGGGGAGAGGGGGTCCCTTGTTTAAGCCCCCTGGAAGCAGTGAAAGGTCCCCAGCTTGTACCATTGATGAGAATATAATGGGAGTTGTTTCTTAGCCATCTTTGTATCAAAGAACAGAAGCTATCAGTAAAACCTCTGACAGAAAGGACTTCAATGATGAAATCCCAGCTAATGGTGTCATAAGCTTTTCTTATGTCCAGTTTATAAATCAGGTTGCCCCCCCTACACTTCTTATTCAAGTCAAGGAGCATATCATTAGCTAACAAGACATTATCAGAAATTGTCCTTCCCTTCACAAATGCAGATTGGTTGATGCATATGATTTTGCTTAGGTGTGGTTGGAGCCTAGCCACAATAATCTTGCTAATGACATTGCTTATGACAGATGTGAGGCTGATGGGTCTGAAATGATCCCAATTGGTTTGCACAGTATTTTTGGGAATGAGTACAATACTGGATGAGCTGAAGTAGTGAGGAGGATCCTTGCCCAAGAAAAAATAGTTGATGGCAGTAGTAATATCCAGGCTGATAATTGGCCAAGCCTTTTTGTAGAAGTCAGCTGTGAAACCATCTGGTCCAGCTGATTTAGAGTTGTCAATAGAGCTAAGAGCATGCCAAATCCTTTTCATTAGGTGGGCGGGTGAGAGACAGTGAGTTAGTGTATTGATGATTGTCCTGAAACCAAGAAGGATTGATGTGATCCCTTTCTCTGGAAGGGTCGGAAAGAAGCTTATGGAATTAGTCTGCAGCACTTCTGCCAATCTCTTGGTTATTTTTGAGCCAGATGCCATTTTCAGCCTTCATGCAATGAATGGTGTTGCAGTTTCTTCTATATTTGATGTAGGCATGGAAGAACCTGCTATTTCTGTCCCCCTCAGTGAAAATTTGGAGTGAAGCCTTCTGTCTTAGGAATTGGTCCTGAATGTCTATTGAGTTGGAGAGTTTGGTTTGGGCAGCTAACAGAAGATGATCGTTGGACTCCCCTAATTGAACCATATTCTCCAAAGCTAAGACCTCCTTTTCAGCTTCATCAACAGCAGTAAAAACATTCCCAATTTCTCTCCAGCTCCACTTCTTAAGCTCTTTACTGATTTTCTGGTGAAGTAGGCCAAGCTTAACCCAAGGGTCTATGTGAGTGACACCATTCCAGAAACTCTCGATCAAATAAATAAACTTGGGGTGGGAGGACCAGATGTTTTGATATCTGAAAGAGGGGCTAGAGATGGTTGGGGGGTGTAGTAATGGTTAAGTGAAGGGGTCTGTGGTTAGAGAAGGCAAGTGGGAGATGTGTGACAGCAATGAGTAAAAATTGGGAATGCCAGAGTTCATTTGCCAAAAATCTGTCCAGTCTTTCCCAAGTTTGGCTCCTTCTCCAGGTGAAATGGGGGCCCCTAAAGCCAAGGTCAAATAAATTAGCATTCTGGATATTCTCTTTGAATTAATTCATTCTGCTTAGGATTGGGGTTCTGCCACCCATCTTTTCAGCTGCATTGACAATATAGTTAAAATCTCCTCCCACCAACCAAGGGAGGTTTATGGACAGGCTTATATGGTGTAGCCATTCCCAAAGGATCAGTCTGTCAATCTTCCTACACCCAACATAAATGAAAGTGGCAAAAACATTATTGCCAGCAAATTTTAGGGAAAGATGGACAAATTGAGGATTATCAATAAGGATGGATCAGCCCAGTTCTCTTCTGCATAGAATCCATATATATATATGTCTTGTAGAGGAAGTAATGTAATTTTTAAACTTGATTTAGCCAAAGCTTATGACACTATTAGCTGGAAAATTATATTGAATATGCTAGCTGCAAGGGGATTCTCTCAAGATTTCTGTAGCTTAATTCAAAGATGGATGAGTAATAATTTCTACAACATTTTTATCAATGGTGAGTCTCATGGCTTTTTCCAATCTGGTAGAGGCCTTAAACAAGGAGATTCCATTTCACCTACTTTATTCATATTGACTTTTGACACATTATCCAGATTGCTTAATAATTTGCATCAGATTCATCCTTATCTCAGATTTCAGCACAAATCTGATTGTGTAATAAGCCATTTAGCCTATGCAAATGATATAATGGTTTTCTCTAATGGTAGTAAAAATGCTATCAAATAGTTTATTAAGGTTCTACAACAGTTTGAATGCATTTCTGGAATGAATTTCAATAAATTCAAATGTTACTTTCTCCCTAGCTGTAAAATGACAGCTGTTATGAAAAATTGGATTATTGATTACACAGGTTTTAAAGAAGCTAACTATCCTCTCAAATATTTGGGCTTTCCTCTCATTAAAGGTAAAAGAAAATTGCCACACTTTGATGCTATTGTTGATAAAGTATCTGCCCATATTAATAATTGGACTACTTAGTAAAATTTAATAAAAGTATTCAAAGCCTCCTTTCTACCATGTTTAACAAATTTCTATGGGAAGGAAGTCATAAGCAAATACATTGGTCTAATTGGGATAAAATTTGTAAACCTTATGACTGTGGTGGACTGGGATTTAGAAATTTTCAACATATGAGTTTTATCTTCCATTGTAAACAATGGATTAGATTCAGAATGCATAATTCTTTATGGGCCAGATTTTTATATGGGAAGTATTGTTATAGAGGAGTCCATCCCTCACAGGTTCAGCCTAAACTTAGGGATTCAAAGAACTGGAAAGAGCTGCTGAAAGTAAGAGATAAAGCTGAAGATTTATTTGTTTGGGAAGTGGGAGAGAGGAATATCAACTTCTGGTATGATAATTGGCTATTAAATGGCTGTCTGAAAGAACAAAGAGGGTTAAATTTAAAAAACTTGAGGGTTGCTGATTGTTGGTCTAACAGTAAATGAAATTATGATATGGGGTAGAGGTTGGTGAATAAAGATGATGCTAGAATGATTTTTAATACTCCTTTTATGCCTTCCAAAAAAGACAGATTGGTAACTAAGAATTCTTCTAGCCATTCTTTGTCCAAATTCATTTATAAACACTATTTTTGCTGGAATAAAAATGAATCGGGGGGGGGGGGTCTTATTTGGAACAAATTCTTATCCTCTTTTATTTCATTCTTTTGTTGGAGATTGTTTAAAAAATTATTGCCTACTGATGAAATTATGAAATTGAAAGGGTTAAGAGGCCCTTCTATGTGTCAACTATGCCATAACGAGGAGGAAAGTTTAGATCATCTATTCATGCATTGCTGTTTTTCTCAGAATGTTTGGAAGGGGTTATTGGATTTCAAAATTCAGGTTATCATCTTCACAATTGTATCAATATTCCTGCTTGCTGGAATGATTGGAAATTACAAAGGGAGTTTTACATCCCTTTGATAATTTTTTGGTTTATTTGGGTTACAAGGAACAATTTGATTCATGACAAAAAATTGCCATCTGTTAATATTACTGTTGCTCATTGTTTGGCCTATGTTTTTAAGATTCAGAAGTATATCAGAGATTCTAATTTTAATCAAGGAAGGAAAATTCAGCTGGTATATTGGAGAAAACCTATTGATGCTTGGTTTAAAATCAATACTGATCGAAGTCGTAAGGGTCATTCAGCAGGTATTGGGGGAGTGTGTTGAGGTCATAATGGAGATTGTTTGTGGTATTATTCTTCTCCTATGGCTTCTACAAATATTCTGGAGATTGAAGCAATTCGTTGTTTATTGGAGCTTAAAATTGCTTGTACAAAAGAATTACTATGGTATTCATGTGGAGATGGATTATCTTCAACTAGTCAACATTCTTCTTAATATTTCTGAGTCTCCTTGGTTCTTACTTCATTGGATCAGTAAAATCAGAATCCTCGCTTCTAATTTAAATATTACTTGGAGCCATATTCTTAGGGAAGGAAATCAACCAGCTAATTTTCTAGCTAAAAAGGCCTTGGAATCTTCGTTAGTTTCTTGTTCTTCATCTATTTCGGTTTTTTCAAGGTGTTGCTCCATGGGGATACATTAGATTATCCTCATGTTAGATTTAATTAATTTTTTATCAATAATATCATCTTTTGGTTAATATATATATATATATATATATATATATATATATATATATATATATATATATTTGCAAAAAACTTGCCTAATAGGCAAGTGATATATTAATTTCCATAATCAGTACAACTATCTTCTTACAAAAGGAAGGCTTAATCTATCCCCATGCATCAAAATAGCCAGGGGAGGGGGAGGTGTAGTATCTACCAAAATATCACCATTACAATATCCCTGAGAGGCAAGCCAATGTGCAGGAGCATTACCCTCCCTAGGTATATAGGAAAATATTACATCTTTACTCTCAACCAAACCTTTCACTCTATTCAGCCATCTCTGAATGTACCATGGAGCAGTTTCAGTACCCTGCAGGAAGCGTATGCATATAGAAGAGTCAGATTCCACAATCAGTAGCCTCACATCACAGATCTTGGCAATTTTAAGGGCCCAATAGATGGAAATCATTTCAGCTTCAAGAGCATCACAAGCATCAATGGGAGAGTAAAAGAACAATAGACATTGCCCCACCCCATTTCTGAAAATACCACCATTCCCAGCCTGCTGATTTTTAAAGCTTCCATTTGTGTTTACTTTGATCCAATTGGAAAGGGGAGGGGACCACTCAACCACCAGAGAGGATGAGGAAGAAATCCCAAAACCTACATGACAAATATCTCTGAATTTGTGGAATTTAGTGAGTTTCTGAAAAGATGTTAAACAGTGAGCAGCAACAAGGGAAGCAGGGGACGAACACCCCTCAAACCTTACTTTATTTCCGCCCATCCGGATAAACCGAGCCACAACACAAGGAACCACCAGGAGATTCACCATATGCCGGTCCCCACAGACATCAAAAGATCTAACCAACTTAAATTCAAAGTATCCACCTGAATTCTGCTAATGATTTGAGTCCAGACATCTTGAGAGAAAGAGCACCTGAAGAATAAATGATCCCCAGATTCTTCATATATATATATATATATATATATCTGTATATATATGTATATATATGTATATATGTATATATATATATATCTATATATATATATATATATATATATTAGAGAAAAGGAGCCAACATAGGCTCCTTGCATGTTGATTAGTAAATAAAAAGGGGGTTACAAAAGTTGAAGTAGAGGGGGTCCCCACCAAATAGTAACAAAATACATTTTGAAGCCCTATGGGGATCCCCAATCACAAAACAGAATCAGCTTAAAATAAAAACAACTCTATTAGATACAAGGAAATCTATAAATTACTGAAACTAACCCTCACAGTAAGGAGATCATGAGAACCTTCAGCCACAGATAGTGTGCCCAGTGGGATAGCAAAGAAACATGAGACCTCATGGAGCAAATATGGCCAACAAAAAAGAACCCAATGAGCAACAGCCCCAACAACCAAAACCATCACAAGTCAATGCTTGTTATAACAAAGAGTGGCCATTGTTAATCCTTAAGTGGGGAACAGATAAGAGATCACCAGCCTCCAGCATTCTGAGATGAGCAGGGGGAATAGTTGAGAGGGTCACTCTAGTGGAAAGGGATCCAGTTCTTGCAAGCCAGTCAGCCGGCTTATTTCCCTCTCTGAAAATAAAAGTGAAGGTGGCCTTTAGTTGACTAGTGAGGGAAAGAATTTTTGGATCCAAAGTGAGTGGGTCCAAGTGGTTAAAGTTCCAGTATCAATCAAATTAATCATCTCCTGAGAATCCCCCTCAATGATTAGATTCCTCCAATTGAAGATCAAAGCTAATTTCGAGCCCGAGTAGGCAGCTATAAGTTTGGTTTCAAGAGCATCGAGCAGCATTAATGGGGGCATGGAAGATCGGCAGGCGAGCCCCCTTGTGGTTCCCGAAGAGACCACCCACACTGCAAAGCATCGGTGGTGTAGCGGCCATCGGTGTTTGCTTTAACATAGTTGCTCGGGTGGAGGAGACCAGTGTGACGGTGAGAATTTTAGGGAGCTCGGTTGTTCAAGGGTTGGCTAGCTTTAAAAATATTTGGAAACTTCTTGTGGCTAATAAGTTTATGGAGATAAGATATGCGAGTTTCGGCAACGAGTACTAGCACTGAGTGGCGGCTCCCTCAAAGATAGCCTTGTTTCTTGCCATCCAAATGAACCATGCAATGAGTAGGGGTAAAGCTCCGGTCCTCGCTGATGCCATTCGATCCAGTAGGTGAGAAGATGATGCCAGTGCAAATGGAGGGTATTCAATTTAAATTGAGGGATTAGCTGAGTCCAGACCTCCTTAGAAAACTTGCATTCAAAGAAAAGATGATTGATAGTTTCTTCCTCCATATGACACAAACTACAGCAAGAAGGGCCCCTAAGTCCCTTTAACTTAAGGATGTTGTCAGTGGGGAGAAGATTTTTGAAAAGTCTCCAGTTGAAGAGGTTCATAGAGGGGAGAGGTACTTATTCCGGATCGGATCACTCCAAGGAATAGCTTCCCATCGATATAGTTGAGTGTAAATAGCCTTTGAGAAGCTTTGGTTGTGAAGGGCCTTCCTAACAGGAGAATCCAGATTGGATCTGTTGAAAGGAATAGTGGCAACTTTCTGGGCAGAAGGAGCTTCCAGGATGTTGTGGAGAAATGGCAAGGACCAGCTGTCCCCATTCCAGCAATCAGCAACTTTCAGATTAAGGTTGGTGGGTGGAGTGAGAGGTTGTAGCCAATGCTGGAGGGCACCAATGATCAAGTCAAAAACCGAGATTTCCCTGACCCAGGTTCCAAAGGTACTGCTGTTCAGCCAGGGTTCTATTCTTTATAAGAGCTCTCCAAAGTTTGGAGTCACCAGTCTTGGAGGGGACCTGGGAAGGGTGAGTGTGTCTGCAGTACTTCCCAAGAAGGTAGTGTGCCCACAAAGAGTCTTGAGTTCCGAATTTGATCCACAGTACGGCAAAGATTAACAGTGATAATCTGCTGGATCCCTTTGAAGCCCAGACCACCTGCCCAGGTGGGTTTGGCCATCCTTTGCCAAGAAGCCCAGTGAGTTTGATTTCTGTTCCCTGCCCAGAGAAAATGGTTAAATGTTCTTTCAAACTGGTTCTGAGTACTCTTTTTCATAGTGGTCACCTGCATAACATAGGAGGGTAGAGTGGTTAGGATTCTCTTAAGCAATGTCAATCTTCCACCATTTGAAAGATAGATGTGAGTCTAGGTAAGTGCTGATCTTATGCTGGATTTCATCAAAGTGGGTCTGTTTGACTCTTCCTATATTAAGTTGTACTCCCAAATGCTTGATAGGTAGTCGTGTGCTAGAAAAGCGAGTGTAGGTGAGAATCCAATTTTTTATTTCAGGTGAGATCTTCCGGGAAAAAGAATCTGACATTTGGAAGGGTTGAAAATGAGTCCTGATTGATGTTGAAATTGTTGGATGCACTTGAAGGTGTGTTTAACAGCTCCCTTGGAGGCATTAGAAAAAATTATCACATCATCAGCATATATGAGGTGGGAAACCATTATGTTAGATTTATGGTGATATCCGGTATGCTTGTGAGTGGTTTGGAGATTATTCGGCATATGGGAAAAGTAATCCATAGCTAGAATAAATAGGGTTGGGGATAGGGGGTCCCCTTGTTTAAGCCCCCGGTTGCGATGAAAGTGTTCCAGCTAGTGCCATTTATGAGGATAGAGTGGGAATTGTTTCTAAGCCATCTTTGAACCATGCAGCAGAAATCTTCGTAAAAGCCCCTAGGCGAGAGAACCTCATTGATGAACTCCCAGCTGATGGAATCATAGGCTTTTCTAATGTCCAATTTATAAATTAGATTTCCCCCCTTACATTTTTTATTGAGATCATAGAGCATCTCTTGGGCTAATAACACATTATCTGAAATTGTCCTCCCCTTCACAAAAGCAGATTGGTTCATACAAATGATTTTACTGAGATGGTGTTGGAGCCTTGCCACTATAATCTTACTAATGACCTTGTTTATAACTGATGTGAGGCTTATGGGTCCGAAGTGGTCCCGGTTGATCGTGCAGTGTGTTCTTAGGGATCGGGACAATAGTGGATGAGCTGAAAAATTGTGGGGGGTCCCTTCCCAAGAAGAAACTAGCAATGGCTGCAATAATATCAGGGCTGATGACAGGCCAGGCTTTCTTGTAGAAGTCAGCAGTGAACCCATCTGGTCCAGCTGATTTAGAGCTATCAATGGAGTTAACGGCACCGCCAAACCTCATGCTCATTGGGGGTGTGTAAGTGAAAGAGAGTTGGTGTAATGGTAGTTTCCCTGGAAACATAAAGGGTTTAGGAGTTCTCTAATCTCGGAAGGAAAGGAAAGGAGCTTTTGAAAGTAGCTGGTAGCACTTCGCCAATAGCTTGATTGTTCTCGAGCCTAGTGCCATTCTCATCCCGGATACTCGTGAATGGTGTTGCAATGTCTTCCGTATTTGATAAAGGAATGGTGGAATTTTGTGTTTCGTCCCCCTCGGTGAATATATGCATAGAAGACTTACGTCCGAGAACCGTTCCTGAATTTCAATGGAGTTAGAGAGATTTACCCGGGCCGCAGTCGGTAGGTGGTCGGGAACAACTCCCATCCGAACCTTCGCTCCAAGTCAAGTACTTCCTTCTCGGCTTCGGCAACGAGCGGTGTGAACATTTCCAAATTCTCTCCAACTCCACTTCTTAAGCTCTTTACTAATTTTCTGATGGAGGTGTTCTAGCCTAAGCCAGGGATCATTATTGGGAGCACCATTCCAGAGAGACTGGATGAGGGGTAAGAACTGGGGGTGTGAAGACCAGAAATTTAGGAATCTAAAAGGAGAGCTGGTGTGATTTAGGGGAGGGGCGAGAAATAGTTAAAAGGAGAGGTACGTGGTCGAACGAGACAAGGGGAAGGTGAGTGACAACAATGTGGAGAAATTGAGAGTGCCAAAGTTCATTGGATAAGAATCTATCCAGTCTCTCCCAAGTGAGGCTCCTTCTCCAGGTGTAAGGAGGGCCTTTGAAGCCCAAATCAAAAAGTCTGGCATTGTGGATATTGTCCACCGAATTGGTTCATTTTGCTTAGGATTGGAGTTCGCCTCCCAACTTCTCGGCAGCACTAATAATACAATTGAAATCCCCCCAATAATCCAGGGGAGGGTAATGGAGTGATTGATTTGGTGCGAGTGATCCCACAGACTAATTCTGTCATGCTTGTTGCATCCAGCATAGATAAAGGTAGCTAGAACATTTTTACCAGCAAAATTTAAAGAGAGGTGAACAAACTGAGGGTTATCAATGAGAATGGTCCAACCGAGCTCTCTCCTACACAGAACCCAAATTTTGTTATTGATGTTTGTGTGAAGAGAAAAGCCGAGTAGTTTTTGAGGATTTTGTTTGAGTGAAGCCGAGTCATTGGTTCTAGTAAAGCTATACACCAAGGGGTGTGTTTTTTATTGAGGTAAGTGAGTCTTTTAAGAGAGTGTGGACTAGCCACACCTCTAATGTTCCAGCATAGTAGGTTGATCATTGGGGGTTAAAGGTGGGGGAGCTGGATTTGTGAGATCTTGACCTTGTTCTACTTCTTCTGAGTGGAGGGGGTAGGGGAGGGGGGACTGGGTGTGAATGGAGGAGGTGGGAGATTTTAGGAGGGTGGGGGATGGGTTTGTGGGGGGGGTCAAGGCTGGAAAGGGGGCTAGTTCATGATTCACCTCAGAAGGCTGAGCTGGGGGGAAGGTGGGCACTTCTGGCCTACTTTTGGTCAGAAAGGAGGATTTTCTAGGAGGAGGATGGAGCCTGAAACACCTTTCAGCTTGTGTGGCCAAACATTTTACGAGTGGGAGCAATAATATGGCTTTTGTTGCATGATTACCTCCTGCCAATGCCCATCGGCTTTAGATCCCACCCATATTCTCTTAACCTCGGGGAGGGATATATCAACTTCTATTTGAATCTTGGCAAATTCAGGTTTTGCCTTGTGGAGTGTAGCTGCATCCAGTCTGAGTGGGGTGCCAATTGCCCTTCCAATATGGAAAAGGGCAGTCTGATTAAAATACCTATATGGCAAATTGGGTAGCTTGAACCAAATGGGGATGATAGGGGGTTATTTGTTGGGATCAAAATCAGGGGTCCATTTTAAGATTTTCATATCCATACCAACAATGGTGACCTGTCGCTTAGCAAATATCTTAGCATAATCTTCATCTGAGGTGAGATTAATAAGTAGATGTCTCCCATCTATTAATCCAAGCCTCCATTCTCCTGTTAGATTGAGTGATTTAAAAAAGCTTCTTACCATTTCCATCTTTGGGTGTCCCAAAGTAAATTTCCCAATTAGAGTTAGCCTCACTTCCTCATTTAGCATTTCTAGTTCATCATCGGAGAAGTATGCGAGTGGGCATCCCTCCTTTTCTTCGATAGGCTTGATGAAAGGGCAATGACCCTTTCTCGCTGCAGGCATCATGCGATTTTGGGGGAACACTAGTTCGGATGAATCCTTGAAAGTAGGGCCTTTTCCCACCACCCCGAGCATAGGTGGCCTTGGCCCAATCTAAATTGGTATGGAGATCGATTGGGCAAGCCATAAATGCGAGATAATGCACCTACGACCCCTAGTCGGCAGAGCTAAAAACTAAAATCGAGTGAGCGGCAAGTACTCGTAAGAGCTCGGAACCCCTTCCGTAACACAACAAGTCCCGGAAAAACACCCACTTCAGTCGGGCAACACAACTAATCCAAAGCGATGGAACGAGTGAAAATTTGAATGGACACCACACAGGAAAGGTAGCGGCTCTCGGAGAAAAGGAGAAACCTTCTCAGCCTTGCCAAAGCCTTGCACACTGTAGACACCACTTACCCGAGAGACCACCAGAGCCACCAAGGACGGCGCCGCCGCCAGCACCATCTCAAAACCCTAGCAGAGCTCCAGAAACACCAACAGCAGCCATTATATATATATATATATATATGTATATATATATACATATATATACACACACACACACACACGGATATATATATATATACGGATATATGTATATATATATATATATATATACATATATATACATATATATATATATATTGTAAAGTAAAAATTTAATTTGAAAAAATATGAAATCCAAGTGATCTCATATATGCAATAGTTTAGATGAATGAGAACTTCACCGCAAGTCATATATCTACCCCGAATAATAAATACATTGCTTGATAATGAGGCTCGATTAAATAAATAATGGAAGTTATGACATCTATTTTGATGTGCGAAAACCTTTATATTCACTGACAAGTTCTCCTATATAATATAGAAGATTACATAGGATTTATATTAAGCTGGGTTCTTAAAGTTTCCTATAAGTGCAAGCCCCTATAGTTAATTACATCTCAAGCAACCAAAGTAAATAAGAAAACTCTCTATATAGTTAAAAAATTATTACCTTCATGAACTCAAATGGTTTAGGATTTTCAAGGTTGAACATAGAAAATATAAAATAGGAAAGGTGTAAATGGGAACAATTATTATGAAATCAAAAGGGAGAAAGCTAGATAATGCCACAGATCCTGAGGAGAACCTCACTGATTCCCAAACTATCATATTGTTTGACTTCAGTTTTGAAGAGATATTATTTAATGTTTTATCCTTCCAATTTTAATATTTAAGGCTTACATTTGTATGATACCGATCACATAAATAGCCTGGATGATAGGAGGAATTACGTTGTATCAGATCAGACCTCGGAATCCTAGAACGAGTTAGGACATAAATTGTACAATAAGGTTGTACTAAGGCCTAAAAGATAAGTTGAGGATTTATATCGCACTAGGCAGCCAATCTCGATGTTCTATGACTTGTTATTTATACTAAGAAAAAGATTTGTTCTTGTAGACTGGTTTGTTATCTCAAAGATGTCCTTCTACAGGTCCTCGTCGTGCTACCCATAGTGCATGCTCCAAGCATCTTATTGCAGAGGATTTCAAGTTTGAAGTGTAAAAGTTTAAGAGGTTCCAAGAAGTTCCAAGATGTTTAAGGTGTATATGAGGTTTTGTTGTTGTTGTTATTTAAATGTCTTATGAGTGGAAAGTTTAAGTTGATTAAGCGATACCGGTTCGGATCCCACAATTCTCTCTTTCTAACACTACTATTTTCTTCATATTCACTTATTCTAGATGAATTTACCAAACTCAAATAAATGAATTCAATAAGTTCATCCAGACTGGAGGAAATCTCATTAGCTTTGATGCGATACGACTTTAAATATGCTTTAAAATGCAAGAATTTGATACCACATTTTAGAAAGTTTAATTTCTAGCAAATGGCTTCAAAAACTTGATGTGCGAGGTTTACTTTTATAATTTTATATTTAGATTGTATTATTGTAAAAGTCACAATTTTAAACGCAAGTATACGTATCATTCAAGTAATACAGGGCTCTAGTGGAGTCCTGGTTATCGATCCACGAGGATAGTGAAATAAAAAGTAAGAGATATAAATAATATTTTGAAGTTTTAGAAAGCAATTTATATATACTCATTTTTTTGTGTTTTATTTATATATTCAAATTTAATTAACTAATAATTTTTACTAAAAGAAAGTAAGCAATAAGTCTGGAAAGTAAAGTAAGCAGTAATTAAAATTTAATGCAATTATAAAAATGACTTTTTCCTCTTTCAACTAATCCAAGAATTATAAATTAATTATCATTTGTAGGGAATTAAGATTATGGTATTGTGCCAAAAAGAAGCATTCCTATTCTTTACCCTTTGGTCCAGGTGCAAAGAATATTGAATAATCTATAGTTAGGCTCAGGATGTTTTATTAGTAGAATGGGTTAACCTAGGCTCACACTACTAGATGTCCAAGGGTGGCTATGGTCGACCATACCAGTGACCCGTTATCTTTCTATAAACAAAATTATTAGAATTTAGTCTGTCACTCTAAAAACTAATTAATTTTACGCCCAATAAATAATATATTCCTATTTATTTTCACTTCACCTTAAACAATCAGCGTATAGCCTGCGATTACCTAAGAATTCATGTGATATCTACTATTTAAGAATATATCTCCGAATAGGTCTCAAAATTCTTCAACAGGTTTTAACAAATTAAATGGCCAATTTAAAAAGTAAACTAAGATCGGGTATTAATATCATCACAATATAGAAAAATATTTTATATTTAATTCTCCTAGAAAATTTATTTAATTTATAATCTTTTCATAGTTGAAAGGAGAAAGATAACTAACTACTCAGAACTCATTGAAATAATACAACAAAATATATTTATAAAACTTTGAACCAAAGTACAAATACTTATCTGAAGTGTTCCTTCAAGAGATCTGCTGACTTCTACTGACTCAAAAGCTTTGATGAAAGACTCAAACAACAATAACACACAATAAGCACTAAAAATAAACTCACTAGATACAAAATAAAGTGGCACCCTAAGTATGGAAGAGACTAAATAAAACTAGAGATGAGAGAGATAATGCTAAAATTGGTATGTGTACTAGGGGGCGGGGGTTTGGTGCGATTTTCTCTGTCGAATGGGCTCCTATTTATAGAGCTCTGAATTTGACCAGGGGTTGCTTAAGGCACCTCTTCAAAATTCATCCAAATTCAATGTATCTTCTAGAAGGTAACCGTCGCGCCTAAGGGCCGGGATCTATCGCCTAGGCGCCGGGATCTGTGACCAGGTCTTTCACACCTCTTCACTTTGGGTCACACCTCTTCGCGATCCAGACCGTTTCCTTGTGTCCAAATAGATTGTATCACATGTCCTATATATTAAGAGTAACTTCCAGTCTTCTAGAAGCTCCAATAACCGCTTAACACCATCAAAATAACTGCCCAAAGTCATCAAAAAAACTTAACAGCGTCTGTATCAAACTGGCGCTTAGGCGCCGGACTCTGGCGCCTAGGTGCCAGGCCAATAATTCCAAAATTTTCTCCACAAGCTCCATTTTTGCTCCTTTTTGCTCATTTTTCCTTCTTTTTCTTTCTTGGACTCTTTTTTAAGCATCTACATCTAAAAAATATGAAAATACCTTTCATTAAAGCATAATATCCTTAAGAATTGAATCATAAATAAGACATAAAAATGGGTATTTTTTAAGTAGATCAAATTCCCCCAAACTTAAACATTACTTGTCCTCAAGTAACCCTTTTAATTACATAAAATAGATAACATTTGGAACGAAGTTAAAATATTTAAGATCCCTTATAATTTTTGGTTTTATAAATGCTTTAGCAAATCATTAACCAAATTTCACTAATTAAGTTTAATTTTAAGAATTTAAGAACATTTAACTACCAAATCATAAGACTTCTAATTTTTCATTTATTTCAAGAATAATTGTAGTTTATCATATTAAGGTCACATAAAATATTTACCATAAGAAGATTTTCATGAAATATTTTTCTAGTAAAAATATATGTACATAGAAATTAAGTTAAAAATGTAATCAGTTTTTTAACTATAAGATAATTCAAGTGAAGCCAATTTTTGATTAGGCATTTCCTCAAGCTTCTCCTCACTTTTTTTTTTCTTGATTGTTTTTCAATCCTTTTTTTTAAGTGAGAATTACTATTTTTTGATAGCCTGTTAATGATTTTGAACTTCACTATCCTTAACTTATTTTCAAAAATTTATACATTCTTACTTAATAAATATGACATTAATAATTTATTAGTTTTCAAAACATATTTCAATCTTTTCTTTTTCAAGCAATAATCACGATTCCTTAGTATTTCAAAAATACAATTCTCTTTACTATAAATAGGAAAATTTTCATCTTATTATTCTTTAAGCTAAACAATTCTATTCTTAAAATCAACCAAAATTTTTGAAATTTTAGTTAAGTTTACTAAATTATTTATAAATTCAAAAATTTAGGTAATCTTAAATAGATTTTTCATTCCTTATGTTATGTTAATATATCTTTTAAAGAAAATATTAGTTCTTTAAGGACAAATAATATTTAAATTTGATAGATATTTTTCCTTCCCCCAAACTTCAGCTTTAGTATAAATATGAATTATGAAATTTTCTAAAGCATGAGAGAAAGAAATAAACAGGAATCAATCTAAGTACAATAACAATGTAGTAAGGAAAAACTAACTTCTACTTCTGCACATGCTTCAATATGAATATAACAAAAATGATTAAGCATATATAGAAAAGTTTTGCAGAGCAGGAGTTAATTTCTGAAAATTAAAAAAAATTATTTTTTATTTTTTATTTTTTTTATTTTAGAACATGCAAATTTACTAACTATTCATGAACACTAAACAGTAGGCTGAAACAAAAATAAACTTTTATAGAATTTCATTCACATCTCAGTCTTAAACACACATTAGATAATCTAAAAACAGTTTTAATATAAAAAGTTCACAACAAACATCACAATAAACAGCACAAAAAATAAGAAAATACTCTAAAAACGAGTCGACAATCTCTAGAGATAAGTCGAGCTATTAATCATCGTACGTAGCTTCATCATCATCATCACCAAAAGAGAACTCTATATCCTTAGGATCAACATAGGGTGAAAATCTGGGACAAGTAGGGAACTGAACATTAGGCTCACCCTTCAAAAATCTCACCAAAGACTCTGAATACTCAGCATCAAAATCACTCTTTCTTTGTGTTTACTTAGAAAGATAATCAATCTTCTTGTCTATAGTATCTACTCTGCAGAGAGTTAACAATAACTCATGTTGCTGCTCTATGAACTGATCATACATGGTTTCCCAAAAAGTAGATTATGGCTCAGCAGAAGTAGAGGGTCTAGAAGTAGAAGCTCTACCTGAAGTAGGTAATGAACCAGCAGGTGCAGTAGAACTCTTAACTCGCAATCAATCATAAATGCTGACACTTTCTCTTCCTATAGGCTTCGTCGACTTGAGCTTTTCCTCAAAAAGCTCAGTAACTACCCCAATAATTTGACATAGAGAATAGATCAGAGATGGAAGACCAAGTCTAATAGATGTGCTAGAACGAGCAGTAGCCTCTACAGAATCATAAATAATGCTCCCTACATCAATAGACTTTCTCTCTTGAATGTAGTAGTTTAGAATAGCTCTATCTTTGGTAACTTCACTCAGATGATTGGATGGAAGGAGACGAGCAGAAATAAAGCAGTGTCATGTCTTGGAAACACCATTAAGCTTAGAAGATAAAAAATTTACCCTTTTTCCGTTCCAAATTTTCCAGGCTCCAGTACTATCAATCAAGTAGGAAATGATCATGTCTAAATCTCCCTCAGATGGAGATAAACCTGAGTAATAACACTCTATGTTTGGCGGCAGGCCATAGAAAATGTTGATGCATTCAGGAGTGAATCCTACTCCAACTCCTCGAACGAAAATCTCGTATTCTTTCGCATCCATAAAATTAGCATAAAATTCTCTAACCACCGGGATAACGACAACAACAGTGAAATATCAGAATCGTTTCCAGTTGAGTGCAACGATTGTTTCCTCAATTCTTCCTCTAAGATTATAAAAACTTCACTCCGAGATAAACTTCTGAGACGTAGCAAAATCATTGTATCAGAAGTGTGCAGCAGCAGTGACGAACTTGCTATGATCAAAATTTTCTTGTTCTTTTTCTCGTTTAGATTTGGGTGCCATCTAAACGTGAAAGAAAAACGTGAAAAAAATTCGATGGATCTAGGAAAATAAACTAATTTAAGCTTTTAAACTTGAGAAAGCTTAAAAATTCATGGATTTAATCATAAAAAAATCACAGGCAGAACCGAGAAAATTTTGGTTTTTCTAAATGAGAGAAAAATCCATTGTGAAAATAAAAAATAATGAGTTTAGAATGTAGATCTGACCTCGAGATGAAAAAATCGAGTGATTTCAAGCGCAAAAACTTGAAAATGGCTCTAAATGGGATCTCTAGGTGGTATTTTCGCGAAAAACTGTGGAGAAGGAAGCTTAGGCGTCAAAAATGGCTTGGGGGGTTTAAGAAGATGAGCTTTTAGATACAGGCAGAACTGGCGCCTAGGCGCCGAATTCTGGCGCCTAGGCGCCATACTCGCCTTTCCAAAAATTCGATTTAAATTAAATATTGTCCACTAAATCTTATCAAATTTGACTCCTAATTACTCTTATGAGAGTATTAATCCATTTTATAATCTCCAAATATTTTCACAATCATTTTAAAATGATAGTATATATCCACATAAATGTATCCAAATTCTTCAATTCTAAATCCTAATATCCATTCCAAATTCAATAACTTTCACTACAAGAATTGTATCAAGGTTCATTGTTTTATAAATAACACAAACAACAACATATTCAAAGCAAACATTCAAATCCAACAACACACTTTGAACAATTTAAGCATATACACAAATGATATATTCAACACACTAACACAAAACTCGATCACACCTAAAACACATATAAGATCTATTTAACACCGATCTTTAATTTCCATCTCTTTCGCAATGAAATTTGCTAGGACCGAAGGGATAGAAGACCAGCGCCCTTAGAAATTCCAAAGCCATCTTTTCATCAATCCACTTGTTCTTCGTGTGCATTTTTACTTGAGCATCATGATAGGTGACCAGAGAAAATATATTGAGAAATTCAAACCAATTTTATATGAAATTGTACTTTAAAGAAAGGTATTTTCTATGTTTTATTGCAGGAATTAAGATTTATAGGTAATGGAGCAAAAAGATGGAAAAAGAGCGAATCTGGAACAAAAAAGAACTAAAAGAGATGAAAATTGAACTAGCCCGCCGACGGCGAGGGATAGGCCGCCAACGGCGTGTTTTTCTAGAGAGATTTGAATATATTATACAGGAGCCTGCCGATGGCAAGATCGAGCCCACCGACAGCGAACCTTAGCTGTTGGCCAATGTTCTAGAAGCCCGCCGACGACGCTACGAGCCCGCCGACGGCGAGAAGGTCGGTTCAAGCCAAATACATTGAATTTGGACGGTTTGAAGAGATGCTTAAGCAACCTTTAGATATATTCCTTCTTCTTTAAATAGAGACAAATCTAGGCCGAATTTGTGGAATTCAATAGTGTGTGGTGAGTCTATTGCGTGTTATTTTGAGTGCATTAGTGTGTTCTAGAGTATATTAGTGAGTATAATTAAGTGTGTTGTAAAAGAAGGAAGAGTTAGAGGAACTATAAGGAGTCTGCTTGAAGAGAAGATTTGAGATAAGTTTTTGTTTATTGTTTTATAGCTTTAAATGAAATCTAAATTTTGTGTTATTCTTCCTATGCATTCTGAGTAGTTTTCTCTGTCTTTCTCCTTGTTGTTGAGATTTTGTGAAATGGAAATTTGAATTAGTTGTGCCTTAAATATCAAATAAAAATTGTGATAATCTTTTAATTAAAACCTAATTTACTTTCAATCTGGCCAATTGAACTGTTAAAATATGTTGAATTATTAACTATAGTAAAGATTACATCCAAAATTCAGGGAATTCAAAAGCCTTGAAAGGAGGGTGCAAATAAATAGGGAAATATTAAATACCGGGTGTAGAATTGAATATTTTAGTGTGACAGACTAAAATCTTCAATTCAGTCCTATTGTTTGGGAGCTGAAGTGTAGTTGTTAGCCCTCAAGTGAGGGGAATGTGGGAGCTCTGAAGTGAGAGCCGGTATCCTCCCAGCCTAACCGCAGATTCAGTAACCAAGCATAAGATTAGTCAATATTCTTTATGCCTAGACCAAAGGGTAAAGAATAAGAATGCTCCTATTTGGCACAATATAATTCTAACTAATTTTTTTATCCACTCATGTAATTCTCTTAACAAGGAGAAAGATACTTTTTCTAAATTTTAATTTTCCATTCAAAAATTAAGTAGTAGAAGTTAGTATAAGTGTTCTTTATTTCCGTATACTAGATAAAAATTGCATATGCTAAAATTAGTTCTTAATCTCTAACTTCCCTGTGGGATCTATATCTAGGACTTCATTAGAGCCTTTTATTACTTGAACGATACGTATACTTACTTAGATACAAAAGGGGTACATTTGTTATTTTTACCTTATTAAACATTTATATAATTATAAGGCTCTGCAACATATTTACATTGTGCCCCTCAACTATTGTGTAGCGGTTAAGTTTTGGTGCCGTTGCCGGGGAAGTAAAGTAATTATTAAGTAATTAACGAAATAAAGATAATTACTAAAGTAACAGATTATTTTAAATTTATAAGTTGTGTATGCGTAAATTTAGAACCGAAAGTTTAACACTTTATGATTCAGAATTAGAGCGCACTATTAAAAGAATTAGAAAACAGAAAAAAGTAATTATAAATTTAAATCAAATGGCAAATAATCTAGAAATTGAAAATTTAAATCAACTAAGACCTTTAAGAGATTACGCTAACCCTACATTAGATGAAATTCACTTAACTATCCAAAATCTTGATGTAGCGGCTAATTTATTCGAGCTTAAACCTGCAATTATCCAAATGGTACAAAATAATCAATTTAGTGGTTCACCAAACGAAGATCCTAATTAACATCTTACTAGTTTTTTGGAACTTTGTGCTACTTTTATATATGACGGAGTATCTAATGATGCTGTTAGACTTAGGCTTTTTCCTTTTTTTAAAGGGATAAAGCTAAGATGTGTTTAAGTTCGTTAGCACCTAGATCTATTAGAACTTGGGGAGAATAATCACAAAAATTTCTATCCAATCACTTTCCTCCTTCAAAAATTGCAAAGCTTAGAAATGACATAACATCTTTTATTCAGTTTGATGGAGAATCAATATACAAAGCTTGGGAGAGATTTAAAGATCTTCTTAGGAAATGCCCACATCATGCATTACCAGATTGGTTAATTATACAAACTTTTTATAATGGATTAGTAGGATCTCTTAGAACTATTTTAGATGTTGTTCTTTGGAGGTTCATTAATGTCAAAACCATTTGACGAGGCTTATTCATTAATTGAAGAAATTGCTACCAACAATTTTCAATGGCTTTTTGAAATTTTAAATCCTAAAAAGAATATAGCTAGTATCCATGACTATGATGCAATATCTATGTTAGCTTCTCAGATTGCTGCTATATCTAAGAAATTAGATCATTTTGGAATGAATTATTCTCCAACTATAATAGAAGAAAATTCATCTGGACAACTTATAGATGCTCAATCTTCATATGAGACTTTAAATGCTATTAATAATAGACCTAATAATCCTTATGCAAATTATTATAACCACTGGTTGGAAGAACCATTCAAATTTTAATTGGAATAACAACTCTGCTAATCATCAATGGATGAACAACTCAGTGAATCCATTAGGAAATTTGTCTAACCAAGGAAATTCTAATTATAAACCTTCATATCCACTTAGATTTAATAATAACTCTCAAATTAAGGGAAAAAAGCTATCTATGGAAGAATTAATATAAATATGGGTCAGCATTTGCATAATCAAGGAAATCAGCTACAAATTCAAGGGAACCTATTACAAAATCAAGGAACTGCGATTAAAAATATTGAAACTCAACTTGGGCATATCGCTACTGCACTTAATAATAGAATTCCTGAAACTTTTCCTAGTAATGTGGAAATAAATCCTAAAGACCAAGGAAAAGAATAAAATCAATGCGATACAATTACGAAGTGGAAAAGAGTTAGAAACAAGAATACAGAAAGAAACAGAAAGTGAAAAAGAGAAAGTGGAAACTGAAAAATAGAAGGATCAGCAAGATCAAAATTTAGAATATCCACTAATACCTATGAAAATTTATGTAGAAAAACCACCACCACCATTCCCTTGGCAATTAAAGCAACATAAAAAGGATAAGCAATTTTCTAAATTTCTTGAAATCCTGAAGAAATTAACGGTGAACATTCCTTTTGTAGAAGCATTAGAACAAACGCCTAATTATGTGAAGTTTATGAAAGATATTTTAAACAAGAAGAGAAAGTTCACAGATAATGAAACTGTGGCACTTAGCGAAGAGTGTAGTGTAATTATTCAGAAAAAGCTTCCTGAGAAATTAAAAGATCCTGGTAGTTTCACTATACCTTGTACTATTGAAAAAAAATTTTATGGAAAAGCTTTATGTGACTTAGGAGCCAGTATCAATCTTATGCCTCAATCAATTTTTAAAAGATTAGGATTGGGAGAAGTCTCACCTACTTCAGTAACTCTTCAGTTAGCCGATCATTCTGTCACATATCCTAAAGGAGTTATTGAAGATGTGTTAGTAAAAGTGGATAAATTTATCATTCCTATGGATTTTATTGTTTTAGATATGGAGAAAGATAAAGAAATACCCATAATTTTAGGAAGACCCTTCTTAGCTACTGGAAGAGCTATGATTGACGTTCAAAAAGGAGAATTAACTATGAGAGTAAACGATCAAGAAGTAACTTTCAACATAGCAAAATAAATGAAATATCCTGCTATTGAAAGAGATGATGAATGTTTGCGAATGAAAATTCTTGAACATCAACAAAATAAACATTTTAAAGAAAACTTTGAAGATAAATCCGAAATAGAAAATATAGAATTGATTGAAGAAGCAGACAATGAAGAATTAGACTATATACAAGAAAGATTTGAGATGATGGATATTAAGGAAAATGCTAAAAAGAATATAGTTCTGTTGATTATTAAACTGCCTGAACATGAGTTAAAAATTTTACCTACTCATTTAAAATATGCATTTTTGGGCAACTCTTTAATCTTACCAGTTATTATATCGGCAAAATTAAATGAATTATAAGAGCAAAAACTTCTGGACACTTTAAAAAAGTATGAGAAAGCTTTTGGTTGGACCTTAGCAGATATTAAAGGAATGAGTCTTTCAATCTGTATGCACAAAATTATTTTGGATAATGAACATAAACCAAGAGTTGATCCCCAAAGGACATTAAACCTAATGATGAAAGATGTAGTCAAGAAAGAAATATTAAAGTGGTTAGATAATGGTATTATATATTATATTTTGGATAGTGCTTGGGTAAGCCCAATTCATTGTGTTTCTAAAAAAGGAGGAGAGACTGTTGAAACTAATGAAAATAATGATTTAATACCTATAAGATAATTTACTGGATGGCGTATATGTATTGATTATAAAAAATTGAATGCAGCCACCAGGAAAGATCACTTTCCTTTACCATTCCTAGACCAATTTTTGGATAGACTTCATTGGCACAAATACTTTTGTTTTTTAGATGGATATACTGGCTATCATCAAATTCCTATTACTCCTGAGGATCAAGAGAAAACTACATTTACCAGTCCTAATGGAACATTTACTTTTCGAAGAATGCCTTTTGGATTATGTAATCACTTGCAACATTCCAGAGATGTATGATGTCTATATTTATTAAATTAATTGATGATGGAATAGAAGTATTTATGGATGATTTCTCTGTATTTGAAACATCATTTGAAATATGCTTGGATCAACTTGAAAAAGTCTTAGAGCTATGCAAAAAAACTAATTTAGTTCTAAATTGGGAGAAAAGTCAATTTATGGTTGCAGGATGAATTGTATTAGGGCATAAAATTTCAAAAAATGGCATGGAAGTAGACCCTGCAAAAATTCAACTTATAACTAAATTACCACCTCCTACTACAGTGAGAGGGGTTTGAAGTTTTCTTGGATATGCCAGATTTTATAGACGCTACATAAAAGATTTTTCAAAAATTACTAAACCTCTATGCCAACTTTTATAAAAAGACAAGAAATTTGAATTCAATACAGAATGCTTAAATGCTTCTTAAATATTAAAAGATAAATTTAACACAGCACCTATAATAGTTTCACCTGATTGGGAGAAACCATTTGAACTTATGTGTGATGCTAGTGATTATGCTATAGGAGCTGTTCTTGGACAGAGGTATGATAAAATTTTTAAAGTTATATACTATGCTAGTAAAACTCTAAATAATGTTGAAATTAACTATACTGTTACAGAAAAAGAATTATTAGCAATTGTATATGCTTTTGATAAATTTAGATCTTATTTAATTGGAACTAAATATATTGTGCATACTGATCACTCTGCTATAAAATATTTAATGCAAAAGAAGGATACCAAACCAAGATTAATCAGATGGATATTACTGATGCAAGAATTTGATTTTGAAAAAATTAATAGAAAGGGAACTGATAATCAAATTGCAGATCATTTTTCAAGATTAGAATATTGCGAATTATCGGACATCGACAATGAAATTACAACGGTTTTTCTAATGAACAACTGTATAATATAAATGAGTGGAAAATACCTTGGTACGTTGATATAGTTAATTATATTGTAAGTGATATTTTACCACCAATGCTAACTCTGCAACAACAGAAAAATTCATTTATGATGCTAAAACATATTTTTGGGATAAACCATATTTATATAAGCAATGTAAGAATTTCATTATTAGAAGATGTGTGCCTTATGAAGAAACCAAACAGATCATCCAAAAATGTCACGATTCAGAATTTGGAGGACATTTTGGAACAGATAAAATTGCTTATAAAATTTTACAATTTGGATTTTATTGGCCTACTCTTTTTAAAGATGTTTATAGATATATCAAAACTTGTGATAAATGCCAACAAGTAGGTAATATATCTAGAATAAATGAAATGCCTCTAAATTTTATATTAGAAGTTGAAATTTTTGATGTTTGGGGACTAGATTTCATGGGACCATTTATTCCTTCATTTGGAAACTCATATATATTAGTTGTTGTTAATTATGTTTCTAAATGGATTGAAGCATAGGCCTTATCTCGTTGTGATGCTAAGAGTGTTTCAAAATTTTTAATGAAAAATATTTTCACAAATACGGAATGCGAGAGTGATTATCACTAACGGAGGATCCCATTTTAGGAATAAATATATTCACAAATTAGTAGAAAAAATCAACATTATTCATAAAATTTTGACTTCTTATCATCCACAAACCAGTGGATTAGCTAAAGTTTCTAATCGAGAAATTAAAAGAATTTTAGAAAAAATTGTAAACCCTAATAGATTAGATTGGTCTACAAGACTAGACACTGCATTATGGGCATACAGGATTGCTTATAAAACCACGACTGGAATGACTCCTTACAGACTTATTTATGGAAAGACTTGTCACATAACAGTTGAATTAGAGCATAAAGCATATTGGGCGATTAAAGAATTTAATTATAATTTAAAAGATGCTGGTGAGAAGAGATTGTTGTAGATGAATGAATTAGAGGAATTAAGGAATGAATCCTATAATAATGATAGAATTTATAAAGAGAAAAATGAAATTATGGCATGATCAGAAGATTAACCAAAAAAATTTTGAACTAGGATAAGAAGTTTTACCTTATAATACAAGGTTGAAATTATTTCTGGGAAACTAAAATCTCGATGGTTAGGACCTTTCACTATAACTCAAATATTTACATACGAAGCTGTAGAAATTGAAGATCAAAAGACTGGACACAGATTTAAAGTAAATGGACACAGATTTAAAGTAAATGGACACAGATTAAAACCATATTTTGAAGGAAGAAGACTAAATTTTAAAGAGGTTTTAATACTCAGTCAACTTGATTAATAACCTGAATAGATCGGGCTGACGACGTTAAACCAAGCGCTTTGTGGCAGGCAACCCATAGTAATCTTTATTTATGTATAATGATGGTATATTTATTTGATTTATTAATAATTATGATATAAAATGAATTCTACTACTCATATTTATCTTTAAAATCATCACGATATTGGATCCATAGAAAAATTGGAAAACATTTGGACCAGAGCAAAACTGGGAAATTTTTGCCTTAGCCGCCGACGGCGAGATCGATGCCGCCGACAGTGAGTTCTACCTCCAAAATTTAGTTTATTTTATTTTAAGAATCTCGCCGACGGCGAGATCATTACCTCCGATGGTGAGATCGGTGAAAGAGCGGTTTAGGGAGTTATTTCGACGATTTTTGACAATTCTAAGTGTTTTTACTCTTTAAACGCCTA
This sequence comes from Papilionanthe hookeriana x Papilionanthe teres, assembly GCA_022702705.1. Lineage (NCBI taxonomy): Eukaryota > Viridiplantae > Streptophyta > Magnoliopsida > Asparagales > Orchidaceae > Papilionanthe > Papilionanthe hookeriana x Papilionanthe teres. Next base: position 50,643,797 of record CM040429.1, on the reverse strand, counting down.
GAACTCGAACTCAAAACCATCTACTTCTTAAAAATGATTTGAAAATCCACAAAAACTCATCATTATGGCATCCAATCACCTTGAAATCCCTAGATCTCGAGTGTTCAATCGAAGAAAATTTGTTAGTTATGAGGCTCGACGAATCTTCAACAAAGTTATGATGAAAAAGAGACTGATCAAAGAAAGAGGATTCATGAATAGAGGAATGAAAAATTCGACAACGCCTATTGAAGAGATGATTGTGCGATGAGGTTGGGAGGTATTAAGCTATACAACTTCTGCAGTAGTCATCCCTGTGGTAAAATAATTCTACTCCAATCTTCACGGAATCAACAATGGAAACGTCTATGTGCGAGGCAGATGGGTAACTTTCACTAATTCTATAATTAATGAATTCAATTGAGAATACACCTGTTTGCCTTTACTCCAACTTTGTTCCTACAAGAAATAATATGAATGAGATCTATCGATATTTGACTGATGAAGCGGAAGTTGGGAAACGAGAGAAGACAGTTATGTTAGCTTTTCTACATCACTTCTAAACCCTGTCTCTAAACATTGACAATTCTTTATTTCTTCAAAATTTTTACCCACTATGAGGGTAAATAATGTTTCTAAGGAATGTGTAATTCTGAATTACTGTATTCAAGCGAGATTACCATCGATGTTGGTTCAATTATTGTGAAGTCTGCTTTAGGCCTGATTGTTCATAGATCAATTTATGGGCTTGGACATCCTTCAATAATTTTTTCACTATGCAGTCAGTACCAAGTTTCATATGAAGCCTGGGAAAAGGTAATTTTGCCTTGGAAGCCTTTAGATCCAACTGATATGTTTCCTACTCTGGATAACAATAATGAGACAGCCATTATTATGGATCAAGCATCTCGAAAATTCTTTTTCAATCGGGCCCTTTATCGATAAAACTAATCCGATCTTATGAAAACTCAAAGGACTGGAAAAAGAGGTACAAAACGTGATGACAGACCACAAGAAAATGTTTTAAGAAATTTATACCAATTTTATATGAAATTGCACTTTAAAGAAAGGTATTTTTTATGTTTTATTGCAGGAATGAAGATTTGTAGGTAATGGGAGCAAAAAGAGAAAAAAAGGAGCGAATTTGGAACAAAAAAACTAAAATAGATGAAAATTGAACTAACTCGCCGACGGCGAGGAATAATCTGCTGACGACGAGATTTTCCGGAAAATTTTGAATATATTATAAAGGAGCCCTCCAACGGCGAGATCGAGCCCGTTGACGGCGAGAATGCCGGTTCAAGCCAAATACATTGAATCTGGATGCTTTTTGAAGAGATGCTTAAGAAACCTTTTGTTATATTCTTTCCTCTGGCCAAAATTGTAGTCATAGTGTGTTCTCTAGTAGTGTCTTTAGTGAGAGTTAGTGTTTTATTTAGTGTCTTGGTGAGTCTTTTTAATTAAGTGTGTTGTACAAGAAGGAAGAGTCGAAAGGAACTTCAGGAGTACGCTTAGGGAGAAGATTCGATATCAGTTTTTTTGTTTATTGTTTTATAACTTTAAATGAAATCCAAGTTTTTTGTTATTCTTCCTATGCATTCTGAGTAGTTTTCTTTGTCTTTCTCATTGTTGTTGAGATTTGGTGAAATGAAGAACTAAATCAGTTGTACCTAAAAATATTAAATAAAATTGTGATAATATTTACTTAAATATTAATTTACTTTCAATTTGGCCAATTGAATTGTTAACATACGTTGAATTATCAATTATAATAAAGATTACATCCGAGATTCATGGAAGTTAAAAGCCTTGGAAGGAGGGTACAAATAAATAGGGAAATATTAATTATCTGGCGTAGAATTGAACATTTTAGTGCGACAGACTAAAATATTCAATTCGGTCCTATCGTTTGGGAGCTGAAGTGTAGATGATAGCCCTTAGGCGAGGGGAACAAGAGAGCTCTAAAGTGGCAGCCGGTATTCTCCCAGCCTAGCCGCAGATTGAGTAACCAAACATAGGACTAGTCAATGTTCTTTGCACCTGGACCAAAGGGTAAAGAATAGGAATGCTCCTATTTGGCACAATATAATTCTAACTAATTTAATTATTTATTCACTTAATTCTCTTAACAAGGATAAATATACTTTTCAAAATTATAATCTTTTATTTAATCTTTAAGAAATAGAGTATAGTATAAGCATTCGTTATTTCTGTATACTAGATTAGTAATTGCATTTGCTGAAATTAGTCCTTAAGTCTCTAACTTCCCTGTGGGATCAATATCTAGGACTCCATTAGAGCCCTTTATTACTTGAACGATACATATACTTGCGTTGATAAAAGGGGAGGGAGCACAATTGCTATTTTACTTTGAAAAACATTTATAACATTTATAAAAGCTTAACCAACTTATACACCCTTCACTTTCTGCCCTGCTCTCCCCCGAGGTTGTTAAATTTTTGGCATCATTGCCGGGGAAGTAGAGTAATTATTAAAGTTAATTAATAAAATAATTATTAAAGATAATTACAAGAGTAACAAACTTTTTTTAAAATCTACTTAAAAATTGTATGCGTAAATTTGGAATCAAAAGTTTAATCCCTTACGATTCAGAATTAGAGCGCACTATTAAAAGAATTAGAAAACAAAAAAGAGATATTATAAATTTAACTCAAATGGCAAATAATCCAGAAATTGAAAATTTAAACCAACCAAGACCTTTAAGAGATTACGCTAACCCTACATTATATGAAATTCACTTAAATATCAAAAACCCTGATGTAGGGGCTAATTCATTCGAGTTTAAACCTGCAATTATCCAAATGGCACGAGTATAATCAATTTAGTAGTTCACCGAAACGAAGATCCTAATTTACATCTTGCTAGTTTTTTAGAACTATGTGCTACTTTTAACTATACGGAGTATCTAATGTATCTGTTAGACTTAGGCTTTTTCCTTTTTCTTTAAGGGATAAGGCTAAGATGTGGTTAAATTCTTTAGCACCTGGATCTATTAAAACTCGGGGAGAATTATCACAAAAATTTCTATCCAAAATTTTTCCTCCTTCAAAAACTGCAAAGCTTAGAAATGACATAACTTCTTTTAGTCAGTTTGAAGGAGAATCAATATACGAAGCTTGAGAAAGATTTAAAGATCTTCTAAGGAAATGCCCACAGATTGGTTAATTAAACAAACTTTTTATAATGGATTAGTAGGATCTCTTAGATCTATTAGAGATGCTGCTGCTGGAGGATCATTAATGTCCAAACCATTTGATGAGGCTTATTCATTAATTGAAGAAATGGCTACCAATAATTTTCAATGGCATTCTGAAAGTTTAAATCCAAAAAAAATAGCCAGTATACATGAATCCGATGCAATTTCTATGTTAGCTTCTCAAATTGCTGCTATATCCAAGAAATTAGATCATTATGGAATGAATTATTCTCCTAATATAATAGAAGAAAATTCATCTGGACAACTTATAGATGCTCAATCTTCATATGAAACTTTAAATGCTATTAATAATAGACCCAATAATTCTTATGCAAATTATTATAACCCTGGTTGGAAGAACCATCCAAATTTTAATTGAAATAACAACTCTGCTAATTAGTAATGGATGAACAACTCAGTAAACCCATTATGAAATCTATCTAACAAAAAAATTCTAATTATAAACCTTCTTATCCACCTGGATTTAATAATAACTCTCAATTTAAGGATAAGAAGTTATCTATGGAAGAATTAATATTAAATATGGGTCACCATTTGCAAAATCAAGGTAATCAGTTACAAATTCAAGGAAACCAATTAAAAAATCAAGGCAATGCAATTAAAAATATTGAAACTCAACTTGGACATATGGCTGCTGGACTTAATAATAGAATTCCTGGAACTTTTTCTAGTAATGTTGTTGACCTCATTTTACAATGGGTCAATACCTTTTGACCTAAAAAGTCAACATTGGTCAACCGAGTCAAAACGGACCTAATGACCTACCTCATTGACCCCATAGGTCACCCTTATGACCTAAAAAGTCAACTTTGGTCAAATTGGTCAAGCCATACCAAATAACCTACCCTGTTGACCCCATAGGTCAACCTTTTGACCTAAAAAGTCAACATTGGTCAAATTAGTCAAACCAGATCTAATGACCTACATTGTTGGCCCCATAGGTCACCCTTATGACCTAAAAAGTCAACTTTGGTCAAATTGGTCGAATCAGACCTAATGACCTACACTGTTGACCTCATGAGTCAACCTTCGACCTAAAAGTCAACATTAGTCAAGCTGGTCGAACCGGACCTAATGACTACACTGTTGACCCCATAGGTTAACCTTATGACCTAAAAAGTCAACTTTGGTCAAACTGGTCAAACGAGACCTAGTGACCTACACTGTTGACCCCATAGGTCAACCTTCTGACCTAAAAAGTCAACATTGGTCAAAATGATCAAACCAGACCCAGTGACCAACCCTGTTGACCCCATAGGTCACCCTTATGACTTAAAAAGTCAACTTTGGTCAAACTGGTCAAACCAGACCTAATGACCTACACTGTTGACCCCATAGGTCACCCTTATGACCTAAAAAGTCAACATTGGTCAAATTGGTCAAACCAGACTTAGTGACCTACACTGTTGACCCCATAGGTCACCCCTATGACCTAAAAAGTCAACTTTGGTCAAACTGGTCAAACCAGACCTAATGACCTACACTGTTGACCCCATAGGTCAACCCTATGACCTAAAAAGTTAACATTGGTCAATTTGGTCAAACCAGATTTAGTGACCTACACTGTTGACCCCATAGGTCACCCCTTTTGACCTAAAAAGTCAACTTTGGTCAAGCGGTCAAACTAGACCGAATGACCTACACTGTTGACCCCATAGGTCAACCCTATGGCCTAAAAAGTCAACTTTGGTCAAACTGGTCAAACCAGACCTAATGACCTACATCGTTGACCCCATAGGTCAACCCTATGACCTAAAAAGTCAACTTTGGTCAAGCTGGTCAAACCAGACCTAATGACCTAGCCTGTTGACCCCATAGGTCAACCTTATGACCTAAAAAGTCAACTTTGGTCAAATTGGTCAGACCAGACCTAATGACCAGTCCTGTTGACCCATAAATCAACCTTTTCACCCACTAACACATTTAAAACACCACAATGACAAAATCACAAGAATTGGACATCTTAAAGTCAATTTGATCAATTTGGGCTAACTTGGGTCAACCCAAGTCAAAATTGGTCAACACTTATCCATTTTAATTAAAATAGATAAAAATGACATAAAAATAACAAAATTAATCAAATAGTTAATTTCAAAATTATTTTGATTAATTAAAATGATTAATGATTTAATTTTCAACATTTTGATTAAATGACATAATTAAAATGAAAATTAAATTAAAAATCATAAAATGACATGAAATGACAAAAATAATCAATTAATTAATTTGAAATCATTTTCAATTAGTAAATTGATTAATCAAATAATTTCCACCAATTTTAATTAATAAAAAAATTAATTAAAATGGAAATTAAAGGGGGGGATGAAAATACAAGTGGGCTCTTCATATTTAATTGGGCTAATTCATTTTAAAAGCCTCTTTAACATATAAAAAGTCCATTTTAAAGTTCATTTTAAAACCCATCCTAAAACCCATCCTAAAGCCCATCATCCATGGCTTAACCCCCATGGTTATGCATGGAATGAGGTGTCATCACCTCCCTCATTCCCTCCTTAAGGTGGCCGGCCAACATAGGTCAAAAAATGACCACCATCCAAGCCACCCAATAAGGAGAAAACCTCACATGTAACCCCTCTTTACCATGGTATATGGTGATGATGAAGGCTAGGCTATAGGCTAGGTTATGTGTCATCCCGTCGATGGAGGCTTAAATCTCGCCGTCGGCGGGATAGTTCAATTTTCATAAATTTTTGTCCTGTTTGATCTAGATTCGCACCTTTTTGCTCTTTTTGCTCTCAGCACCTATAAATCTTCATTCCTGCAATAAAACACAAAAAATACCTTTCTTTAAAGTGTAATTTCATATGAAATTGGTATAAATTTTGCAATATATTTTCTTGTGGTCAAAATCCCCCAAACTTAACTATTACTTGTCCTCAAGTAATTTAGATACTACATAAAAGTAATGATTATTTGTAGTAAAGTTTTAATTCAGAATTACTATGAATTTAATTTAAATAAGTATTATAGTAAAGTTTTCTATAAATATTTTAAAATAATTAAATTAAGTTTGTAGAGATAAGGTTATTTAGTCATCGAGTTTAAGATTTACGGTTTTCCATTTATTTCAAGAATGACTATATTTTTCAATATTAAATTACTTAAGATATTCAGATGATAGGAATTTCATGAAAGCACTACTTAGTAAAATACTAATCCATATATATAAGTTCAGAAATGTAACTGAAGTTTACCCTTTAGGTTGATTCAACTGGAGCTGGTTTTAGTGGAGGGAATTCTTTGGCGATTTTTGAATTCTGGATGATCTTTGGTATTGAGTTGAAGGATTATGGTATTATAATTTTGTCTTACAATTGTCGGCATATTTTTAGGTCGTGTGTTTTATTTTGAAAAGGGGGTCGCCTAACGAAGAGCTTGTCGGCGAATTTTTAATTTAATTAAAATAAATAATTTGAAAAGTAGTATTTGATTTTGAAAATAATTTTAAATTTGAAGGTTTTAAGATATGAGATTAAACCGATCTCACATCCCAAATAGTTTATATAAACGAGCACCGCACTACTGAACCGTGTATCTATCCCTAAGGATAGACACACTCGCTCGACGGTGGGGCTCGATTAAATAAACTAGAAGATTTGTGACATCCGTTTGGTCCGCGAACCAATTTTATAAGCCGAACAAAATTCCCTTGCTTAATATGAAAACATTAAACGGGGTTTATATTACTCAGGTTCTTTAAAATTCCCTATAAGGGCAAGCCACTATAGTTAATTACATCTTAAGTGATGGGAATCACCTAAGAAAACTCTCGATAATAATCGATAATTCTGCTCTCGAGGATTTCAAAGTTTAAGTTTTTCAATGGATTGAAATTTGGAATTTCGATAGGGAATGGATCAAATTCGGAACATTTTGTTTTGGGAATCGAAAGGAAGAAAGGTAGGAGAAATTACAGACTCGAAGCGAACTTCGGTAATTTCCCGACTATCCTATTGTTTGGCTTAGATTTAGGAAAGTCCTATTGTTTGTTTAATGTTTTGATCTTGCCAATTTTAATTAATTAGGGCTTATATTTGTATGATAAAATCAAACAAATAGCCTCGAAGATGTGAGGATTTATTGTCGTACGGACGACTACCTCGGAATCCTAAGACCGGTTAGGACTTAATTTGCAATGCAAATGCCTAACGAAGAGTTAAGGATTTATGTTGCACTAGGCAAACTACCTCGAAGTCCTATGGCTTGGTTATTTAATTCTAAGAAAGCTTTGCTGATGACGATGGCCGTCTTTGCCCACCATGCTCACGAGCTCCTTATTGTTGCAGAGGTTTAGTTTTAGAAGTCATAAATCAGGGGATGAGAAAAGTGTTTTGGTTTAGAGAAGTCTTAATTTTCAAGTGTTTCTTATGTTTTAATTAAAACAAATCTTAAAGTTGATTATAACGACACCGGTTAAGATCCACGGTTCCATCCTTCCGGCATCATTATTTTTATCGGATTCACTTAGTCCGGATGAATTTGCTAAACTCAACTAAATGAGTTCCACACTTTCATTCGGACCGTGGGAAATCCCGTTAGCAACACGTAGGTTACATCATCCGAGGTATTCCCGATCATCCGACGAGGACATTTTAATTTAGTTGTAATTGTAGTTTTGTGTTACGTTTGTGATTAAATTTTGAGTTGTTTTATATTTTGGAATGTTGTGGCGGTGAATTTTATCTTGCAATGAATTTTAACTTAGTTTTGGTTTCAGATTTAGGGACTATCCTAAAGTTGTGGGTTTTCATGCAACAGTTGTTTACCATGCAAGAAAAGTAAGTGCATTGCAGTTGAATAAATTGCAATAATGTAAATTGCGAGAAAATAAATTGCAATAAAATAAAAGCGTACCTGGAGGGTTTTCCTGTCATCTCAAGCTATACTTAAAACACAATTAGAATATTTGAGCAAATTCCTAGGTAAAGCTAAGGGAAAGGTTATGGTTTTCTACCAAATTCCTAATCCTATAGCTAGTCATTTCCTATGACGTCTAGGTTCTTTGTATTTTTTGTTTGAAGACGATTTTCTTCATCAAAGAACAATTAAGTCCAATTGTTCTTATGAACATCCTATCATATCGAGGAAGTGCTTAAGAAGAATCTTAAACATCTTTTCAATATTTCTAGGATTGTTTTAAGTCCAAATGGGTTTAATTATACGGATGAATTAATCGTCCGAGAATTCGAGTTTTGTTGTTATCTTGCTCGAGTGAACTAGGACATTTGAATATCCTATGAGGGAAGTAACATTTCATTTAATGTTCTATTTAGGAGTTATAATAACCAAAGCTTTCAAGGGTAAATTAGTATTCAAATGATTTGATTTAAGTTAAAGGGTTTAAATTTGGAATAGTGTTCAAGTTATTTTATATTTAATTTCTTCTGTTTTAGGTGATGTTATATTTAATTCAATTTGATTTAATTTAATTGAGTTTTAATTTAATTTAATTCAATTTAATTCAATTTAATTTGATTTGATGTTTAATCAATTTGATTTGATTTAATTTTAATTTAATTTGATTTAATTTTTATTTAATTTAATTTAATTTAATTTGATTTAATTTGATTTAATTTAATTTAATTTAATTTGTTTAATTTAATTTAATTTTACTTAATTTAATTTAATTTAATTTAATCTTAATTAAATTTAATTTAATTTAATTTTTAATTTAATTTAATCTTAATTTAATTTTATTTTTAATTTTAATTGAAATTTTTAAAAGAGTTTAATAATTTAATTTTAGTTTAATGATTAAGTCTTTTAATATTTTAAATTTGAGTTATCATTTTAATTAAGAATTGAATATTAATGAGATAATTAATTTAGGGATTTTTAAATTAAAGAATAAATCTCTTCCTAATAATATCCCTATTTTAATAATTCCAATTTTATTATTTTTCCAAATTTAATCAAATATTTAATTAAGGTTTAATCATTTTAAAATTGTTTAATGGGTTTCTACCCTTTAATTATTTAAATTTCAATCATCCAAATCAGATTAGGATCAAATATTTTACTTGTTAATTTTTTATTAAACCTAAAGTTTTAATTAAGGATTAAAAATTTTAATTACCATTTTACCCTTTAAGCTTAATAATTTCATAACTCACTAAATTGAACTCAAATGAACTTGAAATTTTTATGTGACTTCACTCATATGTCAATAAAGACATGAGAGGAGAAAATGTGATTTTTCTATATTTAATTTATTTATATAATTATTTTTGGTAGAAAATAGAGATTTTCAAGGAAAATTTGATAACATGACCAAGGGAAAGTTTCTGTCCTTAAGAAAATTAAGGGACATTCCTAATAATCAGAGGACCACTTGGACTAATTTTGATGATTTTTTGAATTATATTATTTTTATTATAATTATTTTAAGTTTTGGAGTGTTAATTAATTTAAAAATAAAATAAATGTTGAAAAATGAATTTTATATTTTTCAAAAATCTCTCTGATATCAAGAAAACCAGAGAAGCAAATTTTGCAATTTTCTGATTTTTATATGATTTATTATAATTATTTTAGTGAAAATGCTAGAAAATACATTTTTTTAATTTTAAAATTACCCTAGGGCTTTAAAATTTAATATCTCACTAAATAGACCTAAGAAAAATGTGGGATTTATTCCTATGTGATTAAAATTCAAAATGTGACATTTTGGTGAATTTTTTTATTTTTGTGATTTTTATTATTTTTTAATTATTAAAAATATTAAAATATTATTAAAAATCAACTTTTTTAGAAAATTGAAATTTTAATTTTCTTAGATTCCCCTGTTATCAGAGAGGCTCCAAAACCAATTTGGTGAATTTTTGAAAAATATTTTAAAAGTTATGAATTTTTAAAGTCTAAAATGGCTAAGTGGCTTAATCAACCCAATTAGTGGGGCTAACCAAGTCCAATTGACCTCAAATTTTTATGGTGGATTCCTCTGATTCTAAAGGTCAGTGGAGAATTGATTTCAAGTCAATTTGATGCCTGGTTAACTCTAATTAATTAGAGACCTATTTTGGGTGTTTAAGCCAATTAGGGTTGTTTTAAATGAACTAAGTCAAAACCTATTTTTCCTAGGGTTCTCTGAGTCATAAGAAACATCACCAAATTTTCCTAGAATTTATTTCACAACATGCTATCTGTTGGAATTAAAATACTCAAAACAACAACATGAATTTGAAAAATCAATAACTTTTCATAGGGATGGCCTCTGACTTTGGAAAATTCAGGGAATGTTCCCAAATTCAGAGGCTTCAAAAGCCCTATGGTCTCATACCATGGTGAATTGTATGCATACATGGAGAATTAAAATAATGCAGAGAGTAAATAAATTATAAAAAATAAAATACTTAATGAAATTAAATGATTTCTTTTCCACATTATTCTCCTCTGTTCACTGAGCAAGAGGGTATTTTTATTTTATTTTTATGATTTTTCTACACAGAGATATGAATTTTTGAAGTTTAGGGAATTAAATAAATAAGAAAATACCCTAATTTTCTATTTATCCACGCGGCGCCAGCGCATCCTTGGCAGCTCCGAAAGGCCACGCGGCGCGCTCCCATTCGACGCCGCCACTTGAGTGAGCAGCCCGGGCCCCGCGATTTTCGCACCGTTTCCTGGTCCGACGCCATCTGAGCCGTTCGTTCGCGCGTGTATTGAATGGACGGCATCCGTTCATCGTCCCCAAGTGTTCTCACCGAGAGCCGTCCACACTAAATCCCTAAGATCTCACTCGATTCTCAATGGATTTTTATGTTCTTATACTCTATGGATTCGTCTTGAAGAGAAGAACACATCTATACGGTTAATATGCATTGAAACTAAGGCATTTGAAATAGAGAATCTCCAGAAGCTCGGGATGAAGAATTAGCTCATACCTTGGCTCAGAGAAGTGTGGCTTCAATCCGAGAGTTGTTGCACCTTCGATTGGATCCCAGCAAGCTCCGGATGAAGTCTTCCGGTCCGGTGAATTGTCCGGATATGATTTCGACCAAGCCCGATCACAAAGCTTGGAGGACTGGAGCAACCGGGTGGCTCGGAGATGGGGCTTTTGCTAGTGGACACCTTCCCTTGGTTTGGTGAAGGTGTAGAACCAATCAATTTGAGAATTGGCTCACCGTGGAGAAGTGTCCTGGTTTTGGGTGGAATTTCAACTCTGAAATTGAGCTTACAGAGGAGAAATGGCAGGGGGATTTCACTGGGGATCAAGTGCTCTAAGAGTGGAGAAGGGTCTGGAACAATTTTGGCAGAGTTTTGGCAAGGTTTGTGCTTAGCCCTCCTCATGGCCGAGAGGGGTGGAGTTTAAATAGAGCTGGCTGGGGGGCCTCCCAGGGGGAGTTAGGGCTTGGGATCCAGCTGCTCTGGTGAGGAGAAGATCAGCCATGGTGACCACTAGGCATGGGGCAGCTCAGCAAGTGAGAATTTCAATGTTGGCTCACATGTGAGCTCTCGGCCATGGTGTTTTCCGGCGGCCTGGTGGCCGGCCGGCCAGGCAATGGTCACCATCTTGGTCAGGTGGGTCAGGGCTGGGGGTTAGTGTAGGCAATTGGCAAATGCCATGTGTAAAGTGGTTGAATCAAAGTAGAAAGGGGAAGGGGCCATTTTAGCTTATTTTGGTCAACCCATGCAAATGGGTTGGGTGCACCTCCCCAAGACCCGGTTTTGGGCCGAGGAGGTCGGGTGGGTCAACCTCCCATGTGTGGTGGAGTCTCCATCAAGGATTAGGTGGCAAAGCATGGTTTAGAGTGTGACATGCTTAAGGTAAAAAGGCTTAAGGGAGGCTTAAGAAAGATCCCCCTCTTCTTGCCATAAATGGACTAATGACAAGTCAAAGCCCTCATGGCTTCATGTGGCTTGAGGATGGCTTGTTCATGGCTCCATTTGGCTTGGGAAAGGTTGGCTTATTTCATGAAAAAGGGTTTTAGAAATATTTGGCATTTAGGGGGTAATTTGACATGTGGCTTGATTTGGAATGGTTTAATTGATGATTTTGCAACTTAGGGGTGATTTTGATCAAATGGATGATGAGGGGAAGTGTCATGTGGGCTTTAGGATGATTTGGGCTTTTGAATTTTGAAGGAAATGGGCTTTTAGGAGGGTTTAAGGGAAGTGGGCTTTTAAGTTTATGAATGTGTTCATGGATGAGAATTTTTGTAAAAGGTTGGGCCAAATAATTGTTGGTTGTAGCTCATGGATGTGTCATGAGTGACTTGAGGCAAATTGGGGGTGATTTGGATTTGAATTGGGTTGAATTTGGGTTAGGTTTGAGTTTAGGTCAAAAATGGGCCTTTTAACCTTGGGTTGAGTTTGAGTGGGACTTGGGTCTAAATTTTGGGCAAATCATGTTAGTGTTTTTTTGTGGGAATGTTAAGGAAGATTTAGAAAAGATTTGGAGTTAATTGGAATTGAATTGGGTGAGTTTGGGTTAGGTTTGGGTCATGGGTCCAAATTGGGCTTTAAGGCCAAAAGTGAGATTGGATCCAAATGTCATTCAAATTGGGCTTGGATTTGGTCTAGATTGGTATTTGGGATATTGAATTGAAGTTTAGAATTGAATTGGACCAAAATTGGGGTCAATTGGGTAGGTTTGGTTTGACATTGGGTTCACTTAGGGTTAAAATGGGTCAAATTGGGGGTTTTGACAAAAGTAGGGTAAATTGACAAAATTGGCCCATAGTGTAGTTGGACAAAATGAAATTGGGAATATTTGGGATTTTATGGAATTTTCTGGGAATTTTCTGAATTTTTGAATTTTTTGGCCAAGAAGGGTATTTTGGGTATTTGAAGGGTATTGGGAGGTATTTTTGGAATTTTTGGTATTTTTGGGTATGGATGATCAATTTGAGTGATGTGGAAATGTTTGGGATTGATTTTGGAGAATTTTGGGTAATTTGGAAATTTTTGAGAAATTTGGGTAATTTCAAGGGTTTTGGGTAGGCTAAGCGGGTGTATGGTCCCGGGGGTCAAAAATTTAAAATTTGGGAAATTGAAGATTGGGTGAATTTAGGTGGAAAGAAATCATTTTGGTTGAGCCATGAAGCCATATCAAGCCCATATGAGTCATGAAGGGACTCATTTGAGGCATTCACTATGTTGTTCCTAACCCTCTTAGCCAAGGGCTTAGGGATTAAGGACCATCCATGTGAATCACCTATATGAGTCAGGAGGTCAAGTTGGGTATGGGTGTGGTTTTAGGAAGTGTGTGGAAATGTAGTGTATGAGTGTAGTGTGTGTGTAAATCAGCCCCTTCACAAGACCAGGCCACCCAGGGCAGTCCTAAGGCCAAAGAGTCCTATAGGAACTCATCCTTTAAACTTCCACATTTGATTTCAACCCTCAAGGTGATTAGGGGTCTACAGTCAAGTTTGTGGAGTTTGCGAGGAGTTAATAAGTGGTTTGAAATTCTAGATGGTGGATCCCAATTCTAGTCCTCTAAGATAGTCAAAGGAAAAGCCTAAGGCTAGATCCTAAGCACTAAAAAGAAGAAGGGAAGACCTCATCAAAAATGAGGTCAACAACAATTAATACCATTTTGAAGTATCAGATCTTGAAGTATGTGATTTTTTTTCTGGAAGGTGTGTATTGAATTTCTGGGTTTTGCATCTGATTAACTCTGGTTTTCTTCATTGGTCTTCTGGTTTTATTTGAATCAATTACTATTTGATTCATTTATTTCTATTTTCTTGCTCGGATTGGTTCTTTTTTGGTTGATTCTTCGAAGTTTCATATTGGTTTTGCCTTCTTTTCTTGACTGTGTGATTTATGGCTGTCAATTCTGATGGTGCTGCCCCTTTGTTGGGCAAGGAGAGCTTTGCTGAAGTGGTGGTTCGATCGTCGGATGGATTGGGGGATAAACTGGTTTTCCCTCAGCTATATCATGAATCTTTGGCTGGAAAAGCTGATTTCAGTTTTATCAAGAAAGGCACTAAGAAATCTGGCAAAAATGCTATTGTCTTTTCTGATGAGGAGATTGATATGTTAACTGAGAACTACAAATTTACCTTAATTGGTAAATTCCAGTTGGGCGATCCAAGAATGGAAATTATTAGAAGGGTATTTGATAATTTCAAATTAGCAGGAAATTGGAAGATAGGATTATTTGATGGAAGACATATCTTGATTAATCTCACTAAAGAAGAAGATTATGCACAAATCTTTTTCAAGAAGTCTATTTTAATTGAAGGAGTTATGATGAAAATTCTGAAATGGTCATTAGATTTTGATCCAGCACATGAACCACCTATTATACCAATTTGGTATAAGTTACAAGGGGTCAAATTACCTTTTTTCAATCATCAAGTATTGTTCTCTATTGGCTCAATAATTGGAAGACCATTGAAGCTTGATCTTTCTACTTTTAATTTATCTAGACCCTCTTCTGCTAGAATTCTGGTCGAGAGGGACATAACTTTGCTTGAGATTAAAGAAATTTGGCTTAGGACTGAACATAATGGGTATTGGCAATCAATTACTATTGAACAAAAACCTTTTTATTGTAACCATTGTAAAATGTTTGGCCATACTCAAGATAGGTGTTATAGACTTCATCCAGATTTAAGAATGGTGAAGAAGAATGTTGGCTTAGGTGTTAATGCTGTGGTGAATGAAGTTAGGAAGGAAGATGTTGATTCTGGGAAGTAGACAAAAAGTTTAAATCCAGATGAGGTTGCAGCTCCTGTTGCTGGACCTGTTATTTAAACAGATAGTTTTTCAACTGATACACAAGTGGTTGGAAGGCAAGAGATCATGAATGAAGGCATATCCCACATTGTGGTTTCTGATCAGGTTGTTGCTGGTCAGTCTAATGCTGTGGAAAATCTAATTATAAAGGAACCTGAGGAGATGTCATATCCTAATGTAGCTGAACTTACAGATAATGATATTGATCTGGAAATGTTGCCACATATCAGAAATGAGATGGAGGACAATTGGGAGATTCAAAGAAGCAGAACAAAATATAAAGGAAAGTAGGAATTAAAAAATCTGTTGGATAATTCTCATGGTATGGAACATGATGTCAATGGTGGGAGAGCTTCTAGGAGCTCCAAACCTCCAAACATATGATTCATTTAATGTGTTGGAATATCAGAGGAATTTCAGACTCTAATTCCCTGATAAGATTAAAAAATATAGTTAGAGTCTATAAATTATGTTGCTTTGCAATTTTGGAGCCTCTTACTAAGAGGATTTCTCCTAACTTGGTGAGAATTTTTTCACAATATGATATTATCTCTAATATCAATAGTAAAATCTGGTTTTTCTGTAAAAAGGATGTTTCTTGTAAAGTTTTGCTTAATGATCAACAATTTCTTCATTTATCATTATCTTGGGATTATTTAGAGACCACTGCAACCGTTGTCTATGCTGGGTGTTCTAATAAGGCTAAGGAAGATTTATGGCAGGAACTAATTAATCTCAAATCCAACATACAAGGTCCATGGTTAGTTGGTGGTGATTTTAATAGTATTGCCTATCCTAATAAAAAGTGGGGTGGAAAATCTTATGATGTTGAAAAAATGACTTCTTTTCTTGATAATATCAATGCTGCTAATCTGGTGGAAGTTCCTTTCCAGGGTCCTTTGGACACTTGGAAAAGAGGTAGGCTGCATGAAAGACTGGATAGATTCCTAGCAAATTCTGCTTGGATGGCTGATTTCTATTATGCTAAAGTTACACATCTTTCTTACACTTCATCTGATCACAGACCATTACTCATGTCTATTACATTATCTGTTAGAGATTCAAAAGCAAATTTCAGATTCTATAATGTATGGCTGGAACATGAAGAGTTTATACCTTTTTTGAATTCTGTTTGGAGACCTGATTCTAGATTATCACCATGGGCTAGATTATGGCTTATTCAAAAATCAGTAGCAAGACAACTCAAGCATTAGAATTGGAACTGTTTTGGGAATCTTTCAAAAAAAGTTAGAGATGCTGAAATGGAGGTTTTAAAGGCTGAAAGTGATGAATAACATGATTTAAGATCTGAGAATATGATACAAGCTAATCTAAAATTGATACAAGCCATTCAATGGGAAGAATCATTTTTCAGACAAAAAGCTGCTGTAAAAAGATTTCTTGAAGGAGATAGAAACACTAGCTTTTATAATGCTTCTATTAAATATAGAAGATCTTCCAATGCAATTTTGAAAATTAAAGCTGAAAATGGAGAGTGGATAACTGATCTACCTTTTATTGCTTCAAGTGCTGTAAATCATTTTCAGAATTTCATGAATAGATCTCATGTTTTCCAACAAAAATTATTTGATAATTCATTATTTTTAGAAGATGTCAACATTACTAAGGAGCTGGATCTGTCTTTTATTCCTTCTGAAAATGAAATTTGGAAAACTTTATGTTCCATTGATGGGGATAAGGCTGCTGGGGCTGATGGATTTATAACAACTTTTTACATCAAAGCATGGCAGATTGTGAAAACAGAAGTAATTCAAGCTGTTCAAAGTTTTTTTAGGGGAGAGGACATGCCAAAATACTTTGCTGTCTCAATGATTGTTCTTATTCCTAAAGATGATGCCAAAAGTAGCTGAGATAAATTTCGGCCAATTGCTCTTACAACTGTTATTTCTAAACTCATTAGCAAGATTATTGTGTTCAGATTACAAAAGATTCTTCCTCAAATTGTGTCTCCTTATCAACCAGCATTTGTTAAAGGTAGAAATATTACTGATAATGTTTTACTCACACAAGAACTTATGTTGGATTTGGATAGACAATGTAGATTAGGAAATCTGATCTATAAATTGGATTTATCAAAAGCTTATGATTCCATCAGCTGGGAGTTCATTATGCATGTGCTTAAGGCAAAAGGTTTTTCTCCTAATTTCTATCATTTGATTTATAGATGGCTGCAAGTCAATTATTATACTTTACTGATTAATGGGAATTCAGAAGGATTATTTCAAGCTTCTAGGGGAATCAAGCAAGGAGATCCTTTGTCCCCTACTATTTTCATATTGGCTATGGATTATCTTTCCAAACTACTTATTAAGGCATATAATACTCATGAATATATCTGGTTTGCTAACAAAGCTAATTACAATATGGGTCATCTTATGTATGCTGATGATGTCATAGTTTTTTCAAATGCTTCCAAGCTAGCTGTCAAAAGAATTTCTTTGCTGCTTGAGTTATTTCAGAATCTTTCAGGTCTGAATTTCAACCCTAGCAAATGTCAAATAAGTTTCAACAAACAAGTGAAGTCCTCTTCCAGAAATTGGGTGAAAGATATAACAGGATTTAAATCTGCTAAACTACCTATTAAATATTTAGGAGTCCATTTGGTTAAAGGTAGGAAACCTCAAATTTAATTTGATGAGATTATTTCAAAGGTGTCCAAGAAAATTTCAGTATGGACAAATTCTTTTCTTTCTACAGGTGGAAGAATCAGTCTTGTTAAAAGTATACTTTCATCCTATCCTATGTATTTGTTGCAAATGTTAAGAATGAAGAAAAGCACTCAACTGGTTTTGGAAAGATTGTTTAACAGATTTATTTGGGAAGGAAAAACTAAAAAAATACATTGGATGAAATGGGAAAAATTATGTATACCTATTTCTGCTGGAGGTATGGGCTTTAAATCTTTTCAGCATCTACATCAAACTTTCTATTGTAAACTTTGGGTGAATTTTGGAGCCCAAACTACAATTTGGGCTAAGTATATGAAGCTGAAATATTGTAAACGTTCACATCCTTTGTTGATTCAGAGAAAGTTTGGTGATTCAAAAACTTGGGTTGATTTACTTAAAGTAAGAGAAATGGCTGAAGACTGTTTTATATGGGAACTATGAGAAGGTAAACTGGACTTCTGGCAAGATAATTGGTTAGCTGATGGCCGAATTGCTGAAAGTTATTTGGATAGAACTCCTTTAACTCGTTAAATAATGCTTGGAAGAATGGTAATCAATGGGATGAAGACATCTTAATCAATCAAGTGGGCAAAGATTTAACTAAGGTGATTAAACAAGTTTCTTTTGATACCAATCAGGCTGACAGAATTGTTACTAAGAATTCTGTTTTTTCATCATTTTCCAAATATGTTTATAATAAATATTTATGATGGCCTAAGGTGAATTGGGGGAATTCTATTTGGAATAAATACTTAACTCCTTCTATGTCATTTTTTTACTGGAGATGTTTTCATCACATATTGCCTTTGGATGATATTCTTAAGTTAAAAGGCATAAGAGGGCCTTCCAATGCAATTTCTGTGGTGTTCATGAGGAATCCTTTGCTCATCTCTTCTTTCAATGTCCAGTAATTTTAAAGACTTGGCATACAGTCATTGCTCATTTAAATCTTTTTATTCATGTTGATTGGTCAAATCTATTGGATTGCTGGAAAGATTGGAAGGAGGTTAATGCTGATTTTATTCCTGGGATAATATTATGGTTTATTTGGATGGCTCGAAATCACATTAGATATGAAGATGGTATGATTTCTCATATTCGAATTAGCATTAATTGTATATCTTTTATTGGAAAATTGGAAAAGTTGCTGAAATTCAAAATTCCAAGGAGGACTGATTCAAGAGCTCTTCTGATTTCTAAAGTTTATTGGCATAAACCTATTTCACCTTGGATTAAGGTTAATACAGATGCAAGTTTTAAAGCTAATGTTGCTGGCATAGGAGGCATCTTCAGTAACTTCAAAGGTGATTGTTTGTTGAATTTCTATTCTCCCATTGTGGCACAAAATGCGATGCATGCTGAGATACAAGCTGTTTTATGGTCTTTAGACATTGCTTCTATGTTAGGATGGAAGTTTATACATGTGGAAGTGGACTCCAAATGGCTGGTTGATCTGTTTAAAGGGCTTCATCCTCCTTTATGGTTTATTATGCATGTTTTTAAAAAAATCTCTATTTTATGTACTAAGATTAAGGTCTTGTGGAGTCATATCCCTAGAGAAGGTAATAGATGTGCTGATTGGCTTGCTAAGAAAGGAGCTATGTCTTTTAGGTCTATGCTAAGTAGATCTACTACTAGTGATCATGTTGTTTTAATTAAGGGGGATAAATTATCCTTGCCTTACATCAGATGTAAACCTTCTTCTTAATGGAATAATATTTCTTGTTTTGGCAATATATATATATATATATATATATATATATATATATATATATATATATATATATATATATATTCATTTTTCCTTTCTTTACGGATTGATTTTTAATCCTTTTTTTTCTTTTTCAAGTGAGGATCACTATTTTTGGTTAGCTCGTTAATAATTTTGAACTTCCTAAATTTGAAACTTTAAACTTGAAACTTGAAACTTGAAACTTGAAACATTTTCCTTTTCCTAAATTTGAAACTTGAAACATTTACTTCCCTTATATGTAATTCAAAGTTTTTATTTCATTGAGTTTCAATCTTTTCTTTCTCAACTAAATACCTAAGAATTTTATTTTTGAAAATATAATTTTCCTTACTTTAAATAGTTAACTATATTCTTATTCTATTATACTAAATATCTTAATCTGCAAAATTAGTTAATCATTAAAAGTATTTCTTTTAACTTTCTATAATAATTAAATAAATTAATTCTAGTTTACTGAATTAAAATTACCACAGAAAAACATTCTATAATAATTTTTGAAAATATAAATTGAGAACAATTTAATAATTAAATTTGTATTCCCCCCCAAACTTAAATTTTTCTATCTATCTATATAGGGTGAAAAGAAAACAAACTATCAATTTAAATCATACTTTTGTGCTTTAGGTATTTCTTCTTTTTGAAGTTCTGCAGGTTCTATCCATTACTTAATTAACCTGTACTATTAATAACTTTCTACACACCTAATATTAAAAGAAATAGCTGGGTAAAGAAGTTTTGAAATAAGTACAAAATACTATCACAACTTATATTTAATCCAATGCTAAACACACAATTGACTATTTTAGTTTAAGGTCACAATAACAGTCTGAAATATTAAAATTTACAAACTATATAACTTAACTTATATAACCATTTTAAAAATGTCTTACACAACATAACAAACCAAGTTCACAAACTAAACATCAATATTGAATTTAAGAAAACAAATAAACAATCACATAACATAAATATCTAATCAGAGAATCTAATCACCAATATTAAAATCTCAAGCAAAATCTTCATCTCCTTGTTCCGCAGGTGGAGTAGGTTGGTAATGACTGTAACGGGGGCACTCAGGAAATAAAACATCAAGCTTTCCTCTCCTGTAACGATTCTCAGCATCATAATAAGCTATCTCAAACTCTGAATGTCTCTGAAGATACTCGCTGTCATAATTATGCCTTCGCTCTAATCCTCCAATTCTCTGATCGATATGCTCTAATTTTTCCTCAATCTTTTCAAAACTCTTCCACTGCAGGGTCATTTCATTCATCAAATCATGAATGGTAGGAGAACTATAAGTAGGAGGATCATAACTGGTGGATGGAATATCCCTACTAGTTGAAGGTACATAACTCCTATTTCCAGATCTCCATCCTTCGTGGGATTCATAAATCTTTATATTAGCCTGGGTAATGGGTTTCATAGGCTCCACCCATTCCTCATCATCTCTTGCCTCTACCCCAGATAATTGGCAGAGTGCATAAATTAGACCAGGATGCCCTAGTCCTCCTCCACTCTCACTTCTTGCAGTGGCTAATACATTCTTGTAAATAATACTTCCCACATTAATACTTCTTTGGTTCTGAATACAAAAATTCAGAACTGCTCTATCTATTGTTACTTCACTATGGTGATAGGTAGGTAACAAGGTAGAATAAATAAAATAGTGCCAAGCTTTAGATATTGTATTCAACATAGAAAGAAAGAAGTTTACCCATTCACATAGCTTGATTTTCCAAACCCCTTTCCCATCAATGAGAAAGTTGATTACTTCTTCCAGCGGTCCTTCCATTATTCCAAAAGTATCATACTCGCTGGTGTGTAGGTCGCATACTTCGTAGAAAGAATTGATTCTTGCAGCATTGAAATCGACTAAAAATCCTCTAACCTTTATTGGTGCATCTTCTATTTCAGTTAGGTTGGCATAAAATTCCTTCACTACTTCCACTGCAGCTCTATTTGTTGTATACCAAAAATTTTCCCATCTCCTCTCTTTTATGGTTCGTTCCACTTCTCCTCCTGGATTCTTACATACTCAATCTTGTATGCACTTCCTTGCTTGGATATTATGGAAGTATCTTGATTGTGCTTAAGCACTTACAAGTCATGTTTCGTCATAATCCATTCGCCTCTTTTATTGCGGAGCCATTTTTCGATCTATCATATTTACAAAAATCTCAACTAATCTCTAAAATATTACTAAAATGACTTCTAAAGATGACTAAAATCACTCTAAATCAATTTCCATGATCTTCTACCAAATCTTTTCTCCACATTTAAAATTTTTCCAAAATTCCTCAATATGAGAGAAATTCATGGTGAAAATCAAAAAATTTTATATAGGAGGGAAGCTCTTACCAAGGGAAGATGAAATTCGGTGTCAAAATGTGTTCAAATTGCTCCAAATCTATGATCTATCAAGCCCTAGGTCAGTTTTTCGAAGTTTTGAGGAAGGGGATGATGAATAGTGACGGTTGGCCGATCAAAATATAGTGTTTTATGGAATCTCGCAGTTGGCGAGAAATTTCTCGCCATCGGCGAGCTAATTAATTCAAAGAGCTCAAAAGTTTCGGGGAAATCTCACCGTCGGCGGGATCGATCTCGCTGTCGGCGAGGTTTTCGAATTTTTTTAATATTTTTAAGATTTATAATATTTTCAATTCATTTTTAGCCTTATTTTATGTCCGGTCACATTAGAATATACTTTATCATGATTAGATACTATTTTAAGACATAAATTTACACAACACAAACATTATAACTTATATATAAGAAACCCAGGTGTTTATGAATTTCACACACACTACATTATTAACAAATTGCTTTGAAAAATCTTAACACACACACAATTCAGTGTCGCAATCCACACTACAATACTTAAAACGCTGAGACTAAACAAATAACACTCAATCATATCTAGACTGAGATTAACTATATAAAGTGCAAATAAAAACTAAATTCAAGCAATCACACACAAATAAGTAAGAATGAATATCTTCTACTCATCAAGATCTGAACTTAATTCTTCTATGATATTTCTGATAGAATGTAAATGTACGAACATATTATAGAAAGGCCTGAAAGGGAATTCTTCTTTAGAATCTTCTTCAATCCATCCCTTCCTTCTGAAAAGTCGTATAAAACTAGCTTCCAGATGTCCTGAATGATCAAAGTGCTCTTTCAATATCCAGTCAATGTGATCAAATAAATCAGAGATATTGTCAATGGAATTCATTACATTTTGTATTTCATTCTCCAATCCTTTAAGTTTCTGTAAGATCATGTTCGTTCTATCAGTCAAGGGCTTGATTGAAGGATTGTTTTGAGATGTTTGGTCCGTAATAATGGCTGTCTCATTATCGTTATCCAAAGTAGGAAACATAATAGTCGGATCTAATGGTTTCCAAGGCAATAGTACTTTTTCCCAAGCTTTGTAGGAAACTTGGTATTAACTACATAATGCAAAAATTGTTGAAGGTTGTCCGAGCCCGAGAACAGATCCGTGAACAATAAGGCCTAAGGCAGACTTCACAATAATAGTTCCAACGTCAATAGGTAATCCAGTTTGAATACAATAATTTAAAATCGCACATTCCTTCGAGACATTATTTACCCTCATAGTGGGTAATAATTTTGAGGAAATAAAGAAGTGCCAGTGCTTAGAGACGGGGTTAAGAAGTGATGCAGAAAAACTAACGTACTTGTCTTCTCACATTTCCTAATCTTCTGGTTCATCACTTAAATATCGGTAAATCTCATTCATTTTGTATCTTGTAGGGATGAAACTTGAATAGTGGAAAACAGGTGTATTCTCAATTGAATACAACTCATTAATTCTTGAAGGAGTGAAAGTTACTCAGCTTCCTCGTACAAATATGCTTCCACTGTTGATTCCATGAAGATTGGAGTAGAATTCTTTGACTATAGGGATAACTACCGCAGAAGTTGTATAGCATAATACCTCCCAACATCGTCGAATAATCATCTCCTCAATAGATGTTGTTGAATTCTCCACGCCTCTATTAACGAATGCTCTTTCTTTAATCAATCGCTTTTTCATCATAACCTTCTTGAATATCCGTTGTGCCTCAGAACTAACGAACTTTCTCCTATTGAACACTTGAGATTTCATGATTTCAATAGGATTGGATTCCATAATTTCTTGTTTTGGTGGAGTTTCTATTCATTTCTAAGAAGTAGAAAGAGAAGATTTCGAGTTCTAGGCATCTTATATAGAGACAAATATTTAGAATTGCCAGAAACCTCCAAAATAACTCCATAAAACCGCTCTTGTACCAGTCTCGCCGTTAGCGGTAACGATATCACCGTCAGCGGGATAGTTATAATTTTAAACAGAATTAAGGCGCGCCGATCTCTCTGTCAGCGGTGTTGATCTCGCCGTCGGCGAGCTAAGGTAAATTTGCCCAGTTTCGCTTTTGTTCCCAAAAATTTTAATTTCTTTTGTTACTCTTAATATTGTGATGATTATAAAGATAAATATGAGAAGTAGAATTCATTTATACTATAATTATCAATAAATCAAGTAAATAAACTATAATTTAAGACTACTATGGGTTGCCTCCCATAAAGCGCTTGGTTTAACGTCGTCAGCCCGACCTATTCTGGTTGTTAATCAGGTTGACTAAACATTAAAACCTCTTTAAAATTGGGTCTTCTTCCTTCAAAATATGGTTTTAATCTATGTCCATTTACTTTAAATTTGTGTCCAGTCTTTGGATCTTTAATTTCTATAGTTCCGTAAGTAAATATTTGAGTTATAGTGAAAGGTCCTAACCATCGAGATTTCAATTTTCCAGGAAATAATTTTAATCTTGTATTATAGAGCAAAACTTCTTGTCCTGGTTCAAAATTTTTCTGTTTAATCTTTCAATTATGCCATAATTTCATTTTCTCTTTATAGATTCTATCGTTATTGTAAGATTCATTTTTTAATTCTTCTAATTCATTCATCTGTAATAATCTCTTCTAACCAGCTTCTCTTAAATTATAATTATATTCTTTAATCGTCCAATATGCTTTGTGCTCTAATTCAACTAGTAAGTGACATGTTTTTTCATAAATAAGCCTGTAAGGAGTCATTCCAATCGGAGTTTTATAAGTAGTCTTGTATGCCCATAATGCAGTGTCTAGTCTTGTAGACCAATCTAATCGATTAGGGTTTACAGTTTTTTCTAAAATTTGTTTAATTTCTTGATTAGAAACTTCAGCTAATCCACTGGTTTGTGAATGATAAGCAGTTGAAATTTTATGAATAATTTTGAATTTTTCTACTAATTTGTGAATATATTTGTTCCTAAAATGGGATCCTTCGTCAGTTATAATCACTCTCGGCATTCCGTATCTTGTAAAAATATTTTTCATTAAATATCTTGAAACACTCTTAGCATCACGTCGAGGTAAGGCTTGTGCTTCAATCCATTTATAAACATAATCAACAACAACTAATATATATGAGTTTTGAAATGAACGTATAAATGGTCCCATGAAATTTAATCCCTAAACATCAAAAATTTCAACTTCTAATATAAAATTTAGAGGCATTTCATTTCTTCTAGATATATTTCCTACTCATTGGCATTTATCGCAAGTTTTAATTTATCTATAAACATCTCTAAAAAGAGTAGGCCAATAAAATCCAGATTGTAAAATTTTATTAGCAGTTTTATCTGTTCCAAAATATCCTCCAAATTCAGAATCGTGACATTTTTGAATGATTTGTTTAGTTTCTTCATAAGGCACACATATTCTAATTATTAAATTCTTACATTGCTTATATAAATTTGGTTCATCCTAAAAATATGTTTTAGCATCATGAATGAATTTTTTTTATTGTTGTAGAGTTAGCATGGGTGTTAAAATATCACTTATAATATAATTTACTATATCAGCATACCAAGGTATTTTCCATTCATTTATATTATAAATTTGTTCGTCAGGAAAATGGTCAGTAATTTCATTATCAGTGTCAGATAGTTCATTATATTCTAGTCTTGATAAATGATATGCAATTTGATTATCAGTTCCCTTTTTATTAATGATTTCAAAATCAAATTCTTGCATCAATAATATCCATCTGATTAATCTTGGTTTGGTATTCTTCTTTTGTATTAAATATTTAATAGCAGAGTGATCAGTATGCATAATACACTTAGTTCCAATTAGGTAAGATCTAAATTTATCAAAAGCATAAACAATTGCTAATAATTCTCTTTCCGTAACTGTGTAGTTTATTTCAGCATTATTGAGAGTTTTACTAGCATAGTATATGAATTTAAAATTTTTATCATATCTTTGTCCAAGAACAGCTCCTATAGCATAATCACTAGCATCACACATAAGTTCAAATGGTTTCTCACAATCAGGGGAAACTATTATAGGTGTTGTGATTAATTTATCTTTTATTAATTCAAAAGCATTTAAGCATTCTGTTGTGAGTTCAAATTTTTTGTCCTTTTCTAAAAGTTGGCATAGAGGTTTATTAATTTTTGAAAAATCTTTTATGTAGCGTCTGTAAAAACCGGCATGCCAAAGAAAACTTCTTACTATGCTAAAACATATCCTGCAAAAATTTAAGTTATAACTTCCATATTAGGGCATACAATTTTTGCAGGATGTACTTCCATGCCATTTTCCGAAATTTTATGCCCTAAAACAATTCCTCCTGCAACCATAAATTGACATTTTTCCCAATTTGGAACTAAGTTAGTTTTCTCGCATACTTCTAAGACTTTTTCAAGGTGAATTAAGCACACGTCAAATGATGTTTCAAATATAGAAAAATCATCCATAAATACTTCCATTCCATCATCAATTATTTTGCTAAATATAGACATCATACATCTCTGGAATGTTGCATGTGCATTACATAATCCAAAAGACATTCTTTGAAAAGCGAATTTTCCATAAGGACTGATAAATGTAGTTTTCTTTTGATCCTCAGGAGCAATAGAAATTTGATGATAACCGGTATATCCATCTAAAAAATAAAAATATTTATGTCCAGCTAGTCTATCCAACATTTGGTCTAGAAATGGTAAAGGGAAGTGATCTTTCCTGGTGGCTGCATTTAATTTTCTATATTCAATACATATATGTCATCCAGTAACTTGTGTTATAGGTATTAAATCATTATTTTCATTAACTTCAATAGTCACTCCTCCTTTCTTAGGAACACAGTGAATTGGGCTTACCCAAGCACTGTAAAAACTAGGATATATAATACCATTATCTAACCATTTTAATATTTCTTTCTTGATTATCTCTTTCATAATCAGATTTAATCTCCTTTGGGGATCAACTCTTGGTTTGTGTTCAGAATCTAAAATAATTCTGTGCATACAGATTGAAGGACTAATTCCTTTAATATCTGTTAAAGTCCAGCCAAATGTTTTGTTATATTTTTTTAATGTGTCCAAATGTTTTTGCTCTTGTGATTCATTTAATTCTACTGATATAATAACTGGTAAAGTTGAAGAGTTACCTAAATAAGCATACTTCAAATGAGTAGGTAAGATTTTTAATTCAAGTTCAGGAGGTTTAATAATTGATGGAACAATATTATTTTTAGCATTTTTTGTATTATCCAACAATTCAAATTTTTCCTGTATATAATCTAATTCTTCATTGTTTGTTTCTTCAATTAATTCAATATTTTCTATTTCGAGTTTTTCTTCAAAGTATTCTTTAAAATATTCATTTTGTAGATGTTCAATAATTTCCATTCAAAAACATTCATCATCTTTTTCTATAGCAGGATATTTCATTGATTTAGCAATGTTAAAGGTAACTTTTTGATCGTTTACTCTCATTGTTAATTCTCCTTTTTGAACATCAATCATAGCTTTTCCAGTAGCTAAGAAGGGTCTTCCTAATATTATGGGTATTTCTTTATCTTCTTCCATATCTAAAACAATAAAATCTACTAGGAAGATGAACTTATCCACTTTTACTAACACATCCTCAATAACTCCCTTAGGATAAGTAACAGAACGATCAGCTAACTGAATAGTTACTGAAGTAGGTGAGACTTCTCCTAATCCTAATCTTTTAAAAATTGATAGAGGCATTAGATTTATGTTGGCTCCTAAATCACATAATGCTTCTCCATAAATTTTTTCTCCAATAGTGCAAGGTATAGTGTAACTAACAGGATCTTTTAATTTTTTAGGAAGCTTTTTCTGAATAATGGCACAACATTCTTCGCTAAGTGCAACAGTTTCATTGTCTGTGAATTTTCTTTTTTTATTTAAAATATCCTTCATAAATTTCACATAATTGGGCATTTGTTCCAATGCTTTTACAAAAGGAATGTTTACCGTTAATTTTTTTTTAAATTTCAAGAAATTTAGAAAATTGCTTATCTAGTTTTGTGTTGCCTTAGTCGCTGAGGAAATAGTGGTGGTGGTTTTTCTACAGAAATTTTCATAGGTATCAATGGATATTCTAGATTTTGATCTTTCTGATCCTTATCTTTTTCGATTTCCAGCTCCTCATTCTGACTTTCTATTTCTTTCTGTATTCTTGTTTCTAACTCTTTTCCACTTCATAACTGTATTGCTTTAATTTGTTCTTTTCCCTGATCTTTAGGATTTATTTCCACATTACTAGGAAAAGTTTCAGGACTTCAATTATTAAGTGTAGTAGAGATATGTCCAAGTTGAGTTTCAATATTTTTAATTGTTGTTCCTTGAGTTTGTAATTGGTTTCCTTGAATTTGTAACTAATTATTTTGATTCTGTAAATGTTGATCCATATTTAATATTAATTCTTCCATAGATAACTTCTTATCTTTAAATTGAGAGTTATTATTAAATCCAAGCGGATAAGAAGGTTAAAAATTAGCATTTCCTTGGTTAGATGGATTTCCTACTGGGTTTACTGAATTATTCATCCATTGCTGATTAGCAGAATGGTTATTCCAATTAAAATTTGGATGATTTTTCTACCCGGGGTTATAATAATTTGCATAAGGATTATTGGGTACGTTGTTAACGGCATTTATAGTTTCATATGAGGATTGAGCATCTATAAGTTGTCCAGATAAATTTTCTTATGATATACTAGGAGAATAATTCATTCCAAAATGATCTAATTTCTTGGATATAGCAGCAATTTGAGAAGCTAACATAGATATTGCATCAGAATCATGTATACTGGCTATTTTTTTAGGTTTTAACCTTTTAGAAGGCCATTGAAAATTATTAGTAGTCATTTCTTCAATTAATGAATAAGCTTCATCAAAAGGTTTTGACATTAATGAACCTCTAGCAGCAACATCAATGATCGATCTAAGAGATCCTACTAAACCATTATAAAAAGTTTGTATAATTAACAAATCTGGTAATGCATGATGTGGGTATTTCCTAAGAAGATCTTTAAATCTCTCCCAAGCTTCATATATTGATTCTCCGATCAAGCGACTAAAAGAAGTTGTATCATTTCTAAGCTTTGCGAGTTTTTGAAGGAGGAAAATATTTGGATAGAAATTTTTGTGATAAGTCTCCCTAAGTTTTAATTGATCCAGGTGCCAATGAATTTAACCACATCTTAGCCTTATCCTTTAAAGAAAAAGGAAATAGCCTAAGTCTAACGACATCATTAGATACTCCGTCATATCTAAAAGTAGCACATAGCTATAAAAAACTCACAAGATGTAAATTAGGATCTTCATTTGGTGAACCACTAAATTGATTATTATGTACCATTTGGATAATTGCAGGTTTAAGCTCGAATGAGTTAGCTGCTACATCAAGATTTTGGATAGTTAAGTGAATTTCATCTAATGTAGGGTTAGCGTAATCTTTCAAAGGTCTTGGTTGGTTTATATTTTCAATTTCTGGATTATTTGCCATTTGATTTAATGTTATGATTTCTCTTTTATGTTTTCTAATTCTTTTAATAGTGCGCTCTAATTCTAAATCGTAAGGTATTAAACTTTCGGTTCCAAATTTACGCATACACCACTAAAATAATAAAATAGTCCGTTACTCTAGTAATTATCTTTAATAATTATTTTAGTGATTACCTTAATAATTACTTTGCTTCCCCGGCAATGGCGCCAAAAACTTGACCTCCGGCTGTAAATATAAGAATTCAACCTAGGGGGAGAGTAGGGTAAAAATAGAAGGATGTATATAATTGTTAAGCTTAATAAAGTTATATATGTTTCTCAAAATAAAGTAGCAATTGTACTCCCTCCCCTTTAATCAATGCAAGTATACGTATCGTTCAAGTAATAAAGGGCTCTATTGGAGTCCTAGATATCGATGCCATAGGGAAGTTAGAGATTTAAGGACTAATTTTTTAGTAAAGTCGATTACTAATCTAATTTAGTATAGTATACGAAAAATTGAAAAATGCTTAAACTTAAAACTAATACTTAAAAGACAGAATATATAAGTCAATTTAGAAAAGTATCTTTCTCCTTGTTAAGAGGATTGAGTGAATGAATAATTAAATGAGTTTAGAATTATATTGTGCCAAATAGGAGCATTCCTATTCTTTACCCTTTGGTCCAGGTGCAAAGAACATTGACTAATGCTTATGTTTGGTTACTGAATCTGTGGCTAGGCTGGGAGGATACTGGCTGCCACTTCAGAGCTCCCATGTTCCCCTCACCTGAGGGCTAACATCTACACTTCAGCTCCCAAACAATAGTACCGAACTTAAGATTTTAGTCTGTCACACTAAAATATTCAATTCTTCGGCTGATAAATAATATTTCCCTATTTATTTGCACCCTCCTTTCAAGGCTTTTGAATTCCCTGAATCTTGGATGTAATCTTTACTATAGTTGATAATTCAATATATGTTAACAATTCAATTGGCCAAATTGAAAGTAAATTAAGATTTAAGTAAAAGATTATCACAATCTCTATTTAATATTATTAAGCACAACTCTTTTAATTGTTCATTTCACAAAACCTCAACAACAAGGAGAAAGACAAAGGAAACTACTCAGAATGCATGAGAATAATAACACAGATGTTGGATTTCATTTAAAGTTATAAAAAATAAACAAATATACTTATCTCAATTCTTCTCCCCAAGCAGATTCATCAAGTTCCTCTGACTCTTCCTTCTTGTACAACACACTTATAACTCACCAAGACACTAAACACTAACTCTTATTACAAAAGGAAGCACAAATTTGACACCAACTGACACACCATAAAACACAAAATTTTCTCTAATTATAGAAGGAGTCACATTTCCAAAGGTTGCTTAAGCACCTCTTCAAAACGCATCCAGATTCATCGAATTTGGCTTGAATCAACTGTCTCGCCATCGGCGGGCTCGATCTCGCCGTCGGTGGGCTTCTAGAAGTAAGGCTAACCGTTTAGGCTCGCTGTCGGCGGGCTCGATCTCGCCGTCGGTGGCTTAAATCTCGCCGTCGGTGGCTTAAATCTCGCCGTCGGTGGGAAAATTCAATTTTGATCAAGTTTGATCCTTTTTGCTCCAGATTCGCGACTTTTTGCTCTTTTGCTTTCAACACCTATAAATCTTCAATCCTGCAATAAAACACAGAAAATTCCTTTCTTTAAAGTGTAATTTCATATGAAATTGGTATAAATTTGGCAATATATTTTCTTGTGGTCACCCAAAAAACTGGGCAATTTTGAAATGCACATGAACAAATTGATGATCATTAGTAAGAACCTGGAAAGTCAACTCTTTTCTACTATACAGCCAAATTTTATTATTTCTATTAACATAGAAATTGAAGCCCTAGAACTTGTTGTTATCCTTATGAATGTTGCTATGGACCATTGGCTCCAACAAGGCAATGATCCAAGGCCTATAAGTCCTGTTAAGATTTTTAATTCCGCTAAGGGTGCCGGGACTTGCCACACCCTAACATTCCAACACGGCAAGTTAATCATGATGGGTAGCCTTACCTTACTAGTCAACCAAGGGGGAGGGGCCTGATAAGTATTTGGATCCAAAGCTTCAATAATATTATTTTGTGAGAGATATTTAAGTTCCATAGCATCTTTTATTTTTTTTCTGCTTTTCTGAACTATCCAAACTTCTTCCATTTCTACAGACAAGTGATCAAATACGGCACAGTCGAGTTGCATGTGTCTCGGCAAGCTCTCTAACCTCATCAACTTTAGCACCTATTATATCTGGGGGGATTTTGGGAGATTGTTGGAGCACATTGTTGGTGAGCTAACCCTCTAGGTACTAGGCCAATTTATGGGACTGAAATCCTCTCTACTTTCAGTATCAGTACTCTCCCTGTCATTATTTTCATCTAACATATTCTTTGAATGTAGGTTCTCCTCAGGATTTGTTGGATTTTACACTATTATTGGAGAATGAATTTGTTGAAATCCTCTGCCCACATTACCATCCTCTAAACTACCAGTACTAGTATGAACAAGATTTCCCCTATCTGCAGTATCAATCTATAAGGACATCAGAGGGGGAGGTTGAGCAAGTTCAGTTTATTGATTACTAGCAGTTTTTTGGTTCTCAACCAAGGGTTATTTTTGAGCAACCTTAAATGGTCTAAGTTCAGGGTGGACCCTATAACATTGATCCACAATATGTCTAAATATATGGCAATGTTTGCAATACATTGGCTGATATTCAAGAACAATTGGCTGCCAATAACCATTGTTTGTAGTCCCCAACCATACACCATCAATATATGGCTGAGTTATGTCCCTTTCTACAAGAAATCTAGCTTTAGATATTCTAGAAATATTTGCTGAAGGCATGTCTAACTTGAGAGGTCTTCCCATGGAGTCAGCAATGTCATATAAGATTTGATGATTATGATAAGGTAGTTTCAGATTCGGGAGGTTAAACCAAACTGGAACAATTGGGGGTTCTTGAGAAGGATCAAAATCCAAAGTCCATTTCAACAACTTCATAGTCTTTCCTTCCACCATAATGAACTTTTTAGAAAATACCTGAGCATAATCATCCTCCCTGGTAAGTTGAAGCATGATGTGTCTACTGTCAAACACCTCAATCTTCCATTGTCCCAGTAGCTTAAGGTCTTCAATCGCCTTACGCAAAATGTCCAGTTTGGGATGACCAAACTGGAACTTACCCACTAGAGTAAATTTTACGATTTAGATAGCTTGTTAATTTCTTCCTCAGTAAAGATTAAAGCCAGTTTACCTGCCTTCTTCATGCACCTTCTGATGAATTCACATTCCACTTTCCCTTCAATAACATCATGGTAGATGCGTAGGAACACCGGTTTGTCTCCCAAAGTGACCCCTCCTTCATTTCTAACGAGTAACTTCAGCATATGAACTTTTAGCCACTAGGGAATGATCAGTAATAGGCAATTCCCGAGCCATAAAACCAATGCAACAGTAACCTCAAAACCAAAACACCAAAAAATAGGAACAGGAGAGCCCTCACTCCCTGTACCACACCAGGAAGTCAATTAGATCAAAACCACCAACCATAGGACAAGGCCACCAGCGGCAATCACTGCCGCCGCCATGCAAACCCTAGCAGAGCACAGGTTCCCGCCCTCATGGTTTTTATATATATTACTTACAGCATATATATATAGATTCCAAAAGAATGATTCTAAGAATGATTCTAAGTCATTTGTATATTAAGAATGATTCTCTTGAACAAAGACATAATATGTTCGATTGTCCTCCAAAATATCCAAAAGACCTTAAAGCAATGCAAAGCATAACCCTACACCTCTTTTAAAATCCTTTGAAATGTCTCGAGTTCCTCTAAACTTATTATGTTACTAAATCAGTCATTCCTAAGTAAGTCAAAGTTTAGTGGAGATGTTTTACCCCGTGCTCAATGAACTTTGATGTTTCAATCATCCATATTTGTGGGGTAATTATCACTTAATGTTTCATTTATGAATTATGTGAGTGGGTCCCTTAAGGGTAAATTGATTTGCTGAAGAACTTAGCTAATTTAAGTTTAGAGTTGGGCTAGTAGCATTTTCAAAATATTTGTGATTAGCTATATTGTCTTTTCTAAGCCTCATTAAACAGATTTGGATTAAGCCTGAGTCACTACTAAACCCTTAAAATTTCATGGGTAGATTTGTAATTTTATGAATGTTAAAATAGGTGAACTTGAACCTAATTAAATATTGTGTTATAATCCAACCATTAGCCAAAGGTATTTGATTAGTGAATTATGGTCTTGCAAAAAATCAAACCCCTCACCTTAGGATCATTCAATTTAATTATCTTCCAAATTATAGTAATTAAGGAAAAATTACAATTATACCCTTGTTAAGGAAAAGTGATGAGTTGGTTTCTACCTCTTGATGCCTTATGTTTCAATCATCTAGATGATTAATTAAGATCATATATTACCCAAACTCCCTT
Source organism: Papilionanthe hookeriana x Papilionanthe teres (assembly GCA_022702705.1). Classification (NCBI taxonomy): domain Eukaryota; kingdom Viridiplantae; phylum Streptophyta; class Magnoliopsida; order Asparagales; family Orchidaceae; genus Papilionanthe; species Papilionanthe hookeriana x Papilionanthe teres. Next base: position 50,610,074 of record CM040429.1, on the reverse strand, counting down.
TTGATTTAGCCTAAACATTAATTAGGGCCAAAATTCCATAATTATCATTTTGCCATTTAAGGCCTTATCACTTCATAATTTTTGAAATTTAACTCAAATGACTTTGAAATTTTTATGTTACCCCACTCATGGGTCAATTGAAACATTAGAGGAGAAAACACAATTTTCTGATTTTTATTTTATTTTAAGAATTTTTTTAATGCAAAAATAGGCATTTTTCAAGTTAATTTATTAACTTAACAAAAGAATACCATCTATCCTTAGAAAAGTTATTAGAGGTTCATTTATGTGAGATGACTACTTAGAACAATTTTCATGATTTTTTAAATTTAATCTTAATTATTATATTTTTTGTTTGTTTTAAGTATTAAAAAAATATAAAATATTATTTAAGTTGAAAATTAGATTTTATATTTTCTTAAATCTCTCAATGTCTAGAGAACCCAGAAAAATAAATTTCATATTTTTGTATTTGTATTTTATTTTTATAATTAGTTTAGTGTACAATTAGGGAAAACTCATTTTTAAACCTTTAAAGTTTATATATATATATATATATATATATATATATATATATATATATATATATATATATATATATATATATATATATATAAATTTGGAAAAATATTATAATTACTCCTAAGTGATCAAGAAATAACTCAGAACATTTTAGTTCATTTTTGTATTTTTATGATTTTTATGATTTTTAATTATTTTTAATTATTTAAATTTTTAAATATAATTTTAAAATCAAATACTTACTTTAATTTCAATTTTATTTTTCTTATATTCATTTGGTCACAAAGGACTCCCAAAACTATTTTTTTTGTAATTTTCTTAATTATATCTTAATTATTATAATTAATTTAGTGCATAAGTACCATTTTACTTGAAAAATCAAATTTAGTGCTCAAATTAATTCAAATTAAGTTCAAATGTTTATAGTGAGTTAATATAATTATTATTTTAGTGTGGGTCCATTTTTATGATTTTTTTGTCTATTTTAATTACTCAAATTTTTAAATGTTTAAATGAATTAATTACATGTAGTGTCATTTTTAATTATTCAAATCCCATTTATATTTTTTAAGGATCCTCTGACCATAGTTAACCTACCAAAATAAGATATATATTTTTTATTTATATTTTAATTATTAAATTTTTTTTAATTAAATAGATGGGATTTAACTTGAAAATTAGGATTCTCTGACTAGAGATACTCTGTGTTCCTAAAAATATCAGGGAACACCCCTAAGCACAGAGCCAGCAAGTCCTCAAAATCTCAAGTCATAGTGATTAATATCTCGTTAAATATAATTAAAATATAGTCTGGAGTATTTAATTTATTAAAAATAAAATACACATTAAATAATTTTAATTTTTGTTCCACATTATTCTCCTCTGGTCACTGAGCAAGAGGTTATTTTTTTATTTTTAGGATTTTTCTACACCAAATTATACATTTTCTAAGTTAGCTGAATTAAATAAATCAAAATAAATCCTGACTTTTCTGCTTAACACAGTCAGCACCAACTCATCCAACGACGCTCCGAACTCTTACTCCATCATTTGACATTGTCACCTGAGTCAGCTACCATGTGGCCCAAGCTTTATGCATCTTGAACTTGTCTGGTGTAATCCTGGCCATTTGTTCAACACGTGCGCGATCGGATGGTCATCCTTCTTTGTCCCCCACTGGTGTGTTCCATAAGCCACACAACTTCAAACCCTAAGATCTCTCATTACACTCGACCAAATCACTTTGGGTTTATTTATAAAGCTTCATCTACTCAAGACGAACAAATCCATATGGTTAATTGAGTATGAAATACAGGTTTACTTCATAATGACCTAAACCAAGATCAATTTTAGGGAAAATAGCTCATACCTTGGTCTGAGAGGTGAGGCCTCAATTAGATGCTTGTGGACGCTTCATTGTGGTCTGGTGAACCTCCTCCAAGTGTCACTTTGTCCTGATAAGCTTTCTAGTTCAGAGCTCCGCCTACGGGTGGAGAAGTTGAGGTGAAATTATGGTGTAGAGGTGCAATGAGACAGTACTTTCAGTGGGAAACTTCCTCTTTAGATCTGAAGAAGCTCAGGGAACAATCAATTTGAGTTTTGGTGGTGTCCTATTTTTGGCCTGATTTTGGGTGATGAATTGGCTTCAGGTAGTGGAGGCAATGATTGGAGAATGGTAGGGATGAGCTTCTCTCAGCTGCTAGAGGGTCTGGGAATAATTTGGCAGAGTTTCTTTAGGTTTTTAATCATCCTCTAGTTTGGTTGTGAAAGGGGTGATCTTAAATATCCATGGAAGGGGTGGCCAATTGGGCTTCATTTTGGGTGCAAAGTGGTGCTTAGGTGGAGAGTTGAGCAGTGCCAGTGACCAATCATGGTTAGCCACATTGGATGGGTGGAATTAGGTTTAGTTTATGGTGAGGTGGCTCTCATTTTTGAGGTTCTCCATCACTAGGCCGATCGACCGAGCTTAAGCTAGTGGTCAGGGGGTCAGATGAGCCAAAGAAGATTAATGGTGATATGCTTTGGGTGTTGTAATGGCTGGTGGCAAAGATATCTTAGGCTTAGCTAGAAATGGGAAGAAATCTCCTAATTAAAGGGACCCTTGGTCCATGGCTCATGTAGGTTGGGCTAGGTTGATCTAGCTTGGGTCCTAAGGTTCCAATGGGTGGCTATGGATTGGTCAATTGGAATTGAATTGGTCAAGTTTACGTCTTGGGTTCAAAATTAGGTTTTTGGATTGGACTTGGGTCTAGGTTGGGTTTGGACTAAGTTTAATATCAATTAATTGATCAATTTGATGTGGATGATTGTTATGAGGGGCTTTGAAAAGGAATTGGCTGATTTTGAATTGATTGGGAGGCTCAGTTTAGTGGAATTTGGCTCATGATCAATTTTGGGGCATTTAGACTAGCCTTGGGTTTGAATTGGGTTGGGTTTAGATTAGATTCAATTAATGGTTCAAATTGGTCCCATAGATTGTGGTGAGGGTGGAATTTTTAGGGTTATGGAGTTCAATTTGGTGAGATTTGGGAATTTGGGAAAAATTGGGGATTTGGAATTAGGTTTGGAATTTGGTTTTGAAGTTGGCTCAATTGGGGCTTGGAATTGGTTTTAATTGGGATTAGACATGCTGAATTTTGATTTGGAATTGAAATTGGGTGAAACGGAAGTCATTTTAGTGGAAATTTATGGTGATTTGGGCATTTTAGGCCTTTAAGACCACTTTGGGATTTTGGTCAAAATAAATCCATTTGGTTAAAATGGGCTCAATTGAGTGGTTTGAATTGATTTTGGGAACATTTAGAGTTTTTTAGGAGATTTTGGGAATTTTTGAATTTTTTGGGGTATGAAGGACATTTTGGTAATTTTGGCAAATTTGATTGCATTTTAAAAATTTTGAGAAATTTTGGGTACTTTGGGTAATTTGAATGACTTGGAATAGTTTGAAATAATTTTTGAAGAGAATTCGGGATTTAGGGAAATTTAGGTAAATTTTGGAAAAATAGGGTTTCATGGGTATTTTGGTAATTTTGGGAAAGTTTTGGGCTAGAAGGCTAAAGTTGGGGTTTTTGGTAAAATTGGGGTAAATTGAGGATGTTAATCATGGAATCACACTTTTTGAGCCTTGGGCTAAGGGAATTCCCATTTTGGATCCTCCAATGTGTTGGTTCTAACACTAAGGACTTGAGGTACCACCCACATGAGTTTCTAAAAGAAGTAGGGAACCAAGTTGAGCATGATTGGTTTTATGGTTTGAGGTAGTGAGTGAGGGGTCCAAGTGTGTGTGTATGCCTGCCCAAGACCAGATCACCCAGGGTTGATCCTAAGGATTAATCATCTTACGGGGACTCCTTTTGAGCTCCCTCATAATTGGCTCCCACCTACTAAGTGCTAGAGGTAAGGACCAAATATGTAGAACTCCAAGAGGAGCAAAGAAGTGTTTTGAATTTTTAATGGGTTAGGGTTCTATTACTAGTCCTCTAGGATATTCAACAGGAAAGCCCTATGGCTAGATCATAGGCTCCTAAAGAGGAAAGAATAGACCTAAAAAAAAGTGAGGTCAACGGTCGATTAAGATGAATTTTCTAATAACTACTTATAAGTTACAACACAAGCCTAAAGCTAAGTCTAACTAGATTATTTGGTTTGGTTAATATAATGATATAAAAGCTACATTTCTCTTTTAATTGCATTATTAGATTTTAGGATCTAATACTATGAATTTCTAATGTGGCTAGTGACACATCAGACCATATATCTTTTTTACCCTCTTCCAAGTGTGTAAAGAAGTTTGTTTTAACTTGGTAGGTGTTTCTGCCTATCACTCTAGAACCCCCCAATTTATACCCATCAAAACCTATCTCACAATCTATTTGCATTGCCATATGGACTGCTTTTCCTTCACTCACTAGTTCAATGTGATCTTCCTAGTTGTTAATGTCATAGTTCTCCTATGTCTTTATGGGTTCACAACAAATTTTAACAAAACCATTTGGCTAGAATGGTAAGTAAAGGAAGCAGCGAAGATAAGATCATTACATTACACATTCAACTTATTCATCACAAGAGAAAAGGTAAAATAAATATACTCATAAAGCGTGAAAAACACCATAGAAATCATCATCATTTGACAAAGAAAATCTACTAATATGTGTTTACAACAAGTACAAGATAAATAATAACATGATACTTAGCTTTTCTCCTTTGAAAAGAAATGAAAAGTCCGTTAACAATGTATCTAAGTGCTCCCTGCAATGCTGAAATGATCCCCTTACATATTTCTCTCAAAACTCCTCACCAATCTCTCAAGAAAAGTAAAAATATGCGAACCCTATATCTACCTACAACTTCTAGGCCTCCTTGGGGTTTCCAAGGGTTCAGAGAGGCCAAGAGCCCCCTCTCTAAGAGTCAAAATCTGTCAAATAACTCCCCTCATCAAGCTAAATAACTGCAGGAACCGTTATAACAGGTACCAGCACCTTGACAACCCAGTATGTTTCACCTTAGCGCCACCTTCTCGGTATTCCTGGGAGACACTGACAGCTAAGAGTCCAGAATTTTGGCTTTAAGGTGTTACTACGCAACTCCAAGGCACCCAAAAATAGACAACTATGCATAGTCTGCTGGACTCCAACTTGCTTTATTTCACCACCTATGCGCTTCATTTCAGCGCCAATTCGTTCCATGTGCCCTACTTGTTATACCTGTAAGAAAAAACATAATACCTTTCGTAAAAATGAAACTTCAAAAATAGGTGTTGAATAATAGGGAAGACACAGAGAAAGAGTGCTACTTTGGGAAGGAAATTCTAGGACTCACATCCTACCTAAGAGGTAACAAAAAAGATGAGAAGAGAATCAGACGCCTTGCTCCATTTAAGGGAGTCTTATACCAATCCTGAAGTGCTGAAAATGTCACATTAGGAAGGAAAGATTAGGGACTTACATCCATCCTAAGAAGTGACAAGCTACACTGGGAAGGAAAGTCAATGGACTCACATCCAACACAACAGGTAGTGAAAGTGTTGAGAAGAAAATTGGATGCCTTGCTCCATTTAAGGGGGATTTATACTAATCTCGAAATTTTGAGAATGTCACATTAGGAAGGAAAGCTCAGAGGCTCACATTCATCATAAAAGGTGGCAAGCTACACTGGGAAGGAAAGCTTAGGGATTCATTGTCGGTCTAAAGGAAGAGAAAGCTAGGGCAAAGCACAGTTCCGAGTAGAATCTTAGTGATTTTCCAAACTATCCTACTTGTTGGCTTGAATTTGAGATATTTATTTATTGTTTCATCATGTCAATTTTATTATTTAGGGCTTACATTCACTTGAAACCAATCATGTGAATAGCCTAGAAGTTAAGAGGGTTTATGCCATATCAGCTGACAAACTTGGAACCCTAAAACGAGTTAGAGCCTATATTGCATGAGGTGCAAAGGCCTAAGGAGATAAAGTGAGGGTTTATGCTACACTAGGCAAGCTACCTCGAAGTCCTATGGCTTGTTGTTTATTCTAAAGAGTTTTGCTGTTAAAGATGGTTGTGCTACCTGTTGTGCATGGTCCATGCTCCTTGTTGTGCAGGTTTAGTTTTAGAAGTGTCAAATTGAAGAGATGAGAGAAGTGTCATATTTTGGAAATATTGAAATTGAGATATCTTAATGTCTTATTAGGGGGGAGTTTAAGTTGACTATAGCGACACTGATCCCCGAATATTTATGCTTACGATTTAGATATGAATTTTATGATTTATAATATGGGATACTACGCAAGTATACGTATCGTTTATCAAGTAATATAAGACTTTCTATTTAAGCCCCGAGAAATCGAACCCACAGTGAAATGACTAAAAAATTAAAGAAATAAGAAAAATAACTTTTTACTTTTTTAATTGATTTTTGTAAGTATGTTTTTAGTTATTAATTTCGAAAAGTTGTTTTTGATATTTTTAATAAAAAGTTAAACGGGAAATTAAAAATATCAATATTCTAAACATGATATAAAAGTTATAAGAATGAAATATCTTTTTCCTTCTTCAATGAATCAGTAATAATTATAGATATTTATGTTGTGGAAGTATTTAAATGTATTGTGCCAAATAGGAGCAATTATATTCTTTACCCTTACTTGGTTCTATAAAGAAAATTGGTTAATTTGAAATTTTGAAATTTTGTAGATGGGTTAGGCAGGGAAGATACCAGCTCTCACTCTAGAGTTCCCTCTATTCCCTCCACCTGGGGGCTAACATCTCATAACAAAATTTAAAATAACAAACAAAATTAGGGGGCTTTAGCCTGTCACTCTAAAATCCTCTAATTTTACTCTACAATAAAGCATATCTCCCTATATATTTGCATTCAATCATATGGACTACAATTCTCACCCATATAATTGCATGTCATTCTTTCCAATTGTTGTTTGAGACAACACTGCATTAGATCTTACATAATCTCACAACAAATTTTAACATCTTAATTGGCTACATCAAGAAGTAAATTAAGTACACGGAATTGAATCATCACAATTTCTTCCAGCATTAAACACTTATACTTCCCATAACATACTTCCATAATTTATTTACTTCATCATCTGAGAAAGAAAAAGATAAAATAAACTACTCAGATTTCATGAAGTAAACACAAACACAACTTGATTTGAAAGGATAAACCATAATGAAAACTCAATAATCTTACTTAAAAGAAAAGTCTAAAAAAAAAGATAAATACTTATCTGAAAATCCTCTCCACAAGACTCTGGAAGTTCTTTTGAATTTTACTTTCCACAATACAACTCTACAGAGGTTGGCACCCAAATATGATGACTCTAATAAAAACATTAAACTTCAATAAAAACTAGATACAAGGATGAAAGAAAATTGGTGAGAAGAAGGCTTCACACCAACCCCTTTTCCTTTCTTACTCTCTATTCTCTACTAACAATTATATAAGAGAGGAACTTCAAAGACTAACTCAAAACACACTTTCAACACTAATAACAACAACTCTCTTCAACACACACTTGCAAATTATGTGGATTCATTTTTATAATTTTCCAAAGGTGTCTTGGTGTCTTATGTCCAGATTCAATGTATCCACAAAAAGATGCATCCCTTCAATCACTTTTTCCGCCTAAAGGAAGTTAAGGAAGTCACCACCAAATGTTGTTTCAAACACCCGTTGAAAATGGCACCAAATTTGATTAATATTTGATTTTTAACTGTGGCACTTAAGCACCGGCACTTTGGCGCTTACGCGCCAGAGGCCAAAATTTTCAACCTTCATAATTTTGCTCCAATTTTGATCATTTTTTCTCTCCTTTCACCATAATTAATCATTTTCATCATACCTATAAGAAAAACACAAAATACCATCCATTAAAGTGCAATATCATCAAAAATAAGTATAAATATGTGCATAAAAACACTATATATTTTTGGTGTATCAAAATCCCCCAAACTTAAAATGTTACTTGTTCTCAAGTGACTCTTAACCATAAAAATTTTAACATGTAAATTATATAAATGAGTTTCTTTGGAAGGTTTCAAAATTTTTTTGTAGAAATGAAATAATCTAATTTAGAAAAAATTTTAGTAAATAAGATTGATTTAAAGTTTAGAAAGTTCTTAAGTAAAGGATAATGAAAATATAAGTTTTTATCTAATTCAGAAATAGTTATAGATTTTTCAAATTATAGGATTCAAACATTTTTTTTTCTTACTTAAAAAATTTTAATTGAGAATAATTTTACTTACTATATTATACCCTTAAGTTTTAGGTTTTCTCAAAACTTATATTTTAAACTTTAGGCATGGAACCAATTTTTGATTAGGCCTTTAAATTCTTAAGCTTATCCTTCCTTGTCACATACTATTTTTCACTTTTTTTTCTCTTTTTCTTTGCTTTTCTTTCTTATTTTTTATAAGGCAGGGATTACTGTATCTGGATAGGCCTTTAATAATTTTGAATTCTACCCTTCATTTAAAATAAATGTTTGATATATATCTTTCACTTAAAAATCATAATAATTGTGTTAAAAATTTTTTCTCAATAAAAGTAATATAAGCTTTGAAAAATAAAAGTCAAATCTTCTATTCATCCAAAAATACAACCTTTTACTAAAGATAGTTTAACTTTATTTAAAATTTCTTTATTAAGAATATTTTAACTTTAAAATTTTCATTATTATTATAAATTTAGCTAAATTATTTTATTCATTTCTATATTCAAAATTTTATTTCCCTAATAGAACTTCATATACATAATTTTTTTTAATCAAATGCCAAATTTATTTTAAGTATTCTTGAGAATAAATAATTTTTTAGGTTTTCGAAAAATTTAGTTTTTTTACATTTCCCCCAATCTTTAATTTTAAGTCAGGATAAAAACATTTAAGCATAAGAAATGATACATGAGTGAGAATTAAAAACTAATATAACATGCTTGCAGGAATTTCAATATCCTAAATATGCAAGTATAACAGTTTAAAAAAACAGGAGTAAAAAGAAACTAAATTCAGTTTTTCATAAAATAAAAATTTCAAAAGACTTATACAGTAGTGGAGGTTTTCAAAGCAAATACACACCAACTTAATATAACTAAAATCACAACAATACTAGATAATAACTGGTAGTAGATTTTGAAAAGTTTTAAACATGCAGTTTTCAAATAGTGATATTTAATAGTGTTCTACATTTCCTAACAGATTTGGAATTAATTTATACTCTATTAAAAAATTCAAACACTAAATACACATTAAAACTTTTACTACTACACACATATCACAAACTACAACATTTAACATTAATTTATCACATAAACATCTGAATGTGCATAAAAAGAAATAGTCTAACTATGCTCTATACAATATCAGAGTTCATATCATAAATACATCACACAACAATTAATCATCACATCACATATAAAAACATCAAATAAATACACAACTACACATAAGAAATCACAAAACAAAATAAACTCAACACAACAACCCTAATCATCATCTTCTTCATTCCAGTCTCTGGATGGTACATAAGGTATATAAAATGGATGAGGGGGCATCTCAACACTGTGATCACCTCTAATCACTCTATCCATATACTGCTGATAATTCTCCTCATATTCATCATGCTTAACAATATACCTTTCAATATTTTCAATCTTACCATCCATATCTCTAACATGCTCTTGGGTAAGACTCACTTTCTTCAAAATCTTCTTTAATAATCCAGTCTGTGAATCACTAGATGATGATGCTCTAGAAGTAGTGGCACGTGAAGTAGAAGCAGCAGAAGTAGAAGCAGTGGAAGCTCTAAATCCTCCTCTCCAGCCAAACTCTGAATGTACAGTATAAGTGCTAACATTTACACTGGTAATAGGTCTTAATGGCTGAAGAACTTCCTCCCATGTTTCAAACTTCAGACCAGACAGCTCACAAATCGAATGAATTAAGGAAGGAAATCCCATACATGTAGTAGTAGCAGATCTTGCACAGTTCATCACATAATAAAAAATAATAGCCCCTATGTCAATAGGCTTTCCTTGCTAAATATAATGGTTTAGAATAGGTCTCCCTCGTAACTTCACTAATATGACCTGAAGGCAACAGTTTAGATTAGAAAAAATAATTTCATGCCTTTGAAATGGTATTTAACTTAGAAGCCTGAAAATTTACTCTTCTTTCATTTGTTATCTTCCACAACCTCTTCCATCAGTCAGAAAAGATATTATCTCATCTAATTCTCCTTCAGTGGGATGATAATTAGCATAAAAACAAAACAATGCAGGAGGCAAGTGTTAGAAGACATTGATTACTGTAGATGAAAAATGTACTTGTTCACCTCGAATCATCACTAATTTCTCTTCTGCTACAGGCAAGTTTGCATAAAACTCTCTGACCATAGAAACAACAGCGACAACAGAAAAGTAACAGTAATTCTCTCAATTCCTTCTAGTAATCATTTCTTCAATAACTTATCCTGGCTTACTAAACACACGTTCAAGAATCAATTTTTGTGACGATAGTGCATCAACATATCAATCCTCTGCTCTCGCACTAACAAATTTGTTGGAATTAAATTTTGCCTTCTCTTTCGAGCGCTTTGACTTTGGAGCCATCTCTAAAAAAATTGCAAAAATTCACCATAAATTCCAAAATTAAATTAAACTTGCTAATTTAACTTCCAAAGGTAATTTCCACTAAATTTAAGCAATTTCTCATGCTTTTCTTCAAATTTTACCATAAATAATGATTTTAAGATTTTTCAAAAATGTACTCAAATATATGGTGAAAATAAAAAAGTTTTACTTAGGAGTAGTGCTCATACCTCAAGGAATTCAAATTTGACAAATCTCATTGAAATCGGCTATTAATTGATCCAACCTAAAAAATGCCCTAAATCCTATTTTGCGATTTTGATAGGTTGAGGGTGACGGGAGGTGTTAAAAATGTCAATTTTCAGGTTTTTCACTACAGAAAACCAATTTTCGTGAACCGACACTTAAGTGTGAGGCATACAGTGCTTAGCCGTGAAATCTGGTGCTTAAGCGCCTAAGTTCTGGCTTTTAGGCGTCAGTAACCTGATTTTCACAAATAAGTTAAATGTGTACTAAACCCCTTGGTTAATCACCCTAAATCACTTCAAATAATCATTTCTCCCTCATAGAATTTTCTAATTCTCCAAAGAAAGTTAAATTTCCATCAATTCTAAACAAATTTCTAATGAACATAAATTTTCATTTAATTAAAACGACCACACTTAATAAAACTAAAAAATTTCATCCAAACATTTTGGATGAAATTTTCCAATACACAATAATTCAAATACATAAAAACAAGAAAAAAATTACATCATTAAGATGTAACAAACACACATTAAAGTTCAACAAAACACAAACATATAACACTATACACAAAACACTCAACACATAAAACAATTACACTAGACTATACTCAGATTAATTCCAATCTCCATTAGATGGAATATATCCAGAACCACCATTAGTTTCATTTGAACCATCTTGAATATAAATCTGATAAAACAGCTGATGGTTGACAACTCTCACATCTTCTTCTTTTTCTAATCATTTGTTTTTTAGAAACATCGTCTTATCCGCTTCTTCCACATGACTTGTATGACTGAATTTCATTTTAAGTTGTCATCCCATATGTGCTAAATGAGCGTTAGTTTCATTTACCTTTGCTTCATTTGACTCCACGTTGGCCTCAATCTTCGTAATTCTTTCTGCAATACCTTGAATACTAACTGCTAGGAATCTGTTGAATAACTCTTGTGCACTTTCACTAATAAATTTCTTCTTGTTGGCTTCCTCCTTCTTCTTAATTTGACTCTTCCAAAAAGACATTTTTGCAATCAAAATACTCTTCTTAAGACTCAGGAATGAAAATAGGGACTGGGCAAGTGTTTCTCATAATTCAGGGTCTTTTTATAGACATGAGAAGTATTAAAACTTACCCTAGACGATTTAAAGCTCCAAAATAACTTCTAAAACCACTTCCACATGATTTTGGCTTCTATAAATTTATTTATCACGTTTTTCATAACTGCGGTGCTTAAGCGCCAACCAGGCATCGCTTAGCCGCTAATGCACATTTTTGCACAGGTCTGCCAAATGTCTAAATTTTTCATTATGATTCTTTTAAGTCATCAATTAATGTCAAATAAACACCACTATAGGGGCCTAAACAAGGCATGTCCAAAAGATGAATTCCCATTACCAAACCAGAATTTATGGTAGACATCGCGTCGCCACACGAGATCTTCTCATTCATGGATGGATTGTCAGGATAAAATCAGATCAAGATGGCTCCAGAAGATTCAATGCTCATAGATTTCAGAACTCCAATTGAGATCTATTGCTACACTGTGATGTCATTCGAGTTAATGAATGTCGGAGCTTCTAACGAAAGAGCAATGACATGAATCTTTGATGACCTCATCCACAACCAAGTGGAATGCTAAGTGGATGACTTATTTGTCAAGACTAAAGTGAAGGAAAACCACTTATATGATTTGAGGATCGTATTTGAATGATTACGATAATATAATCTTAAGTTGAATCCCTTAAAATGCCCCTTCAACGTTATCGCTGAGATATTTCTAGGATTCGTTATCCATCATCGGGTAATTAATATCGACCTAGAGAAGATAAAAGCTATCTTATTAATGCCACCTCCTAAAAATTTGAAACAACTATGTTTTTCTCAAGGGAAATTGACATACCTAAGACGCTTTATATCTAATTAATAAGGATGCCAAATTCATTTGGGAAGAGAAATGCCAACTAGCCTTTCATGATATTAAACGATATCTCATGATACCACCTATTTTAGTAGCCCCTATCCCAGATAGACCATTGATACTTTTTATCGCAACCCTATGGGAGTCCCTTAGAGGTCTTCTAGCGCAAGTCAGTGATTAGGGTAAGGAAAACACACTCTACTACTTGCATTGACATCTAATATCAGCGGAGGTAAATTATCCTCCTATTGAGAAACATTGTCTAGTTTTATTTTTCGTCGCTCAAAACATAGACATTACATGTTGTCTCATAACATTACAAGTTGTCTCATAAGGTCAACCTAATTTTAATTAATCCATTGCAATATTTGATTTCCAGAGCAGCTCATTCCAAATGCTTAGCAAGGCAGTTGATGATATTATTGCAATTTAACATTACTCTTATGCCCCTTCCCACTATCAAATGACAGATTCTCACGAGACTTTGTCGCAAGCAGCACCCACAACCAAGTGGGTTCCCACTCGTTGACGAGCAACTAGACGAGCAAATACTACAAGTAGAACAACTACATACCAGTACATTGGAAGATGTACTTTGACGGAGCATTGTCGGCAATAAGAGATAAAGGAATACAAATGGTGATACCGTGTAATGCGAGTGGGCTTAATCTTCGTGACACTATATCTGGGGATGTTGAGGTTCTCCTACCACCTGATTGATCTCTGCAAAAATAATGAAGCTTAATACGAAGCCCTAATCACGGGATTGGAATTGGCATTCCGAATGGAAATAATGGACATTGCAATCTATAGAGACTCACAACTCGTCATTCAGTAGGTAGGTGGACAGTACGACATTCTAAAACCAAGACTAGCAGAATACCACCAGTAAATGATGAACTTATTGGAACAGATTCCCAACGTAATGTTCTATAGGATTCCCCGAGCAGAAAATACCCACGCAAATGCAAAACTAGCTAAATAGTTTGCATATCCACAGGAAGACTCCATAGACGTTACAATACAAGAACATCAATTTTTTTCACAGATCGACCTCAACAACCTACGCAAGCTCAAAAAAGAAGCAATAGCAGCTAGTGTACTAGTTGATACAAAATATTGGCATCAGTCATTTGTTGAATACTTGCAAACAGGAAGACTATCAAGATATTAGTCAATGAAACATCAGGTTCAGAATAGAGCAATGTCATATGCTTTGGTCAACTGTGTTCTATACAGAAAATCATTTGATAGATGTGGTTGAGTTGCTAAGCAAAGCAGAAGCACAAAAAATTGTCAAACATGAAAATTATGATTAAAAGACTTGGATAATATTAGTCGGAAACGATGACAGACTACATGGACACAACTAAGAAATGTCATTAGTGCCAAGTGCATGGGGTGGCCTTGCACCAACCTCCAAATGTTCTACACCGCACAGTTGCGCCGTGGCTACTCTATTGTTGGGGTACGGATATAGTGGGCCTGATAGGCCCTCCATCTTCTAATGGACATATATTTATATTGGCAGCTACAAACTATTTCTCCAAATGGGCATAAATAGTTTCTTTATGAGAAGTCACATCACAACAAGTTATGCAGTTCTTTAAGAATCAGGTGGTCTTCAAGTTTGGTGTGTCATGCAGAATCATTTCAAACAACGGGTTAGCTTTTAGGTGTACAAAGATCAATAATTTTTTCGGAAGGTGTGGGATAGATTGGCAGTATTAAACCATCTACAACCCTAAATTAAATGAATTGGCAGAAGCCTTCAACAAGACTCTCATGCAGATCTTAAAGAAAATGCTCGATGACAATAAAATAGGATGCCACGAGAAGTTACGGGATGTCTTATGGGCATACTGGATGAAAGTCAGAACATCGAAGCAGTCCACACCTTCCTCGCTCATGTATGGGTCCGAAGCAGTTCTCCTATTGGAGGTTCAGCTACCGTTGATCAGGATCACCGTCGCCAAACAAATCACAGTGAAAGAGAATGCTAAACGATGACTTGCAGAATTGAGGAGTCTCGAAGGGAAAAAATTACTTGCACAACAGAACATAGAGCTCTATCAAGCGAAGATTATTCATGCACATTACAAAATGGTTCGCTCAATGGCGTTCAAAGTTGGAGACTTTTTTCACGCTCTTAGAAGGCTTGTTCTTGCACACCACAAGATAGGTGTGAAATTTTAACCAATCTAGGAGGGACCATTCATAGTGGAGAAGGTTTACTTAGGAGGGTCATACCAGCTTGTGGATTCTCACGGAGATAGGCCCATGTTGCCAATAAATGGATGATATATAAAGACATACTACACGACATGACTAATATGAAAAAGGCCATCTGTTCCGATATAGCCATGTGGCCAGTGTCTGTGATTGAGTTCCAAATTAAAGAAATTTTGTGATAAAATAAGATCAAATAAATAAAGATTTTTCTCAAAATAAAATGCGCTTTGTTAAAATATTTTTTAATTCCATATTTTGTAAAGTAATATTAAGAAATACAATGGCATCTAATAAAATTAAAAATCATTGAATATGATAATTTTGTTATTATCTTTGTTTGTGCAAACTATCAACGCTCTGACAGTTCCCCTATTTTTTATAAAAAAATGACGGAAAAGCAATTGATCTTTACTTTCAAAGACGGCTTAAACCTCGCACTTTATGAAGAGAAGGCAACAATGGGAGGTAAAATTAACTTTGACTTGGATTACTCCCATGTCAATGTCAAATACAAGGGGCCCCACATGGACGTGGTCAGTCACAGAGAGGTTGTAGATTTTAAATCCGTGGTCCATATCAGTCACTGAGAGGCCGGGGAGATGGCAAGACATGGAGGTACTGAAGGCTTTCTCGACTCACACCTCACCACTAGAAGAAATAAACAAGTTCTGCCCATGATCGCTGATCCCAATTCTCTATAATTTCTGATGAAAACTGATAAAATTTATGCCTTTGGTAATCCAATTAAACTTATATTTTTGATATAAAATATTTTTCTTTACAATACTACAAAAAACTTCATTCTGATGTGAATAAGAATACAATAGTGATAATTTAATTTAGGTATTCCACGCAAGTATATGTATCGCTATCAAGTAAGATAGTACTTTCTGATTAAGTCACGGAATATCAATCCCACGGGGAAAATTTATGTATGTTTAAAGATAACAAGGTTTTTGGAACACAAATTTCTCTTTAGAAAAAGACACTTTCTTAAATAGTTTCACATATCGTAAAACTTTTAAAGTATGATTCTTTTTAGTATTTTCATAAATTATAAAATAAAGTGAATAATTATTAAATTATAGCAAGATTTTTGTAAGATTTAAGGAAGTATAAATGAAAATATTTTTTTCCTTATCATGAATTAGTAATAAGTAAAGCAATTATGTTATGGAAGAAATCAAAACGTGTTGTACTAACTAAAAGCAATTTTATTCCTTACCTTACTAGAGATGCTATAAAGAACATTGGTTAATTTAAATTTTGAATAGTTCTCATGGCGGGTTAGGTAAAGAAGATACTAGCTCTCATCTAGAGTTCCCTCCTTTCCCTCCACCTGGGGGCAAACTCTAGCATCAAAACCTAAAACAATAAACCCTAATTAGGGGCTTTAGTGTATCACCCTAACGTATCTAGTTCAACACCCATCAAATTCTATTTCCCTATTTATTTGCACAAGATTATATGAATTAATTTCTCATCTAAACATTCTTATTTGATTGCTATATATTGTTGATTAAGAGAATACTTACAAGGATCGTACATGTTCTCACAACAAATGTTAACAATCATGATTGGCCAAATCAAGAAGCAAATGAAATGCAAGGATAAAATCAACACAACTTTTTCCAACATTAAAAATCAATACTTACACAACATTCATCAATCACTTTATTACTTTTCATCTCAAGGAACATGTAAGAAAACTGATACACCTAAAATATATAGTATTTTGATACAATATTTTTTACCTATTTTTTATGTTATTGCACTTTAATGGAAGGTATCTTGTGTGCTTTTCTTACATGTATGATTAAATAGATGATTATGATGAAAATAGTGAAAAAGGATCAAATTTTGAGCAAAAATGAAGAAAATTGAAAAAGTGATGTTTGGCGGCTAAGCGCCAGAACTTGTGCTTACACGCCAGGACGCCGTGGCTATGTGCCGTAGTTTGGAGCTTACACACCAACAAGCTCACAGCTAAGTGCTGGTACCCCACACTTACGTGCGGTAGTTAAATGAGAGGAGTTATTTTAAATTAGGCATCATTTTGAAGAGGTTTTCGAAACATATTGAAGTGGGTAACTACATATTGGCGCCAAATTTAATTCAAATTACTCTTGAATGGATGCATCTGTTGGAAGATGCATTGAATTTGTACACAATATAAAGAGAAACAAAGACACCTTTTGGAAAGCAATAAAAAGGGGACTTGAAAATAAAAAATATGGTTGTTGTTGGAAGATGTGGTTAGTGTTTAACAGTGAGGTTTATGTTAGAGAGTTATTGTAGAACACACCTCTCCACTTCACCATCTTTACTTCATTTTATCTAGTTTGTACTAGGAGTAGAATTTAGATTTGGAGTCTACGGAGTTAGGACCCAACCTCATATATATATCGTAAGCATAAATATCTAGTGTATCATGTTTTTTATTGTCGTTGCGGGGAAAGAAATTAATAAAGAAAATAATTAAAAAAAAATTATTTTTAAGTTGTTTTTATTTTATAGTATATTATTATTGCATATGTGTAGTTTCTGAAGGACTTATGCCTTATGATTCAGAATTACAAAGAACTATAAGAAAAATTAAAAAAAAAACTAAAAATTTAGAAAAAGATAAAAATATTCATGAAACGACAAATCAAAATAATCAAAATGCTAAGATCCATCAAGAATTTAGACCTTTAAGAGATTATACTAACCCTACAGTAGATGAATTTCATGGAAGTATTCAAAACCCTGTAGTAGTGGCTAATTCATTTGAACTTAAACCTGCTATTATCCAAATGATATCTAATAATCAATTTTAGGGTGCAATAACTGAAGATCCAAATTACATTTCACTAATTTTGTAGAATTGTGTGCTACATTTAAATATGATGGTGTTTCGGATGATTCTGTCAGACTTAGAATTTAACTTTTTTCATTAAGGGATAAAGCTAAGGTGTGTTTAAATTCGTTAGCACTTACATATATCAGAACCTTGGGAGATTTATCACAAAAGATTCTTGCTAAATATTTTTTACCATCAAAGACTGTAAAGTTTATAAATGATATTACATATTTTTATCAATTTGAGGGGGAATATATTTATGAAGCATGGAAACGTTTTAAAGATCTCTTAAGAAACTATCTACATTATTAGATACAAGATTGGTTAATAATTCAAACTATTTATAATGAATTTGTTGGTTCTCTTAGATCTATTATCAATGATGCTGTTAGTGGTTCATTGATGTGTTGACCTCATTTTTCATGATGTCTTCTCTTCTCTCTTTAGTACTTAGGATCTAGCCTTAGGCTTTTCCTTTAACGATCTTAGAGGACTAGAGATGGAACCTACCCCTTTAGAAACTCAACCACTTCTTAACTCCCTGCAAACCCCACAAGCTTGATTGTAAACCCCTAATCACCTAGAGGGTTGAGATCAAATGTGGAGGTTTAAAGGATAAGTTTTCTATAGGACTCTTTGGCCTTAGGATCACCCTGGGTGGCCTGGTCTGGTGAGGGTTCACCTGCACACATTACACTTTCACACACATTCCAAATCCTAAAACTATTCATGCCTAGCTTGACTTCCTGACTCATGTAGATAATTCATATGGATGGACCTTAACCCCTAGGCCCTTGGCTAAGAGGGTTAGGAACAACATAGTGAATGCCTCAAATGAGTCCTCTCACGACTCCTATGGGCTTAATATGACTTCATGGCTCAACAAAAATGATTCCATTTCACTCACACTTGCTCAATATTCATTTTTCCAAAATTTAAATTTTAGACCCCTGGGCCCCGGACCAACCAAACCTACTAAAAGCCATTGAAACTACCCAAAACCACCAAAACTTTCAAATCCCCAAAAACTTTTCCAAAATCAACCTTGAACATTTCCCAATCAATCAAATGGATCATTTACAACCAAAAATACCAAAATTTCGAAAAATACCCCCAATACCCTCCAAATTACCAAAATGCCCCTTTTGACCCAAAAATCCAAAAATTCAGAAAATTCCCAGAAAATTTCAAAAAATCCCAAATATTCCTAATTTCATTTTGTTCAACCACACCATGGGCCAATTTTGCCAATTTACCCAACTTTTACTAAAATCCCCAATTTAGCCCATTTTAAACCCAAATGAACCCAATGTCAAACCAAATCACCCCAATTAACCTCAATTTTGGTCCAATTCAATTCCAAACTTCAATTAAATATCCCCAATATCAATCTAGACCAAATCCAAGCCCAATTTGATTGAAATTTAAATCTAATTTCATTTTTAAGCTTAAAGCCCAATTTTGACCCATAACCCAAACTTAGCCCAAACCAACCCAATTGAACTCCAATTGACCCAAAATCTTTTCTAAACCTTCCCTAACATCTCCATAAACAAAACACTAACATAATTTGCCCAAAACTTGAACCCAAACCTCACTTAAATTAAACCCAAACCCAAAACCCCTTTAATTGACCTAAACCCAAACCTAACCCAAATAGGCCCAAATCCCAAGATTGAACCCCAACCAAAGTTGAAAACTCTTCATAACATTCCCCTAAACATTTCTCAACATCAATTTTACATCAATTTCAACATTAGCCCAACCCTAGCCTAAGTTAGCCCAAATTGGCCCACCTTAGCCCCTTTACCAAATAAACCCAAATCCAATCCAATTCAATCCCAAATAACTCCAAATTTGTTTTAAATCACTCATGACATATCCTTAAACTAAACCCAACATTTATTTGGCATGGCCCTTTACAAATTTTTTGATCTAAAAGCCCATTTTGAAACATAAAAGCCCATTCCCTTAAACCATTTTTAAAGCCCACCTTTACCAAATTTTAAAAGCCCAAACTTCTTGCTAAAGCCCATATGACACTCTATTCATCATTTCATTAATTAAAATCATCCCTAAATTCTAAATCAACAATCAAACTTTTCTAAACTAAGCCATATGACAAACCATCCAAATTTCACACCAAAATACCAAAATTCCTAAAACCTACTTCCATGAAACCAAGCCAACTTTTCCCAAGCCATATAAGAGCCATGAAGCCATCCTTAAACCCCATGTGGAGCCATGAAAGGTTTGACATGTGACGATACCACATTTGGCAAATGGAGGAAGCTCTTTCTAGATTACCTTAAGGTCATTAGCCTTAACCATGATTACCCTTAACCCAAAATTAATCCAAATATGTTTGGATGTGGACTTCACCACACATGTGAGCCTGACCCACCTGACCTCCTCAGCCCAAATTTAGGCCATGGGGAGGTGAACCAAGCCCAAATAAATGGGTTAACCCAAACCAAGCCAAAATTACCTCTTCCCCTTTCCATTTCAATTCATCCTCTTTACACATGGCATTTGATAATTGAACTCACAAACCTCAAGAAATGATCCTCCTGATCACAACCGTGACCTGACCTTGGCCGGTCGGCCACCATAGTCGCCGGAAAACACCAGGCCGAGAGGTCCAAATCAACCAAAAATTGCAATTCCCCATGGCTGAGCTGCCCTACTCCAAATGGTCATTGTAGATGTTCTTCTCCTCACCAGAGCAGCTGATACTAGCCCCTAACTCCCTTATGAGGCCATGGCCATGGCTATTTAAGCCAGCCAACCCCTCTCGGCCAAAAGGTTGGCTGAAATCTACATTCACAAAATCCCTCCAAACTCCTCACAAAGCTTACCCTAGCCAAGAGCATTTGATCCCCACTGTCCTCCTGCCCTAATTCCCACTGATTGAGCTCAATTTTGGAGCTCAATTCTAAGGCCAAAACAGGACACTTTCAAATCCTCCACCAAAATCAAATTAAACTCTCCCACACCTGCACAAGACCAAGGGAAGGAGTTCCCCAGTGAAAGCCCCATCTCCAGGCCACCCATTTGTTCTAGCCTCCAAAGGTTGAAATCAGGTCTGGTAGAAATCAGGTCTAGGCAATTCCTCAGAGCCAGAGACTTCATCTGGAGCTTGCTTGGACTCAATCGAAGGTGACGCAACTCTCAGATCAAAGTTTCACTTCTCTGAGCAAAGGTATGAGCTCTCCCTTCTTCCCGAGCATCTGAACATTCTCTATTTTTATTGGGTTAATTTCATGCCACATAAACCATATGAATATGTTCGTCTCTTCAAGACGAATCCATAGAGTATAAGAACACAAAAATCCATTGAGAATCGAGTGAGATCTTAGGGTTTTAGTGTGGACGGTCACGGGTGCACACCAGTCGTAGACGATGACCGGGAGCCGTGGGATAGCGCGTGTATCGAGCAGACGGCTAAGATGGCGTCGGACCAGGAGATGGTACGTGAACCACGGGCCCCGTGGCAGCTGACTCAGATGGCGGCGACGAATCAAAGTGTGCCGCGTGGTCTTTCGGAGCTGCCGAGGATTGCGTGGCGCCGCGTGGATAAGTAGGAAAATAGGGTATTTTTCTATTTATTTAATTATCATAACTTCAAAAATTCATAACTTTGTGTAGAAAAATCATAAAAATAAAATAAAAATACTCTCTTCTCGAGTGAACGAGAGAAAAAAATGTGAAAAAGAAATCAAGTCATTTCATCAAGTATTTTATTTTTAATGATTTATTTACTCTCTGTGGTATTTTAATTCTTTATTTGCATAGATAATTCATCATGGCATGAGACTATGGGGCTTTTGAAGCCACTAAACTTGGAAACATTCCCTGAATTTTCCAAGGTCAGAGGCCATCCCTATGAGAAGTTATTGATTTTCCAATTGCAAGATACTGTTTTGAGTATTTTAATTCCAATAATTAGCATGTTGAGTAATAAATTCTAGGAAAATTTTGTGATGTTTCTTATGACCAGAGGAACCTAGGAAAAATAGGTTTTGAGTTAATTCACATGGAACAACACGAATTGGCCTAAACACCCAAAATTGAACTTTAATTAATTAGGGTTAACTACACATTAAATTAATTTGAAAATAATTCTCCACTGATCTTTAGGATCATAGGAACATCACATAAAAATTTGAAGTCAATTGGATTTGATTAACCTCACCAAATGGGTTCATTAAGCCTCTTAAGCAAAATGGATAAAATTAAACTTTAAAAATTCATAACTCACAAAATACTTTTCAAAAATTCACAAAAATGGTTTTGGAGCTTCTCTGAAATTAGAGGAACTTAGAAAAATTAAAATTGTAATTTTCTAAAAAAGTTGATTTTTATCATTATTTTAATATTTTAATAATAAAAAAAAATTAAAATCATAAAAATATTAAAAATCGCCAAAATGTCACATATTAAATTCTAATAACCTAGGAACAAACCAAATATTTTTCCTAAGTCTCTAGGGTAAGATATTGAATTTTAAATGCCTAAAACAATTTTTTGAATTAAAAAAATGATTTTCCTTAATATTTCCACTAAATCAATTCTAATATATCAAAGAAAAATAAAAAAAATATAAAAATTTGTTCTCTGACTTCCCTGATATCACAGAGATTTTTAAAAAATACAAAATCTAATTTTCAACTTCAATTTTATTTTTTTAAATTAATTAATACTCCAAAACCTAAAATAATTCTAATAAATAAAATATAATTCAAAAAAATTACCAAAATTGGTCCAAATGGTCCTCTGGTCATTAGGAACATCCCATAATTTTCTTAAGGATAGAAACATTTCCTTGGTCATGTTATTGAATTTTCCTTGAAAACCCCTATTTTCCATTAAAAATAATTACATAAATAAATAAAATACAGAAAAAATCAGATTTTCTCCTCTAATGTCTTAATTGACATGTGAGTGAGGTTACATAAAAATTTCAATTTCATTTGAGCTTAGTTTAGTGAGTAATAGAATTATTAAGCTTGAAGGGCAAAAGGGTAATAAAAAATTTCAACCCTTAATTAAAATTTTAGGATTAATCAAAAAGGGGAGGGTAAAATATTTGATTTTAAACTGATTTTGGATGATTGAAACTTAAATAATTGAGAGTAGAAACCTACTAACCATTTCAAATATAATTAAAATAAAACTTTGATTAGTTAATTATTTGAAATTTTGGAAGAATAAGAGAAATTGAAATTATTAAGTAGGGATATTTTTAAGAGGATATTTATTCTTTAATTTAAAAATCCCTAAATAAATCACTTCAATAATACTTAATTCTTAATTAAAAAATTAAAATAATAATCCAAGTTAATAATTAAAAATAAAATTAAACTAAAATTAAAATAAAATTAAATTTAAACAAAATTAAAAATTAAATTAAATTAAAATTAAATTAAAATTAAACTAAGCTAAATTAAAGTAAATTAAAATTAAACTAAATTAAATTAAATTAAATTAAATTAAATTAAATTAAATTAAATTAAATTAAAATTAAATTAAATTTAAATTTAAATTAAAATTAAATTAAATTAAATTAAAATTAAAATTAAATTAAATTAAAATTAAAATTAAATTAAATCAAATTAAATTAAATTAAACCAAATTAAATTCAAATTAAAATTAAATCAAATTTAGTTAAAATTAAAATAAATTAAATTAAAATTAAATTGAATTAAATTAAATCAAAATCATTTAACAACAAACCTAAATGAAATCATTAAGAATTAAATCAAAAATAACTTGAACACTATTCCAAACTTAAACTAATTTTTATAACACTCAAATCTGTCCATTTTTCTTTTTCATGGGTACAAAATTGGCTAACCACATCGGATACTGCTCTTCTCTCACAAATTTAACATTTATCAATTTCTTCATCTGCTCTGACTCGTTGTTCTATATTGAGGTGCTTTTTTATGGGGGCTTGCTTTACTGGTGTTGTGCTTCAATCTACTCCGAGTCAGTGAATTGAAATTTTGTAGTTAATCTGGGCATTTTGCCATAGCTCCAGGCGAAGTAATCTATAAATTCTTATAATAATTTGATCAAGTTCGTAGATTCCTCCTCACTGAGTAATGAACTTATGAAAGTTAGTCAGGGATGTTCCTCAGTCCCGAGGTTGATCTTTTTTAATTCGTCAATTGTTGAATTGATTTCTTCTTCGAATTCTGGCGGAGCAACATCTATCGGTTGATCTTCAAGTTCATATTGAATGTTAAGGCAAACTCCTTATGACTAGCTAGTAACAACCATGCAAAATTCTGAGTCATCGACTGGTCCAATCGTACCAAAACCTGAGATCTTCTTTTGAATTGAGTTTCTTTCCTTTTACATTTCATAATTTTTTGAATCATTGTAACTTATCTTTTGGAACTTGTCTTAGCATGTATCCTTATTGAATTATTTTTTGTGCACATGGTGATAAGTAACTAAAAGGTAATTCCATTTTTAGAATCATTTTCTTCGAGAATTACACAAGGTTCAGAAGTAGAAGGAGAAGCTCGGTAAAACTTAATCAGTTTAACACCAACATTATGGACTTTCCTGACCTCCATACTCATGAAATTTTGAGGATGGATTAGATTTAGGGTCATGGCTTGAACATAATGGTCAATACGATCATACATTGATTCATATTCATTCCTTTCTATGTCATCCAAATAAATTTTGAACTGAGGCTTCTTCTGACTTATCATCATTGTTTCTTTTCTAAATTCATCCTCCTCGGAGCTTTCTTCTATGTTAATGCTGATTGCTGGCTTATTCCATTCAATAATCTGGTGAGTTCTCCCTTGCCCGCGTCCCCGGCCTCGACTTCAGATGCGTGGGCTAAAAGAACCTCCACCAACTCGTTGTGAAGTTGTAGTGGGAGATCATCGAAGTAGAGGTGAATGGTCTCGTTCTCGTGATCGTTCTGAATCTTCAGTCTCATTTGGCACACTTTCTCTTAAAAATATTATTTTCTTCGGGGGAGTGTAGTAGGCAGCGTCTTCGTGGATGCCCATTTCATGTATTGTGAATGGCTGTAAGTCTCCCTTGATGCAATGTTCTTGTCCATCTTTATAGTATTTGATGCATTGGTGAAGTGAAGATGGGACCATATAGTACTTATGAAGCCATGATAGAACAATCAGGGTGTTGAATAAAGAATCTGCATCAATGAAATGGAATTTTGTGGTTGTTACTAGTTTTCTGACTTTAATTTGCAGTGTTATAGATCTAATAGCTCTTTCTCCTTTCTGGTTTAATCCTCTTAACATCATCTTATCCGTAGTGAGCTCTCATGCATCAATATCCATGTATGCTAACGTCCGTAGACTTATTATGTTAAGTGATGCTCCAGAATCTACTAATACTCTAGAAAGCACAAATCTATCGATGACGACAAAAATATAGAGCAGACGGTTGTGGTCAGCAATACCGAGTAGAAAGTCTTCATCAGTGAAGGTTACGCCAGGCCGTCCCTTCAAAGTACAAAATCCATCCGAGGACTTGCTAGCCAAATGTGCTAAGCAAATTTATGGATCAAGTAAAGCCTTGATCAGATTTTCCCTCTTCTCCTTTGACATGATAAGAGCGTCTTAAATGCTTAGCTTGGTTGGCAACTCCTAAGGTGAGCTAGTACATTTTAATCAACTTTATTTGAATTTCCATTCTCGTTTCAAATCTGTACTTCTTTCATTACTGGAGGTAGTTATTCTCGAGTAATTATTTGCTTTCCTTTCTCCACTATCGTCGTCCTTGGAGGTAGTACTTTTCTCCTTCTCAAATTTACTTCTGTTATCTCTTTCTTCTATGGACCCGGAGGTTCTCTTGACGTTGTAGCTGATTCTTCTGTTACTGTTTCTGTATCTGAGAAGTCTAAGTTGATTGTAAGTGGAGTTCCATTGTACTTGAGAACTGGTTCTTTACTTCTCGAACTGTCATAACCAGTGTTGTTGATATCTTATTCATTTCCTTGAATGTTCTCTTTGGGAACTAATATGATGTGAGGATCACTTTGGGGATCAAAATCAGAGTTAGATATGTTGTGATTAGTAACATCATCACTAGAGACAGTAAGATCATAGCTAAAATCATCACTCTTATAATTCTAAGACCCCAGACGACGAAGAAGAAATTATATAGTGTTAACGGTTCGAGGGATTTCTCCCCCAAATCTGGAACACCAATCTAGCGTGGAAAGCCCCTATCCTAACCTTCACGCTATCGATCTTCATCACGTCTAGAACATCTTCCTTGTTGGACTTCTGTTGCAGGGGCTTCTCCGGTGTAATCTCCACCTTTGGCTTGGGAGGTATCAGACTTCATGCAGCAGCTTGCTCCGTAGGGGTCTGTATCTGATCTAGTATCTTCTTGGAAAACTTGGTCCAAACTGTGCTCCATTCATCTCTATCGGCGTAAGGATCTATCGGGTAGAATGGTTCGGCTGAAATCATATTTATAGAACCTCTTTCAAGTTCTTTTAGATATTTCTTCGGGATTGTCATATTTCCTTCTTTGTAATTCTTCTTGAGCCAATCTTTAAAAATGAAGGATCCCTCTATTGTATGTCCGAGCAGCCTGTGGTACGGACAAAATTTAGGATGGACCTTCTTATTTATCTCTTCTGGCTTCTTCAGCTCTAGCAATCTAAACTCGAGCTTCTTCGTCAAATTTCTGAACATCTTTGCTACGACATCGTCTTTGAAGGATTAGTTCCTGATTATCCGTTCTGCAATCTTCAGACCCTGTCGTCCATCTGTCCTGTATGACCTCTGCTACTGATCAGACTGATTATTTTGCTATGGACGGGGTTGAGCATACTGCTGAGACTGATTGTACTATGGAGGTTGACTATACTGGGGCGACTGACTGTGCTGCTATAGCATCTGCTCTGCCTAAATCCTCATATGTTGCTTCCCTTTGTCGACCGTTTCCACTACACCATATATCATCTCATATGCTTTGACCGGTCTCATTTTCTTTGCCATCTCCACAGGCCCCATATGCTTGACGTCTTCTTGTAAATTGCTTGCCTTACAAAAAAGCTTCTCAAAGGATTTAATGGTAAGACCCTTAAGCATGAAAGCTGACCACAGGAAAATGTATTAAGAAATTCATACCAATACCTTTTTTTATATGAAATTGCACTTTAAAGAAATGTATTTTCTATGTTTTACTACAGGTATGAAGATTTATAGGTATTGGAAGCAAAAAGACCAAAAAGAAGTAAATCTGGAACGAAAAGGACTAAAAAGAGATGGAAATTGAACTAGCCCACCGACGGTGAGGAATAGGTCGTCGACGGTGTGATTTTCCAGAAAGTTTTGATTATATTATAAGGGAGCCCGCTGACGGCGAGATCAAGCCCGCTGACGGCGAGAAAGTCGGTTCAAGCCAAATACATTGAATCTGAACGCTTTTTGAAGAGGTGTGTTGACCTCATTTTTACAATGGGTCAATACCTTTTTATCCAAAATGACAATTTTGGTCCAAATGGTCAATCCAGACCCAATGACCAACCCTATTGACCCCATAGATCAACCTTTTGACCCAAAATGACAATCTTGGTCAATATGGTCAATCCTGACCCAATGACCAACCCTGTTGACCCCACAGGTCAATCTTTTAACCTAAAAAGTCAACTTTGGTCAAAATGGTCAATCCAGACCCAATGACAAACCCTGTTGACCCCACAGGTCAACCTTTTGACCTAAAAAGTCAACTTTATTCAAAATGATCAATCCAAACCCAATGACCAACCCCGTTGACCCCATAGGTCAACCTTTTGACCTAAAAAGTCAACTTTGGTCAAAATGGTCAATTCAGACCCAATGACCAACCCAGTTGACCCCACAAGTCAACCTTTTAACCTAAAAAGTCAACTTTTGTCAAAATGGTCAATCCAGACCCAATGACCAACCATGTTGACCCTATAGGTAAACCTCTTAACCTAAAAAGTCAACTTTGGTCAAAATGGTCAATCCAGACCAAATGACCAACCTTGTTGACCGCATAGGTCAACCTTTTGACCTAAAAAGTCAAATTTGAACAAAATAGTCAATCCAAACCCAATGACCAATCTTGTTGACCCTACAGGTCAACCTTTTTTTACCTAAAATGACAATCTTGGTCAAAATGATCAATCCTGACGCAATGACCAAACATGTTGACCCCACAGGTCAACCTTTTGACCCAAAATAATAATTTTGGTCAAAATGGTCAATCCAGACCCTACGACCAATCCTGTTGACCCCACATGTCAACCTTTTGACCTAAAATGACAATTTTAGTCAAAATAACCAATCCAGATCCAATCACCAACCTTATTGACCCAATGGGTCAACACATGACCTATAAAGTCAATTTTGGTTAAAATGATCAATTTTTGATCAAACAACCAATGACATGTTTAAAACCCCACAATGACAAAAATTATTCAAATTAATTTCAAAAAAAATTATTTTGATTAATTAAATTGACTAATAATTTGATTTTCAATAATTTAGTTAATCAAATGACATGATTAATTAAAATGGAAATTAAATTGAAAGTCATAAAATGATAAAATTAATCAAATAATAGATTTCAAAATTATTTTGATTAATTAATTGGCTAATGAATTAATTTTAAAATTTTAATTAATGACCTAATTAATTAAAATGAAAAATTAAATTCAAAAGCAATAAAATCACAAAATCCACAAATTGAATAAAAATAATGGAATTAATCAAATAATTGATTCCAAAATTATTTTTAATCAATTAATTGATCATTAATTTACTTTTCATATTTTAATTAATTACATAATTAATTAAAATGAAAATTAAATTGAAAAGTCATAAAAAGAGACAAAAATCAATTTTAATGACATGGATATTCATCAAATAATGAATTTGGAATTATTTCCAATAAATTATTGATTAATAAAATAATTTCTAATATTTATTTAATAACATAATTAACTAAATATGGAAATTAAAATGAAGAGGGCATTAAATAAAATTTTTAAAACATATGACATATGGTTTTCTAAAAAATCTAAAAACTCTTTTATGACATCACACATGACTCATTAAAGAGAAAACAACCCATGAATTACTCACATTTAACAATGGTTAAAGGCCATTATGAAAAAATCATGATAAATGAAATGAGGTGTCTTCTCCCATTCATTTAAAAGCATGAGTCACCTCTCTCTAAGATGAGGTGGCTAGCCACTTTAAAAATAATTTTGATCACTAGCCTAAACATCCAATGAGAAAGGAGGTTAGCATGGATTAAACATTAACCATGGTAAAATTAGGTAATGGTGAAATCATGCATGAAATGAGTCATGGAGCTTATTTGTCATGCTCCTATTAAATCCTAAGTGACATTGTGAATGAAGAAGAGCTTTCATACTTTGAGTCATCACTCACCTTCTCCATAACCAATGGGAGAGAGACAAAATTTAAACCCATGGTTAAGTGCAATCATGGCAAAACCATGCATGAGGTGAGTAAGAGGGTTAAGTGTTACCTTTCCCCTAAATCTAAAGCATGATTTTGATGAACAAATATTCAGCCCAAATATGAAATTCCCTCCACCTCATAGATGAGCCAATGGAAGCAAGCCAAATAAAGAGTTAAGCTGTCACCATAACTAAACTCAATATGAGTTAACCTTGGGGAAGTAAATTAAACTTATCCTCCAGCTGAAATTCAATCCTCAGCAATCATGACATCAGATAACCATGGCTATATATACCCCATACCCGAACCCATAGAGAAGAAGAAAAAAAATTGGTAGAGACCCATAGACTGCTCAAACCACTTGGTCCACAACACAAAATTTCTTCCTAGGAACCTTAGCAATTTATCCCAACCAAACCCAAGCCATAGGGTTAGCCCAATCAAGCCAATTTGATCAAAATCTAAAATCAGCCGAAATAGGCCACTTTTCAAAATTCTCCTCCAAGGCTAGCTATAAAACCAAATTGGAGCAGCAAAGATCTTCCTTGGGAGTCCTAAAAGCCAGCCATAAGGTGTGATCAAGCTTGATACACTTGTGGCCAAGGTATTGAATTATTTTCCACAAAATAATTCATGAGTTTGAAATATCATAGATTTTACTAGCCCAGAAATGTATCATCACTGTATAGATACAATTTATACGTCCAGATGATTCCATAGGTTCAAAAATCACTCAATTTTGTTGAGAAATGAGTGAGATATTAATGTTTGAAGTTTAAGGGTCGAAAATAATTCAAATTTTCCCTCGAATTATCTCTGTCGTGCGTTCCTATGTTTTGGAACGGACGGCGCTGATCGACTCCCCCCGTGTCCGCCGTTTTGCACTACACACAGGATCCTACCGCTTCTTCAACGCGTACGAGGACATGCGTCGCCGGCTGGATTTTCTGGAATTAATAAATACCAAAAAACCCTAAAAACTTCAAATATTGATATCTTTTGATCTGGAGGTCACAAAAATAAAATAAAAATACGTCTGGAAAGCTCTTGAAGAGATGAAAATTATGAGACCAAAATCATAATTTTATTCTCAATATTTAATTTTTAATTAATTAAATACTCTCTGGAGTATTTTAATTATTAAAAATTATTCACAAGTTAGAAAATTATGAAATTTCTAGGGATCAATCATTAGGTCTTTAAGGACATTCTCGTGATTTTTCCTTGGCTAAGGGAACTCTCTAACACAAGAATTTCTAATTTTGCTTTTATAATTATTTCTAATAATAATTATAAAAATTAAAAATAAAATGAACATAAATAAGAAATTGGTTAAGCGATTTATATAAACAAATTCAAACCTTAAAATGACAATTTCCAACCTTTGAAAAATCAAAATGACATTTTAACCTCTTAGGGTAAAATTATAAATTTTCAAATTTACATATAAAAAAACCCTTAGGTTTGAAGGATTGCTTTGAATCACCTAATCCTAATCCTTAGGTTTAATTCTTAATTAGACCTAGAGTAAAACTAAGCCTTAAAAACAATTGGGCTAAGTCACATCCCTGAAGCTTTGGGTTCAACCCAAATGAACTCTTCTAAATACTTAGGTTCAACTTACATGAATCTAAGTCAAAATTAAAAATATTTGGGTTTAATCAAAATGGACCCAAACCAAACTATAGACACCTAGGTCCAACCCATACGAACCCAAATCCAAATCAAAACCAAACCTATGAATTAGGTTTAACCCATATAAATTCAAACCTCATCCAAACCTTAATTTGGCCTAAGACACCAATTAGACCTAATTAAACTAAGTTAGACCATAAACCACATTAGGTTTAACTTAATAAACCCCAATTAGGTCTAAGACACTAATTAGACCTAATTAAACCAAGTTAGATCTTAAACTACATTAGGTTTAACTTAATAAACCCCAATTAGGTCTAAGACACCAATTAGACCTAATTAAACCAAGTTAGACCTTAAACTACATTAGGTTTAACTTAATAAACCCCAATTAGGTCTAAGACACCAATTAGACCTAAATAAACCAAGTTAGACCTTAAACCACATTAGGTTTAACTTAATAAACCCCAATTAGGTCTAAAACTCCAATTAGACCTAATTAAACCATGTTAGACCTTAAACCACATTAGGTTTAACTTAATAAACCCCAAATAGGCCTAAGATACCAATTAAACCTAATTAAACCAAGTTAGACCTTAAACCACATTAGGTTTAACTTAATAAACCCCAATTAGGTCTAAGACACCAATTATACCTAATTAAACCAAGTTTGACCTTAAACCACATTAGGTTTAACTTAATAAACCCCAAATAGGTCTAAGACACCAATTAGACCTAATTAAACCAAGTTAGACCTTAAACCACATTAGGTTTAACTTAATAAACCCCAATTAGGTCTAAGAAATCAATTAGACCTAATTAAACCAAGTTAGACCTTAAACCACATTAGGTTTAACTTAATAAACCCCAATTAGGTCTAAGACATCAATTAGACCTAATTAAACCAAGTTAGACCTTAAACCACATTAGGTTTAACTTAATAAACCCCAATTAGGTCTAAGACACCAATTAGACGTAATTAAACCAAGTTAGACCTTAAACCAAATTAGGTTTAACTTAATAAACCCGAATTAGGTATAAGACACCAATTAGACCTAATTAAACAAAGTTCGACCATAAACCACATTCACCAATTAGACCTAATTAAACAAAGTTAGACCTTAAACCACATTTGGTGTAACTTAATAAACCCCAATTATGTCTAAGACATCAATTAGACCTCATTAAACCTTGTTAAGCCTTAATCACATTAGGTTTAACACCATAAACCCTAATTAAGTCTAATCTAATTAGACTTAATTAACTCCTAAGCTTTACTTAAATTAGGCTTAAGTAACCTTTAAACCCTAATTAGGTTTAATCCACATTAAACCTAGTTAATCAACTTAAACCATAATTACATTAGGTTTAAATAAACCTTAAACCCTAATTAGGTTTAAATAACCTTAAACCCTAATTAGGTTTAATCCATATTAAACCTAGTTACTCAACTTAAACCTTACTTACATTAGGTTTAAATAACCATTAAACCATATTTAGGTCTAACCCATTAGACCTAATTAAACCATTAAGTCTTAACTAAATTAGACTTAATTAAACCTAAAACCTAATTAGGTCTAACCCATTAGACCTCATTAAATCATTAAATCTTAACTAAATTAGATTTAATCAAACCTAAACCCTAATTAGGTCTAACCCATTAGACCTAATTAAATCATTAAGTCTTAAATAAATTAGACTTAATCAAACTTAAACTCTAATTAATTCTACCACATTAGACTTAATTAATCTATTAAACCTAAACCAATTAATGTTTAATCAAAGTCAAACCCAAAATAAACTTAACTTAAGTTCAACACAACATGAACCCAAGTTCAACTTTTAACTTAGGTTCAACACAACATGAACCCAAGTTCAACCTATACTTAGGTTCAACCCCAACTTGAACTTAAGTCAAACATCAAATCTTAGGTTCAACATACATGAACCTAACCTTAACTTATACTTAGGTTCAACCCATGTTAAACCTAAGTCAAACTCAAACCTTAGGTTCAACATATATGAACCTAACCTTGACCTATACTTAGGTTCAACCCAATTTGAACGTAAGTTAAACCTTAGGTTCAACATACATGAATCTAACCTTAACCTAACTTAAGTTTAACCAACATTGAACTTAAATCAAAACCTAATCCGTAGGTTCAAACTAACTTGAATCTAAACCAAAACCTAACTTAAGTTCAACCTACATTGAACTTATATCCAAACCTAAACCTTAGGTTCAACATACATGAACCTAACCTTAACCTAACTTAAGTTCAACCTACATTGAACTTAAATCCAAACCTAAACCTTAGGTTCAACATACATGAACCTAACCTTAACCTAACTTAAGTTCAACCTACATTGAACTTAAGTCCAAACCTAAACCTTAGGTTCAACTCAACTTGAACCTAAACCAAAACCTAACTTAAGTTCAACCTACATTGAACCTAAATCCAAACCTAAACCTCAGTTTCAACTAACAATGAACCTAACTCTACTCAACTAAACATAAACTATAGGTTCAACATAAATTGAACCTAAATCAACATATACCTTAGGTTCAACCCAAATTGAACCTAAATCAACATAAACTTTAGGTTCAACTCAAATTGAACTTAAGTTGGCATAAACCTTAGGTTCAACCCAAATTGAACCTAAATCGACATAAACTTTAGGTTCAACTCAAACTGAACCTAATTCGACATAAACCTTTGATTTAACCCGACATGAATCCAAGTTAACATAAATCAAAATAAATTTTAAGTTCGATCTAAATTTAACTTAACTTGACATAAATTTTAAGTTCGATCTAAATCAAACCTAACCGACATAATTCTTAAGTTTAACCTAAATTGAACTTAACACGACATAAACCAATATAATCCATAAGTTCGACCCATATTGAACTTCACTCAACATAAAATGACATAATTCTTAAACTTAACTCGACATAAAAATTAAAAATTGACAAAAAATCTCAAAATAAAACTCAAATCAATAAAAATCGATACAATCGACATAAATTTCACATTTCAAGTAAAAATCATCATAAGTGACATAAATTTGACATTTCAAGTAAAAATTAACATAAACGACTTAAATTTGACATTTCAAAACAAAACTCGACATAAACAATATAAATTTGACATTTCAAAAATCGACATAAACAACATAAACTTCAAATTTCAAAAGATAAATTGTCATAATCGACATTTCAAACATAACTTAAACATAATTTGACATTAACCGAAATTTTAAATCAAATTCAATAAACACTAACATTAACCTACATTAATTGAAATTTCAAACAAAATTCGACAAACTCTGACATTAACCGACATTAATCGACATTGGAAACCAAATTTAATAAAT
Organism: Papilionanthe hookeriana x Papilionanthe teres; assembly: GCA_022702705.1. Taxonomy (NCBI): domain Eukaryota; kingdom Viridiplantae; phylum Streptophyta; class Magnoliopsida; order Asparagales; family Orchidaceae; genus Papilionanthe; species Papilionanthe hookeriana x Papilionanthe teres. Next base: position 50,575,744 of record CM040429.1, on the reverse strand, counting down.
ACCGACATTAAATGACATTAATCAACATTTCAAACCAAACTCAATATATATCGACATAAACAATATAATTCTTAAACTTCGATCCACATTGAACTTAACTCGACATAAAATTAAAAAATTGACAATCCAACCCAAATCAATATTCAAGACAAATTAAAATTTAAACATAAACTGACATAAACCTAAATCGACATTTCAACCAAACTCAGACATCTGAAAACTCTGGATCAATAGACACATTGATCAGGTAATCTAAATATCTTGATATAACATTGTTTCTAACTTTATTTTCCTTGCAGGATGAAGACATGATGTTTCATTTAGATTTTCTTTGCATGTTATAGGGTGTGCTAACTCTATTTTGCAGGATGTCGACGACGAAACATTGACAACAAAGATAACTGAACTTTTAGGTTAGCCACGAAATCTAAAATAAAATGACAAAATCATTAACATTGACATAACATGACATCAACATACAACGACATTTCTATACCACAACAAAATAATGACATGACAAAACCAAAACTTAAAACAAAAGGAAATCATAAATAAAATAACAAAAATAAATAAATAATGATATCTTCTTGATATCATAGAAGTTATCTCATGATATAATAACGACATCTTTATATAGGAGATAAAATATCTCATAACAAATCGAGATATTAATCACGACATCTTATGACATTATGACATCACATAAAATGACATGACATTATGATTCACATTAAGACACAACATAAAATGACATGACATTACGACATCACATTATGAAATAACACGACATATAAACTACGACATCCCGGCATGACATATGACATGATATACAAAATGACAAAAATGACATTACAAAACAAAACACCACAAAGCAACGACATACACCTAACATAAACAAAACTTCCTGGTAGTATCGATTCTTCAGAAACACACTACCACGACAACACTTACACTTTTCAAGGATAAATGTTAACCTTAATCGAGAGTTTTCCTAGGCAATATTAATTGCTCAGGATGTAATTAACTATAGGAGCTTGCTCCTATAGGAGAGTAAAGAACTCAGGATAGGTATTTCACCTATAAGATCTCTCTGGTTACCCAAGATCTTCATGTGATTTTCTTATACGAAAAACATCAATAATCACATAATCTGAAGATTTATTCTACGTGATTATCATTCAATCTCTTTTTCTCTCAATCTCTATCATGATTAGTCCTTCTTCAATTTCTCCAAAGACTTCTGACAAATAGTCTAAGTAGAATAAGAATTAGGGTAATGGATAGAGAAAGAGAGTGGCGACTCCTTGACATTGACATGATACAGGAATTGACGGCGACGACAAGCGATCCATATATTTCATCGCTATCAAGGTGCTTAAGCAACCTCTGGATACATTCGTTCTTCTTTAAATATAGATGAATTTAGGCTGAAAAGTGTGTGTTCTTTTGGTGTGTGTGTCTTGTGGAAGTCAGTAGTGAGTCTATAGTGTGTGCATTAGTGTGTTTTAGGGTATATTAGTAAGTATAATTAAGTGTGTTGTACAAGAAGGAAGAGTTAGAGGAACTTCAAGGAGTCTCATTGGGAGAAGATTTGAGATAAGTTTTTATTTATTGTTTTATAACTTTAAATGAAATCCAAGTTTTGTGTTATTTTTCCTATGCATACTGAGTAGTTTTCTCTGTCTTTCTCCTTGTTGTTGAGATTTTGTGAAATGAAGAATTGAATTAGTTGTGCCTAAAATATTAAATAAAATTGTGCTAATCTTTTTACTTAAATCTTAATTTACTTTCAATTTCGCCAATTGAATTGTTAAAATATGTTGAATTATCAACTATAGTAAAGATTACATCCAAGATTCAGGGAAGTCAAAAGCCTTGGAAGGAGGGTACAAATAAATAGAGAAATATTATTTATCGGGCGTAGAATTGGATATTTTAGTGTGACAGACTAAAATCTTCAATTCGGTCCTATCGTTTGGGAGCTGAAGTGTAGATGTTAGCCCTCAGGCGAGGGTAATGTGGGAGCTCTGAAGTGGCAGACGATATCCTCCCAGCCTAGCTGCAGATTCAGTAACCAAGCATAGGATTAGTCAATGTTTTTTATGTCTGGACCAAACGGTAATGAATAAGAATGCTCTTATTTGGCACAATATAATTCTAAACTAATTTATCTATTCAGTCACTTAATTCTCTTAACAAGGAGAAAGATACTTTTTCTAAATTGGAATCTTATATTTAAAAATTAAGTAATAGAGTTTAATATAAGCGTTCTTTGTTTCTGTACACTAGATAGTAATTGCATCTGCTAAATTAGTTCTTAATCTCTTAACTTCCCTATGGGATTCATATCTAGGACTCTATTAGAGCCCTTTATTACTTGAACGATACGTTTACTTGTGTTGATAAAAGGGGGGTAGGACGCAATTGTTAATTTTATTCTAATAATCATGCATAAAAATATATAATATAAGCTCCGTAATCTTATACACGATGCTGCCTCCCGACCCCAGGTTAAGTTTTTGGCACCGTTGCGGGGGAAGTAAAGTAATTATTAAGGTAATTAATAAAATAATTATTAAAGATAATTACTAGAGTAACGGACTATTTAAAAAAATCTCTACTTAAATAGTGTATGCGTAAATTTGGAACCGAAGGTTTAATACCTTACGATTCGGAATTAGAGCGCACTATTAAAAGAATTAGAAAACAGAGAAAAGAAACTATAAATTTAACTCAAATGTAAAATAATCCAGCAATTGAAAATATAAATCAACCCAGACCTTTAAGAGATTACGCTAACCCTACATTAGATGAACTTCATTTAACTATCCAAAAATCCTGATGTAGCGGCTAATTCATTTGAGCTTAAACCTACAATTATCCAAATGGTACAGAATAATCGATTTAGTGGTTCACCAAACGAAGATCCTAATTTATATCTTGCTAGTTTTTTAGAACTTTATGCTACTTTTAAATTTGACAGAGTATCTAATGATGTTGTTAGACTTAGGCTTTTTCCTTTTTTCTTTAAGGGATAAGGCTAAGATGTGGTTAAATTCCTTAGGACCTGGATCTATTAAAACTTGCGGAGAACTATGACAAAAATTTCTATCCAAATATTTTCCTCCTTAAAAAACTGCAAAGCTTAGAAATGACATAACATCTTTTAGTCAGTTTGATGGAGAATCGATATACGAATCTTGGGAGAGATTTAAAGATCTTCTTAGGAAATGCCCACATCATGCGTTACCAGATTGGTTAATTATACACACTTTTTATAATGGATTAGTAGGATCTCTTAGATCTATTATAGATGCTACTGCTGAAGGTTCATTAATGTCAAAACCATTTGATGAGGCTTATTCATTAATTGAAGAAATGGCAACCAACAATTTTCAAAGGCCTTCTGAAAGGTTGAATCCTAAGAAAATAGCTAGTATACATGACTCTGATGCAATATCTATGTTAGCTTCTCTGATTGCTGCTATATCCAAAAAATTAGATCATTTTGGAATGAATTGTTCTCCTAATATAATAGAAGGAAATTCATCTGGACAACTTATAGAAGCTCAATCTTCATATGAAACTTTAAATGCTATTAATATAGACCCAACAATCCTCATGCAAATTATTACAACCTGGTTGGAAGAACATCCAAATTTTAATTGGAATAACAACTCAGCTAATCAACAATGGATGAACAACTTAGTAAACCCATTAGGAAATTCATCTAACCAAGGAAATTCAAATTATAAACCCTCATATCCACCTGGATTTAATAATAACTCTCAATTTAAGGAAAAGAAGTTATCTATGCAAGAATTAATATTAAATATGGGCCAGCATTTGCAAAATCAAGGAAATCAGCTACAAATTCAAGGGAACCAATTACAAAATCAAGGAACTGTAATTAAAAATATTGGAACTCAACTTGGACATATTGCTACTGCACTTAATTATAGAATTCCTGGAACTTTCCTAGTAATGTGGAAATAAATCCTAAAGATCAAGGTAAAGAACAAATCAAAGCGATGCAGTTACGAAGTGGAAAAGAATTAGAAACAAGAATACAAAAAGAAATTGAAAGTGAAAAAGAGAAAGTGGAAACTAAAAAAGAAAAGGATCAGCAAGATCAAAATTTAGAATATCCACTAATTCCTATGAAAATTTTTGTAGAAAGACCACCACCACCATTTCCTCAGCGATTAAAGCAACATAAAAAGGATATACAATTTTCTAAATTTCTTGAAATCCTAAAAAAATTAACGGTAAAGATTCCTTTTGTAGATGCATTAGAACAAATGCCCAAATATGTGAAGTTTATGAAAGATATTTTAGACAAGAAAAGAAAGTTCACAGGTAATGAAACTGTTGCACTTAGCAAAGAGTGTAGTGCAATTATTCAGAAAAAGCTTCCTGAGAAATTAAAAGATCCTGGTAGTTTCACTACACCGTGTGCTATTGGAGAAAAATTTTATGGAAAAGCTTTATGTGACTTGGGAGCCAGAATAAATCTTATGCCTCTATCAAATTTTAAAAGATTAGGATTGAGAGAAGTCTCACATACTTCAGTAACTCTTCAGTTAGCTGATCGTTCAGTGACATATCCTAAATGAGTTATTGAAGATGTGTTAGTAAAAGTAGATAGATTTATATTCCCAGTGGATTTTATTGTCTTAGATATGGAGGAAGATAAAGAAATACCCATAATTTTAGGGAGACCATTCTTAGCTACTGGAAGAGCTATGATTAATGTTCAAAAAGGAGAACTAACTGTGAGAGTAAACGACCAAGAAGTAACTTTTAACATCGCAAAATCAATGAAATATCCTGCTATAGAAAAAGAAGATGAATGTTTTCGAATGGAAACTCTTGAACATCTACGAAATGAACATTTTAAAGAGTACTTTGAAGATAAACTAGAAACAGAAAATACAAAATTAATTAAAGAAACATACAATGAAAAATTAGATTATATACAAGAAAGATTTGAGATGTTGGATATTACTGAAAATGCTGAAAAGAATATAGTTCCGTCGATTATTAAACCTCCTGAACTTGAGTTAAAATTTTTACCTACTCATTTGAAGTACGTATTTTGGGAAATTCTTTAACTTTATTGGTTATTATATCGGCGAATTAAATGAATCACAAGAGCAAAAACTTCGGACACATTAAAAAAGTATAAGAAAGCTTTTGGTTGGACCTTAGCAGATATTAAGCGAATTAGTCCTTCGATCTATATGCATAGAATTATTTTGGATAATGAACATAAACCAAGAGTTGATCCCCAAAGGAGATTAAACCCAATAATGAAAGATGTAGTCAAGAAAGAAATATTGAAATGGTTAGACAATGATGTTATATATCCTATTTCGGACAAGTGTTTGGGTAAGCCCAATTCATTGTGTTCCTAAGAAAGGAGGAGTGACTGTTGAAGCTAATGAAAATAATGATTTAATACTTATAAGATAAGTTACTGGATGGTGTATATGTGTTGATTATAGAAAATTAAATGCAGCCACCAGGAAAGATCAATCCCTTTACCATTCTTAGACCAAATGTTAGATAGACTAGCCAGAAAAAATATTTTTGTTTTTTTGGACGATATACCGACTATCATCAATTATCTATTTCTCTTGAGGATCAAGAGAAAACTACATTTACTAGTCCTTATGGAACATTTGCTTTTAAAAGAATGCTTTTTGGATTATGTAATGCACCTGCAACATTCCATATATGTATGATGTCCATATTTAGTAAATTAATTGATGATGGAATAGAAATATTTATGGATGATTTCTCTGTATTTGGAACATCATTTGACACATGTTTGGATAATCTTGAAAAAGTCTTAGAGGTATGCAAACAAACTAACTTAGTTCAAAATTGGGAGAAATGTCAATTTAAGGTTGCAGGAGGAATTGTATTAGGGCATAAAATTTCAGAAAATGGCATGGAAGAAGACCCTGCAAAAATTCAAGTTATAGCTAAATTACGACCTCCTACTACAGTGAGGGAGGTAAGAAGTTTTCTTGGACATGCCGGATTTTACAGACGCTATATAAAAGATTTTTCAAAAATTACTAAACCTTTATGCCAACTTTTAGAAAAAGACAAGAAATTTGAATTCGCTACAGAATGCTTAAATGCTTTTTAATTATTAAAAGATAAATTAATCACAGCACCTATAACAGTTTCACCTGATTGGGAGAAACCATTTGAACTTATGTGTGATGCTAGTGATTATGCGATAGGAGCTTTTCTTGGACAAATGTATGATAAAATTTTTAAAGTTATATACTATGCTAGTAAAACTCTCAATAGTGCTAAAATCAATTATACAGTTATAGAAAAAGAATTATTAGCAATTGTATATGTTTTTGATAAATTTAGACCTTACTTAATTGGAACTAAATGTATTGTGCATACTGACCACTCTGCTATTAAATATTTAATGCAAAAGAAAGATACCAAACCAAGATTAATCAGATGGATATTACTGATGCAAGAATTTGATTTTGAAATAATTAATAGAAAGGGAACTGATAATCAAATTGCAGATCATTTGTCAAGATTAGAATATTGTGAATTATCTGACACTGACAATGAAATTACAGACAGTTTTCCTGACAAACAACTTTATAATATAAATGAGTGGAAAATACCATGGTATGCTGATATAGTTAATTATATTGTAAGTGATATTTTACCACCCATGCTAACTCTGCAACAACTGAAAAAATTCATTTACGATTCTAAAACATATTATTGGGATGAACCATATTTATATAAACAATGTAAGGATCTAATTATTAGAAGATTCTTGCCTTATGAAGAAACTAAACAGATTATTTAAAAATGTCACGATTTTGAATTTGGAGGACATTTTGGGACTGACAAAATGGCTTATAAAATTTTACAGTCTGGATTTTATTGGCCTACTCTTTTTAAAGATGTTTATAGATATATAAAAACTTGAGATAAATGCCAACGAGTAGGTAAAATACCTAGAAGAAATGAAATGCCTCGAAATTTTATATTAGAAGTTGAAATTTTTGATGTTTGGGGATTAGATTTCATGGGACCATTTATTCCTTCATTTGGAAAATCATATATATTAGTTGCTGTTGATTATGTTTCTAAATGGATTGAAGCACAAGCCTTACCTCGTTGTGATTCTAAGAGTGTTTTGAAATTTTAAATGAAAAATATTTTCACAAGATATGGAATGCCGAGAGTGATTATCACTGACGGAGGATCCCATTTTAAGAATAAATATATTCAGAAATTGGCAGAAAAATTTAACATTATTCATAAAATATTGACTACTTATCATCCACAAACCAGTGGATTAGCTGAAGTTTCTAATCGAGAAATTAAACGAATTCTAGAAAAGACTGTAAACCCTAGTAGATTAGATTGGTCTACAAGACTAGACACTGCATTATGGGCAAACATGACTGCTTATAAAACCTCAATTGGAATAACTACTTACAAGCTTATTTATGGAAAAACTTTTCACTTACCAGTTGAATTAGAACACAATGCGTATTGGGCGATTAAAGAATTCAATTATAATTTAAAAGATGCTGGTGAGAAGAGATTGTTGTAGTGAATGAATTAGAAGAATTAAGAACTGAATCCTATTATAATGATAGAATTTATAAGGAGAACATGAAATTATGGCAAGATCGAAAGATTAACCAAAAAAGATTTGAACTAGGACAAGAAGTTTTACTTTATAATACAAGATTGAAATTATTTCTTGGGAAACTAAAATCTAGATGGTTTGTACCTTTCACTATAACTCAAATATTTACATACGGAGCTGTAGAAATTGAAGATCAAAAGACTGGACACAGATTTAAAGTAAATGGACACAGATTAAAACCATATTTTGAAGGAAAAAGACCAAATTTTAAAGAGGTTTTAATGCTCAGTCAACCTGATTAATAACCAGAATAGGTCGGGCTGACGACATTAAACCAAGCGCTTTATGGGAGGCAACCCATAGTGATCTTTATTTAGGTATAATAATTGTATATTTATTTGAATTATTACTATTTTTGGTATAAAATAATTTAATATTTTGAACTTTTCTTTAATTTAAGGGTTATTATTTTTTTTTGTTTTTAAATTTCAATTAACTTAGTTTGGATCATCATTTAAATCTTAATTAAGAGTTAAATGTTATTAAAGTGATTTATTTAGGGATTTTTTTTTATTAAAGAATTAATATCCTCTCAAGTTATATCCCTATTTTTAATAATTCAAATTTTCATTAATCTTCCAAAATTTAAATTGTTGAAATAATTAAAGTTTTATTTTTTGGTTTATTAAGAGTGATTAATTGGTTCCTACCCTTTTAATTTCCCATGGTTTCAATCATCCAAGAAAGATAAAATCAAATATTTTACCCTCCTTTTTAATTAAACCTAAAATTTTAATAAAGGGGTTTAAATTCTTTACTTACCTTTATGCGCTTTTAGGCTTAATTATTTCATAACTCACTAAATTGAGTTCAAATAAACTTGAAATTTTTATGTCACTTCACTCATATATCAATTAATACATTAGAGGTGAAAATCTGATTTTTCTAAATTTAATTTATTTATATAATTATTTTTAGTAAAAAAATAGGGATTTTCAAGGAAAATTCAACAACATGACCAAGGAAAGGTTTCTGTCCTTAAGAAAATGATGGGATATTTCTAATGACTAGAGAACCACTTGGACCAATTTTGGTGATTTTTTAAATTATATTTTATTTATTATAATTATTTTGAATTTTGGAGTGTTAATTAATTATAAAATAAAATTAAAGTTGAAAAATAGATTTTATTTTTTTCTTAAATCTCTCTGACCTCAAGAAGTTCAAAGAAAAAAATTTTATAATTTTCTAATTTTTATTTGGTTTATTGGAATTAATTTAGTGAAAAGGTTGGAAAAATACATTTTTTTAATAATAAAAATTGTTTTAAGCAATTAAAATTCAATATCTTTACTTTAAGACTTGGAAAAATATTTAGTTTGTTCCTAAGTGATTAGGAGTCAAAATATGACATTTTTATGATTTTTAATATTTTTATGATTTTTATTACTTTTTAATTATTTAAAATATTAAAATATGATTAAAAATAAAAAAATTTAGAAAATTCTAATTTTAATTTTTATAGACTCCTCTGATACCAGAGAGCCCACAAAACCAATATGGTGAATTTTTGAAATGTATTTTTTGAGTTATGAATTTTTAAAGTTTAATTTTGATCATGTGGCTTAATTAATTCATTTAGTGGGGCTAATCATTTCCAATTGACTTCAAATTTTTATTCAAGGTTCTCTGTATCCTAGAGGTCAATGGAGAATTAATTTCAAGTTATTTTAATGTGTGGTTAACACTAATTAATTAATGTTAAGTTTTTAGTAATTAGGTCAATTAGGGTTATTCTTGATAAGTTAACTGAAAATATAGTTATCCTAGGGTTCTCTCGTCCTAAGAAACTTCCCCAAATTTTTCTAGAATTTATTGAACAATATACTAATTATTGGAATTAAAATACCAAAAATAGTGAAATAAACTTGAAAAAAAACATAACTTTCCATAGAGATGGCCTCTGACCTTGAAAAATTCAGGGAATGTTCCCAAGATCAGAGGCTTCAAAAGCCCTATGGTCTTATGCCATGGTGAATTGCCTATGCAAATGAAGAATCAAAATACTAAAATAAGTAAATAATTAATTAAAAATAAAATACTCTTCAAAATAATTTGATTTCTTTTTCACATTATTCTCCTCTATTCACTGAGCAAGAGTGTACTTTTAGTTTATTTTTATGATTTTTCTACACAAAGATATGAATTTTCTAAATTCTGGGTATTTATATAAATAGAAAAAAATCATATTTTTCTACTTATCTACGCGGCGCCGACTCATCCTCGACAGCTCCGAAAGCCCACGCGTCGCGCTCCCATTCGACGCTGCCATCTGACTCAGCGCTCCATGGGCCCGCGGTTCATGTAACGTTCTCTAGTACGGTGCAATCTGGACCGTCCACTCAATACACGCTCGATCGAATGACGCCTGGTCATCGTCTACGACTGGTGTGCACCCGTGACCATCCACACTAAAACCCTAAGAACTCTCTCCTTTCTCAATGGACTTTTGTGTTCTTATGCTCTATGGATTCGTCTTGAATAGATGAACACATCCATATTGTTTACATGCTATGAAATTAAGTAAAACAAAATGGAGAATCACTGGAATCTCAGGATGAAGGAATGATCCATACCTTTGTTCTAAGAAGTGTAGCTTCAATCAGAGAGTTATGTCACCTTCGATTGCACCCATGGAAGCTCCAGATGAAGTCTCTGGCTCTGAGGAATTGTCTAGGTATGAAAGTGTCCACAACCGATTTCAAAGCTTGGAGGTTGGAGAAAATGGGTGGATTGGAGAGGGGGCTTTCACTGGGGAACTCCTTCTCTTGGTCCTGTGCAGGTGTGGGTGAGTTTAATTTGGATTTGGTGGAGGTTTTAGAGGTGTCCTAGTTCTGGGCTGAGAATTGAGCTCCAAAATTGAGCTCAATCAATGGGGTTTATGGCAGGAGAGTAGTGGGGATCAATTGCTCTAGGTGAGGAGAAGGTCCTGGAGCAATTTTGGCAGAGTTTTGTTTAGGTCTGGTTCATCACCTTCTTTGGTCGAGAGGGTGGTGGCTTTAAATAGACATGGCTGGAAGGCTTCCTAGGGGGGTTTGAGGCTTGGGATCAGCTGATCTATGCAAGAGAAGAACAGCCATGGTGTTCAATTGGACTGGGACAACTCAGTAAGGAAGAATTGAAAATTTTGTCTCACATGGAGCTCTCAGCCATGTCGTTTTCCGGTGACCCAGGCAGCTGGCCAGCAGGGTTACGTCACCATCTGGCTCAGTGGGGTCAGAGGTGGAAGTTGGTGAGTTCAATTGAGGCTTGACATGTGTAAAGGAGTTTGATTTAAGTGGTAAGGGGGAAGGGTTATTTTGAGCTTAATTTTGTCAAGCCATGGAAATGGGTTGGGTTCACCATCCAAGAGTCTGATTTGGGTTGAAAAGAATCATTTGGCTCAGCTGACTTTAGGTGGAGAAGTCTTTATCCCAAGAATTTTGATTAAGCATGGGTTAGAGTGTGACATAAAAGGGGTTAAAAAGGCTTAAGAAGAAGTTCGGAAAGGGGTTCCCTCTCTAGCCATAAATGGTTTGGTGATGTGGAAAGTGGCTTCCAAGGCTTGCATAAGGCTTATGCATGGCTCCATGGCTCCATGTAGCTTGGGGCAAAGCTTGGTAAATTACATGAAAAAGGGTTTTGAATTTTTAGACATTTTGATGGAAAATTTTCATGGGGCCACATTTAGTTTATTTAAATGATGAAATAAAACTTAGGGAGTGATTTTATCAAATGGATGACCAATGAAGATGTCATATGGGTTTTGAAATAGGTTTTGGGCCTTTGAAATTGTTTTGGACGGGCTTTTAAGGTGTCTTAAAAAAGGTGGGCTTTTAGGTTTTAAAACAAGTTAGTGGATGCAAGTTTTGTAAAAGATTGTGCAAAATAAGTGTTGGGTTTAGTTTAGAGATGTGTCATGAGTGATTTGAAACAAATTTGAAGTGATTTTGAATTGAACTGGGTTTAATGTGGGTCTTTTTAGTAAAGCAGCCAAAGTGGGTGAAATTGGGCTAACTTGGTTTAAGGTTGGGCTAAGGTTGGATTTAATGTAAAATTAATGTTGAGAAATGTTCATGGGAGTGTCACAAAGAGTTTTAAACTTTGGTTGGGCTTTGATTTTGGGATTTGGACCCATTTGGGTTAGGTTTGTGTTTAGACCAAAAATGGGGATTTTGACTTTGGGTTAAGCTTGGGTGGAGTTTAGGTTCAAATTTGGGCAAATCTTGTTATTGTTTTGTTTTTGGGGATATTAGGAAGGTTTAGGAAAAGATTTGGGGTTAATTGGAGTTGAGTTGGGTTGCTTTAGGCTAGGTTTAGGTCATGGGCCAAAATTAGGCTTTAAGCTTCAAATTGAAATTGGATCCAAATGTCAATCAAATTGGGTATGAATTTGGTCTAAATTGATATTGGGGATATTGAATTGAATTTTAGAATTGAATTGGACCAAAATTGAGGTCAATTGGGTTGGTTTAGTGGGACATTGGGTCCACTTGGGTTAAGAATGGGTCAAATTGGGGTTTTTGGTAAAAGTGGGTTATATTGACGAAATTGACTTATGGTGTAGTTGAACAAAATGAAATTGAGAATATTTAAGATTTTTTGGAATTTTTTTTGGGAATTTTTGGGATTTATGGAATTTTTGGTTAAGAGGGGCATTTTGGGTAATTGGAGGGTATTGGGGGGTATTTTTGAAATTTTTGGTATAGTTGGCTAAGGATGATCAATTTGAGTGGAGGGAAATGTTTAGGATTGGTTTTGAGGAATTTTGGGTAATTTAGGCAATTTTACAAAATTTGAGCAATTTCGAGGGTATTTGGTAAGTTTAGCGGGTGTAGGGCCTCGGGGGTTAAAAATTGAAATTTTGGAAAAAATGAAGATTGATCAAGTTTGAGTAAAATGGAATCACTTTGGTTGAGCCATGAAGCCATATTAAGCCCATAAGAGCCATGAGAGGACTCATTTGAGGCATTCACTATGTTGTTCCTAACCCTCTTAGCCAAGAGTCTAGGAATCAAGGTCCATCCATATGAATTACCTACATGAGTCAGGAAGTGAAGCTAGGCATGAATGGTTTTAGGATTGGAATGTGTGTGAAAGTGTAATGTGTGTGCAAGTCAACCCTCACCAGACCAGGCCACCTGTGGTAGTCCTAAGGCCAAAGAGTCCCATAGGGAACTCATCTTTTAAACCTCCACATTCGATTTTAACCTCTAAGTGACTTGGGGGTTTACAATCAAACTTATGGGGTTTGTAGGGAGTTTAAGAGGTGTTTAAATTTCTAAGTGGTGGGTTCCATTTCTAGTCTTCTAAGATAGTCAAAGGGAAAGCCTAAGGCTAGATCCTAAGTACTAAGGAGAGAGAAAAGAAGAGACCTCATCAAAAATGAGGTCAACACGTATATGATCTTAATCAATCTAACGACAACCAAAATAACAAAAACATTGATGAAAAATCTGACAATGATAAAGATGAGAATGACATTGCTACATTAGAATGATAAGGAACTCTAATTTCCATAGAATTGGAATCTTCGGACTCGAAAATAGAAGAATCCGATAGTCAACTTAAAGAAATAGTTGAAATTAATTTGAGAAGCGGAAAAGTTCTACCTCCTAGAATGGATCAATAAGAAAAAGAAAGACAAACAATTACATCAGAGAAGATCATTCCTCCAATACATCCTCAACTCCTTGAAATATATAAGGATGATCTTCACAACAAAGTGGACTATAATATACTAGCTCATTTGAGGAAGTTACCAGCAAAATTAAGCATCTATGATGCTCTTTTGCTTTCTAAAGAAATGAGAGAGTCATTGATAAAAGCCCTTTTAGATCCAGACAATTGCTTAGCTCATCTTGCTAGTATTACTCAAAATGAAAATTTTCCATTGGAAGAATAAATGAAAATTACCTTCTCTGATAATGACTTGTTGCTCGGAACAACTGAACATAATCGTCCACTTTATATCACAGTAAACATAAATGATATGACACTTTCAAGTGTTCTTATTGACCCAGGTGCCTTGATTAACATTATGAATTTGAGAACTCTTGCATATCTTGATATTGATGCATCCCAATTATCAAGAGATGCGATGATGTTACGAGGATTCAATCAATAAGGGCAACGAGCTCTTGGATCCATAACATTGCTTCTAAAAATAGTCGACTTAACAACAACGACAAAATCTCATATCATTGATTCTAATACCTCTTTTAATGCCTTACTTGGCAAACCATGGCTTCATGAACATAAAATAGTTCCTTCTTCGTTGCATCAATGCATAAAATATCTACAAAAAGGACAAGAATGTCGTATTTTAGGAGATTTACAACTGTTTTCAATCCATGAAATCAGTATACATGAAGATGCAACATATTATGCTCCTATGAAAAAACAGTATTCTCCAGAGAGACAATAGTGGATGTTATAGAAAAAGACAAAGGAAAGAAAATAAATGAAAAAGAACATTTTTCTTTAAAGACAAAAGGAACTAATTCCCGCCAGACTTATACTCGAGGTCGAGGCTGAGGACGAGGATGAGGGAAAGAAGATCTGCTTGTTACAATGAAGAAACCATTGAAATTCAAAATCTACCTAGACTCTGAAGAAGAAACGACATCAGTGGTTTTAAAGGAACCTCAATTCAAAATATATCTAGAAGAAAAAAATAAAGAAGAACAATTTGAATCTATGTATGACAAAATCAATCATTATATAAATTCTATGACTCTAACTCAAATCTATACTACTAAGATTGAGAATCTAGTAATCTAGCAATAAAAAAAGTATATAATGATGACAAAAAGCCAATTAAGTTTAGACTTGACTCTACTTCCTCTGATACTGAAAATGATGTAAAATTAGAAGATGAAAATCTTCAAAAATCAATGAAAATTCCTTTTGAGTTGTATTCTCCTTGGGCACAAAAATTTATTCAAAATAGTTTAATGCTCAAATGATGGTCTCTAAAGCAACCACATTTTATCAAACAAATGTGGAATAATAACAAATGAAATACCAATTCCAAAGAAGGAGTTAGATTTGGTACTTTGGAACCATTAGATGATACAGAATTTTGTCTGGTTATTGCTGAAGAACATGATTCTGAACTACTATCTGACATTCTAATTGAAGATGCTCCTCCAAAATTCGAAGAAGAAATTAAATCGACAATTGATGAATTAAAAGAAATAAATTTAGGAACTAATGAAAATTTGAAACCAACTTTCATTAGTTCATTCCTTAATAATGAGGAGATAAAAGATATAATTCAATTGTTAACAGAATACAAAGACTGCTTTGCTTGGACTTATGATGAGATGCCTGGTTTATCTCTAGAAGTCGCAGTCCATAAACTTGGGATAAATCAAATTGTAATCCCTGTTAAACTAGCTTCAAGAAGGACACACATTAAAATAGAGCAACAAGTCATTATGGAAGTTAAGAAATTAATAGATGCTAACCTCATACGAGAAGAAAATTATCCAACATGGTTAGTCAATGTGGTGCCAGTTAAAAAGAAAAATGAATAAATAAGAGTCTGTATAGACTTCAGGGATCTGAACAAAGCATGACCAATAGATGAATTCCCTTTACCAATTCCTGAGTTAATGGTTGATATAATTTCGAAACATGCAATATTTTCCTTTATGGATGGATCATCAGGATACAATCAAATAAAAATCTTCTCAGAAGATGAAGCAAATATAGCTTTCCGGACACCCATAGGAATATATTGTTATAAGGTTATGCCATTTGGACTAAAGAATGCCTGTGCAACCTATCAAAGAGCCATGACACAGATCTTTGATGAATTAATACACAATCAAGTCGAATGTTATGTGGACTATTTGGTCGTCAATAGTAAACAAAAAGATGATCACATATATGATTTGAGGATTGTCTTTGAACGACTACGACAATACAATCTTAAAATGAATCCCTTAAAGTACACTTTCGGTGTCACTTTAGGAAAATTTTTAGGATTTGTGGTTCGACATCGTGGGATAGAAATTGATCCTCTCAAAATTGAAGCTATCCTAAATATGTCTCCTCCTAAAAATCTAACTCAATTGATATCATTTCAAGGAAAGTTAGCATATATACGAAGTTTCATTTCCAATCTATCAGGTAGGTGTCAGTCTCTTACTGCCCTTACTAGAAAAGATACTGAATTTGTGTGGGACGAAAAATGCCAAAACACTATTAAAAACATCAAACAATACTTGACAACCCCTCCTATCTTAGCAGCCCCTGTATTAGGAAGACCTCTAATCCTTTACACTGCGGCGTTGGACAATTCCCTTGGAGCTTTATTGGCACAAGTAAATGACGAGGGAAAAGAAAATGCATTATACTTTTTAAGCCGTTGTCTGGTTCTGACAGAAATAAAATACCCGACAATCGAGAAGCATTGCTTAGACTTGATTTTCATAGTTCAAAAACTAAGGCACTATATGCTTTCTCATAAAGTAACTCTTATTTCAAAAATTAACCCACTCCAATATTTAATGACATGGCCGACACTTTCTGGATGATTAGCAAGATGGGTAATGATCATACTTCAATTCGACATAACATGTGTACCATTACGTGTTGTTAAGGGACAAATCTTGACAAATTTTTTAGCAGCACACCCAATTCCAACTGGATCACCTCTTAATGATGATTTACCTGATGAAGAAATAACGAAAATAAAAGATTCCAATATAAAATGATGGGAACTTTACTTTGATGGAGCATCATCTGCATGGAAAGATAAAGAAAAACATATAATTATACCAGGCAAAGCTGGAGTAGGATTGACTTTAATCACTCAAAGCAAAACGAAGATGCACTTTGCCTATCATCTGACTGGACCATGTACAAATAACGAAGCCGAGTATGAAGCACTCATAACTGGTCTAGAATTGACAATACTAATAAAAATTAAAAGTATTGATATTTATGGAGATTCTCATTTAATTATCAATCAAATTGCTGGAAAATATAAAACTCTGAAACCTCGACTTGAACAATATTCTCATTACACTCTGAAGATACTTCAGCAAATTCCTGACGTCACATTTTTCTTAGTCCTAAGATGAGATAATTCTTTGGCAGATGCTCTCGCAAAACTTGCAAAAATTCCAGAAGAAGTCGACATACTGATTTCTATAAAAGGACGAAAAGTTCTTTCTCAAATTGATATGGATAATCTGCATAAAATTGGTTAAAACATATTAATGACGATGAATGACGAAAGAGGTGGTTGGCGACAATCAATTGTTCAATATTTACAAATTGGAAGATTACCTGAATACTTCTATTGCCGCTAAAATTAAACAAAGAGCATTACCATATGCTCTAATAAATGATGTCCTTTATAAATGATCTTTTGTTGACCAAACGTGGTTAAGATACTTAAAACAAGTTGAAGCTCAAGAGATTATTAAAGAGGCCCATTCAGGTTTATGTGGCGCACATCAATCTGGACCTAAAATGAAAATGAAAAAAAAGAATGGGTTATTATTGGCCGACAATGATGACTGATTGTCTTGATGTTGCAAAGAAATGTCATCAATGTCAGATACACGGGGTAGTTCTAAATCAGCTCCCAAATATTTTAAACCCAACTATTGCATCTTGGCCATTTTAATGTTGGGGTACTGACATAGTGGGCCCTATAGATCCTCCGTCATCTAAAGGTCATCTATTTATTCTAGCAGCCACTGACTATTTCTCCAAAAAGAAGAAATGATGCCGCTTAGAGAAGTCAAGGCAGACAGGTCCTTTATTTTTTTAAAATGCATATCGTTTATAGATTTGGAATCCCTCGAAGGTCCATATCAGACAATGGATTGGCCTTTAAAAATACAAAAATAAACAACTTTATCCAAAGATATGGAATAGACTGGAGATACTCCACAATCTATTATCCTAAAGCCAATGGTTTAGCTGAAGCCTTTAATAAAACATTGGTTCAAATTTTGAAAAAGACATTAATCAACAGCCCAAGACAGTGGCATGAACGACTAATAGAAGCTTTATGGGCTTATAGAAATACATATCGAACGCCAACACGGTCAACACCTTTTGCTTTGGTATATGGTTCTGAAGCTATTTTACCACTTGAAGTCCAAATTACTGCTCTCAGAGTTGCAATAGCAAATAAGATAACTGAATGGAAAATGTCAGATTATGACTTTAAGAGCTCGAGAGTTTAGACGGCAGAAGTCTACAAGCTCAGCAAAATCTTGAACTTTATCAAGCAAAAATGATACGAGCCCATGATAAGTTAGTTCGCCCACGAAACTTTTGAATCAGTAAATTAATTTTAGTTCTTCGAAGACCTATACTAGCTCATCGAAAGATAGGTGGCAAATTTGAACCGATATCGGAGGGCCCATATGTAATTGAAAAGACATATTCGGGAGGATCTTACTAGTTGATATATTGTCATGGAGATAGAATTTTGCCCCGAATTAATGGGTGCTTTTTAAAGAAATACTATACGTCATGACTTATTTATGAACTGGGAAAACAAAAAAAAATGATTTTCTCTTTTACTTTCCATACGAATCTAAATATGTTTCTCTTTCACTTACTTATAAGCATAATTTATCTTTAAAAATGAAATTTAGTCTGACGTATCACCCTGTTATTTACAGGAACAATGTCTGAAGACCGACTATTTTTCTCATTCCAAAATAATGTGACCTTTGCCTTGGACCGTCGACACATGGAAAGGGGCCTAGAATTCATTTCAACTTTGATCTGTTGCTAGTTGAATCCATATATCATGGATCATTACTTTATCTAGTGAACCATAATGAAATTAATATGTAAACGCCTTTGATAGAATTTAAACTCCGGCAGCCTGAAGAGTATGACTTCACAATCAGTGACAGCTCGGATGAACAAGAATTTATGACTACTTCAGTACAAGGAGCATCTACATCTGGTATAAAAAATATGACAACAGGACTCACCCGATCACAGAGACGGAACCCTAATAAACGATTGAAATGTCAAATATAATTGCAAGAAAGACAAAATACGGAGAACAATAGTCAGTTAAAATCTCAGACTTTTAATAATCCATTTGAGGAAATACATTCTGCATCAGAAATGATAAATCTAGATCCTGCAAAGAGAAATCGGGATGAAAAAGCAGCTATCATATCACCCTCACGCATATCTGCCCAAGATCTGAAGGTATCGGGTAAGAAAGTTGACAGAAAAAATCATTCAAGGGAAGAAGCACGACGAATTTGCGCTATTGAATGAAGGACCTTTGAACAATATAAGCATATGAACAAAAGAACAATAAATATCATGGATGGTTTTAAATTATTCAGAAGAATATTTGATGAGGATGAGCAAGCCGCTATTATCGATCATATAATAAAAGCCCGGGACCAGGGAGGGGCTGGACATCCTAGAAGAAAGACTTATTTTGAGCCCAATAAATGGATTCGAGGCAAAGGCAGACAGACAATCCAATACGGGCGCTATTATAATTATGCAAAAGACAGAGAAGGGAATCGTCCCAAAATTTTGCGATATGAACAGGTTGATCCCTTACCCACTATAATAATTCAAATTATCAGACGTCTTGTCACTTGGGGAATCATACCCACAGATCGTATTAAATCTACAAGGAGGATTTGTTTTCCTTTTTTGGCATTTGACATTTTATCAAAAACTCTGAACATTGATATGAGACTCTACAATTATGACATTGAGACCATTTCAGTCAACACCAATATGTGCGACATACTTATACAGTATTCCACACATATTGCGGGCTCTTTTGTTGACCTCAATTTTTTAATAGATCAACCCTTAACTAAAAAGCAATCAACTTTAGTAAAAATGGTCAACCCCTAGTAATCAACCATACTAACTCAACAAATCAATCATTGATCCAAAAAAAATTAATTTTGATTACACTAATCAATTATTGACCCAATAACCAATTATTGACTCAATAACCAAATTATTGATTCACTAATCAATTATTGACCCAATAACCGATTATTGATTCAATAACCAAATTATTGATTCACTAATTAATTATTGACCCAATAACTAATTATTGACCTAATATACCAACTTTTGACCTAGAAAACAACTTTAGACAAAATGATCAATTTTTGACTCAAAAATTAACTATTGATCAACCAAGATACTAAAATAATCAAATAGGATTTATTTGATTAAAGACATCACATAATCAATAAATACAACTTCAATCAACCTTGACCTAAATAGGTTAGATTGGGTCAAAATACCTAGATAATCAAATAATTAATTAAATCATTTTTAGTTAATTACTTGATTAATAAAATAAATATTTAATATTAAATTTATATAAAAGTTTGAAGGCATGATAAAATTAAACCTTTAAAGATAGTCAAATAATTAATTAAATCATTTTAATGAATTAAATTCATTAATAAAATGAATATTTAATTAATTTCGAACTAATTAAAATATGAAGGTTTAAAGACATGACAAAATTAAACCTTTAATTCAAGAAAAGACATAAAAATAATCAAATAATTAATTAAATCATTTTAATTAATTAATCAAATGAAAAGAATATTTAATATTTAATTAATTAATTAAAATTTAAAGACATGACAAAATTAAAAAGACAATAAAAGATTAATCAAATCATTTTAATTAATAAAATTAATATTTTAATTAATTAATAAAGAAAGAAATGACAAACCTTTTACTTAAACGAAGATGTTAAATTAATTGATTAATTAAAATTTATTTTAATTGATTAATAAGATAATTTCCAATAATTTTAATTAATGATATAATTAATTAAAATTAAATAAAAAAGACATAAAATGACATTCGTAAAAATCATTTTAATTAATTTAAGGATTAATATTATAATTCCATACATTTCTAATTAAATTTTAAGGAATGGAATTATATAAAAACAATCTTAAAGTAAATTTAAATTTATGACATCACACATGATGTCATAAGCCCCCATTATTGATTTTTAAACTTAAATCTAAGGAGATCACTAAAACCCATTAAGACAATCATGATATGATTAACACATTACCTAATCCATAACTCATCACCTTTAACCTAGGTTAAGAGTTATCACGGTGGTTAGGTTAAGGGTTAAGCTTATGTGTCAATCCCTCCATATATTATATATGACATGGCTCAATAGGTGGCAAACGCCTCTCCCTTAATCCAATAGGAAGAAAACAAAACATAAGGTTAAATCTAACCAAGGTTAAGAAGCCATCATGAACTAAAAGCATAAATAATTAAAAGAAGAGGGTATGTGTCATATTTCCTTCAATACACCTATTTGCATGAAAGGTGGTGGCCGGCCACCTTAGGGATGATTTTGGTCATCATCTTAAACACCCAATGAAAAGAGAAATTAGCTTGAATCAAACGTTCACCATGGCAAAATTAAATGGTAAGAAGTTTATGCATAAAATGAGTCACCTTCCCAATGTGTCATGCCATAGTAAATAAAAAGCATATGTGTCTTCATCTCCTTATTTCATTTGAATTATCTAAAGTAGAGTAATCTAGCTAAATATAGTCAACAATATCCACCTCATAAGGAAACAAATGGAAGTAAGACAAAATTAAGGGTCAATCCTTACCATGGTTAGCTTCAATGATGAAAATCCAAATTCATCATTACCATGGGTGAAATCTATCCTCAAAGCATTTATGGGGAGGATAGAAACTTCCGTAGATGAACCCACTTCAGCCTAAGCCCATCCAATTCCCTCCCATGGCTATTAATAGAGCCTAACATAAGCCTAAGAAAAGAGAAAAAGAGAGGAGAAAAGTGGCCTAAGCTCTACCCAATTCCCCTAGCTTCCAACAGCAAAATTGCTCCCTAGGACATTAGGAGTGAATCCCAATCAAAATTCAATCATTAGCTAGCTTCAAAACTTCATAAAACCAGCTAAAATAAGCTAACCCGAGAGCCAAAACCAAGTGAGGAAGTGCATATCCTAAATCCCTATACACTACTCAAATCTAGAAACCTTCAACACCAAAATTGTTCCCTATGACCTAAGCAAATGAGTCCTACCAAAACGAGGCTCTCAAACCCACTATAACTTACCAATTTAACCAACCTGAGAGAGTCCAAATTGACCTAAACCAGGACAAATTTGGATTTCAAAACCAAATTATATAAAGTCAGAAATTAATCATCCTAAATTCTTTTAGGGACCAAACGAAGATGATTACAATCAAAATTGAGCTTCATCAAGGTCTTTAAGCCACTATTCCATCAACTCACTTAAGTCGAACCACTTGTTGATCGAACTCGTATCAGAACCCAATTTGGCTCCAAATTGAAGTCAGATCAAGCCTATTGAGGTCCAGACGAAGCTGTCAGACCAATCAAATCGAAGTTAAATTGACTGAGACTAAGGTGTGAATTTTTCATTTTAATGGCAATTCGGGTTTCACACTTTGTGAAATAAACTGTTTCAAAACCCTTACATATTCGTATGGATATGATCATCAGCTCGAGACGAAGGTGTAGAAAAAAATCTAACTCAATTCCATCAAGAATCGAGTGAGATATTATCCCTAGATCATAGACGATCTACGGGATAAGGCGGGATGGGGACGATGAAGCGCAGCTGTCCTATCTTCTGTTTAAAGAATGGACGGTGATGATTATTCCCCCATTTGATCCGTTGTTCAGAGCCCCACAGCGGATCAAGCGCGTTTTCGACGCTGCCGAGGACACGCGACATTCCCTGGAAATTTTTGTTTAAGTTTAGGTTTAAATAATTCAGTTAAACCTTAAAATAATCAAAAATATATATCTTTTTAAATAAAAATCACAAAAATAAAAGAAAAATATCCCTGAACTCAGGACACTGAGCACTACATTGTGGAATTGAAAATTTTATTTTTTTCATTTATATTTAATTTTTAAGTAATTAAATACTATCTGTAGTATTTTAATTATTAAAAAATTAACTATAAATTAGATAAATATGAAATTTTTAGGGATCAATCCTCAGGTCCTTAGAGACATTCTGTGATTTTTCCTAGGTTGGGAAAATTATTTAACATAAGATTTCCTAATTTTGTGAAATTTTGTATTTATTTGTAATAATAATTATAAAATTAAAATTTAAGGAAATAAAAATTTGAAATTGGTTAAAAAACTTAGTAAAACAAACATAAAACCATAAAATGATAAAATTTAACTTTTAAAAATTTAAAATAACATCTTAAAATCCTTAAGTGTGAATAAATATAAACTTATATTTAATTAACCCTGTAAAGACACTTTTAAAACTTAATTAGGCCTAATCATTTTAGATTTTGTTATACAGTTAGACCTTAATCATATTGGACTTAAAACAAAACAAATTAAGTTTAAAAGACATTAGGTTTAATAAACACATATTAATTAGGTTTAAAACATATTTAAACTTAATTAATTACAATGAAACTTTAAAAGACATTATGTTTAATAAACACATATTAATTAAGTTTAAAACATCTTTAAACTTAATTAATTATAATTAAACCTTAAAAGACATTAGATTTAATAAACACATATTAATTAGGTTTAAAACATATTTAAACTTAATTAATTATAATTAAACCTTTAAAGACATTAGGTTTAATAAACACATATTAATTAGGTTTAAAACATCTTTAAACTTAATTAATTATAATTAAACCTTAAAAGACATTAGGTTTAGTAAACACATATTAATTAGGTTTAAAACATCTTTAAACTTAATTAAGCATAATTAAACCTTAAAAGACATTAGGTTTAGTTAACACATATTAATTAGGTTTGAAACATCTTTAAACTTAATTAATCATAATTAAACCTTAAAAGTCATTAGGTCTAATAAACACAAATTAATTAAGTTTGAAACATCTTTAAACTTAATTAATCACAATTAAATCTTAAAAGACATTAAGTTTAGTAATAAACAAATTAAGTTTAACCCACATTAAACCTAATTAATTAATCCTTAAGCTTTACTTACATTAGGCTTAAGTAAACTCTAAACCCTAAATAAGTCTAACCTAATTAGACATAATTAATCCTTAAGCTTTACTTACATTAGGCTTAAGTAACCTTTAAACCCTAATTAGGTCTAACCTAATTAGACTTAATTAATCCTTAAGCTTTACTTTCATTTGGCTTAAGTAACCTTTAAACCCTAATTAGGTCTAACCTAATTATACTTAATTAATCCTTAAGCTTTACTTACATTAGGCTTAAGTAACCTTTAACCCCTAATTAGGTCTAACCTAATAAGAATTAATTAATCCTTAAGCTTTACTTACATTAGGCTTAAGTAACCTTTAAGCCCTAATTAGGTCTAACTTAATCAAAATTAATTAATCCTTAAGCTTTACTTACATTAGGCTTAAGTAATCTTTAAACCCTAATTAGGTCTAACCTAATTAGATTTAATTAATCCTTAAGCTTTACTTACATTAGGCTTAAGTAACCTTTAAACCCTAATTAGGTCTAACCAAATTAGAATTAATTAATCCTTAAGCTTTACTTACATTAGGCTTAAGTAAGCTTTCGAATCGGTGAATTAGTTTTAGTTCTTCAAAGACCTATACTAGCTCATTGAAAGATAGGTGGCAAATTTGAACCGATATGGGAGGGCCCATATGTAAATTAAAAGACATATTCGGGAGGATCTTACCAGTTGGTAGATTGTCACGGAGATAGAATATTGCCCCAATTAATGGGCACTTTTTATAGAAATGTTATATGTCATGACTTGTCTATGAACTGGGAAAACAAAAAAAAATGATTTTCCCTTTACTTTCCATACGAATCTAAAAATGTTTCTCTTTCGCTTACTTATAAGCATAATTTATTTTTGAAAATGAAATTTAGTCTGACGTATCATCATCTTATTTACGAGAAGAAATTCTGAAGACAGACTATTTTTCTCATTCCAAAATAATGACCTTTGCCTTGGATCGCCGACACATGGACGAGGGGACTAGAATTCATTTCAACTTTGATTTGTTGCAAGTTGAATACATATATCACGGATCATTACTTTATCTACTGAGCCATAATGAAATTAACATGCAAAAGCCTTTTATAGAATTCAAACTCCGGCAGCCCGAAGAGTATGACTTCACAATCAGTGACAGCTTGGACGAACAAGAATTTATGACTACTTAGGGGAACATCTACATCTGGTATAAAAAAATTGACAACAGGACTCACTTAATCACAGAGACGGAATCGTAATAAACGATTGAAACGTCAAAAATAATTGCAAGAAATACAAAATACAAAGGACATTAGTAAGTTAAAATCTCAGACTATTAAAACTCCATTTGAGGAAATACATTCTGCATCAGAAATGACAAATCTAGATCCTGCAAAGAGAAATCAGAATGAAAAAACAACTATCACTTCACCCTCACTCATATTTGCCCAAGACCTGAAGCTATCGGGTAAGAAAGTTGACAGAAAAAATCATTCAAGGGAAGAAGCACGACGAATTTGCGCTATTGAATGGAGGACCTTTGAACAATACAATCATATTAACAAAAGAACAATAAATATCCTGGATGGTCTTAAATTATTCACCAGAATATTTGATGAGGATGAGCAAGCCGCTATTATCGATCATATAATAGAAGCCCGGGACCAGGGAAGGGCTGGACATCTTAGAAGAAAGACTTATTCTGAGCCCAATAAATGGATTCGTGGCAAAGGCAGACAGACCACCCAATAAGGGTGCTATTATAATTATGCAAAAGAAAGAGAAGGGAATCTTCCCGAAATTTTGCGATATGAACAGGTCAATCCCTTACCCACTATAATAATTCAAATCATCAGATGTCTTGTCACTTGGGGAATCATACCCACATATTGTATTCCCGATATCTGCATTACCAACATGTATGATGAAGGAGATTATATCCCTCCCCATATTGACAGTCACGATTTCGAGAGACCTTTTTGTACCGTGCCTTTAATGAATCGTTGTTCCTTCATATTTGGAAGAGAAATACAAATTTTGGGACCCAGAGAATTTGAAGGGACGTGTTGTATCCTCTTGACTCGAGGATCAGTTCTCCTATTCCAAGGAAATGGTGTAGATTTCGGGAAACACTGTATACCAAGTGTTAATAGGCCACGCATTTCGATCACTCTGCGGCGGATGAAGCCAAATAAACGACCTATTGGATATCAAGTTATTCCAAAACTTGAAGGGCTGAAGCCTTTAGAACTTCCATGACCCTATGAATGTCCAAACATCTGAGACATGCTTGACAAAAATAATCTTTTGGAGTGTAGGACGTTTATGGATGGTCTAATAATATCGAAGGCTATGCTATAATGAATGCAAAGATATTCAAGCTTTGATATGTGATATATCAGTGTTTTGTAGCATTAGTGTTATATGATATGTACATATATGTACTGTTAACTTTTGCTTGCAATAATATGTACTAGCGACCTTTTGTACATTATCTATGGAAATAAAATAAAATGTTGGAAAAACCTTCCCTATTGTCTGTGATGTATCGGCAAGTCCAAAAAATGCTAAAATAAATTTTTAATGACAAAATGAATAACTTGTGATAATTAGATGAGAATTATTATTTGACCTATATAGGTCAAATCCCTAGCAGTTATCTTAGTGAGTCTACCACTCTCTCTTTCCAGTTATTGGATGTAAGTCCTTTTCTGATACATAAATTATGGCATTCCTCTAACTTGACATCGACATCTGACATTTCAAGAAATGGAATATGATATACATTTTCTCTTTCCAGTTATTGGATGTAAGTCCATTTCTGATACAAAAATTATGACATTCCTCTAACTTGACATTGACATCTGACATTTCGAGAAATGGAATATGATATCCATTTTCTCTTTCCAGTTATTGGATGTAAGTCCTTTTCCCGATACGAAAATTATGGCATTCCTCTAACTTGACATCGACATCTAACATTTCGAGAAATGGAATATGATATCCATTTTCTCTTTCCAGTTATTCAATGTAAGTCCTTTTCCAGATATGGAAATTATGACATTCCTCTAACTTGACATCGACATTTGACATTTTGAGAAATGGAATATGACATCCATTCTTTATTTGATATTTGACATCCGTTATTTTAAGAAATTTAACTTAACATTCAAATTCTCTATATAAAATATTTTTTGATATAAAGATCATAATCAACATGTTGACATTTGACATTTTTTGATATGAGACACTAACAATTATGACATTGAGACCATTTTGGTCAACGCCAATATGTGAGAGATACTTATACAGTATTCCACATATATTGGGGGCCCTTCTGTTGACCTCATTTTTATAATAGATCAACCCTTAACTCAAAAACAATCAACTTTAGTAAAAATGGTCAACCCTGACCTAGTAACCAACCCTACAAACTCAACAGATCAATAATTGATCCAAAAAAAAAAATCAATTTTGATTACATTGATCAATTATTGACCCAATAACGAATTATTGACTCAATAACCAAATTATTGATTCACTAATCAATTATTGACCCAATAACTGATTATTGACTCAATAACCAAATTATTGATTCACTAATCAATTATTGACCCAAAAACCCAATTATTGGCCTAATAGACCATCTTTTGACCTAGAAAGCAACTTTGGACAAATTGTTCAGTTTTTGACTTAAAATCAACCATTGATCAACCAAGATACTAAAATAATAAAATAGGATTTATTTGATTAAAGACATCACACAATCAATAAATACAACTTCAATCAACCTTGACCTAAACAGGTTAGATTGGGTCAAAATACCCAGTTAATCAAATAATTAATTAAATCATTTTTAGTTAATTAATTTATTAATAAAAAAAATATTTAATATTAATTTTATTAAATTTATGACATCACACATGATGTCATAAGCCCCCCCTTACTGATTTTTAAACTTAAATCTATAGAGATCACTAAAACCCATTAAGACCATCATGATATGATTAACACATTACCTAATCCATAACACATCACCTTTAACCTAGGTTAAGAGCTATCATGGTGGTTAGGTTAAGGGATAAACTTATGTGTCAATCCCTCCATACATTAGATATGACATGGCTCCATAGGTGGCAAACACCTCTCCCTTAATCCAATAGGAAGAATAAGGTTAAATCTAACTAAGGTTAAGAAGCCATCATGAACTAAAAGCATAAATATTGAAAAGAAGAGGGTGCGTGTCACATTTCCTTCAATACACCTATTTGCATGAAATTTGGTGGCCAGCCACCTTAGGTATGATTTTGGTCATCATCTTAAACACCCAATGAAAAGAGAAATTTGCTTGAATCAAACCTTAACCAAGGCAAAATTAAATGGTAAGAAGTTTATGCATAAAATGAGTCACCTTCCCTATGTGTCATGCCATGGTAAATAAAAAGCTTATTTCTCTTCATCTCCTTATTTCATTTGAATTATCTAAAGGAGAGTAATCTAGCTAAATATAGCCAGCAATATTCACCTCATAAGGGAACCAACGGAAGCAAGACAAAATTAAGGGTCAATCCTTACCATGGTTAGCTTCAATGATGAAAATTACCATGGCTGAAATCTATCCTCAAAGCATTAATGGGGAGGATAGCAACTTCCCTAAATGAACCCACTTCAGCCTAAGCCCATCCAATTCCCTCCCATGGCTATAAATAGAGCCTAACTTAAGCATAAGCAAAGAGAGAAAGAGAGGAGAAAAGTGGCCTAAGCTCTACCCAATTCCCCTAGCTCCCAATAGCAAACTTGCTCCCTAGGACCTTAGGTGTGAATTCCAATCAAAATTCAAACATTAACTAGCTTCAAAACTCCATAAAACCAGCTAAAATAGGCTGAATCGAGAGCCAAAACCAAGTGAGGAAGTGGAGATCCTAAATCCCTATACACTGCTCAAATCTAGAAACCTTCAACACCAAAATTGTTCCCTAAGACTTAAGAAATTGAATCCTACCAAAAACAGGCTCTCAAACCCACCATAACTTACCAATTTAACCAACCCGAGAGAGTCCAAATTGTCCTAAACCAGGACAAATTTGTATTTCAAAACCAAATTATACAAAGTCAGAAATTAATCATCCTAAACTCTTTTAGGGACCAAACGAAGATGATTACAATCAAAATTGAGCTTCCTCAAGGTCTTTAAGCCACTGTTCCATCAACTCACTTAAGCCAAACCACTTGTTGATCAAACTCATATCAGAACCCAATTTGGCTCCAAATTGAAGTCAGATCAAGTCTACTGAGGTCCACACGAAGCTTCCAGACCAATCAAATTGAAGTTAAATTGACTGAGGCTAAGGTCTGAAATTTTTATTTTAATGACAATTCGGGTTTCACACTTTGTGAAATAAACTGTTTCAAAACCCCTACATATCCATATGAATATGATCATCTGCTTGAGACGAAAGTGTAAGAACAAATCTCACTCGATTCCATCAAGAATCAACCGAGATATTATCCCTAGATCATAGACGATCTGCGGGATAAGGCGGGATGGGGACGATGAAGTGCAACCGTCCGATCTTCTATTTAAGGAATGGACGGTGACGATTATTCCCCACTTGATCCGCTGTTCAGAGCCCCACAGCGGATCAAGCTCATTTTCGACGCTGCCGAGGACACGCGACATTCCCCAGAAATTTTTGTTTATGTTTAAGTTTAAATAATTCAGTTAAACCTTAAAATAATAAAAAATATATATCTTTTTAAATAAAAATCACAAAAATAAAAGAAAAATATCCGTAAACTCATGACAGTGAGCACTACAATGTGGAATTGAAAATTTTAATTTTTTATTTATATTTACTTTTTAATTAATTAAATACTATATGGACTATTTTAATTATTAAAAATTCATTATAAATCAGAAAAATATGAAATTTTGAGGGATCAATCCTCGGGTCCTTAGGGACATTCTGTGATTTTTCCTAGGCATGGAAAATGATTTAACATAAGATTTCCTAATTTTGTGAAATTTTGTAATTATTGTTAATAATAATTATAAAATTAAAATTTAAGGAAATAATAATTTGAAATTGATTAAATAACTTAGTAAAAGAGACATAAAACCTTAAAATCATAAAATTTAATTTTTATAAATTTAAAATGACATCTTAAAATCCTTAAGGGTGAATAAATATAAACATATATTTAATTAATTCTATAAAGACACTTTTAAAACTTAATTAGGTCTAATCATTTTAGACTTAGTTATACATTCAAACCTTAATCATATTGGACTTAAAACAAAAGAAATTAAGTCTAAAAGATATTAGGTCTAATAAACACATATTAATTAGGTTTAACACATATTTAAACTTAATTAATTATAATAAAACTTTAAAAGACATTAGGTTTAACAAACACATATTAATTAGGTTTAAAACATCTTTAAACTTAATTAATGATAATTAAACCTTAAAAGACATTAGGTTTAATAAACACATATTAATTAGGTTTAAAACATCTTTAAACTTAATTAATTATAATTAAACATTAAAGGACATTAGGTTTAATAAACACATATTAATTAGGTTTAAAACATCTTTAAACTTAATTAATTATAATTAAACCTTAAAAGACATTAGGTTTACTAAACAAATATTAATTTTGTTTAAAACATCTTTAAATTTAATTAAGCATAATTAAACCTTAAAAGACATTAGGTTTAGTAAACACATATTAATTTGGTTTAAAACATCTTTAAACTTAATTAATCATAATTAAACCTTAAAAGACATTAGATCTAATAAACACACATTAATTAGGTTTGAAACATTTTTAAACTTAATTAATCATAATTAAATCTTAAAAGACATTAAGTTTAATAATAAAAAAATTAGGTTTAACCCTCATTAAACCTAATTAATTAATCCTTAAGCTTTAATTACATTAGGCTTAAGTAACCTTTAAACCCTAATTAAGTCTAACCGAAATAGACTTAATTAATCCTTAAGCTTTACTTACATTAGGCTTAAGTAACCTTTAAACCCTAATTAGGTCTAACCTAATTAGAATTAATTAATCCTTAAGCTTTACTTACATTAGGCTTAAGTAACCTTTAAACCCTAATTAGGTCTAACCTAATTAGACTTAATTAATCCTTAAGCTTTACTTACGTTAGGCTTAAGTAACCTTTTTACCTAATTAGGTCTAACCTAATTAGATTTAATTAATCCTTAAGCTTTACTTACATAAGACTTAAGCAACCATTAAACCCTAATTAGGTCTAACCTAATTTGAATTAATTAATCCTTAAGCTTTACTTACTTTAGGCTTAAGTAACCTTTAAACCCTAATTAAGTCTAACCTAATTAGAATTAATTAATCCTTAAGCTTTACTTACATTAGACTTAAGTAACTCTTAAACCATAATTAAGTCTAACCTAAACCTTAGGTTCAACCCATATTGACCCTAATTTAACCAAAACCTAACTTGAACTTGAATCTAAGTTAACCTAAACCTTAGGTTCAACCCATATTGAACCTAATTTAACCAAAACCTAACTTGAGTTCAACCTAATTTGAATCCAAGTTAACCTAAACCTTAGGTTCAACAAAAAAATTTGAATCTAAGGCAAACATTAATTTTTTTTTAAGATCAACCCCAACTTAAATCAAACCTTAAATTTAAAGCTCAATCCATGTTGAACATGAATTCAATCCATCCTAAATCAAATAATAAATTTAAATTAAATCAACTTTAATTTCAATTTAAATTAAACTTACCTGAACATTAATTTTGACATAAATTGAACTTATTTCGATATAAATATTAAAATTTTATATAAATTTCAGATAAACTCATAAAATTAAGTTCAACTTAAATCAAATCTAAGTTAATAAATTTGATTTATTAATTTAAATTTAAGTAGCAGTAAATCTAAACTTAATATTCAAATCATAAGTAAATTTAATGATAAATTTCCTCTGCTCATTATAAAATGTCCTAACTCTGTTTTGCAGGATAACTAAAACGACGATATTAACTTCGTTTAGATTTCCTTTGCATGTTATAGGATGTGCTAACTTTGTTTTGCGGGATGACATGGAACCATTGAAAACAAAACTAAAACCATTAGGATAGACACAAAACCTAAAACAAAAACATAGTGACATTGAAAATTTTAGAATAACAATATTAAAAAAACTAAAATTGATAAACAATGAAATAAAATAAAAATATGAAATGACAAAACAAAATTTGAAACCTTTAGGACAGTCGATAAAAATAGCAAAAATGACATGATTACATAATATTTAAGATGGATAGTGGGTACATCTATCCTTAAAAACAAAATTTTTTAGAAAACAAGTGATCAACATTAATCAGATGTTTTCTTAGACAATTAAAGATTGTTTAAGATGTAGTTAACCATAGAAGCTTGCTTCTATAGGAGATTTAAAAGAACCTATGATAGAAATCTCTAGTTATCAAAATTTCATGATTTTCCTTGTATAAAAATCCTAGGATATGGTATTCTAGAATCTTCTCCTATAAGGATCATCATAAACATCATTTTCTATTGTTCCCTATTAGTTCTAAATTTCTCAAATCCTCTATAGGATCTATAGAAATAAAATTAGGATAATATCGAACAGAATGGCGACTCCTTGACATCGACATCACCCTAACGACGAAGAAATAAAATTGACATTTTTTTCCTTACATCGTTTCCAAATTCTTCAGTTGAATCTTCATCAATCCATCTCATCTTCTTCATTAAGCGTATCAGACTTGCTTCAAATTTTTTAGTATGAGTAAAATGTTCTTTCATCCTCCAATCAATATGATCAAAGAAATCAGACATATTGTTCACTAAACCTGTTAAATTTTGTACCTGCTTCTCCAGATTCTTGATCGGTGTAAGATCATGGGTGTTTTTTCCACTACTAGAGGTTGAGTAGGAACATAATTCTGAGATGCTTGATCCATGATTATGCCTGTGTTGTTCTCCTCATCATTGGCTGGGAACATACGAGTTGGGTCTAAAGATTTCCAGGGTAGCAGAATTTTCTCCCAAATCTCGTACGAAACTTGAAACAAACTTCATATTGAGAATATTGTGAAAGGATGTCCAAGCCCTTAAGATGATCCTTGAATGATCAGGACAAAAACATACTTCATAATAATTTATCCAATATTAATGGGTTGTCATATAGGAATACAGTAGTTCAAAATTGCACTTTCTTTCGTGACTTTGCTGATTTTCATCATTGGTAATAACTTCGCAGATATGAAAAAGTGCCAATTTTTTTAAATGGGATTTAAAAGTGTTGCAGAAAAATTAACTTACCCGTTTTCTCTAACTTCCCAGTCATCAATTTCGTCCGTCAAAAATTGGTAAATGTTATTCACCTTCCTCGCACATAGACACTTCCTTAGTTGATTCCATGTAAATTGGAGTAGAATTCCTTAACCACTTGAATGACTACTGCGGCAATAGTATAGCAATACACTTCCCATCTTCGCCTCACAATCATTTCTTCAATTGGTGATGAAGAATTTCTTAATCTTTGATTGACGAAACCTCTTTCCTTGATTAGCCTTCTCTTGGACATCACCTTGTTGAAAAGTCGCTGCGCCTCGACACTGAAGAACTTTCTCCGGTTGTAAACTTGAAATCTTGGGTAATCTACTGAATTGGAGGCCATTAAAAAAGAATTAAAAGTGGTTTCCATTTGTTTTTGGGATTTGAAGTGTTTAGGACCGTCCATGTGAGTTTATAAGGGACGAATTCACTAAAATCCGCCAAAATCTGACATTTCGAACTCAAAAAACTGCCCAATCGCTGACCCCGCTGTCGGTGGCCTTGAAGGCACCATTGGTGAGCCTTATGCAATTAATTATAGGGCACTCAAGAAAAACCCGCCGTCGGCGGAGTTGAGCACTCCGTCGGCGTCCTAGGCAAAAATTTTGCACATTAAGTTGTGGTCTTTCACGTTCCAAATTTTCTCTATGGATCAGAATTCTTGATAATCAAAAGTGAAATTCAAGTAGTAGAATTCAATATTACTATAAACTAATGACAAATTCAAACAAACACAGAATAAATAAAGAGAACTATGGGTTGCCTCCCATAAAGCGCTTGGTTTAACATCGTCAGCCTGACCTATTCAGGTGTTATTCAGGTTGACTGAGCATTAAAACCTCTTTAAAATTTGGTCTTTTACCCTCAAAATATGATTTTAATCTATGTCAATTTACTTTAAATCTATTCCAAGTCTTCTGGTCTTCAATTTAAACAGCTCCGTAAGTGTAATCCTGAGTCACAGTAAAGGGTCCTAACCAACAAGACTTTAATTTCCCAGGAATTAATTTCAACCTTGTATTGTAAAGCAAAATTTCTTGTCCTGGTTTAAAGTTCTTCTAGTTAATCTTCTGATCATGCATTAACTTCAGTTTTTCCTTATAAATTATGTCGTTATCATAAGATTCATTTCTTAATTATTCTAATTCATTCAATTGCAGTAATCTCTTCTCACCAGAATTTTTCAAATTATAGTTGAATTTTTTAATCGCCCAATATGCTTTATACTCCAATTCTACTGGTAAGTGACAAATCTTTCCATATATAAGCCTGTAAGGAGTCATACCAATAGGAATTTTATAAGCTGTCATGTATGCCCATAATGCAGTATCCAGTCTCATAGACCAATCAACTCTACTAGGATTTACAGTTTTTCTAAAATTTGTTTAATCTCACGATTATAAACTTCAGCTAAACCATTGGTTTGAGGATGATAGGCGAATCTATGAACAATATTAAACTTTTCTTCCTATCTTTAAATGTATTTATTCCTAAAATGGGATCCTCCGTAAGTGATAATTACTCATGGCAATCCATATCTTGTGAAAATATTTTTCATTAAGAATCTTGATACACTTTAAGCATTAAAACTAGGTAAATCTTGTGCTTCAATCCACTTTGATACATAATCAACTGCAATTAAAATATATAATTTCCCAAAAGAAGGAATAAATGGTTCCATGAAATCTAATCCCCAAACATAAAAAATTTCCACTTCTAACATAAAATTCAGAGGCAATTCATTTCTTCTAGATATATTACCTACTCGTTGGCATCTATCACAAGATTTGATATATCTATAAACATCTTTAAAAAGAGTAGGCCAATAAAATCCAGGTAGCAAAATTTTATGCGTAGTTTTGTCAATGCTAAAATGTCCTCCAAATTCAGAATCGTGGCATTTCTGAATAATCTGTTCAGTTTCTTCAAAAGGCACATATCTCCTAATAATAAGATCGTTACATTTCTTATATAAATATGGTTCATCCCAAAAATATGCTTTTGCATCATGAATAAATTTTTTTTGTTTCTTCAGAGTTAGCATAGGTGGCAAAATATCGCTTACTATATAGTTAACAATATCAGCATACCAATGTATTTTTCACTCATTTATATTATAATTTTTTTCGTCAGGGAAATTGTCTGTAATTTCATCGTCGGTATCAGATGATTCATGATATTCTAGTCTCGACAAATAATCAGCAATTCGATTGTTAGTTCCTTTTCTATCAATCACCACAAAATTGAATTCTTGCATTAAAAGTACCCATCTAATCAATCTTGGTTTAGTATCCTTCTTTTGCATCAGATATTTAACAACAGAATGATCAGTATGCACAATATATTTAGTTCCAATTAAATATGATCTAAAATTGTCAAAAGTATACACAATAGCCAGTAACTCTTTTCCAGAAATTGTGTAGTTAATTTGAATATTGTTAAGAGATCTACTAGCGTAGTATATTACCTTAAAAATTTTTTGATATCTTTGACCAAGAACAGCTCCAATAACATAATCACTAGCATCGTACATTAATTCAAATGGTTTCTCCCAATCAGGTGAAACTATTACAGGTGTTGTGATTAGTTTTTTCTTTAATAATCCAAAAGCATTTAAGCAGTTTTTGGTAAATTCAAATTTCTTGTCTTTTTCTAAAAGTTGGCATAAAGGTTTGGCAATTTTTGAATAATCTTTAATATAGCGCCTGTAGAGACCAACATGTCCAAGAAAACTTCTTACCCCTCTCACTGTAGTAGGAGGTGGTAATTTAGCTTTTACTTGAATTTTGGCAGGGTCTACTTCCATGCCATTTTCTAAAATTTTATGCCCTAATACAATTCCTCCTGCAACCATAAATTGGCATTTCTCCCAATTTAGAACAAAGTTAGTTCTTTCGCATATCTCCAAAACTTTTTCAAGATGATTTAAGCATGCGTCAAATGATGTTCCAAACACAGAGAAATCATCCATAAATACTTCTATTCCATTATCTATTAATTTACTAAAGATAGACATCATACAAATCTAGAATGTTGCAGGTGCATTACATAGTCCAAAAAGCATTCTTCGAAAAGCAAAAGTTTCATAAGGACTAGTAAATGTTGTTTTCTTTTGATCCTCAGAAGCAATATGTATCTGATGGTAACTGGTATATCCATCTATAAAGTAATAATATTTGTGTCCAGCAAGTCTATCCAACATTTGGTCTAGTAAAGGAAGAGGAAAGAGATCTTTTCGGGTGGTGGCATTTAATTTTTGATAGTCAATACAAATTCACCATCCAAAAACTTGTCTGATAGGTATTAATTCATTATTTTCATTTGCTTCAACAGTTACTCCTCCTTTATTGGAAACACAATGAATTGGACTTACCCAAGAACTATAAAATAGGATATACAATTTCAGTATCCAACCATTTTAAAATCACTTTTTTAACTACATCTTTCATAATAGGGTTCAGTCTCCTATGAGGGTCAATTCTTGGTTTATGTTCTTCATTTAATAAAATTTCATGCATACAAATCGAAGGACTAATTCCTTTAATATCCGCTAAAGTCCAACAAAAAGCATTTTTATATTTTTTAAATGTATCAATTAATTTTCTTTCTTGAATTTCATTTAAGTCTAAGGATACAATTACTGGTAATTTTGAAAACTCTCCTAAAAATACATGCTTCAAAATGATTTGGAAGATTCTTTAATTAAAGTTCAGAGGATTTTACAACAGATGGAATTAATGTTTCGTTTTCTGGTGCTGTTGAATTGAGTGTTTCAAATTTCTCCTGAATATAATCAGCTTCCTTACTATCAATTTCATCATAATTATCTTTTTCTATATCTTCTTTTTCTTCATAATTTTGCTTGAAATATTTTCTTTTTAGATAATCACGTATATCCATTTTGAATCATTCATCATCTTTTTCTATTGATAGATATTTCATTGACTTTGAGATGTTAAAGGTCACTTCTTAATCATTTACTCTCATTGTCAATTCTCTTTTTTGAACATCTATCATGTCTCTTTCTGTAGCTAGGAATGGTCTTCCTAAAATGATTGTAATTTCTTTATCTTCTTCCATATCAAAGATGATAAAGTCCACATGAAAAATAAACTTATCAAATTTGACCAGAACATCATCTACAACTCCCTTAGGATGTGTAATAGATCAATTAGCTAACTGTAGAGTTACAGAAGTTGGTGCAATCAGACCAATTCTTAACCTTTTAAAAGTTGATAGAGGCATCAAATTTATGTTAGCTCCCAAATTACATAATGCTCACCCATAAAATTTTTCACCAATAGCACACGAGATAGTAAAGCTACCAGGATCTTTAAGTTTTTCAGGAAGCTTTCTTTGAATTATTGCACTACACTCTTCACTGAGTGCAACAGTCTCATGATCTAGTAACTTCCTCTTTTTGTTGATTATATCCTTCATAAATTTAACATAATCAAGCATTTTTTCCAAAGCTTCAACAAAAAGAATATTTATTGATAATTTTTTCAAAATGTGTAAGAATTTAGCAAATTTTTTTCCTTTATCTTGTTGCTTTAGTCTTTAAAGAAATGGTGGTTGTTTTTCAACAGTAATTTTCATAAGTTGCAGAGGAAAATCAGGATATAAAATTTCGTTTTCTCCTTCAGTTTCTTCTTTTTCCTTTTCAACTACAGTTTCTTTTTGAACTCTTGTTTCCAACTCTTTTCCACTTCTCAATTGAATAGCCTTAATTTGTTCTTTTCCTTGATCTTTAGGATTCACTTCAACATTGCTAGGTAAAATTCCAACAGGTCTATTACTTAATGCAATAGCAATTTGCCACAATTGGTTTTCTATGTTTTTAAAAGCAGCTTCTTGACTTTGTAATTGATTATCCATATTCAAAACTAATTCTTCCATAGACAACTTCTTTTCCTGAAATTGTGAATTATTATAAAAACACGATGGATTAGAAGGTGTATAATTATTATTACCCTGGTTGTTTATATTTCCTAATGGGTTTACAGGATTGTTCCCCCACTGAGGATTAACAGGATTTGCATTACTTTGGTTTTTCCAATTAAAGTTTGGATGATTTTTCCAACTTGGATTATAATAGTTTGAATAAGCATTATTTTGTCTATTATTTATTACATTTATAGTTTCATATGAAGATTGAGCATCAACAATTTGTCCTAATGAATTTTCTTCTAACACTGGAGGTGTTTGAAAATGATTAATTCCATATTGATCTATTTTCTTTGAAAGAGCAACAATTTGAGAAACTATCATAGTTAAATCATCAAAATCATGAATACTCGCTACTCTGTTAAGTCTTTCCCTTTCAGCAGGCCATTGAAAATTATTGGTAGCCATTTTTTCTATTAACGCATAGGCTTCTTCAAAAGGTTTAGACATTAGTGATCCACCAGCATCAGCGTCAATAATAGATCTAAGAGATCCTACTAATCCATTATAAAATACTTGAATAATTAACCATTCTGGTAAATCATGATGTGGACATCTCCTAAGAAGTTCTTTAAATCTTTCCCAAGATTCATATATCAATTCTCTCTTATACTGATAGAAAGATGTGATATCATTTCTAAACTTAGCAGTCTTAGATGGTGGAAAATATTTCGATAAGAATTTGTGTTAAAGTTCTCCCCAAGTTCTAATAGATCGAGGTGCTAACAAATTTAACTAAGCCTTAGCCTTATCCCTTAGCGAAAAAGGAAAAAGTCTAAGTCTGAAAGCATCATCAGACACTCTGTCGTACTTAAAAGTAGCACATAGTTCTAAGAAACTTGCAAGATGTAAATTAGGATCTTCATTTGAAGTTCCACTAAATTGATTGTTTTGTACCATTTGGATAATTACAGTTTTAAGCTCAAATGAATTAGCGACTAAATCAGGATTTTGGATAGTTAAGTGAATTTCATCTAATGTAGGGTTAACATAATCTCTTAATGGTCAAGCTTGATGTTCATTTTCTATTCTTTGATTGTTTACGTTGTTTTCCATGGTTTCAGAATTTATAGGTTTTTTTCTCAGTTTTCTAATTCTCCTAACAGTGCGTTCTATTTTCTAATCGTAGGGTATAAGATTTTCAGAACCAAATTTACGCATACAATCGAAATCAGTACACATCAAAATAGTTAATTAAATAAGTTGCAATTCTATTAAAAAGTTTTCTAACAGTCCTCAGTTACTTTAATTATGTTATATTGCCCAGCAACGACGCCAAAAACTTGACCGCAATTTTTAATATACTTAAAAATAT
The DNA here is from genome assembly GCA_022702705.1 of Papilionanthe hookeriana x Papilionanthe teres. NCBI lineage: Eukaryota > Viridiplantae > Streptophyta > Magnoliopsida > Asparagales > Orchidaceae > Papilionanthe > Papilionanthe hookeriana x Papilionanthe teres. The sequence continues at coordinate 50,536,417 of CM040429.1, read as the reverse complement.
AAGAATTCAACACCACTACTAGAAGATCTAAATCCTTACCAATAGCGCCAAATTGACTTGGAGCTTAATTTTAATTTCAATAACAATTATAAATTATAATCTTTTAATTACAGAGTTACCTTTAAATGCAAGTATACGTATCGCTCAAGTAATACATGGCTCTAGTGGAGTCTTGGATATCGATCCCACAGGGAATATTTTAGAGGCTACAGACTAGGATTATAGAAATCAATTCAGAATCACAACTAAATCGAAATTGTCTATCTGTCACTAATACGCAATCGACAATAATATGAAATTTAAATTAAAATAGTTCGAATAACAATTAACTAATACTACTAAAGTTAAGTTCAAATATATAAGAAAGAATCTTTCTCCTTTGTTAAGATATTTAAGTGAATAGATAATTAGAATTAGTTTTAAAATGGTGTTGTGCCAAATAGAAGCATACCTATTCTTTACCCTTTGGTCCAGGCATAAAGAACATTGACTAATGGTATGCTTGGTTACTGAATCTATGGCTAGGATGGGAGGATACCCGCTCTCACTTCTGAGCTCCCACGTTCCCCTAGCCTGAGGGCTAACAATCTACACTTCAGCACCCAAACGATAAGACCGAATTAAGGATTTTAGCTTGTCACTCTAAAATCTCCAATTCTACGCCCGATTAATATTATTTCCCTATTTATTTGAACCCTCCTTCCAAGGACTTTGAGCTTGTTGAATATCGAATGTAATCTTCTCTATAGTTGTTAAACTCAACAAATTTTAACTATTCATTTAGCCAGAATAAAAGTAAATTATGAATTAAGTTAAAGATTATCACAAATTATTTAATCTTTTATGGCATATTAATTCTATTTATCAAATCACAAAAATATCAAAACAAGGAGAAAGATATAACAACTACTTAGAATTCATGGAGAGGATGCAATAAAACTTGGATTTCATATGTAAAAGTAAAGTACTACAAACTAAAGTAAATAAACACATCTTATCTTAAATTCCTCCCCAAGAAAATTCCTTGAAGTTCCTCTGAATCCCTTCCTTCTTTACAGTACACGGAATTCTACTTCAAAACGGTAATGCAGAAGAGATCTCTCACTTCCCTTCCACTCTTACTATCCTTCAAATAATTGCTCACAATCTCTATTTAAATTTACTATTTAACACTCACTAGTAATAATGGACACTAGTGGACTCTCTATTGGACACTAAGTAACTATTAGAAATCTTTAATAGTACTTTTTTTATAGAATCTTAGTGACCTTTAGAGGACTCCAAAAGGACCATTTTTTGGCCTAAAATGGTTCTTTTTAAATTTGTTGAAGAGTCTCCAAGGGTTTTCCAGGAATCCATTCAAAAATCATCCACATTCGACGTATATTGTGAATGAACCGCCGATCTAGCCATCGACGGCCTCGATCTGCGCCGTCGGCGACTTCTAGAAACATTGCTTTAAACTGACTTCACCGCCGGCAACCTCGACCTCCGCCGTCGTGGCCTCCCTTAGAATATATTTTGAACTCTCAAGAAAATCACACCGTTGGTGCCATCAACGTCGCTGTCGCTGCCCTAGGTCAAATTTTGATATTTTAGTCTTTTTTGCTCCAAATTCACTCCTCTTTACATATTTTCGCTCCTTTGTCCTTAAATCTTCATGCCTGCAAAAAACACTAAAAATACCCTTCTTTAAAGTGCAATATCATCAAAATCAGTATAAAATAGGTATGAAAATCTTAACCTTTTTTCCTTGGGTCACTCCTAAATAATCATTGATCCACTTAAAAAATGCCAATATTTATGCCTTATTTATGATTCATTTCTTAAGGATATTATACTTTAAAGAAAGGTATTTTTATATTTTTGGATGTAGGCGATAAAAAAAGAGTTCAAGATGGAAAAAGGAGCAAAAATAGAGCTTAAAGAGAAATGTTTCTGAAATTATAGGTCTGGCGCCTAGGCGCTAGAATCCGGTGCCTAAGCGCCAGTTCGATACTGAAGCACATAAGATTTTTGACGAATTTGGGCAGTTATTTTGACAGTGTTAAGCAGTTATCAGAACTTCTAGAAGATTGGAAGTTACTCCTAATACATAGGACATGTGATACAATGCATCTGGACCAAGGAAAACAGTTTTAATCGTGAAGAGGTGTGATCCAAAGTGAAGAGGTGCGAAGACTTGGTCATGGACTCCGGTGCCTAGGTGCCAGATTCTGGCGCCTAGGTGCCACAGTTACCTTCTAGAAGGTACATTGTATTTGGATGAATTTTGAAGAGGTTCCTTAAGCAACCCCTAGTCAAGTTTGAAGCTCTATAAATAGGAGTCAATTCTACAGAGAAAAGTGCACCCTATAGCTTCCCCAAGCATCCTCTAGTCCCCCTCTAGCATCCAAACATTTTAGCGAGCCACCTTCTTTAGTATTTAGTGAGTTTATTTTGTGTGTTACTACTCAATTCCTGGAGTAGTAAGTGTGAGTTTTTAAGTATTGTTGTTGTTGAAGTCTTGTATCTTGCATTGGAGTCAGTAGAAGTCAGCGGATCACTTGAAGGAACATTCCAGATAAGTATTTGTAACTTAGTTTGAAGTTTTATAAATATGTTTTGTTGTGTGAATTCAATATGTTCTGAGTAGTTAGTTTTCTTTCTTCTTTCAACTATGAAAAGATAATAAGATAATAAAATTTTGTTGGAGAACTTAACTTAAATTATTTATAAAAATTGTGATGATGTTAATACATGATCTTAATTTACTTTTTAAACTGACCATTTAAATTTTTAAAACCTGTTAAAGAATTATGAGACCTATCCGGAGATGAGTTCTTAACTAGTAGATATCACATGAATCCTTGGTAGTCGAAGGCTTTATGCGGGTTATTCAAGGTGAAGTGCAAATAAGTAGGAAGATATGATTTATTGGGCACAAATTTAATTAGTTTTTAGAGTGACAAATAATTCTAATAATTTGATTTATAGAATGGGAACGGGTCACTGGTAGGGCCGACCATAGCCACTCTTGGACATCTAGAAGTGTGAATCTAGATTAACCCATTCTACTAATAAAACATCCTGAACCGATCTATAGATTAGCTAATATTCTTTATACTATCGAGCGAAGGTAAAGAATAGGAATAATTCTATTGGCACAATACAATAATCTAAGTTCTCCACAAATGATAATTATTCTCAAAAATCTAGGATTAGTTGAAAAGGAGAATGTTGTTTTATTTATACTTGCATTAATCTTTACTTTATTACTGCTTTTTACATTTAGTAGAAATTAAATTAAATTTAAAAAATCTGAATTTTGAAAAGAAATAAAAATAATAATCTTTTTTAAATTTAAAATCTAATAAATTTCTTAAATTAATTTTCTCATAATCTTCCCTGTGGGATCGATAACCAGGACTCCAATAGAGCCCTGTATTACTTGAAACGATACGTATACTTGCGTTTAAAATTGTGACTTTCACAAAAATCATTATAAATATTTAAATATAAATTCATAAATTCTTACATAAGTAAAGGTCGGGCACATCAAGTTTTTGGCGTCGTTTCCGCGGAAGATAAGAAAGTTCAAAAGATAATTTTTACATTTCTCAAATTAAAATAATTTATACACTTTTATTTCTTTAAAAATAATAAAAAAAAAAATAAATAAAAAATACCAAAAAGATATTAATTTATTTTTATGCGTAGTTCTGGATCTGAAGGATTATTACCTTTTGATTCTGAATTAGAAAGAACTGTTAAAAGAATTAGAAAAGGGAAAAAAATTCAAAAATATCTGGAAATGGCTAACTTACATGACAATAATCAAAATATAATAAAAATTAATGAACAAAATGTTTATAAACCATTAAGGGATTATGCAAACCTTACAGCTGATGAACTTCATATTAATATTCAAATGCCAGCTGTAGATGCTAATTCTTTTGAGCTTAAACCTTTTATTATTCAAGTGGTTCAAAATAATCAATTTGGAGGAACACCAAATGAGGATCCAAATTTACACCTTGCTAGTTTCTTAGAACTTTGTGCTACCTTTAAATATAATATTGTTTCTGATGATGCTATTAGGCTTAGACTCTTTCCTTTTTCCTTAAAAGATAAAGCAAAGGCGTGGCTTAACTCATTAGCAACTTGTTCTATTAAAACTTGGGCAAATATGACACAAAAATTCCTTGCTAAATATTTTCCTTTTTCTAAAACTACTAAATTAATAAATGATATTACTTCATCTATGTAATTTGATGGAGAAATAATTTATGAAGCATGGGAAAGATTTAAAGAACTATTAAGAAAATGTCCTCATCATGCTTTACCAGAATGGTAAATTATTCAAACATTTTATAATGGACTTATTAGATCCCTTAGATCTATTATAGATGCTGCTACTGGTGGTTCTTTAATGGCAAAGACATTTGAAGAAGCTTATACTTTAATTGAAGAAATGACTAATAATAATTTTCAATGGCCTTCTGAAAGGTTTAATCCTAAAAGAATGGCAAGTATTCAAGATAATGAAGCTTTTTAATTTTAGCTTCACAAGTGGCTGCAACATCTAAGAAATTGGATAATTTTGATATTAACATGTTGCATATAAGTAATAATAATTCTGCAAATACTGATGATTCTCAAACAATGAAAACTTTGCAAGTTATTGCTAGAAAAACTAATAACCCTTATTCTAATTATTATAATCCAGGTTGGAAAAATCATGCTAATTTTAATTGTAATATTATACATCAATAATGGAGTAATAATCTAGTTAATCCAACCAGAAATTGGAACAATCAAGAAAATTCAAACTTTAGACCAACTTATCCTCCTGGTTTTAATAATCAGCAGAAAAAGTTATTTGTAGAAGAATTGATCTTGCAACTAGGTAATCAGCTACAATGACAAAAAAACTGCTATTCATAATATTGAGAATCAGATGGGTCAAATTGCTAATTTTATTAATTAGGGACCTCAAGGAACACTGCCTAGCAATGTCGAAATTAATCCAAAAGAAACTGGAAAAGACCATGAACAAGCAAATGCTGTACAACATGGAAGTGGAAAGAAATTAAAAGAGAAAATTCAGAATGAAATTGAAAAAGAGAGAGAAGTTGAAGAGATAGAAAAACCTAAAGAAACTCTTTCTCCAAGTAAAGATAAGACTGTAATTCCTATTAAAGTGGAAGTTGAAAGACCACCGCCATCTTTTCCTCAAAGACTAATAATAGCAGAAGCTCGACCATCAATTTTTGAAGTTCTTTGAGATTTTTAAGAAGCTTACTATCAACATTCCTTTTACTGAAGCTTTAGAACAAATGCCGAGCTATGCAAAATTTATGAAGGATATTTTAAGTAAGAAAAGGAAATTTGATGCATATGAAATTGTTGCATTAAGTGAAGAATGTAGTGCAATAATTCAAAAGAAACTACCTCAGAAACTTAAAGATCCTGGAAGTTTCACTATACTATGTGCTATTGGAGAAATATTTTGTGCAAAAGCCTTAAGTGATTTAGGAGCAAGTATTAATCTCATGCCATTTTCTATCATTCGAAGTTTAGATTTAGGAGAGATTTCTCACACCACTGTAACCCTTCAGTTAGCTGATCGATCTATCGCTTATCCTAAAGGAGTTATAGAGGATGTTCTCGTTAAGGTGGATAAATTTATCTTTTCTGTGGATTTCATTGTATTGGATATGGAAGAAGATAAAGAAATACCTATTATTTTAGGGAGACCTTTTCTAGCTACCAGATGTGCTATGATTGATGTACAAAAAGGAGAATTAATGATGAGAGTTAATGATCAAGAGATAACATTTAATGTTCTAAAATCAATGAGGTATCCTAACAAAGAAAAATGCTGTCGGATGGATATTTTTGATTATATAATTGAAAAGCATTATCAAGAAAAATGTAAGGTCATTTCTAAAGAAAAAGATGATAAATCCGTGTTATATAATAAGTCATTAATTGAAGAAATTGAAAAAGTAAATGAAGAAAATTTATTTGCAGAAACTCATTTATTCATGATAATTGGGAAATTTTAGACACAACTAAAAATGATATACTTTTACCCTCAATTGAAAAATCCCCTGAATTGGAATTAAAAATGTTACCTGCACATTTAAAGTATGCATTTCTTGGAAATTCATTAACTTTACCTATGATTATATCTTCAGAACTAAGGAAAGATCAAGAAGAAAAATTAATAGGAGTTATGAAGAACTATAAGAAAGCTTTTAGTTGGACTATTGCAGATAAAAGGAATAAGTCCTTCAATCTGTATGCATAAGATTTTAATGGAAGAAAATTGTAAACCCACTTTTGAACCTCAAAGAAGATTGAACCCAATTATGAAAGAGGTTGTTAAAAAAGAGATTTTGAAATGGTTGGATGCTAGAATTATTTATCCTATTCTGGATAGTCAATGGGTAAGTCATATTCATTCTATTTCGAAGAAAGGAGGAGTAACTGTCAATGTTAATGAAAAAAATGAATTAATTCCTACAAGACAAGTTACTGGATGGCGAATTTGTATTGATTATCGAAAATTAAACAACGCCACGAGAAAATATCATTTTACTTTACCTTTCTTGGATCAAATGTTGGATAAACTAGCTTGACACTCATATTTCTATTTTTTGGATGGATATTCTAGTTATCATCAATTACCTATTGCTCCTGAGGACCAAGAGAAAACAAAATTTAGAAGTCCTTATGGAACATTTGCCTTTAGAAGAATGCCTTTTGGTTTATGTAATGCACTTGTAACTTTTCAAAGATGTATAATGTCAATATTCAGTGATTTAATTGATAAAGGAATTGAAGTATTTATGGATGATTTTTCAGTTTTTGGAACTTCTTTTGAGTCTTGCTTGGAAAATATAACGAAAGTTCTAAAGAGATGTGAAGAAACAAATTTGGTTCTAAATAGGGAAAAATGCCAATTTATTATCAGATAAGGAATTGTACTTGGACATAAAATTTTACAAATAGGTACGAAAGTTGATCAGGCAAAAGTGAAAATTATTGCTGAACTTCAACCACCTACTACCGTTAATGATGTGAGAAGTTTTTTGGGTCATGCTGGATTTTATAGGAGATATATAAAGGATTATTCTAAAATTGCTAAGCCTCTTTGTGATTTATTAGAAAAGGAAGCTAAATTCGAATTTAATGAAGATTGTCTGAATGTGTTCAATATTCTTAATGAAGATTGTCTGATTGCAGTAAACTTTTTGAATTAATGTGTGATGCAAGTGATTATGCAATTGGAGCTGTATTGGGACAAAAATATGAGAAAATTTTCAAAGTTATATATTATGCTAGCAAAACTCTTAATGAAACTCAAATAAATTACACTACTAAAAAAGGGCTTTTAGCAATAGTATATGCCTTTGATAAATTTAGACCTTATCTTCTTGAAACGAAATGTATTGTGCATACTAATCATTCTGCTATTAAGTATTTAATGTATAAAAAGGATTCTAAACCTAGATTGATTAAATGGTTTTTACTTTTACAAGAATTTGATTTTCAAATAGTAGACAGAAAAGGAACTGACAATCAGATTGCTGATCATTTATCAAGAATAAAAAATAATATCGAGAAGATTTATGATGAAAGTATAAATAAGAAATTCCCTGATGAACAGCTATATGTTATTCAAGGATTACAATGCCTTGGTATGCAGATATAGTTAACTATTTGGTTAGCAATATTCTACCATATGGGTTGAATAAAAATATATTAGGAAATTTAAGAATGATTGTAAATCATATATTTAGGAAGATCCTTATTTATTTAAAATAGGAAGAGATTTTGTGATTCGAAGATGTGTACCTTATGAAGAAACTTTTGCAATTATTCAAAAATGTCGTGATTCTGAATTTGGAGGACACTTTGGAGTGGATAAAACTGCATTTAAAATTTTAAATTCTGGATTTTATTGGTCTACATTATTTAAAGATGTTGGACATTAAGTGAAAACTTGTGATCGATGTTAAAGAATGGGGAATATATCCAGAAAAGATGAAATGCCTCTAAACTATATATTAGAAATTGAAATTTTTGATGTATGGGGTTTAGACTTTATGAGACCTTTTGTACCATCATCTGGAAAGATTTATATTTTATTATTAGTTGATTATGTTTCAAAGTGGATTGAAGCTGTAGCTTTACCTTATTGTGATACCAAAAGTGTTTCAAAATTTTTAAAGAAGAAGATTTTTATAAGATTTACAATGCCTAGGGTAATTATTACAGATGGGGGAAGTCATTTCAGAAATATAAGAATTCAATCATTATTGAAAAAATTTAGAATTAAATATAGAATTGCAACTGCTTATCACCCACAAATAAGTGGAATGGCTGAAGTATCAGACAGAGAAATTAAAAGAATATTAAAAAAGACTGTTAATCCTAAAAGAATTGACTGGGTTGATAGACTTGATTCTGCATTATGGTCTTATAGAACAGCTTATAAGACACCTATCGGAATGTCACCATATCGGTTAATTTATGATAAACATTGTCACTTACCTGTTAAACTGGAACATAAAGCTTACTAGGCGAAAAAGGAGTTCAATTATGATTTGAATGCTGCAGGAGAGAAACGACTGTTACAACTGAATAAAATGGAAGAGATAAAAAATGTGTCCTATGAAAATGCAAAGATTTATAAAGAAAGAATGAATAAATTGCATGACAAAAAGATTTCAAGGAAAATATTTGAGTCTGGACAAAAAGTATTACTATTTAATGCTCGTTTAAAACTTTTTTCTGGAAAATTAAGATCTAAATGGATGGGACCATTTATAATTGAGAAAGTATACCCTTATGGAGCTGTGGATATTAAAGATCCCAAAAATGGAAAAGTATTTAAAGTTAACAGATTAAGACGAAGCCTTATATAGGAGAAATGAAAACAAATTTCAAAGAGGCTTACGAACTGATTTTACTCGATTAATTTAACTGATTAGGTCGGGCTGACGACATTAAACCAAGTGCTTTGTGGGAGGCAACTGATATACCTAAAATATATAGTATTTTTTATGCACATTTTTATACCTATTTTTGATGATATTACACTTTAATGGAAGATATTTTGTGTTTTTCTTGCATGTATGATGAAAATGAGTAATTATGATGAAAGGAGAAAAATTGGATCAAATTTGGAGCACAAAAATGAAAAATGAAAATTTGGGCACTAGCGGCTAAGCGCCGCTGGGGCGGCACTTAGCCGCCACAGTTAAAAATTGAGTTTAATTTGAATTTGGCACCATTCTCAAAGGGGATGTGATGCAACTCTTGGTGATAAATTCCATAACTTCCTTTGGGCGGCAAGTTTGAATGAAGGGGTGCATTCTTTGGTGGATATATCAAATCTGGACACATTTTGAGGAGACACCAAGGCACCTTTTGGTTTAATATATAAAGAGAGTCTAAGGAAAGATAAGCAACCTTTTCTTTGCATTTTGAAGGGTTCTTCCATTGTATTTTTACAGAGTTTTTATTTTTGTTTTAATTAGGAGTGGGAGTAGAGAGTAGAAAAGAGAAAAGGGTAAGATTGAAGCCTTTTCATTCCACTACTTTTCTTTCTTTTAGTTTATTTTAGTTTCTAGTGAAGTCTGAAGTTTGTATTCTGAGTCATCAGAGTTGGGAGACTTGCTTTGAGGAGTAGTTTAGTGAAGAGTCAAAGTTTTAGAAGAACTTCCTGAGTCTTGTGAAGAGGATTTCAGATAAGTGTTTACTTTTGTGCTTACATTTAGTTTTTAATTAATACTTGTGTTTGTTGTTTCTCTTATGGTTTTTAATTTTAAATCAATGCATTTTTTTATTTTCTCAATGCATTCTGAGTAGTTTACTTTTTCTTTTTCTTTTTCTTTCTTAAATAAGGAAGTAAGTAATTCATAAAGAATTGTGGTGGAAAGTATATGTGTTTAAAGTTGGAAGAAGTTGTAAAAATCGATTCTAAAAACTTTATTTACTTCTTAATTTGGCCTGTTAAGATGTAAAATTTGTGGTGAGATTATGTAAGATCCAATGCGGTATTGTCTCATAAAAGTTAGTAAGAATCACATGTAATTATATGGGTGAAAATTGTAGTCATATAATTGAATGTAATATATTAAGATCACGTTATAAAAAGGGGAGTAAGATTAGAGGATTTTTAGTGTGATAGGATAAAAGCCCCTAATTTGGTTTGAAGTTTTGAATTTTGGAATGAGAAGTTAGCCCCCAGGTGGAGGGAATCGAGGGAACTCTAGAGTGAGAGCTGGTATATTCCCTGCCTAACCATGTTCAAAATGATAAAATTTCAAATTAACCAATGTTCTTTATTGAACCAAGTAAGGGTAAAGAATATATTTGCTTCTATTTTTCACAATAAATTTAAAATACTTCCACAACAATACTTTCATAATTATTACTACTTTATAAAAGAAAGAAAAATATATTTTAGTTAATAGTGTTTTTCATACCAATTCTAGTTAATAGCTTTTCATACCAATTTTAGTTAATAGTGTTTTTCATACGGTGTTTACAGTTATTATCTTTTTAATTTCTTGTTTGACTTTTATAAGAAAATTTAAAGAGTAAAATCAATTATCAAACTTTTCAAAATCAAAACATACTTTCAAAAGCAATTAAAAATATAAAAAGATAATTTTCTTAGTTCTTTAATGATTTATCACTTTCCCTGTGGGATCGATATCTCGAGGCTTAATCAGAAAGTCGTGTATTACTTGATAAATGATATTTATACATGCGTAGTATCCCATATTATAAAATCAAAATTTTCATATCTAAATCATCAGCACATATATTTAACGGCCGACCTAGTTTTTGGCCCACATATATTTATCGAGGATTAAGTTTTTGGAGCCGTTGTCGGGGATAGAAATTAATTAAAATTACATTTTAAAGAAATTTAAGAAATTTTAAATTTTTACTTTTCTTTGTTTTTATTAGTGTGTTGTGTTTTGTTTTGTTTTATTACTGTATGTGTAGTTCAGGTTTTGAGGGACTTGTGTCTTACGTTTCTGAATTAAAAAAAATATCAGAAAAGTTAAAAAAATTAAAAATACAAAAAAGATAAAAATATTCAAGAAATGACAAATCATCAAGATCAAAATGTTGGCATCCATAAAAAATTAAGACCTTTAAGATATTATGTTAACCCTATAGTGGATGAACTTCGTTGTAATATACAAAACCCTGCTGTAGCTGCTAATTCTTTTGAGCTTAAACCTGCTATTATCCAAATGGTGTCTAATAATCAGTTTGGGGGAGCAACAACTGAAGATCCTAATTTGCAACTTGTTAATTTTTTAGAGTTGTGTGCTACTTTTAAATATGATGGTGTTTTGGATGATGCTATTAGACTTAGACTTTTTCTTTTCTCACTAAGGGATAAAGCTAAAATATGGTTACATTCGTTAGCACCTTGATCAATTAGAACTTGGGGTGAACTGTCACAAAAGTTCCTTGCTAAATATTTTCCACCATCAAAAACTCCTAAGTTGAGAGATGATATTACATCTTTTTGTTAGTTTGAAGTGGAATCAATATATGAAGCATAGGAAAGATTTAAAGATCTCTTCAGGAAATGTACACATCATTTGATACCAGATTGGTTAATAATTTAAACTTTTTATAATGGATTAGTTGGATCTCTTAGATCGATCATCGATGCTGCTGCCGGTGGATCATTAATGTCTAGACCTTTTTCTGATGCTTATGCTTTAATTGAAGAAATGTCTACTAATAATTTTCAATGGCCTTCTGAAAGGTTAAATCCTAAAAAGGTAGCCAGTGTTTTTGAAAATGATACTTTTACAATATTAGCAAATCAAGTTGCTACTGTTTCAAGGAATATAGACCAATTTGGGATGAATTTTTCTCAGCCACATTGCAGGATTGAAGAAACATCATTAGGCTAAATGGTTGATTCTTATTCTTCACCAGAAACTTTGAATGTTATCAGTAAGCCTAACAAACCATATTCTAATTATTATAACCCAGGTTGGAAGAATCATCCAAATTTTCACTGGAATACCAATAATCAGGGTGGTGTTAATCAACAATGGGGGAATCACCAAGTAAACCCATTGGGGAATTGGAACAACCAAGGAAAAAATAATAATAATAATAATAGATTAACTTATCCTTCAGGTTATAACAATGCTTTACAATTAAAGGAGAAAAGGTTGTCAATTGAAGAAGTGGTGTCAAATATGGGAAATCAATTACAAATTCAAGGAGCAACCATCAGAAATATTGAAAATCAATTGAGACAAATTACAAATTCCTTAAGTAATAGAACCCAAGCAATGCTTCTGTCAGCATATTTTTAGGTTGTGTGTTTTATTTTGAAAAGGGGTCGCCTAACAGAAATTGTCGGCGAATTTTAGATTTTAAATTTAATTTAAATATATATATATAATTTAGAAAGTAGTATTTGATTTTGAAAATAATTTTAAATTTGAAAATTTTAAGATATGAAATCAAACCGATCTCACATCCCAAATAGTTTATATAAACGAGCACCGCATCACAAACCACGTATCTACCCCGAAGAATAGACACACTGCTTGATGATAGGGCTCGATTAAATAAACTAAAAGATTTATGACATCCATTTGGTCTGCGAACCAATTTTATAAGCCGACAAATTCCCCTGCTTAATATGAAAGCATTAAACAGGGTTTATATTACCTGGGTTCTTAAAATTCCCTATAAGGGCAAGCCTAAGAAAACTCTCGATAATAATCAGTAATTCTACTCTCAAGAATTTCAAAGTTTAAGTTTTTCAAAGTATTGAATTTTGGAATTTCAATAGGGAATGGATCAAATTTGGAACATTTTATTTTTGGGATTCAAAGGAAGAAAGGTAGGAGAAATCACAGATTCGAAGCGAACTTCGGTAATTTCTCAACTATCCTATTGTTTGGCTTGGATTTAGGAAAGTCCTAATGTTTGTTTAATGTTTTGATCTTGCCAATTTTAATTAATTTGGACTTATATTCGTATGATATAATCACACAAATAGCCTGGAAGATGTGAGGGTTTATGTCGTATCGGACGACTACCTCGGAGTCCTAAAACCGGTTAGGGCTTAATTTGCAATGCAAATGCCTAACAAAAGGTTGAGGATTTATGTTGCACTAGGCAAACTACCTCGAAGTCCTATGGTTTGGTTATTTAATTCTAGGAATGTTTAAGCGATGTAGATTCAAGTTTTTGCGATGACGATGGTCGTGTCGCCCACCATGCTCCGAGCTCCTTGTTGTTGCGAGAGGTTTAGTTATAGAAGTCATAAATCAAGAGATGAGAAAAGTGTTTTGATTTAGAGAATATCTTAATTTCCAAGTGTTTTTTTTTATTTAAAACAAATCTTAAAGTTGATTATAACAACACCGGTTAAGATCCCACCGTTCCATCCTTCCGGCATCGTTATTTTTATCGGATTCACTTAGTCCAGATGAATTTGCTAAACTCAACTAAATGAGTTCCACACTTTCATTTAGACTGTGGGAAATCCCGTTAGCAACACGTAGGTTACATCATCAGAGGTATTCCCGATCATCCAACAAGACGTTTTAATTTAGTTATAATTGTAGTTTTGTGTTCTGTTTGTGATTAAATTTTGAGTTGTTTTATATTTTGAAATGTTGTGGCGGTGAATTTTATCTTGCAATGCCTTTAAATTTAGTTTTGGTTTCAGTTTTAGGGACTAACCTAAAGGTGTGGGTTTTCATGCAACAGTTGTTTATCATGCAAGAAAAGTAAGTGCGATTCGATTAAATAAATTGCAATAAGGTAAATTGCAATAAAATAAAAGCGTACCTGGAGGGTCTTCCCTTCATCCCAAGCTGCACTTAAAACACAATTAGAATATTTAAGCAAGTTCCTAGGTAAAGCTAAGGGAAGGATTATGGTTTTCTACCAAGTTCCTAATCCTATAGCTAGTCATTTCCTATGACGTCTAGGTTCTTGTGTTTTGGTTTGAGGACGATTTTCTTCATCAAAGAACAATTAAATTCAATTTTTCTTATAAACATCCTATCATATTGAGGAAGTGCTTAAGACGAGTCTTAAACATATTTTCAATACTGCTAGGATTGTTTTAAGTCCAAATGGATTTAATCAATCAGGTGAAGTAATCGTCCGAGGTTTAGTTAAGTTTTGTTGTTATCTTACTCAGTGAACTAGGACATTTGAATATCCTATGAGTGAGCTATCACTTCATTTAACATTCTGTTTAGGAGTTATGATAATAAAAGCTTTCGAGGGTAAATTGATGTTCAAATGGTTTGCGATTTAATTTAATTTCAGTTAACGGGTTTAAATTTGGAAAAGTGTTCAAGTTGCTTCATATTTATTTTTGAATTTCTTTATGTCTTAGGTGATGTTATTTTTAATTCAATTTAATTTAACTTTAATTTAATTTAATTTGGTTTAGTTTTAATTTTAATTTAATTTAATTTAATTTGATTTTAATTTTAACTTGATTTTATTATTTAATTTAATTTAATTCAATTTAGTTTGATTTGATATGCTTTAATTTAATTTAATTTAATTAATTTAATTTAATTTGATTTAATTTAATATGTTTTAATTTAATTTAATTTAATTTAATTTAATTTAATTTAATTTAATTTAATTTAATTTAAGTTGAATTAATTTGATTTAATTTAATATGTTTTAATTTAATTTAATTTAAATTTTAATTTTATTTTATTTTTAATTTTAATTTAATATTTAATTTTTTATGTTTTAAAGATGATTTAATTGTAATTGTTAAAGTATTAATTTAATTGAAATTTTAAAAGGATTTAATTTAAATAATTTAACTTTAATTTAATTTAATGATTAAGTCTTTTAACATTTTAAATCTTAAATTTGGATTATCATTTTAATTAGGAATTAAATATTATTGAGATGATTAATTTAGGGATTCTTAAATTAAAGAACAAATCTCTTCCTAATAATATCCCTATTTTAATAATTCCAATTTTATTATTCTTCCAAATTTAATCAATTATTTAATTAAGGTTTATTTTAATTATTTTTAGATTGTTTAATGGGTTTCTACCCTTTAATTATTTAAATTTCAATCATCCAAATCAGATTAAGATCAAATATTTTACTTTTTAATTTTATTAAACCTAAAGTTTTAATTAAAGATTAAAATGTTAATTACCATTTTGCCCTTCAAGCTTAAATGAACTTGAAATTTTTATGTGACTTCACTCATATGTCAATAAAGACATGAGAGGAGAAAATGTGATTTTTCTGTATTTAATTTATTTATGTAATTATTTTTGATGGAAAATAGAGATTTCCAAGGAAAATTTAATAATATGACCAAGGGAAAGATTCTGTCCTTAAGAAAATTATGGGACATTCCTAATGACCAGAGGACCACTTGGACCAATTTTAGTGATTTTTTGAATTATATTATTTTTATTATAATTATTTTAATTTTTGGAGTATTAATTAATTTAAAAATAAAATAAAGGTTGAAAAATGAATTTTATATTTTTCAAAAATCTCTCTGATATCAAGGAAATCAGAGAACCAATTTTTACAATTTTCTAATTTTTCTTTGATTTATTAGAGTTATTTTAGTGGAAATGCTAAAAAATACATTTTTTTAATTTTAAAATTACCTTAGGGCTTTAAAATTTAATATCTCATTATAGAGACTTAAGAAAAATATGGTGTTTGTTCCTAAGTGATTAAAATTCAGAATATAACATTTTGGTGAATTTTATTATTTTTGTTATTTTTATTTTTTTTAATTATTAAAATATTAAAATAATACAAAAAATCAACTTTTTTAGAAAATTACAATTTGAATTTTCTTAAATTCCCCTGATATCAGAGAGGCTCCAAAACCAATTTGGTGAATTTTTGAAAAGTATTTTGAAAGTTATGAATTTTTAAAGTTTAAATTGGCTAAATGGCTTAATCAACCCATTTAGTAGGGCTAACCAAGTCCAATTGACTTCAAATTTTATGATGGATTCCTCTGATCCTAAAGGTCAGTGGAGAATTGATTTCAAGTCAATTGGATGTATGATTAGCTCTAATTAATTAGGGACCTATTTTGGGTGTTTAAACCAATTAGGGTTATTCCAAGTGGATTAATTCAAAACCTATTTTTCCTAGGGTCCTCTGGTCATCAGAAACATCACCAAATTTTCCTAGAATTTATTTCACAACATGCTAATTATTGGATTTAAATACTCAAAACAGCAACATGAATTTGAAAAATCAATAAATTCTCATAGGGATGGCCTACGACTTTGGAAAATTCGGGGAATGTTCCCAAATTCGGAGGCTTAAAAGCCCTATGGTCTCATGTCATGGTGAATTTCCTATATGCATGGAGAATTAAAACAATGCAGAGAGTAAATAAATTATTAAAAATAAAATACTTGATGAAATTAAATGATTTCTATTCCACATTATTCTCCTCTGTTCACTGAGTAAGAGGGTATTTTTATTTTATTTTTCTAATTTTTCTACATAAAGTTATGCATTTTTGAAGTTTAGGGAATTAAATAAATAAAAAATACCCTAATTTTCTATTTAAAATGGCGGTGCTGACTCATCCTAGGCATCTCCAAAACGCCGCGTGTCGCGCTGCCATTCGACGCTGCCACTTGAGTCAGCAGCCCGGGTCCCGCCTTCCGCGTATCATCTGGCGATCCGACCAGATCTGAGCCGTTCGTCCGCGCGTGTATGGAATGAATGGCATCCGTTCATCGTCCCAGCCGTTCTCACCTGAGAGCAGTCCACACTAAAACCCTAAGAACGCACTCATTTCTCAACGGATTTTCGTGTTCTTGTGCTCTATGAATTCGTCTTGAAGAGACGAATACATCTATACGGTGATCATGCATTGAAATTGAGGCATTTGAAATGGAGAATCTCCAGAAGCCTGGGATAAAGAGTTAGCTCATACCTTTGCTCAGAGAAGTGTGGCTTCAATCTGAGGGTTGTGTCACCTTCGATTGGGTCCAAGCAAGCTCCAGATGAAGTCCCTTGGCCTGGTGAATTGTCTAGGTATGATTACGACCAAGCCCGATCACAAAGCTTGGAGTACGGAACGGATGGGTGGCTCGGAGAGGGGCTTTTGCTGGTGGACTTCTTCCCTTGGTCTGGTGAAGGTGTAGGACCAATCAATTTGAGGATTGATCCACTGTGGAGAAGTGTCCTGGTTTTGGGTGGAATTTTTGGCTGAGAAATTGGGCTCTGTTGGTGGGGATTAGGGCAAATTGTCAGCGGGGATCAAGCTGCTCTAAGTATGGAGAGTGGTGCGGAGAAATTTTGGCGGGGTTTCGGTAAGGTGCGGTTCGGCACCTCCCATGGCCGAGAGGAGGTGAGGTTTAAATAGGAGAGGGTGGAGGGCCTCCCGGGGGGTTTAAGGCTTGGGATCAACTGCTTAGGTCAAGGGAAGAACAACCATGATGGCCATTGGGCATGAGGCAGCTCAGCAAGTGGGAATTCAAAACTTTGGCTCACATGGGTGCTCTCAGCCTGGCGGTTTCCGACGGCTGGGGTGGCTGGCCGGCCAGGGTCAGGTCACCCTCAAGGTCATGGAGGTCAGAGCTGGGGCTTAGTGCAGTCAATTGGCCATGGACATGTGTAAAGGATTTGAATTGAAATGGAATGGGGGGAAGGCTATTTTGGGTTCAAATGAGTCAACCCACCATTTTGGGTTTGGTGCACCCTTCCATGGCTGATTTGGGCTGAGGGAGGATCAGGTGAATCAGCTAGAAAAGGGCAGAGAAGTCACCATCCATGAATATTTTGATTAATCATGGATTAAGGTGAAGCATTAAAAGGGTTAAAACCTTTTTAAGGGGGCTTAAAAGAGGCTCCTCCTTTTGCCATTAATGGCTTGATCACATGTCAAACCTTCCATGGCTTCATGTGGCTTGTCTATGGCTTGCATGTGGCTTCATGGCTTGTCTTTGGCTTGGGGAAAAGTTTGGTCAATTTCATGAAAATGGATTTTAGAAATTTTGGTAATTTAGGGGTGATTTGATAGGATTTGGCATATGGCTTGATTTGGATTTATTTTATCATGGGTTTAGAACTTAGGAGATGGTTTCATCCAATGGATGATGATATAGGGTTGTCATGTGGGCTTTGGGCCTTTGAAATTTAGTGAAGGTGGGCTTTTAAAGTGATTTATGGAAGTGGGTTTTTTTTTATTTTAGGATGAGAATTTTGCAAAGGATTGGATCCAATGAGTGTTGAATTTAGTTTAGGAATGTTTCATGAATGATTTGGAATAAATTTGAAGTGTTTGGGCTAGGTTTGGGTTGGATTTGGACCTCTTTGGTGAATGGGCCAATGTAGGTCAAATTCGGCTAACTTGGGCCAATGTTGGTCTAGGGTTGAAATTGATGTAAAATAAATGTTGGGAAATGTTTATGGGAGTGTTTCAAATAGGTTTTGACTTTGGTTGAGTTTTGATTTTGGGGTTTGGGCTTATTTGGTTTAGGTTAGGGTTTAGGTCAAAATTGGGTCTTTTAGCTTTGGGTTGAATTTGAGTGGGGTTTGGGTCTAAATTTTGGGTAAATAATGTTAGGTTTTTGTTTTTTGGGATGTTAGGGAAGGTTTAGAAAAGATGTGGGGTTAATTGGAGTTAAATTGGGTTAGTTTGGATTAGGTTTGGGTCATGGGTCCAAATTGGGCTTTAAGGCCAAAAGTGAAATTGGATTCAAACGTCAATCAAATTGGACTTAGATCTTGTCTAGATTGGTGTTGGGAATGTTAAATTGAAGTTTAGAATTGAATTGGACCAGAATTTGGGTCAATTGGGTAGGTTTGGCTTTACATTGGGTTCATTTTGGGTTAAAATGGGTCAAATTGGGGGTTTTGACAAAAGTGAGGTAAATTGACAAAATTGGCCCATGGTGTAGTTGAACAAAATGTAATTGGGAATATTTGGGATTTTCTGGAATTTTCTGGGAATTTTCTGAATTTTTGAATTTTTGGGTCAAGAGGGGTATTTTGGGTATTTGGAGGGTATTGGGAGGTATTTTTGGAATTTTTGGTATTTTTGGATATGGATGATCAACTTGATTGGTGAGGAAATTTTCAAGGTTAATTTTGGTTGATTTGGAAATTTTGAAAAATTTGGGTAATTTCAAGGGCTTTTGGTAGGTTAGGCGGGTGCAGGGTCCCCGGGGTTAAAAATTGAAAATTTGCAAAATTCAAGATTGGGTAAATGTAAGTGGAATAAAATAATTTTGGTTGAGCCATGAAGCCATATCAAGCCCACATGATC
The DNA here is from genome assembly GCA_022702705.1 of Papilionanthe hookeriana x Papilionanthe teres. Lineage (NCBI taxonomy): Eukaryota > Viridiplantae > Streptophyta > Magnoliopsida > Asparagales > Orchidaceae > Papilionanthe > Papilionanthe hookeriana x Papilionanthe teres. The sequence continues at coordinate 50,517,102 of CM040429.1, read as the reverse complement.
CATGAAGGGACTCATTTGAGGCTTCCACTATGTTGTTCCTAACCCTCTTAGCCAAGGGCTTAGGGGTTAAGGACCATCCATGTGAATCACCTTCATTTGTCAGGAGGTCAAGTTAGGTATGGGTGTGTTTTTTAGGATGTGTGTGAAAGTGTAGTGTATAGGTGTAGTGTGTGTGTAAGTCAGCCCTTCACCAGACCAGGCCACCCAGGGTAGTCCTAAGGCCAAAGAGTCCTATAGGAACTCATCCTTTAAACTTCCACTTTTGATTTCAACCCTCTAGGTGATTAGGGGTCTATAGTCAAGTTTGTGGAGTTTGCAGGGAGTTAAGAAGTGGTTTGAATTTCTAGGTGGTGGGTCCCAATTCTAATCCTCTAAGATAGTCAAAGGAAAAGCCTAAGGCTAGATCCTAAGTACTATAGAGAGAAGAGAAGACCTCATCAAAAATGAGGTCAACAGCTTCCAAGTAATAATGAAGTAAATCTAAGAGAAAAGAATAAAGAACAAGTAAAAGCAATTCAACTGAGAAGTGGAAGGGAATTGGAAGATAGAGTTCAAAAAGAAACTGAAGTAGAGAAAGAAGAGATTGAAGAACCAAAAGAGGACGCTTTGAAAGGTTTGGAAAGACCTGTTTCTCCTCCTAAGGTTGATTTAGAAAAACCACCACCTTCATTTCCTTAGAGACTTCTTCAACAAAAATTGGATAAGCAATTTTCAAAATTCTTGGTGATATTCAAGAAGCTTACTATTAGTATTTCATTTTCTGAAGCCTTAGAACAAATGCCAAGCTATGCGAAATTTATGAAAGATATTCTTAACAAGAAAAGGAAGTTTGAAGATAATGAGACTGTTGCACTTAGTGAGGAGTGCAGTGCAATAATTCAGAAAAAGCTTCTTGAAAAGCTTAAATATCCTTGAAGTTTCACAATTCCATGTGCAATCGGAGACAGATTCTATGGAAAAGCTTTATGTGATTTGGGTGCAAGCATTAACCTTATGCCTCTACCAATATTCAAAAGACTGGGACTAGGAGAAATAACCCCAACTACTGTAACTCTGTAATTAGCAGATCTTTCGATCACATATCCTAAATGAGTTATAGAAGATGTTTTGGTTAAAGTGGATAAATTTATTTTTCTTGTTGATTTCATTATGTTAGATATGGAGGAAGATAAAGAAATTCCTATAATTTTGGGAAGACCTTTCTTAGCTACAGGATGAACCATGATAGATGTGCAAAATGGGGAATTAACGATGAGGGTTAATGATCAGACTGTTACATTTAATATTTCAAAATTGATGAAATATCCTGCTAGAGTTAAAGAAGATGAATGTTATAGGATGGATGCTATCAAATATTTAAGTGAATGTCATTTCAAGTTAACTTATTAAGAAAAATTTAAGAGAGAAGAACTGGAACATAATCAAGAAGAGGAGTTACTTGATTCTGAAGATTTTCAAGAATAAGATTTAAAGTATGATCGTGAAAGTTTTGAATTGTTGGATTTGACTGAAAAAGATGAATCTTATGGTCCATCAATTGAAAAACCTCCTGAACATGAGTTAAAAATGCTTCCTGATAATTTGAAGTATGCTTTTCTAGGTGAATCCTCAACCTTGTCAGTTATATTTTCCTCTCAATTAACTAAAAAAAGAAGAATAGAGTTTGCTTGAAATTTTAAAGAAGCACAAGACCTTTGGATGGACAATTGCTGATATTAAAGGAATCAGTCCTTCAATTTGTATGCATAGAATTCTTTTGGAAGATAATTACAAACCGCAGGCTGATCCCCAAAGGAGATTAAATCCTATCATGAAAGACATTGTTAAGAAAGAAATTTTAAAATGGTTGGATGTTGGAATTATCTACCCTATATCAGATAGTGCATGGGTTAGTCTGATTCACTGTGTTCCTAAGAAAGGAGGAGTGACTGTGACTGTTAACGAAAAGAATGAAATAAAACCAACAAGACAAGTTTCAGGGTGGCGAATATGCATTGATTATAGAAAATTAAATCTTGCCACAAGGAAAGATTACTTTCCACTCCCATTTCTAGATCAAATGTTGGATATACTGGCTGGGCATAAATACTTTTTTTTTTTGATGGATATACTGGTTACCACTAAATTTAAATTGCTCCTAAGGATCAAGAGAAAACTACATTTACCAGTCCTTATGGTATATTTGCTTTTAGAAGAATGCCCTTTGGTTTATGTAATGCCCCTGCTACATTTCAGAGATGTATGATGGTTGTTTTTTGTGATTTAATTGAAAAAGGGATTGAATTTTAGATGGATGACTTTTCAGTGTTTGGAATTTTGTTTGAATCATGTTTAGAACATTTATATAAGGTTCTAAAATGCCGTGAAGAAACTAATTTGGTCCTTAACTGAGAAAAATGCCAATTTATGGTACCAGTAGGAATTATTTTGGGATATCAGATATCAAAAAAATGTTTGGAGGTAGATCCTGCAAAAATTCAAGTTATATCTAATTTACCTTTCCCAACCAATGTAAGGGGAATTAGAAGTTTTTTAGGACATGTTGGATTCTACAGGCGTTACATTAAAGGCTTTTCAAAGATTACAAAACCTTTATGTCGTTTACTGGAAAAGGGTGCAATTCTTAATTTTGATGATGATTACCTTAAAGCCTTTGAATCATTAGAAGAAAAATTAATCATTGCACCTGTAATAATTTCACCAAATTAGGAAAAACCTTTTGAATTAATGTGTGATGCTAGTGATTATGCTATTGATGCTGTTTTGGGTCAGAAATATGATAAGATTTTCAAAGTTATTTATTATGCTAGTAAAACTCTTAATGAAACTCAAATTAATTATACCACTATTGAGAAAGAGTTATTAGCTATAGTTTCTGCCTTTGATAAATTTCAATCATATTTAATTGGAACTAAATGTGTTGTGCATATTGATCATTCTGTTATCAAATATTTAATGAAGAAAAAAGATGCAAAACCAAGACTGATAAGATGGATTCTTCTTTTGCAAGAATTTGACTTTGAGATAGTAGAACAAAGGGTTCTGAAAATCAAAGTGCTGATCATTTGTCCAGGCTAGAAATTGAAAATCTCTCTGTGATGTTGAAGAAATTAATGAAAATTTTCCTGATGAAAAATTGTTCACTATTATAGAATGGCGTATTCTGTGGTATGCAGGCATAGTAAATTTTATGGTCATTGTTATTATACCCTATGGTTTGACATATCAGAAAAAGAAGAAATTTTTGTCTGATGAAAAGACTTATTTTTGGGATGACCCATTTTTATATAAATAAGGAAAGGATCTTATAATTCGAAGATGTGTACCTTTGGAAGAGACTTATGAAATTATTCAAAAATGTCATGATTCTGATTATGTGGGATATTTTGGAAGTGATAAAATTGCATATAAAATCTATCAATCTGGATTTTATTGGCCTACAATTTTTATGGATATGAATGCTTTTATTAAAAATTGTGATAGATGTTAGCATGTAGGAAATATTTCTAAGAGAAATGAGATGCCCCCCAATTATGTATTGGAAGTTAAAATATTTGATGTTTGGGGATTAGATTTTATGGGACCATTTACACCATCTTTCGAAAATGTATATATTTTGATGGCAGTAGACTATGTTTCCAAATGGATTGAAACTATTGCTTTACCTAGATGTGATGCTCAAAGTGTTGCGAAGTTTTTAAGAAGGAATATATTTTGCAGATTTGGAATACCAAGAGTAATCAAAACTAATGGGGGAAGTTATTTTAGAAATGCGATTATTGGAAAGTTAGCAAAGAAATACCATATTAATCATCGCATTGCTACTGCTTATCATCCGCAGACAAGTAGTTTAGTTAAATTATCCAATCGTGAAATTAAAAGAATATTAGAAAAGTCTATTAATCCAAATAGAAAGGATTGGTTAATCAAATTGGATTATGCTTTGTGGTCCTATAGGACTTCCTACAGAACCCCTATAGGAATGTCCCCATATAGGCTAATTTTTGGAAAAGTTTGTCATTTACCTATTGAACTTGAGAATAAGGCATTTTAAGCTATTAAAGAGTTCAATTATAATTTGAAATATGTTGCTGAGAAAAGATTATTGAAATTAAATGAGCTTGAAGAGATAAGAAATGAATCTTATGAAAGTGCTAAGATTTATAAGGAAAAGATGAAGTTATGGCATGATCGAAAGTTTACTACTAAAAATCTTGTGCCAGGGCAGAAAGTTTTGCTGTATAATGCTAGATTGAGAATTTTTTCTAGAAAACTTAAGTCCAGGTGGATGGGTCCTTTTATTGTGATGAAAATTTATTCCTATGGAGCTGTGGATATTCAAGATCCTAAGACTGGAAAAATATTTAAAGTTAATGGAAATAGACTTAAACCATATTTTCAGTCGAGGATCCGATGTTGGGTCACTCAGAATGAGTTCTGGGTTTGTCAGGCTGAAGATGTTAAACCAAGCGCTTTGTGGGAGGCAACCCATATTTATCGGTGTGCTTTGCTTTATGTTTATTTTGTGTGCTTTGTTTGCTTTGTTTGGTTTTTATGTTTTCAGTGGTAGTAATTTGGAGTTTCTAAACTAAATAGAGTTTATTTGACCTTATTTGATGACTTAGAGGAGTCAGAAAGAAAATTTGGACATTTGACAGACCTGTTCTAAAATGAGCACTGGCGGCTAAGCGTCGCCTAGTTGGTGCTTAGGCGCCAGAGTTACAAAAGACATGAAAAAAATGAGATTCTAGAAGCCTAGATCGGGGGGAAGAAGTTTTGAAAGTTATTTTGGAGTTTTAAAACGTCTTGGGGCAGTTTTAGCACTTCCCAAGTCTATAAAAAGAAACTGATTTAAGAGAAACACTTGCCCCAAGTCCTATTTTTATTCTTGAGTCTTAAGAAGAGTATTTAAAGTGCATCATGTCTTCCTCGAAGAATGAGATGAAGAAGAAGCAAGATTCTGACAAGAGTAAGTTCATTAGTGATAGTGCTAAAGAGTTATTCAATGAATTTCTCACTGTTAGTATTGAAGTGATTGCAGAAATGATTGCAAATATTGAAGCCTGAGTGACTTCAATGGAAGCAAAAATCAATGAAACTAACTTACAATTAGAGCACATGGGATGGTAACTCAAGATGCAATTCAGTCATTTAAGATATGTGGAAGAAGCAGATAAGGCGATGTTTCTGAAGAACAAATGGATTAAAGAAGAAGATGTAAGAATGAATAATTATCGGATGTTCTATCAGATTTATATTCTAGAAGGGTCAAACGAGAATAATAGTGGTCCTGAAGATAATCTGCCTAATGGAGAATGGAATTAAGTATGCTATGTTTTTATATGTTTAGTGTTGTTATGTGTTTTGTTTTTATATGTTTAGTGTTAGTATGTATTTTGTTTGGTGTATTTAGTGTTTATGTTTAAGTTTTTAATTACGCTTAATGATGTGATAGTTACATCCTAGAGATGTAAACATATCAATTTGAGATTAAGTTTCTTGTATTTAGAGAATTTCATCTTATGTATGTGGATAGAAATTCTAGGATTGTATTAAAATGTAATGTTTGTTTTAATGAATATAAGTTTGTGTTTGTGTGAAAATTATTTGGAATCGATGAATATTTAACATTGAAATTAGAATTTTGGAAGATTTATGGGGAAGAGATAATAATTTTGAATAGATCAAAAGTGATTAACGAAGTGGTTTAAAGCATATACCTTAATTGTGAAAATTTGGATATTGGTGGCTAAGCGCCAGAGTGTCGGCATTTATGCGTCAAATTTCGCTGCTAATCACTGAAGGGTTCGCGCTTAGGCACCAGTTCGTGAAAATTGGTTCCCACCCGTTACAAAACCATGAATAGCCATTTTTAACTGCCTGTTCATCTTCAACCCGTCATTTTCAAACGAGAGAGAATCTAGGGCATCCTCGATTTGGAGCATTTAAGAGCTGATCTCAACAAAAATTTATAGATTTGGATTCCTTGAGGTAAGAGCACTGTAAAAATTTTTAATTTTCACCATGTAATTTGAGTACATTTTGGAAAATCTTAAAATCACTCTTCATAGTGAAAATTTGAGGAAAAACTTAAGAAATTGCTTGGATTTAGTGGAAACATCTATTGGAAGATAATTTAGCAAGTTTAGTGTGATTTTGGAATTTATGGTAAATTTTTCATAAATTTTTAGAGATGGCTCCAAAGTCAAAGCGCACTAGAGGAAAGAAGAAATTTGATTCCGACAAATTTGTTAGTACGAGGGCTGAGGAACGATAAGTCGGTGCATTGCATTAATGTAAGTTGATTTCTGAAAGAGTGTTCAGTAAGCTAGGAGAAAGGATTGACGATATGATTGCTAGGAGGAACTGGGAGAACTACTGTTTCTTCTCCGTTGTTGCTGTTGTTTCTGTTGTTAGAGAATTCTATGCGAATTTTCCTGCATCAGAAGACAATGTAGTGATTGTTAGGGGGCAAGATGTGAACTTTTCTTCTGGGGTAATTAACACTTTTTATCAACTAAATCCTGATATGTTTTGTTTTTATTCTATATTTCATCCTACGGAGGGATAGTTAGATGAGATAATGAGATTTTTGACTGATGGAAGATGATTATGGAAAATAACAAATGATAGAAGAGTGAATTTCCCTTCTTCCAAATTAAATGCCACTTCTAAGGAGTAGCATTATTTTATCTCTTCTAAACTTTTGTCTTCAATTCATACTAGTGAAGTGATAAGAGAAAGAGCTGTTTTGAACCATTGCATTCAGCAAGGGAAGCCTATAGATATTGAAGCAATCATTTATGATCATATTGTGAATTGTGCCAGATCTACCACTACTAAAGGTTTGGGATTTCCTTCCCTGATTCATTCAATATGTGAATGATTTGAAGTGAAGTTTGAAATCCGGGAAGAGGTACTTCAGCCTTTGAAACCTATCTCCAATGTAAACGTAGGAGCTTACACTATACATTCAGAATTTGGCTGGAGAGGAGGATTTGGTAGGGCTTCTACTACTTCTGCTTCTGTTGCATCTAGTTCTTGTGCTACTACTTCATGTGCTTCATCATCTACTGATTCACAAACTGGTTTATTAAGAAAATTTTTGAAGAAAGTGAGTCTTATTCGTGAGCATGTTGGAGACATGGATGATAAGATGGATAATATGGAAAAATATATTGTTAAACATGATGAGTATGAGGAGAATTATTAACATTATTTTGATAGACTGATTAGAGGTGATCAGAGTGCTAAGATGCCCCTGCATCCATTCTACATACCCTATGTACCATCTAGGGATTGGAATGAGCAGGATGATGATGATGAGGATGAAGAGTAGATGTATTTTGTTTATTTTAGTTGTGTTGTTGTCCTGTGTTATTGTGTACTTTGTCTAGTATTTTTTTTTATGAATGTGTTGTGATGTGAACTCTGATAGTATGCAGATTGTAGTTGTACTATTTATCTATTATGCATATTCTGATGTATTGTTGTTGGATTGATGTTTTATATGTTGCTTTGAGTATAGTGTGTGTGGTAGTAAATGTTTTAATGTGTATGTTGTACTAGAGTTTTTTTTAGGGTGTACTTTAATTCTAAAACTGTTAGGAGATTAGAGAACACTATAAATACTACTATTTAGGAAACTGCATGCTTAAAAACTTTACAAAAACCTACCACTACCATTTGCTATCTAGTATCAGTATGATTTCAATTAGTGTATATTTGTGTTGAAAAACTTCACTACTGTAGAAGTCTATTGAATTTTTTTACTTTTCTTGTTATAAAAAGAAAATGTTTTGTATAACTGAATTTGATTTCATTTTACTAATGTTGTTAAAATTGTTATACTTACATATTTAGATATTTAAATTCGTGCATGCATGATATGTTAGTCTTTAATTCTCGCCCATGTATCATTTTTTATGCTTAAATGTTTTATCCTAACTAAAAATTAAAGTTTGGGGGGGAATTTAAAAAAAAAGATTTTGAAAAAAACCTAAAATTTTATTTGTTCTCAAGAATACTTAAAATAAATCTTATTTCTTGATTAAGAATAATAATGTATATGAAGTTATATTAGGGGAACAAACATTTTGAATATAGAAATGAATAAAAGAATTTAGTTGAAAATTTATAATAATCATGAAAAACTTAAAGTTAAAATTTTCTTAGTGAAGAGATGTTAAATATAGCTATCTATCTTTAGTAAGAAATTTTATATTTTTGTTTAAATAGAAGATTTGACTTTTATTCTTCAAAGCTTAAATTTCTTTTATTGAAGAATAATTTTAAAATATTATTATTATGATTTTTTATATGAAAGATATATATCTAACCTTTATTTTAAATTGAAGGGTGGAATTCAAAATCATTAAAGGCCCATCCAGATACAGTAATCCTTGCCTTAAAAAAATGAAAAAGTAAAAAATAGTATGTAAAAAGGGAGGAGAAGCTTGAGGATTTAAGAGCCAAATCAAAAATTGGTACCATACCTAAAGTTTAAACATATAAGTTCAGAGAAAATCTAAAGCTTGAGGTTATAATATAGTAAGTAAAATTATATTCAAATAAAGATTTTTATGTGTGAAAAATATGATGTTTGAATCTTATATTTTGAAGAATCTACAAATATCTCTGAATTAGATAGAGACTTATATTTGTCATTTTTCTTTCCTTAAGAACTTTCTAAACTTTAAGTTGGTCTTAATTACTGAAATTTTTTCTAAATTGGACTATTCCATTTTTAGAACAAAATTTTGTATCTTCCTAAGAAACTCATTACATAATTTGCATGTTAAAATTTTTCTATGAGATTAACTGTCACTTGAGGACAAGTAACATTTTATGTTTGGGGGATTTTGATACACCTAAAATATATAGTATTTTTTATGAACATTTTTATACCTATTTTGATGATATTGCACTTTAATGGAAGGTATTTTTTGGTTTTCTTGCAGGTATGATGAAAATGAGTAATTATGATGAAAGGAGCAAAATTGGATCAAATTTGGAGCAAAAAAATGAAAAATGAAAATTTGGGCACGGCGGCTAAGTGCAGCTAGGCCGGCGCTTAGCCGCCACAGTTAAAAATCGAGTTTAATTTGAATTTAGTGCCATTTTCAAAGGGGATGGGATTCAAATCTTGGTGATAACTTCCATAACTTCCTTTGGGCGGCAAGTTTGAATGAAGGGGTGCATTCTTTGGTGAATACATCGAATCTGGACACATTTTGAAGAGACACCAAGGCACCTTTTGGTTTAATATTTAAAGAGAGTCTTAGGAAAAATAAGAAGCCTTTCCTTTGCATTTTGAAGGGTTCTTCCATTGCATTTTTACAGAGTTTTTATTTTCATTTTAATTAGGAGTAGGAGTAGAGAGTATAAAAGAGAAAAGGGTAGGATTGAAGCCTTCTTCATTTCACTACTTTTCTTTCCTTTAGTTTAGTTTAGTTTTTAGTGAAGTCTGAGTCTGTATTCTGAGTCATCACAGTTGGGAGACTTGCTCTGAGGAGTAGTTTAGTAAAGAGTCAAAGTTTCAGAGAAACTTTCTGAGTCTTGTGAAGAGGATTTTCAGATAAGTGTTTACTTTTGTTCTTACATTTAGTTTTAAATTAATACTTGTTGTGTTTGTTGTTTTTCTTATGGTTTTTAATTTCAAATCAATCTGTTTTTGTATTTTCTCAATGCATTATGAGTAGTTTACTTTATCTTTTTTTTCTTAAATGAAAAAGTAATTAATTCATGAAGAATTATTGTGGAAAGTATACGTGTTTAAAGTTGGAAGAAGTAGTCAAAATTGATTCTAAGAACTTTATTTCTTAATTTGGCCTGTTAAGAAGTAAAATTTGTGGTGAGATTATGTAAGATGCAATGCGATATTGTCTCATAAAAGTTAATAAGAATCACATGCAATTATATGGGTGAAAATTGTAGTTCATATAATTGAATGTAATATATTAAGAAGACATTTTAAAAAGGGGAGTAAAATTAGAGAATTTTTAGTGTGACGGGCTAAAAGCCCCTAATTTGGTTTGAAGTTTTGTGTTTTGTTATGAGACGTTAGCCCTCAGGTGGAGGGAATCGAGAGAACTCTAGAGTGATAGCTGGTATCTTCCCTGCCTAACCATGTTCAAAGTGATAAAATTTCAAATTAACCAATGTTCTTTATTGAACCAAGTAAGGGTAAGGAATATATTTGCTTCTACTTTTCACAAAAAATTTAAAATACTTCCACAGTAATACCTTCATAATTATTACTACTTTATAAAATAAAGAAAAAGATATTCTAGTTAGTAGTGTTTTTAATACCAATTCTAGTTAATAGTTTTTCATACCAATTTTAGTTAATAGTATTTTTCATATAGTATTTACAGTTATTATTTTTTTAATTTCTTGTTTGACTTTTATAAGAAAATTTAAAGAGTGAAATCAATTATCAAACTTTTCAAAATCAAAACAAACTTTCAAAAGCCAATTAAAAAATTAAAAAGATAGTTTTCTTATTTCTTTAAAGATTTATCACTTTCCCTGTGGGTTCGATATCTCGGGGCTTAATCAAAAAGTCCTATAATACTTGATAAATGATACGTATACTTGCGTAGTATCCCATATTATAAAATCATAATTTTCATATCTAAATCATCAACACATTTATTTAATGGCCAACTAAGTTTTTGGCGCACATATATTTATCGGGGATTAGCAACCCATTTATTATCATTGTGATTGTTTGTGATTTGAATTTATCTTAATTTTTGTTTGAGTGTTGATCACACCCTTTTAATAGACCTATTTTTAAGACCGAAAATTTGTAAAATTTGACCATAGGTAAAACGGAGTCGAACGTGGTTCCGACATCTAGGCACCAAAGGTTGGCTTCTAAGCGCCAGCATAACCATTAGTATTGATAGTCCTGCGCCTAGGTGCCAGATTCCAGGGCCTAATCGCCCCAGTTACAGATCGTGGAAAAATAAAAAAACTTCAGTTTTTCACACGAAATCTCTTTATAAATTGCCCTACCTTCGTCCCCAATCCCTAAGCAACCTTATTTACGACCAGAGCAATCCATTTTGGAGGAGATAAGAGGGTTTAGAAGCAATGGATAGAAGAAATCATGGAAATGAGGTAAGAGACAAATCCCCCAAAGATCCCCAACCTTATTTTAATGGTTTTATTGCAGTTAGTATGGAGAGGTTATTTAGTCATTTAGAAAAGATTGAAGCGGAACTTCAAAGGATTGGGAATCGTTTGCATGAGATGTATCATCAAGTTGAGCATTTGGAATGGCAAACAAAACATCAGTTTGATCATATGGCAGCCTATTAAGACGCTCAAGGAGCAATGTATGCGAAGAATAAGTGGATTGATGAAAAGATGGCTTTGGAATTTCCAAGGGTGTTGATTTTCTATCCCTTTGGTCCTGGCGAACTTCATTACGAAAGAGATGAAAATTTAAGTTCGATGTTGAATTGATCCATTATATGTTATATGTGTGATTGAGTCAATTTCTATGTGTCGAATATTGAGTTTGTGTATTTGCTTAAGTGTTCAATGTGTGTTGTTGGATTGAGAATTTGCTTTAAATTTATGTTATTTGTGTTATTTATAGAATTATGAACCTTGTTATAGTCTTGTTCTGAAATTTATTAGCTTGGAATGAAAATTATGAATTGGAATTGAAGAGATTATAAATATTTTGTGTTTGAAATGTGATTCTAAGTTATCATTTTAATTGATTTTGGAAATGTTTGGAAGATAGAAATTGGAGTAATACTCTCATGTGAGTAATTAGAAGTCGAATTTGATAAGTTTTGGTGGAAAATATAATATTTAAATCAAATTTCTGGAAAGGCGAGTCTGGCGCCTAGGCGCTAGAACTCGGCGCCTATGCGCCGGTTCAGCCTGCACCCAAAAATCGGGTTTATTAACCCGCCAACGCCATTTTTAGCACATAAGCTTCCTTCTTCTTCCTGTTATCGCAAAAATCAACCCTAGAGATCCCATTTGAGGCCGTATTTTCAAGTTTTTAAGCTTTGAATAACTCGATTTCTTCATCCCAAGGTTAGATCTACATTCTAAACCAATTATTTTCGATTTTCACCATGGATTTTGCTCTCTTTGAAGAGAACCAAAATTTTGAGAAAAAATCTGATTTTTAGAGTTAAATCCATGGATATTTAAGCTCTTTTAAGTTTGAAAAGCTTAAATTAGTTCCTTTTCTTTGATCCTATAAATTTATTTTGCATTTTTATTTCACGTTTAGATGACACCTAAATATTAGCGAGGAAAGGAAAGAGAATATTTCGATCGTAGCAAGTTTGGCACTGCCACGACACATTTTTTTTACAAGGATTTTGCTATGACAAGGAAGTTTATCTCGGAATGAATTTTTTACAATCTTGGAGGAAGAATTGAAGAAACGATCGTTACACTCAACTGGCAACGATTATGTTATTTCATTGTTGTTGTTATCCCTGTCGTCAAGGAGTTTTATGCAAATTTCTTGGATGGTGAAGAGTATGAGCTCTTCGTAAGAGGAGTTGGAGTAGGATTTACTCCAGAGCAAATCAATATTTTTTATGGCCTGCCACCGAACATCGAGTGCTATTACTCTGGATTATCTCCATCTGACATAGATTTTGAGATGATTATTGCTTACCTGACAGATGGTACTGGAGCTTGGAAGATCTAAAACGAAAAATGGGTAAGTTTTTCATATTCTAAGCTAAATGGTATTTCTAAGGCATGGCATTACTTTATTTCTGCTTGCCTCCTTCCATCCAATAATTTGAGTGAGGTTACCAAGGACAGAGCTATCCTTAACTACTGCATACAAGAGAAGAAGCTGATTGATGTTGGGAGTATCATTTATGATTCTGTAGAGGCCACTGCTCGTTCTAGCACTTCTGTTGGACTGGGATTTCCATCTTTGATTTATTCTCTTTGTGAAAGTACTGGAGTTGTTGTTGAGCCTTCAGAGGAAAAGCTCAAGTCAACAAAGCTCATTGGAAGAGAAAGTGTCAATATCTATGATCGACTTCGAGTAAGAGTTCTACCACACCTTCTAGTTCATTACCTACTTCTGGACCTTCTACTTCTACTGCTGAGCCACCATCTAGTTTCTGGGAATCCATGCATGATAAGTTTACGGAGCAGCAGAATGTGTTATTTCTAACTCATTGTAGAGTATATACGATCAATAAGAAGATCGATCATCTTTCTGAGTACACACAAAGGAAAAGTGATTATGATGTTGAGTATTCAGAGTCTCTTAATAGATTCCTGAAGGGTGATCATGATGTTCAGTTACCTACCTATCCTAGATTCTTACCTTATGTAGATCCGAAGGATGTAGAATTTTCTTTTGGTGACGACGACGACGAGGCTGCAGCTAGTGATTAGTAGTTTGATTTACCTCCTGAGATGTGTTGATTCTGTTTTTAGTTTATTTCTCTTATGTTAGTACTGATGAGTCTGATTTTATTTTTATTTGTTAGTGTTGATTTGTTTAATTAACTTTGTGTGGACTTTTAAAGATTAGACTGTATTAGGTCATCTATTGTGTTATGTATTAAAGACTGAAGTATGGATGCATTTTTATTTTCTATGATAAATTTTTGTTTCAATTTCAGCCTACTGTTTAGTATTCCTGAATAGTTAGTAATTTTGAATGTTCTAAATAAAAAAATAAAAAAAAATTGTAGAAATTAACTCCTACTCCGAAAACTTTTATATATATATGCTTAATCATTTATGTTATATACATATTAAGCATGTGTAGAAGTAGAAATGAGTTTTTTCGTACAACATCATCATTGTACCTAGATAAATTCTTATTTATTTCTTTCTCTCGTGCTTTAGAAAATTTTATGATTCATGTTTATACCAAAACTGAAGTTTAGGGGAAGGGAAAATTCTTTGAAATTTAAATATTATTTGTCCTTAATGTACTAATATTTTCTTTAAAAAAAATATTAACATAGCATAAGGAATGAAAAATCTATTTAAGATTACTTAAATTTTTGAATTTATAAATAATTTAGTAAACTTAACTAAAATTTTAATAATTTTGATTGGTTTTAAGAATAGAATTATTTAACTTAAAGAATAATAATATTAATTTTTTCTATTTAGAGTAAAGAGAATTGTATTTTTGAAATACTAAGGAATCAAGATTATTATTTGAAAAAGAAAAGATTGAAATAATTTTTGAAAAATACTTATTAAAAATGTCATGTTTATTAAGTAAAAATGTATAAGTTTTTAAATATAAGTTAAGAATAGAGAAGTTCAAAATCTTTAACAGGCTATCCAAAGTCCTCACAAATAAATAAATAAATGTATATATATATAGAGGATTGAAAAGTATCCTTAAAAAAAAGAAGAAAAAAAAAGAAATGTGAGGAGAAGCATGAGGAAACGCCTAATCAAAAATTGGCTTCACTTGAATTATCTTTTAGGAAGAAAAATAATTACATTTTTAACTTAATTTTTATGTAAAATTAGTTTTACTAGAAAAATTTTTCATGAAAGTCTTTTCTTGTAAATATTCTATGCGACCTTAATATGATAAATTACAATTATGCTTTAATTAAATGAAAAAAATGGAAGTCTTATGATTTGGTAGTTAAATATTCTTTAATTCCTAAAATTAAACTTAATTAGTGAAATTTGGTTAATGATTTGCTAAAGCATTTATAAAACCAAAAATTACAAGGAATCTTAAATATTTAAACTTCATTCCAAATGATATATATTTTATGTAATTAAAAGGGTTACTTGAGGACAAGTAACGTTTAAGTTTGGGGGAATTTGATCCACTTAAAAAATACCTATATTTATGCCTTATTTATGATTCAATTATTAAGGATATTATGCTTTAATGAAAGGTAATTTTATGTTTTTGGATGTAGGTGATAAAAAAGAGTTCAAGAATGAAAAGGGAGTAAAAAGGAGCAAAAATAGAGCTTAAAGAGCAAAGTTGCCAAAATTATAGGTATGGCGCCTAAGCGCCAGTTCGATACTGAAGTAGATAAGATTTTTGATGACTTTGGGTAATAATTTTGATAGTGTTAAGTGGTTATCAGACCTTCTAGAAGACTGGAATTTTCTCCTAATACATAGGACATGTGATACAATGCATCTGGACACGTGAAACAGTTTTAATTATGAAGAGGTGCGATCCAAAGTGAAGTGGTGTGAAGACTTGGTCATAGACTCTGGTGCCTAGGTGTCAGATTCCTTAAGCAACCCCTAGTCAAATTTGAGGCTCTATAAATAGGAGTCAATTTTACAGAGAAAAGTGCACCCTATAGCTTCCCCAAGCATCCTCTAGTCCCCCTCTAGCATCCAAACATTTTAGAGAGCCACCTTCTTTAGTATTTAGTGAGTTTATTTTGAGTGTTACTACTCAATTCCTTGAGTAGTAAGTGTGAGTTTTCAAGTATAGTTGTTGTTGAAGTCTTGTATCTTGCATTGGAGTCAGTAGAAGTCAGTGGATCACTTGAAGGAACATTCCAGATAAGTATTTGTAACTTGGTTCAAAGTTTCATTAATATGTTTTGTTGTGTGAATTCAATATATTCTGAGTAGTTAGTTTTCTTTCTCCTTTCAACTATGAAAAGATAATAAGATAATTAAACTTTGTTGGAGAACTTAACTTAAAATATTTATAAAAATTGTGATGTTGTTAATACCTGATCTTAATTTACTTTTTAAACTGGTCATTTAAATTGTTAAAACCTGTTGAAGAAATGTGAGACCTATTAGTAGATGTCACATGAATCCCTGGTTAATCGAAGGCCATATGCGGGTTATTCAAGGTGAAGTGCAAATAAATAGGAAGATATTATTTATTGTGCGTAGAATTAATTAGTTTTTAGAGTGACAGCCTAAATTCTAATAATTTGGTTTATACAAAGGGAATGGGTCACTGGTAGGGCCGACCAAAGCCATCCATGGACATTTAGAAGTGAGAGCCTAGATTAACCAATTCTACTAATAAAACATCTTGAACCGATCTATGGATTAGCCAATGTTCTTTATACTATGGAGCGAAGGTAAAGAATAGGAATGCTTCTATTTGGCACAATACCATAATCTAAGTTCTCCACAAATGATAATTATTCTCAAAAATCTAGGATTAGCTGAAAAGAAGAAAGTTGTTGTATTTATACTTGCATTAATCTTTACTTTATTACTACTTACTTACATTTAGTAGAAATTAAATTAAATTTAAAAAATCTGAATTTTGAAAAGAAATAAAAATAATAATTACTTTTAACATGAAATCTAGTAAATTTCTTAAATTAATTTTCTCGTAATCTTCCCTGTGGGATCGATAACCAGGACTCCAATAGAGCCTTGTATTACTTGAAACGATACATATACTTGAGAAGTGAAGTGACACATAAGTAAAGGTCGGGCACATCAATCATCTTAGTGAAGTGACCAGAGAGAGGGCTACATTTTACTACTGCATTCAATAGTACAAGTCAGTCAATATTGGATCTCTCATATATCAGATTATTACCAGTTCTGCCATAGCAGATACTACTGCAGGTTTGGGATTCCCTTCCTTAATCTTTTATTTATGTGAGCAAGTTGGTGTTAAATATGATAGTTGGGAAGAGATTCTTCAACCTCTGAAGCGCATTACTAGTGTGAATGTGAAGACTTATTATGAAAATTCAATTTTTGGCTAGAGAGGAGGATTTTATATAAGTTCTGGTTCTTCTACGTCACATGTTTCTACATCTCGAGCTTCCACATCTCGTGGTAAATCCAGTCCTAATTCACAATCTGAAATTTTGCAGACTATGATGTATAATATGGATTATGCTATGGATAAGGTATCAAATCTTGAAATATATGTTAGTCGTATTGTCTCATATTTTGGAAGACAGTGATTATGAGGAGAAATACAACACTTCGTTGGAGAGACTTATTTGAGGAGATCAGAGTGTAGTATTTCTACCTTATCCACGATATACTCAGTTTGATTTTGCTAGTTTTTGGAAGGATGATGATGATGATGAAGATGATAATGGAGATAATGATGAGTAAGGATTGAGTTATTTTATGTTTTATTTGAGCTACTATTTGTGTTGATGTTGGGACTACTTTATGTGTTGTTATTTGTGGTGGTAGTAAACATTATTGTTATGGTTTATTATAATGTATGTATGTGATGATTATGTGCTAGTATGTATTTGAACTTTTTTATTTTAAATGTGTTTTTTTGGTGTTTTTGAACTTATTCGTGATGCTTTAGGAAGTTTAGATAGAGCTAACCTTTATTTAAAAATTAATGTTTAAATTTCATTTTACTACCATGAATTTTTTGTTGTGGTTGTTAGATTATGTTAGTTTTTGTGATTTGCTTTTACTTTAGCCTCCACTACACAGAAGTCTTTTGAATCCCTTAAATATTAAAATTAAAATGAATTGTGATCTTTTCTACTCTTGTTTATATATTTTTTTTACCTGCATAATTAGGATATAAAAATTCCTATTAGTATAAGTGTTAATATTTCATTCTTGTTTTTATATATATTATGCTAGAATGTTTAGTATTTATAAAAATTTAAGTTTAGGAGGGGGAATGAAAAATTAATTTTCAAAACTTAAAGTTTATTTGTTCTCAAGTATGCTAAAAATATATTTGATTTTTGATTTAAAAAATGATTATGTGTATGAAGTTATATTAGGGTAATAAAATTTTGAATATAGAAATGTGTAAGAAACTTTGGTTAAAACTTTATAGTGATTAACAAAATTTTCAAGTTAAAATTTTTTTTCTTAGAAAAGAGATGATAAATATGATGTAATTGTGTTTAGTAAGAGATATTGTATTTTTGAAAAATATGGAAGGATTAGACTTTTATTTTCAATACTTAAATTTATTTTATTAAAAGTAGTTTTCGGAACTATTATTATACTTTTAAGTAAAGAATATATCAGACATTTGCTTTAGGAGTTGAAGAGTAGAATTCAAAATCATTAAAGGCTTATTCAAATATAGTAATCCTTGCCAGAAAAAGAAAAATAAAAATAAAAATAAAAATAAAAGAAAATGAAAAAGAGAAGAAAAGAAAAAGCAAAGTATAGTATGGGAGGAGAAGCTTGGGGTTTAGTGCCTAATCAAAAAATGTTTCCATATCTGATCTTCTTAATGCATAAGATTTGAGAAACTCCTAAGCTTAAGGATATAATATAGTGTGTATAATTATTTTAATGAAAATTTTTTGTGTACAGAAGATAGAATGCCTAAACCCTTTATTTTGAAAATTACAAGTATTTTTAAATTAGATAGGAGCTCATATTTTCATGCTTTTTTACTTTAGAAAATTTCTAAACTTTAAATTGGTCTCATTCACTAAAATTTTTTCTAAATTGGTATACCACATTTCTAGAACAAAATTTTAGAATCTCCTAAAGAAACTCATCCACATGATTTGCTTATGTTGGTTTTCAAATATTATAGTATCACTTTAAGACAAGTAACATTTCAAGTTTGGGGAATTTGATATACCTAAAATATATAATATTTTAAAGCACATTTTTATACCCTTTTTGTTGATATTGCACTTTAATGGAAGGTATTTGTTTGTTTTTCTTTCAGGTACACTTAAATGGACCAACTATGTCAAAAGGATTGAAAAAGACGTCAAATTTAGAGCAAAAATGAAGGTGTTAAAATGAACTGTGGCGCCTAAGCACCCACATCTGACGCCTAAGCGCCAGCAGACATAGAACGTTGCGCCTAAGAGCAAGAGACCCTGTGCTTAAGTCTCAGGTAGTTACCATGCAAAATTAAAGAATTTTCGGCAAATTTTGAAGAGGTGTTAAGGCATCCTTCTGTACAAATGTGGGTAACTGATCAAGGGCACCAAAAGACATTCAAATTGCTGCATCTCCTGGGTAGATTCATTGAATATGGACAAATTTTAAAGAGATACAAAGTCACCTTTTGAGAAAGTTTAAAAGAAAGGACTTGAAGAGAAGTAAAAGGGGGTGTGTAGAGTTCCTTTAGGGAGAGAAAAATTAGAGTGTATAGAGAGTAGTTTAAGTAAGAAGTTGTAGGATTCTTACTTAGGGTTTCATCACACTTTTCTCCTTCTCAGAGAAAGTGAGGGTGAGTAGGGATTCCTTAGTAAATATCCATTATGTAGAGAGATTTAAACCCTCTTGGGTTGGGCTTCTAGTCCAAGGAAGGCTTGTAAGAGAAAGGAAGAGATTCAAAGGAACCTCAAGAGTTTGGTGGAGAGGAACTTAAGATAAGTTTTTATCTTTGTACTTAATTTGGTTTTAATTGAGACTTCTTGTGTTTTCTACATGGTTTCTACTTTTAAAACTATTAGTGGTTGTGCTTTCTCCATGGGTTATGAGTAGTCTTCTTTATCTTTTTCATTAAAATGAAAAGTAATTAAGTGTTGGATGAAATTTGTGAAAGTATTGATCTTTAATATTGGAAGAGTTGTGTCGATTCAATCCTTACACTTCATTTACTTCTTGATTTGGCCAATCATGATGTTAACATTTATTGTGAGAACATGTAAGATCCTAGTAGTTATTGTCTCAATCAACAATAGTTAGGAATCACATGGGATTATATGGATGAAAAAGAAATTAATATAATTTTGTGCAAATAAATAGGGAAATATACTTTGATGTGTGTATAATTAGAGACTTTAGGGTGACTAAAGCCCCTAATTTGGTTTATTGTTTTAGGTTTTGATGCGAGAGTTAGCCCCCAGGTGGAGGGAAAGGAGGGAACTCTAGAGTTAGAGCTAGTATCTTCTCTCCCTAACCCGTCTTTGAAGCTAATCAAACTTTAAACTAACCAATGTTCTTTATAGCATCTCTAGAAAGGGTAAAGAATAAAATTGCTCCTATTTGACACAACACATTTTGAATCATTTCACAACAGCATTCCTTTACTTTTTACTCATTCATCATAAGGAAAAAGATATTTTCATTTATATTTCTTTAAATCTTACAAAAAACTTGTTATAGTTATGTTGACCTCATTTATAATAAGTCAATACCTTTTGACCAAAAAGTCAACTTTGGTCAAAATGGTCAAACCAGACCCAATGACCAACCCCGTCGACGCTATAGGTCAACCTTTTGACCTAAAAAGTCAACTTTGGTCAAAATGGTCAAACTAGACCCAATGACCAACCCTGTTGAACCCATCAACCTTTTAACCTAAAAAGTCAACTTTGGTCAAAATGGTCAAATCTGACCCAATGACCAACCCTGTTGACCCCATAGGTCAACCTTTTGACCTAAAAAGTCAACTTTGGTCAAAATGGTCAAACCAGACCCTATGACCAACCCAGTTGACCCCATAGGTCAACCTTTTGACCTAAAAAGTCAACATTAGTCAAAATGATCAAATCTGACCCAATGACCAACCTTGTTGACCCATAAGTCAACCCTTTTGACCTAAAAGTCAACATTGGTCAAAATGGTCAAAGCAGACCAAATGACCAACCCTGTTGACCCATAAGTCAACCCTTTTGACTTAAAAAGTCAACATTGTTCATAATGGTCAAACTAGACCCAATGACCAACCCAGTTGACCCCATAGGTCAACCTTTTGACCTATAAGTCTACATTGGTTAAAATGGTCAAACAAGACCCAATGACCAACCCTGTTGACCCCATAGGTCAATCTTTTGACCTCAGAAGTCAACTTTGATCAAAATGGTCAAACCAGACCCAATGACCAACCCTATTGACCCCATAGGCCAACCTTTTAACCTAAAAAGTCAACTTTGGTCAAAAAGGTCAAACCAGACCCAATGAACAACCCTGTTGACCCCATAGGTCAACCTTTTGACCTATAAAGTCAACTTTAGTCAAAATGGTCAAACTAGACCCATTGACCAACCATGTTGACCCCATAAGTCAAACTTTTGATTTAAAAAGTTAACCTTGGTCAAAATGGTCAAATCTAACCTAATGACCAACCCTGTTGACCCAATAGGTCAACCTTTTGACCTAAAAAGTCAACTTTGGTCAAAATGGTCAAACCAGACCCTATGACCAACCTAGTTAACCCCATAGGTCAACCTTTTAACCTAAAAAGTCAACTTTGGTCAAAATGGTCAAATCTGACCCAATGACCAACCTTGTTGACCCATAAGTCAACCCTTTTGACCTAAAAAGTCAACATTGGTCAAAATGGTCAAACCAGACCCAATGACCAACCCAGTTGACCTCATTGGTCAACCTTTTGACAAAAAAATCAACATTGGTCAAAATGATCAAACCAGACCCAATGACTAACCCCGTTGATCCCACAGGTCAATCTTTTGACCTAAAAAGTCAACTCTAGTCAAAATGGTCAAACCAGACCTAATGACCAACCCTGTTGACCCCATAGGTCAACCTTTTGACCTAAAAAGTCAACTTTGATCAAAATGGTGAAACCAGACCTAATGACCAACCTAGTTAACCCCATAGGTCAACCTTTTGACCTAAAAAGTCAACTTTGGTCAAAATAGTCAAATCTGACCCAATGACCAACCCTGTTGACCCCATAGGTCAACCTTTTGACCTAAAAAGTCAACTTTGGTCAAAATGGTCAAACCAGACCCAATGACCAACCCTGTTGACCCCATAGGTCAACCTTTTGACCTAGAAAGTCAACTTTGATCAAAATGGTTAAACCAGACCCAATGACCAACCCTGTTTACCCATAAGTCAACCCAACCCCACAGTGACAAAATCACAAATATTATGATCAAATCAACCATGACAAGGTTAAAAAGGTCACATAGGACATTTCAAATTAAATTGATTAATATAGGCTACCTTGGGTCAACCTAAGTCAAAATTGGTCAACACTTATCTATTTTAATCAAAGTAGATAAAAATGAAATAAAAACAACAAAATTAATTTCAAAATTATTTTGATTAATTAAAATGATTAATGATTTAATTTTTAATATTTTAATTAAATGACATAATTAATTAAAATGAAAATTAAATTAAAATCATAAAATAACAAAAATAACAAAATTAATCAATTAATTAATTTGAAATTACTTTCAATTAATAAATTGATTAATAAAATAATTTCTAATAATTTTAATTAATAACGTAATGGAAACTAAAAGACATGAAATGACACGTAGCCTTCCCATGATTTATTAGGCTAAAATCAAATTAAATCCATCTTGAGACATAATTAACACATGATAAGACCAAGCTTAAATCCATTTAACCATGGGTTAACACCCATCATGATGGGTAAAATGAGGTGGCTCTTCCTCCTTCACCCTAAGCCATGACTCACCCTCACTTAACCATGAGAAGGCTGGACAACACCAAGCCATATTTCCCACTTCCTAAGCTACCCAATGGAAAGCAAACAAAGCCTAAACACCAGCTCTCACCATGGTTAAATGGAATTATGAGGGGAGAGCATATGTGTCACCATTTGCAAAAGCTAGAGGGAGATTTGTAAGCTCATAAGGAGGAGAAGTTACAGCTCATTTCACACCTCTTGCATGACCCAATGGAAGAGAGCCAAAGCAATGAGCTCATGATGGAAAGCTTGGGAGAAACCACCATGGTTACCCTCTCAGCCGAATTCCTCCTCCAATAGATTAATAGGGAAGATAATAACTCCCCTAGAAAAACCTAAGCTAAGCCATGGCCTCCCCTTGGCTATAAATAAGCCCATACCCGAGCCTAGCAAAAAAAATAAGAAAAAAATCTAGTAAGACCTATAGGCTGCTAAAATCTCCTTGCTCCCAACATAAAAACTCTTCCCAAGAGTCTTAGAAATCCATTAGGATCAAATCCGAGCCATAGATTGAGCCCAATCAAGCCAATTTGATCAAATTCCAAAAACAGCCCAAACCAGCCACCTCTTCAAATTTCTTCTTTAAGGCCAACTTTTAGATCAAATTGCTGCAGATAAAATCTTCCTTTGGGGTCCTAGAAGACAACTACAAGGTCTGATCTAGCTTGATTTGCTTGTGGCAAAGGTATGAAATTATTTTTCACAAAATAATTCGTATTTTTGAAATATCATGTGTTATACTAGCCCAGAAATGTTACATCACCGTATGGATATATTCTACATGTTTAGATGATTCCATAAGTTCAAAAAACACTTAATTTCATCAAGAAATGACTGAGATATTAAGCTTTGAAGTTTAACGGCTTGAAATATTTCGAATTATCTCAGCCGTTCGATCCCGTGTTTCGGGATGAATGACGTTGATCGCGCTCTGCGGTATCTAGTGTTCGGCCTCCCGCAGCGGATCCTTCCACCCGTTCGACGCGTATGAGGACACGCGTCGGGGGGAGGTGAGTTCGGCGGCGGGAAAATGGTTAAAAATTAATTTTAACCTTAAAAACTTCAAAATTTAATATCTTTTTATCTATAGGTCACAAAAATATAATAAAAATATCTCTGGAAAGCTCTTAATGAGGAGAAAATTCTGAAATAAAAATCATAATTTTATTCCCATTATTTAATTTTTAAATAATTAAATACTCTCTATAGTATTTTAATTATTAAAAATTATTTATAAATCAAAAAAATATGAAACTTTGAAGCATTTATCTTTATGCTCTTAGGAATGTTTCATGATTTTTCCAAGGACAGAAAACATTTCCATGACACTTTTCTCTAATTTTCAAGACATCTTGTAATTATTTCAAATAATAATTATAAAAATTGAAAATGTAAGAAAAATAAAAATGGGAATGATCAGAAATGTTAGGGCAACAGAAAATAACCCTAATAAAATTATTTCTAAGTCATAAAAATAACTTTAAGTGACATTTTAAAATTTAGGATTAAGATACTTTATTAATTAAATTATTTTCAATCCTAAAAATAACCTTTTTATAAACTTAGCTTATTTTCCTTAATAATCTATGTTTGAAATGAATCTAGTCTATGATAGGCTAATGGAAAACTTTAATTAAGTTTAAAATGACAAAATTAGACTTAATTAGGTTTAAAACATCATTTAAACCTATTAAACTTTAAATTTAATTAATTAAGTCTAAAATGACAAAATTAGACTAATTAGGTTTAAAACATCATTTAAACCTATTAAACCTTAAATTTAATTAATTAAGTCTAAAATAACAAAATTACACTTAATTAGGTTTAAAACATCATTTAAACCTATTAAACCTTAAATTTAATTAATTAAGTCTAAAATGACAAAATTAGACTTAATTAGGTTTAAAACATCATTTAAACCTATCTAATCCTAAATTTAATTAACTAAGTCTAAAATGAAAAAATTAGACTTAATCAGGTTTAAAACATCATTTAAACTTATTTAATCCTAAATTTAATTAATTAAGTCCAAAATGACAAAATTACACTTAATTAGGTTTAAAATATCATTTAAACCTATTAAACCAAAAATTCAATTAATTAAGTCCAAAATGATAAAATTAGACTTAATAAAGTTTAGATATCATTTAAACCTACTTAATTTATCAATTAAACCTTACCTAAATTAGGTTTAAATAACCTTAAATAATTAAACTTAACCCATAATAAGTCTAATTAATCAGTTAAACCTTACCTAAATTAGGTTTAATTAACCTTAAATAATTAGACTTGACCCATAATAAGTCTAATTAATCAATTAAACCTTACCTAAATTAGGTTTAATTAACATTAAATAGTTAGACTTAACCCATAATAAGTCTAATTAATCTATTAAACCTTACCAAAATTAGGTTTAATTAACCTTAAATAATTAGACTTAACCCATAATAAGTCTAATTAATCAATTAAACCTTACCAAAATTAGGTTTAATTAACCTTAAATAATTAGACTTAACCCATAATAAGTCTAATTAATCAATTAAACCTTACCTAAATTAGGTTTAATTAACCTTAAATAATTAGCCTTAACCCATAATAAGTCTAATTAATCAATTAAACCTTACCTATATAAGGTTTAATTAACCTTAAATAATTAGGCTTAACCTATAATAAGTCTAATTAATCAATTAAACCTTACCTAAATTCATTGTAATTAACCATAAATAATTAAACTTAACCCATAATAAGTATAATTAATCTATTAAACCTTACCTAAATTAGGTTTAATTAACCTTAAACAATTAGACTTAACCCATATTAAGTCTAATTAAATCAATTAAATCTTACCTAAATTAAGTTTAATTAATCTTAAGTCTGATTAAATCAATTAAACCTTACCTAAATTAGGTTTAATTAACCTTAAACAATTAGACTTAGCCCATAGTAAGTCTAATTAAATTAATTAAACCTTACCTAAATTAGGTTTAATTAACCTTAAACAATTAGTCTTAACCCATATTAAGTCTAATTAAATTAATTAAACCTTACCTAAATTAGGTTTAATTAACCTTAAGTCTAATTAAATCAATCAAAACCTTACCTAAATTAGGTTTAATTAACCTTAAATAATTAGACTTAACTCATAATAAGTCTAATTAAATCGATTAAACCTTACCTTAATTAGGTTTAATTAACCTTAAACAATTAGACTTAACCCATAATAAGTTTAATTAAATCAATTAAACCTTACCTAAATTAGGTTTAATTAACCTTAAACAATTAGACTTAGCCCATAGTAAGTCTAATTAAATTAATTAAACCTTACCTAAATTAGGTTTAATTAACCTTAAACAATTAGTCTTAACCCATATTAAGTCTAATTAAATTAATTAAACCTTACCTAAATTAGGTTTAATTAACCTTAAGTCTAATTAAATCAATCAAAACCTTACCTAAATTAGGTTTAATTAACCTTAAATAATTAGACTTAACTCATAATAAGTCTAATTAAATCGATTAAACCTTACCTTAATTAGGTTTAATTAACCTTAAGCAATTAGACTTAACCCATAATAAGTTTAATTAAATCAATTAAACCTTACCTAAATTAGGTTTAATTAACCTTAAACAATTAGACTTAACCCATATTAAGTCTAATTAATCAATTAAACCTTACCTAATTTAGGTTTAATTAACCTTAAACAATCAAATTTAACTCATATTAAATCTAATATAACCTGAGTACAATCTAACTTGAACTCAAGTTAACTTAAACCTTAGGTTCAATCTAACATAACCTAAACCTAACTTAAGTCTAACCTACATTAGACTTAAGTCAAACCAAACTTAGGTTCAACCCGACATAAACCTAAGTCAAACCTAAACCTGAACTCAAGTCTAACTTATATTAGACTTAAGTCAAACCAAACTTTGGTTCAACTTGACATGAATCTAAGTCAAACCTAAACCTAATTTAAGTCTGATCTACATTATATTTAAGTCAAACCAAACTTAGGTTCAACCCGACATGAACCTAAGTCAATCCTAAACCTAACTTAAGTCTAACTCACATTTGACTTAGGTTAAATCATACTTAAGATTCAACCTGACATGAATTTAAAGTCTAACGCAAATCCTACATAAACCTTAATTAAGTCTATTACATTATACTTAATTAAATCATTAAACCTTAATCAACTAAGGTTTAATTAAACACAAATCATGATTAAATCTAATTCATTAAGATTTAATATCTAAACAAATCACGGTTAAATCAAATTAGACTTGATTAAAACTTAAGCCTTACCTAAAAAGGACTTAGATGGTCTGAAATTCTAATTAGGTCAAATTTATTAGATTTAATTAACCATTAAGTCCTATTTAAACAAGGCTTAAAACTTAATTAGGTCTATTCTGATTAAACCAAACCTTTTAGCTTAAGTTCAGACAGACATGAACTCGAGTTAATTAGATTCAATTAACATTGAATTTAACTTAGGTTCATCCAGACATGAGCCCAAGTTAATTCAATCTATATTGAATCTAACTTTCAACCTTTTAACTTAAGTTCAGACAGACATGAACACAAGTTAATCTAAACCAAATCTTTTAATTTAAGTTCAGACAGAAATGAACTCAAGTAAATCTAAACCAAACCTTTTAACTTAAGTTCAGACAAACATGAACTCAAGATTTAAGTTTAAATTGACATAAAATCGACATTTTAAAACAAAATTAACATAAATTTGACATTTCAAACCAAAATCGACAAATCGACATAAATTTGACATTTCAAACCAAAATCGACATAACCGACAAAAATTCGACATTTCAAACCAAAATCGACATAACCGACAAAAATTCGACATTTCAAACATAAATCAACATAATCGACATAAATTTGAAATTTCAAACCAAAATCAACATAACCGATATAAATTAGACCTTTCAAACATAAATCGACATAACCGACATAAAATCGACATTCTAAACCAAAATGGACATAATCGACATAAAATTAACATTCCAAACATTAAATCGATCTAAATTTGATATTCCAAACATTTAATCGATAAAATCTATATAAATTTGATATTCCAAACATTTAATCGATAAAATCGATATATATTTGACATTCCAAACATTTAATCGATAAAATCGATATAAATTTGACATTTCAAACATAAATCAATACAATTAACATAAATTTGACATTTCATAACAAAAATCGACATAATTATCATTTCAAACATAACTCAAACATAATTCGACATTAAGCGATATTTTAAATCAAATTCAACAAACACCGACATTAACCGATGTTAATTAACATTTCAAACCAAATTCAACAAACACTGACATTAAATGACATTAATCGACATTTCAAATCAAACTCATTATAACTCAACATAAATCGATATAATTCGACATAAATCGACATGATCGAACTTAATACGACATGGATCGACATGATTCTTAAGTTCAACCTGTATCGAATTTAATTTAACATACGACATCATAATTCTTAAGTTCTACCAACATCGAACTTAACTCGACATAAAATTAGACTCGAATTGATATAAAACCCAAAATAAAACTCCAATCAACATAAATCAACATAAAACCAAAAATCAACTCCAAATTGACATAAAATCTAAAATCCAACCTAAATCGACATTTAACACAAATCAAACATAAATTGACATTAATCTTAATCAACATTCAACACAAATTAGATATAAACAACATCTCAGCCACATTCAGATGTCTGACAACTCTGGATCAACAGACAATTTGACCAGGTGAGCTAAATATCTTGATATGACATAAATTCTAACTTTATTTTTTTTGCAGGATGAAGACATGAAATTTCGTTTAGATTTTTTTTCATGTTATAGGATGTGCTAACACTGTTTTGCAGGACGTCGACGACTGAACATTGACGACAAAACCATGACTTTTAGGATAGCCACAAAACCTAAACTTTCTACAAACAACAAAACAAAAATGATTTGAAAACAAAGACAACTGGACTATTAGGTCAGCCACGAAATCTGAAATAAAACGACAAAATCATTAACATTGACATCGACATGACATCAACATACAACGACATTTTTATACAACAACAAAGTGATGACATGACACTTAACCAAAAGAAATACATGACAAAATGACATGACAAAATAAAATTGAGATGACCACAAAACCAAAACTTAAAACAAAAGGAAATCATAAAAAAAATAACAAAAATAAATAAATAATGATATCTTCTTGACATCATAGAAGGTATCTCATGATATAATAACGACATCTTCTTATAGGAGATAAACTATCTCATGACAAATCGAGATATTAATCATGACATCTTATGACATTATGACATGACATAAAACAACATGACATACAAACTACGACATCCCGACATGACATATGACATGATATACAAAATGACAAAATAACATTAAAACAAAAAACAAAATGACAAAATAACATTAAAACAAAAAAACAAAACACAACAAAGCAACGACATACACCCAACATAAACAAAACTTTTGATAGTATCCATTCTTCAGAAATGTACTGCCACAAAATCACTTACACTTTTTCGAGGATAAATGCTAACCTTAATCGGGAGTTTTCCTAGGCAGTATTAATTGCTCGGGATGTAATTAACTATAGAAGCTTGCTCCTATAGGAGATTAAAGAACTCAGGATATGTATTTTACCTATAAAACCTCTCTGGTTACCCAAGATCTTCATATGATTTCCTCATATGAAAAATTTCAGTAATTACACAATCTGAAGACTTGTTCTATGAGATTATCATTTGATCTCCTTTTCTCTCAATCTCTATCATGATTAATCTTTCATCAAATTCTCCAAAGACTTCTGACAATAAGTCTAGAAAGGATAAGAATTAGGGAGATAGATAGAGAAAGAGAGTGGCGACTCCTTGACATTGACATGATACAGGAATTGACGGCGACGACATGCGATCCATATATTTCATCGCCATCAAAGTCTGGCGACTCCGCTGGGGACATTCTCTCTCCCCATCTTTGGTTAATCAATTTGTCCTCATGACTATGACAATTTGTCTTTTGAAAGACTAAATAATCCTTTCTTTAGTTCTATATCTTACTCAATCTCGAGTAAAATAGAACTAATACCTCTTTGATTCAAAGATTTGTTCACGACAAAAAAAATCTTAGAATCTTACATTTACAAAAAAAATCTTAATCAAATTTTGGGAAGACGATCACTTTTGGATGAATTCCATCAAGGGTTTCCCTTAGGACAGCTTTATAGAAAGAAAGAGATCGACTGAAGATCTGATATATGTTTAGTCAAGTTCTAGGACTAGTCAACTAGCATGTCCTTTGTGGAGAAATGAAAATTGATCTGTGACGAGGGACAAAATTTGAAATCATTGGATCTAATATCTTTGGAAATAAAACCCAAATTGATCTGTGAGGTAGAATGAAGCTTGAAATCTTTGGATTTAAAATCTTTGGAAATATTCTTCTCATTCACCTATTGAGAAAAAGACAATTCAGAAAGGAAGAATTCAAGACAAAAATCCTGACATTTTGACAAGAAAATTATGATTTCAAAGGGAAAATGAAATTAATGCCCTAATAACTAGGCCCTTTATATTAAATCTTCAGACTAGGTCGTAAATGAAAAATAAAATATTGTGATCAAAATGCAAGTAATTGACTAAAGATGTCACGAGCCTCTTAATCTTCTGTCATGTGATTGGGTCCTGACTTCTGAATGAGTTATAATATCCCAAAATTTGTCTTAAGAAATATTTGAGAATTATTAATTAGGGGAGTTTGGACATTCAAAAACCTTAAAACATGCCCTACCAGATATAGTAATTCTCTGAGAAGAAGCTTGAGGTGAGTAGCAAATCAAAAATTGGTGTTCGAATTGAGGCATTCAAAGTCATTAAAGATTGCCCTACCAAAAAAAAAGAAGGTTTCTAAAAAGAAGCTTGAGGTGGACACAAAATCAAAAATTGGTGTCTCAATTCAAACATTCAAAATCTTTAACATGCTCCACCAGATATAGTAATTCTCTCAGAAGAAGCTTGAGGTGAGCATAAAATTAAAAATTGGTGTCCAAATTCTCCCCTAATTAATAAATCTTGAAAAACGTCTTAAGAAAATTCTTCTGATATTATATTCAGGAAAGAATTAAGTGATCTCGTCTTTTGGTTGACTATTAATTGGTTCAGACATATCTTTAGAGGATAAAAGATATTTTGATCACATAATAAAAATTAAAAAAAAAATCCTAAGACCCAGAAAGGAAGAACTAAGGTAAATGGCTTTGTTATTGGAGATTAATGGAAATTGTACTCTAAAGTCATAATTTTCCAAAGATCTAATCTCAATCCCAATTTGGAAATGTCAAAGTGATTTTTGAAGGACAATCTGAATGATCTTTATAGAATTGGTGATTAATGGAAGCTTTATTAACCTACATGACTGAAAAGCATTGTACGAGCCCATGAAAAATTTGTTCACCCTAGGACACTCAGATGAGGGATTTGAATTTAGTACTTCAAACACCTATCCTCATGGGAAAGCCCATATTCTTGAGGAAATCCTGTCAGTTGGTAGACTATCAAGAATACATAATACACCCAATCAATGGTAAGTACTTGAAAAAGATGCGACATAAACAAAAATGAATGACTTGTTTTATAAACTGGGAAACAAATAATCAAAACAAAAATTTTTCGACATTAACATTTCTAAGATATAGTGTAAGACCTCCTTAAATGGAAAATGGCATCTACTCACTTTCTCTCTATTGGATGTAAGTCCATCATGACATTGGTTTTCCTTTAGTAATCTTCCTTTGGATAGGAAATAAGTCTCATATGCATTCCTATTCCAAAATTGACATTTCTAAGAGATAGTATAAGACCTCCTTAAATAGAAAATGACATCTACTCTCTTTCTCGCTGTTGGATGTAAGTTCATCATGACATTGGCTTTCCTTTAGTAATCTTTCTTTGGATAGGATATAAGTCTCATATGCATTCCTATTCCAAAATTGACATTTCTAAGAGATAGTATAAGACCTCCCTAAATGGAAAATGGCATCTACTCTCTTTCTCGCTATTGGATGTAAGTCCATCATGAATTTAGCTTTACTTTAGCAATCTTTCTTTGGATTGGATATAAGTCATATAAGCATTTCTATTCCAAAATTGACATTTTGACATTGACATTTCTAAGAAATAGTGTAAGACCTCCTTAAATGGAAAATGGCATCTACTCACTATTGGATGTAAGTCCATCATGACATTGGCTTTCCTTTAGCAATCTTTCTTTGGATAGGATATAAGTCTCATATGCATTCCTATTCCAAAATTGACATTTCTAAGAGATAGTATAAGACCTCCTTAAATGGAAAATGGCATCTACTCTCTTTCTCGCTATTGGATGTAAGTCCATCATGACTTTGGCTTTCCTTTAGCAATCTTTCTTTGGATAGGATATAAGTCTCATATGCATTACTATTCCAAAATTGACATTTCTAAGAGATAGTTTAAGACCTCCTTCAATGGAAAATGACATCTACTCTCTTTCTCGCTACAGGATGTAAGTCCATCATGATATTGGCTTTCCTTTAGCAATCTTTCTTCGGATAGGATATAAGTCTTATATGCATTCCTATTCCAAAATCGACATTTTGACATTAACATTTCTAAGAGATAGTATAAGACCTCCTTAAATGGAAAATGACATATACTCACTTTCTCACTATTGGATGTAAGTCCATCATGACATTAGCTTTCCTTTAGCAATCTTTCTTTGGATAGGATATAAGTCTCATATGCATTCCTATTCCAAAATTGACATTTCTATGAGATAGTATAAGACCTCCTTAAATGGAAAATGGCATATACTCTCTTTCTCGCTATTGGATTGAAGTCCATCATGACATTGGCTTTCCTTTAGCAATATTTCTTTGGATAGAATATAAGTCTCATATGAATTCCTATTCCAAAATTGACATTTCTAAGAGATAGTTAAGACCTCCTTAAATGGAAAATGGCATCAACTCTCTTTCTCGCTACAGGATGTAAGTCCATCATGACATGGGCTTTCCTTTAGCAATCATTCTTCGGATAGGATATAAGTCTTATATCCATTCCTATTCCAAAATCGATATTTTGACATTGAAATTTCTAAGAGATAGTATAAGCCCTCCTTAAATGGAAAATGGCATCTACTCTCTTTCTCGCTATTGGATGTAAGTCCGTCATGACATTGGCTTTCCTTTAGCAATCTTTCTTTGGATAGGATATAAGTCTCATATGCATTCATATTCCAAAAATGACATTTCTAAGAGATAGTATAAGACCTACTTAAATGGAAAATGGCATTTACTCTCTTTCACGCTAGTGGAGATAAGTCCATCATGACATTGGCTTTCCTTTAGCAATCTTTCTTCAGATAGGATATAAGTCTTATATGCATTCCTATTCCAAAATCGACATTTTAACATTGACATTTCTAAGAGATAGTGTAAGACCTCCTTAAATGGAAGACGACATCTATTCTCTTTCTCGCTATTTGATGTAACACCATCATGAAATTGGCTTTCCTTTAGCAACCTTTCTTTGGATAGGATATAAGTCTCATACGCATTCCTTTTCCAAAATTGACATTTTGACATTGACATTTATAAAAGGAAGTGTAAGACCTCCTTAAATGGAAGATGACATCTACTCTCTTTCTCGCTATTGGATGTAAGACAATCATGACATTGGCTTTCCTTTATCAATCTTTCTTTGGATAGGATATAAGTCTCATACGCATTGCTATTCCAAAATTGACATTTTGTCATTGACATTTCTAAGAGATGGTGTAAGACCTCCTTAAATGGAGGATGGCATCTATTCTCTTTCTCACTATTGGATATAAGACCATCATGAAATTGGATTTCCTTTAGGAACCTTTCTTTGGATAGGATATAAGTCTCATACGCATTCTTATTCCAAAATTGACATTTTGACATTGACATTTCTAAAAGGTAGTGTAAGACCTCCTTAAATGGAAGACGACATCTACTCTCTTTCTCGCTATTGGATGTAAGACCATCATGACATTGGCTTTCCTTCAGCAATCTTTCTTTGGATAGGATATAAGTCTCATACGCATTCCTATTGCAAAATTGACATTTTGACATTGACATTTCTAAGAGATGGTGTAAGACCTTCCTAAATGGAAGATGGCATCTATTCTCTTTCTCACTATTGGATATAAGACCATCATGAAATTAGCTTTCCTTTAGCAACCTTTCTTTGGATAGGATATAAGTCTCATATGCATTCTTATTCCAAATTTGACATTTTGACATTAATATTTCTTAGAGATAGTGTAAGACCTCCTTAAATGGAAGACGACATCTACTCTCTTTCTCGCTATTGGATGTAAGACCATCATGACGTTGGCTTTCCTTTAGCAACCTTTCTTTGGATAGGATATAAGTCTCATACGCATTCCTATTCCAAAATTGACATTTTGACATTGACATTTCTAAAAGGTAGTGTAAGTCCTCCATAAATGGAAGACGGCATCTACTCTCTTTCTCGCTATTGGATGTAAGACCATCAGACATTGGCTTTCCTTTAACAACCTTTCTTTGGATAGGATATAAGTCCATACGCATTCCTATTCCAAATTCGACGTTTTGACATTGACACTTTTTTAGAGAATATGACATTTTTTCTCTTTTCTCAATTGTCTACAATACATCGACAATTCAAAAAATGCCAAAATAAGGATTTTGAATTAGAAATGATAGAAAACTTGTGATGATTAGTATCTTTCGACCTGTAATGGTCAAATCCTCAGCATATACACACTTCGTCTTAAGTTTGCCACTCTTTTCTAGTTATCAGATGTAAGTCATTTCCTGACACGGAATATGACATTCCTCTGACTTGACACTGACATTTAACGTTCCCGAGAAATGGAATATGACATCCATTCTCTCTTCCCAGTTATCGGATGTAAGTCCTTTTCTGACACGGAAGTTTTTGCATTCCTATAATTCGACATTGACATTTGACATTTTTGAGAAATGGAATAAGATTCCATTTTCTCTTTATAACTTTTAGATGGAAGTCCTTTTCCTGCCATGGGAATTATGACATTCTCATAATTCAACATCTCGACATTTGACAGACATTTCAACTTGTGACATATCGACCTTTCGACCTTTGACATATTGACAATTGTTATCAACATTAGAGATATCGATCTTTCGACATTTGACATATCAACATCTCGACATTTGACATTTGACATATCGATATTTGGCATATCAACAATTATTATCGACATTTGAGATATCGATCTTTTGACATTTAACATATCAACAATCGTTATCAACATTTGACACATCTATATTTCGACCTTTGATATATCAATAATTATTATCGACGTCTGACATATCAACATATCGACATTTTGACAATTAACATATCAACGTTCGACACTCATCCTCTCATTTACTATCGGAAGTAAGTCCTTTCCTGACACGGAAATGACATTCTTTTATCACAACATCAACATTCGACATTTTGAGAAAAATAGAAAATGACATCTATTTTCTCTCCGGTTATTGGATGTAAGTCATTTCCTGACATGGAAATCATGGCTTTCCTCGGACCAAATCTTGACATTGACATTTTGAGGAAAATAGAAAATGACATTTATTTTCTCTCTCAGTTATTTGATGTAAGTCCTTTCCTGACACGGAAATCATGGATTTCCTCTAACCAAATCTTGACATTGACATTTTGAGGAAAATAGAAAATGACATCTATTTTCTCTCTCCGGTTATTGGATGTAAGTCCTTTTCCTGACACTGAAATCATGGCTTTCCTCTAACCAAATCTTGACATTGATATTCTGAGGAAAATAGAAAATGACATCTATTTTCTCTCTCTGATTATTGGATGTAAGTCCTTTCCTGACACGGAAATCATGGCTTTCCTCTAACCAAATCTTGACATTGACATTATGAAGAAAATAGAAAATGAATCTATTTTCTCTCTCTGGTTATTGGATGTAAGTCCTTTCCTAACACGGAAATCATGGCTTTCCTTTAACCAAATCTTGACATTGACATTCTGAGGAAAATAAAAAATGACATCTATTTTCTCTCTCCAGTTATTGGATGTAAGTCCTTTCCTGACACGGAAATCATGGCTTTCCTCTAACAAAATCTTGACATTGACATTTTGAGGAAAATGAAAAATGACAACTATTTTCTCTCTCCGGTTATTGGATGTAAGTCCTTTCCTGACACAGAAATTATGGCTTTCCTCTAACCAAATCTTGACATTGACATTTTGAGGAAAATGGAAAATGACATATATTTTCTCTCTCCAGTTATAGGACATAAGTCCTTTCCTGACGGAAATCACGACATTCCTTTAACAAAATATCGGCATTGACATTTTTTAATATGGCATCTGTTTTCTCTCCTAGTGAATCTCTTCTCTAAACACAAGAAAAACATTCCTTCTCAGAACCAACAAACAAGACATCTGACATCCACTAGGAGCGGTATGATACCCACTCCTTTCCAGATTGTTATAAAACATTTCCTAGACCATTTCGGTCAACGCCAATATGTGTAAAATACTTATATAGTATTCTACACATATTGGGGGCTCTTTTTTTGACCTCATTTATAATGAGTCAATACCTTTTGACCTAAAAAGTCAACTTTGGTCAAAATAGTCAAACCAGACCCAATGACCAAGCCTCTTGACCCCATAGGTCAACCTTTTGACCTAAAAAGTCAATTTTGGTCAAAATGGTTAAACCACGCCCAATGACCAACCATGTTGACCCCATAGGTCAACCATTTGACCTAAAAAGTCAACTTTGGTCAAAATGGTCAAACTAGACCCAATGACCAACCCTGTTGACCCCATAGGTCAACCTTTTGACCTAAAAAGTCAACTTTGGTCAAAATGGTCAAATCTGACCCAATAACCAACCCTGTTGACCCCATAGGTCAACCTTTTGACCTAAAAAGTCAACTTTGGTCAAAATGGTTAAAGTAGACCCTATGACCAACCCAGTTGACCCTATAGGTCAACCTTTTGACCTAAAAAGTCAACTTTTGTCAAAATGGTCAAATCTGACCCAATGACCAACCTTGTTGACCCATAAGTAAACCCTTTTGACCTAAAAAGTTAACATTGGTCAAAATGGTCAAACTAGACCCAATGACCAACCCAGTTGACCCCATAGGTCAACATTTTGACCTATAAAGTCAACATTGGTCGAAATGATCAAACCAGACCCAATGACCAACCTTGTTGACCCCATAGGTCAACCTTTTGACCTAAAAAGTCAACAGTGGTCGAAATGATCAAACCAGACCCAATGACCAACCCTGTTGACCCCCTAGGTCAACATTTTGACCTATAAAGTCAACATTGGTCGAAATGATCAAACCAGACCCAATGACCAACCTTGTTGACCCCATAGGTCAACCTTTTGACCTAAAAAGTCAACAGTGGTCGAAATGATCAAACCAGACCCAATGACCAACCCTGTTGACCCCCTAGGTCAACCTTTTGACCTAAAAAGTCAACTTTGGTCAAAATGGTCAAAACATACCCAATGACCAACCCTGTTGACCCCCAGGTCAACCTTTTGACCAAAAAAGTCAACTTTAGTCAAAATGGTCAAACCATACCCAATGACCAACCCTGTTAACCCCATAGATCAACCTTTTGACCTCAACTTTGGTCAAAATGGTCAAATCTGACCGAATGACCAACCCTGTTGACCCCATGGGTCAACCTTTTGACCTATAAAGTCAACATTGGTCAAAATGGTCAAACAAGACCCAGTGACCAACCCTGTTGACCCCATAGGTCAACCTTTTGACCTCAGAAGTCAACTTTGGTCAAAATGGTCAAACCGGACCTAATGACCAACCCTATTGACTCTACGGTAAACCTTTTGACCTAAAAAGTCAACTTTGGTCAAAATGGTCAAACCGAACCCAATGAACAACCCTGTTGACCCCATAGGTCAACCTTTTGACCTAAAAAGTCAACTTTTGTCAAAATGGTCGAAATCGACCCAATGACCAACCCTGTTGACCCCATAGGTCAACCTTTTGACCTAAAAAGTCAACTTTGGTCAAAATGGTCAAACTAGAACCAATGACCAACCCTGTTGACCCCATAGGTCAACCTTTTGACCAATAAAGTCAACTTTGGTCAAAATGGTCAAACCAGACCCAATGACCAACCCTGTTGACCCCATAGGTCAACCTTTTGACCTAAAAAGTCAACTTTGGTCAATATGCTCAAACTAGACCCAATGACCAACCATGTTGACCCCATAGGTCAACCTTTTGACCTAAAAAGTCAACTTTGGTCAAAATGGTCAAATCAGACCCTATGACCAACCCAGTTAACCCCATAGGTCAACCTTTTGACCTAAAAAGTTAACATTGGTCAAAATGGTCAAATCTGACCCAATGACCAACCCTGTTGATCCATATGTCAACCCTTTTGACCTAAAAAGTCAACATTGGTCAAAATGGTCAAACCAGACCCAATGACCATCCTAGTTGACCTCATAGGTCAACCTTTTGACTTCAAAAGTCAACATTGGTCAAAATGATCAAACTAGACCGAATGACCAACCCCGTTGACCCCATAGTTCATCCTTTTGACCTAGAAAGTCAACTCTAGTCAAAATGGTCAAACCAGACCTACTGACCAACCCTGTTGATTCCATAGGCCATCCTTTTGACTTAAAAAGTTAACTTTGATCAAAATGGTCAAACCAGACCTAATGACCAACCCAGTTGACCCCATAGGTCAACCTTTTGACCTAAATAGTCAACTTTTATCAAAATGGTCAAATCTGACCCAATGACCAACCCTGTTGACCTCATAGGTCAACCTTTTGACTTAAAAAGTTAACTTTTGTCAAAATGGTCAAACCAGACCCAATGACCAACCCTGTTGACCTCATAGGTCAAGCTTTTGACCTAAAAAGTCAACTTTGATCAAAATGGTTAAACCAGACCCAATGACCAACCCTGTTGACCCATAATTCAACCCTTTTGACCCAATGACATGTTTAAAACCCCATAGTGAAAAAATCATAAATATTATGATCAAATCAACCATGACAAGGTTAAAAAGTTCACATTGGACATTTCAAATTAAATTGATCAATATAGGCTGACTTGGGTCAACCTAGGTCAAAATTGGTCAACGCTTATCCATTTTAATCAAAGTAGATAAAAATGAAATAAAAACAACAAAATTAATCAAATAATTAATTTCAAAATTATTTTGATTAATTAAAATGATTAATGATTTAATTTTCAATATTTTTATTAAATGACATAATTAATTAAAATGAAAATTAAAAATTAAATTAAAATCATAAAATAACAAAAATAACAAAATTAATCAATTAATTAATTTGAAATTACTTTCAATTAATAAATTGATTAATAAAATAATTTCTAACAATTTTAATTAATGACATAATGGAAATTAAAAGACATGAAATGACACATAGCCTTCCCATGATTTATTAGGCTAAAATCAATTTAAATCCATCTTGAGACATAATTAACACATGATAAGACCACGCTTAAATCCATTTAACCATGGGTTAACACCCTTCATGATGGGTAAAATGAGGTGGCTCTTCCTCCTTCACCCTAAGACATGACTCACCCTCACTTAACCATGAGATAGCTGGACAACACCAAGCCATATTTCCCACCTCCTAAGCTACCCAATGAAAAGCAAACAAAGCCTAAACAACATCTCTCACCATGGTTAAATGGAATTATGAGGGGAGAGCATATGTGTCACAATTTGCATAAGCTAGAGGGAGATTTGTAAGCTCATAATAAGGAGAAGTTACAACTCATTTCACACCTCTTGCATGACCCAATGGAAAGCAATGAGCTCATGATGGACAGCTTGGGAGAAACCACCATGGTTATCCTCTCAGCTGAATTCCTCCTCCAATAGATTAATAGGGAAGATAATATCTCCCCTAGAAAAACCTAAGCTAAGCCATGGCCTCCCCTTGGCTATAAATAAGCCCATACCCGAGCCTAGAAAAAAAAAGAAGAAAAAAATCTAGTAAGACCTATAGGCTGCTCAAATCTCAATGTTCCAACATAAAAACTCTTCCTAAGAGTCTTAGCAATCCATTAGGATAAAATCCGAGCCATAGATTGAGCCCAATCAAGCCAATTTGATCAAATTCCAAAAACAGCCCAAACCAGCCACCTCTTCAAATTTCTTCTTTAAGGCCGACTTTTAGATCAAATTGTTGCAGTTACAATCTTCCTTTGGGGTCCTAGAAGACAACTACAAGGTCTGATCTAGCTTGATTTGCTTGTGGCAAAGGTATGAAATTATTTTTCACAAAATAATTCATATTTTTGAAATATTATGTGTTGACTAGCCTAGAAATGTTACATCACCGTATGAATATATTCTACATGTTTAGATGATTCCATAGGTTAAAAAAACACTCAATTTCATCAAGAAATGACTGAGATATTAAGCTTTGAAGTTTAACGGCTTGAAATAATTCGAATTTTTATTCGAATTATCTCAGCCGTTCGATCCAGTGTTTCGGGATAAACAACGCTGATCGCGCTCCGCGGTATCTGGTGTTCGGCCTCCCGCAGCGGATCCTCCCACCTGTTCGACGCGTACGAGGACACGCGTCGGCTGGAGGTGAGTTCGGCGGCGGGAAAATGGTTAAAAATTAATTTTAACCTTAAAAACTTCAAAATTTAATATCTTCTTATCTAGAGGTCACAAAAATATGATAAAAATACCTCTGAAAAGCTCTTGAAGAGGAGAAAATTCTGAAATAAAAATCATAATTTTATTCCCAGTATTTAATTTTTAAATAATTAAATACTCTCTATAGTATTTTAATTATTAAAAATTATTTATAAATCAAAGAAATATGAAACTTTGAGGCATTTATCTTTATGCTCCTAGGAATGTTTCATGATTTTTCCAAGGACAGAAAACATGTGTATGAGACTTTTCTCTAATTTTCAAGACATCTTGTAATTATTTCAAATAATAATTATAAAAATTGAAAATGTAAGAAAAATAAAAATGAAAATGATCAGAAATGTTAAGGCAACATAAAATAACCCTAATAAAATCATTTCTAAGTCATGAAAATAACTTTAAGTGACATTTTAAAATTTAGGATTAAGATTCTTTTTCAATTAAATAATTTTCAATCCTAAAAATAACCTTTTTATAAACTTAGCTTATTTTCCTTAATAATCTAAGTTTGAAATGAATCTAGTCTATGATAGGCTAATGGAAAACTTTAATTAAGTTTAAAATGACAAAATTAGACTTAATTAGGTTTAAAAAATCATTTAAATCTATTAAACTTTAAATTTAATTAATTAAGTCTAAAATGACAAAATTAGACTTAATTAGGTTTAAAACATCATTTAAACATATTAAACCTTAAATTTAATTAATTAAGTCAAAAATGACAAAATAGACTTAATTAGGTTTAAAACATCATTTGAACCTATTAAACCTTAAATTTAATTAATTAAGTCTAAAATGACAAAATTAGACTTAATCATGTTTAAAACAGCATTTAAACCTATTTAATCCTAAATTTAATTAATTAAGTCTAAAATGACAAAATTAGAATTAATCAGGTTTAAAACATCATTTAAACATATTTAATCCTAAAATTAATTAATTAAGTCTAAAATGACATATTAGACTTAATTAGGTTTAAAATATCATTTAAACCTATTAAACACAAAATTCAATTAATTAAGTCCAAAATGATAATATTAAACTTAATTAAGTTTAGAAAATCATTTAAACCTACTTAATTAATTAATTAAACCTTACCTAAATTAAGTTTAATTAACCTTAAATAATTAGACTTAACCCATAATAAGTCTAATTAATCAATTAAACCTTAGCTAAATTAGGTTTAATTAACCTTAAATAATTAGACTTAACTCATTATAAGTCTAATTAATCAATTAAACCTTACCTAAATTAGGTTTAATTAACCTTAAATAATTAGACTTAACCCATAATAAGTCTAATTAATCAATTAAACCTTACTTATATAAGCTTTAATTAACCTTAAATAATTAGACTTAACCCATAATAAGTCTAATTAATCAATTAAACCTTACCTAAATTAGGTTTAATTAACCTTAAATAATTAGACTTAACCCATAATAAGTCTAATTAATCAATTAAACCTTACCTAAAATAGGTTTAATTAACCTTAAACAATTAGACTTAACCCATATTAAGTCTAATTAAATCAATTAAATATTACCTAAATTAGGTTTAATTAACCTTAAGTCTGATTAAATCAATTAAACCTTACGTAAATTAGGTTTAATTAACCTTAAACAATTAGACTTAAACCATAATAAGTCTAATTAAATTAATTAAACCTTTCCTAAACTAGGTTTAATTAACCTTAAACAATTAGTCTTAACCCATATTAAGTCTAATTAAATCAATTAAACCTTACCTTAATTAGGTTTAATTAACCTTAAGTCCGATTAAATCAATTTAACCTTACCTAAATTAGGTTTAATTAACCTTAAATAATTAGACTTAACCCATAATATGTCTAATTAAATCAATTGAACCTTACCTAAATTAGGTTTAATTAACCTTAAACAATTCGACTTAACCCATAATAAGTCTAATTAAGTCAATTAAACCTTACCTAAATTAGTTTTAATTAACCTTAAACAATTAGAATTAACCCATATTAAGTCTAATTAATCAATTAAACCTTACCTAATTTAGGTTTAATTAACCTTAAACAATCAAACTTAACTCATATTAAATCTAATATAACCTGAATACAATCTAACTTGAACTCAAGTTAACTTAAACCTTAGGTTCAATCTAACATAACCTAAACCTAACTTAAGTCAAATCAAACTTAGGTTCAACCCGACATAAACCTAACTCAAACCTAAACCTTTACTCAAGACTAACTTATATTAGACTTAAGTCAAACCAAACTTAGGTTTAACTCGACATGAATCTAAGTCAAACCTAAACCTAATTTAAGTCTGATCTACATTAGATTTAAGTCAAACCAAACTTAGGTTCAACCCGACATGAACCTAAGTCAAACCTAAACCTAACTTAAGTCTAACTCACATTAGACTTAAGTTAAATCATACTTAAGATTCAACATGACATGAACTTAAAGTCTAACCCAAATCCTACATAAACCTTAATTAAGTCTATTACATTAGACTTAATTAAATCATTAACCTTTAATCAACTAAGTTTTAAATAAACACAAATCATGATTAAATCTAATTCATTAAGATTTAATATCTAAACAAATCTCATTTAAATCAAGTTAGACTTGATTAAAACTTAAGACTTACCTAAAAAGGACTTAGATGGTCTGAAATTCTAATTAAGTCTAATTTATTATATTTAATTAACCTTTAAGTCATATTTAAACAAGGCTTAAAACTTAATTAGGTCTATTATGATTAAACCAAACCTTTTAACTTAAGTTCAGACAGACATGAACTCAAGTTAATTAGATTCAATCAACAATGAATTTAACTTAGGTTCAACCAGACATGAGCCCAATTTAATTCAATCAATAGTGAATTTAACTTTCAACCTTCTAACTTAAGTTCAGACAGACATGAACTCAAGTTAATCTAAACCAAATCTTTTAATTTAAGTTCAGACATACATGAACTCAAGTTAATCTAAACCAAACCTTTTATCTTAAGTTCAGACAGACATGAACTCAAGATTTAAGCTTAAATTGACATAAAATCGACATTTTAAAACAAAATCAACATAAATTTGACATTTCAAACCAAAATCGACATAACCGACATAAATTCGACATTTCAAACATAAATCGACATAAACAACATAAATTCGACATTTCAAACCAAAATCAACATAACCGATATAAATTCGACCTTTCAAACATAAATCAACATAATCGACATAAAATCGACATTCTAAATTTGACATTCCAAACATTTAATCGACAAAATCGACATAAATTTGATATTTCAAACATAAATCAATACAATTAACATAAATTTGACATTTCATAACAAAAATTGACATAATTAACATTTCAAACATAACTTAAACATAATTCGAAATTAAGCGATATTTTAAATCAAATTCAACAAACACTGACATAAACCGACATTAATTGACATTTCAAACCAAATTCAACAAACACCGATATTAAATGACATTAATCGATATTTCAAATCAAACTCATTATAACTCAACATAAATTGATATAATTCAACATAAATCAACATGATCGAACTTAATACGACATGAATCGACATGATTCTTAAGTTCAACCTGTATCGAATTTAATTTAACATACAACATCATAATTCTTAAGTTCGACCCACATCGAACTTAACTTGACATAAAATTGAACTCGAATTGATATAAAACCCAAAATAAAACTCCAATCAACATAAATTGACATAAAACCCAAAATCAACTCCAAATTGACATAAAATCCAAAATCCAACCTAAATCGACATTTAACACAAATCAAACATGAATTGACATAAATCTAAATCAACATTCAACACAAATTGGATATAACAACATCTCAGCCACATTCGGACGTCTGACAACTCTGGATCAACGGACACTTTGACCAGGTATGCTAAATATCTTGATATGACATTATTTCTAACTTTATTTTCTTTGCAGGATGAAGACATGAAGTTTCGTTTAGATTTTCTTTGCATGTTATAGGATGTGCTAACTCTGTTTTGCAGAACGTCGACGACGGAACATTGACGACAAAACCAGGACTTTTAGGATAGCCACAAAACTTAAACTTTCTACAAACAACAAAATAAAAATGATATGAAAATAAAGACAACTAGACTATTAGGTCAGCCACGAAATATAAAATAAAACGAAAAAATCATTAACATTGACATCGACATGACATCAACATACAACGAAATTTCTATACCACAACAAAATGATGACATGACACTAAACCAAAACAAATACATGACAAAATGACATGTCAAAATAGAATTGAGATGACCACAAAACTAAAACTTAAAACAAAAGGAAGTCATAAACAAAATAACAAAAATAAATAAATAATGATATCTTCTTAACATCATAGAAGGTACCTCATGATCTAATAACGACATCTTCTTATAGGAGATAAACTATCTCATGACAAATCGAGATATCAATCACCACATCTTATGACATTATGACATGACATACAAACTACGACATCCGACATGACATATGACAAGATATACAAAATGAAAAAATAACATTAAAATAAAAATACAAAATACAACAAAGAAACGACATACACCCAACATAAACAAAACTTTTGGTAGTATCCATTCTTCAGAAACGCACTGCCACAAAAACACTTACACTTTTCCAAGGATAAATGCTAAACTTAATCGGGAGTTTTCCTAGGCAGTATTAATTTCTCGGGATGTAATTAACTATAGGAGCTT
This sequence comes from Papilionanthe hookeriana x Papilionanthe teres, assembly GCA_022702705.1. Lineage (NCBI taxonomy): Eukaryota > Viridiplantae > Streptophyta > Magnoliopsida > Asparagales > Orchidaceae > Papilionanthe > Papilionanthe hookeriana x Papilionanthe teres. Next base: position 50,472,164 of record CM040429.1, on the reverse strand, counting down.
GCTCCAATAGGAGATTAAAGAACTCTGGATATGTATTTTACCTATAAAACCTCTCTGGTTACCTAAGATCTTCATATGATTTCCTCATATGAAAAACTTTAGTAATTACACAATTTGAAGACTTGTTCTATGAGATTATCATTTAATCTCTTTTTCTCTAAATCTCTTTCATGATTAATCTTTCATCAAATTCTCCAATGACTTCTGACAATAAGTCTAGGAAGGATAAGAACTAGGGCGATAGATAAAGAAAGAGAGTGGTGACTCCTTGACAATGACATGATACAGGAATTGACGGCGACGACATGCGATCCATATATTTCATCGCCATCAAGTTAGTAAATTATCTACCTTATTTCACAATTTAAGAAAATACCAAAAAGAATCATTTTGTAAAGTTTTATGTTATCTGAAATTGTTCAAGTAAGTATCTTTTTCTAAATATAATTTGTGATCTAAAAACCATTTTATCATTCCAAAATTTTTTCCCATGGGATAGATATTTCGTAGCTTAAGCAGAAAATCCTACATTACTTGATAACGATACGTATACTTGCGTAGAATCCCTAAACTAAATATCACTATTGTATTCTCAATTACATCAGAATCAAGTTTTTGGCGATGTTGTAAAGAAGAATATTTTATATAAAAAATATAAGTTTAATTGGATTACCAAAGCATAAATTTTATCAGTTTTCATGTGGTATTAAAGAAAATCAGGATCATATATCATATCCAGTGTTGTTAATGTTTTCGTCATTTTCATCACTGCACTTGTCGGGGTTAAGTATGATTTCAAGATCAATTAAGGAATCAAAATTGGGGTTGGTTGGGTCATGATCAGTTACATCATCACTTGAGACAGTTAAAATATATTGTCATTCTTATAATTATAATACCCAGGAAGGGTAAAGAGGAAATTATACAGAATAAACAGTTCGAGAAATTTCTCCCCCTAATCTGAAACAACCATTCTAACAAGGGTAGTCCTATCTTATCCTTCGTGTTATCCATCTTCATTTCATCTACGATTGGCTTCTTCTTGACCCTCTATTGTGGCGGTTTATCTGGCATAATCTCCATCTTTGGCTTTCTGAGTAGCAAACTCTGTGCAATGGCTTGCTCTGAAGTAGCCTCTATTTAATCCAGTATCTTCTTGGACGACTTCGTCCAGACTGTGCTCCATCAATCTCTACTAGTATATGGAACTATCAGATAGAGTGGCTCAGCCAAAATAGTATTTACAGAACCTCTTTTAGATTCTTTTAAATATTTTTTTAATTTTTTATGTTTCCATCTTTATAGTTCCTCTCGAGCTAATCCTAAATTCTAAAGCAATTTTCTATGGTATGTCCAAATAATATGTGGTATGGGCAGTAGTTGAGCTGATCCTTCAGGTTGACTTCTTCTAATTTCTTCATTATAATCAACTTGAACACTTGTTTATTTATCAAATTATGGAACATCTTTGCCATGACATCATCTTTAAAGGAGTAATTCCTATTTAGCCGAGGTGTTATCGTCAGACCCTACCTTCCGTCTATCCTGTATGGTCTCTACTGAAGAGACTACTAACTCGAATGATCGTGCTGCTAAATGAACTGCTGAGGATGGGACTGGCTGTACTGATGAGGCTGAACATACTGTTGTAAAGGCTGACTGTACTGTGTTGAGTGCAGCTCTGTCTGAATCCTCATTGGGTGCTTGCCCTTGTCAACCATTGCCACTACGCCAGATTTCTTTTCATATGCCTTAGTTGACCTATGCTTTTTTTTCTTTTCTGCAGGCTCCAAATGTCTGACTTCTTCTTATAAACTACTGGCCTTAATGAGTAACTTCACAAAGGTCTTAATAGTGAAACCTTAAAGCTTGAAGGCTACTGAGACTGTGGATATCCTGAGTAATATCTCGATCACATGTTGTTCTTGTAGCTGAGGCTCACACTTCATGCTAAGGTTCCTCCATCTCAAAATGTAATCCACTAGGGTCTCTTTAGGCTTTTGATGTCCCACTATGAGATCTCCTATTCTGACATGGTGATGAGCACCGGCGAATCTCTTCACAAACATGATTTCCATTTCTACAAAGGTCTTGATTGATCATTTGGACAATTCAGCTTACTGACAAACTGCTGACGATCTTTTGAAACAATAATGCTTCACTCCCTCCTGTATTACAGTAGCTCGATCTGAAATGGGTGATGTTCTGTCGAGGATTTTTGGTCGCATCGAACATCTTGAAATTAGGGGGACCACAGCCTTTTTAGGTAAGGCATGACATTGAACTCTTCCGGGTAAGGTCTACCCTTCAAAACTGATGCCTCTCCTTTAGATTGGGCAAAGGCCTCATTCACCTTTTGTTTGACCATTTGTTTGATGTTCTTTTTCGATAGATTCTATATTGGAACTTTCTTTTGCAGCTCTTCATCGCTAGTGGAAGCGACCTCTCTTCTTTCATCTGTAATATGTATGTTTTCAGGCTGATTAACCTCTGTAGATGCTACTGGTCTCTTTCCATGTACTGTGGCAAGGGCAGTCATGGCGAAGACCATTTCCTTCATTTTCTTCTCCATCTAACTTATCATTTCATCTCTCATCAAAATGGCCCTCTGAAACTCTTTTACGGCATTATCCTCTAATAAAGGATCATCATGCATAGATGGCGTGGCTCTGGTTTCAACAACATTGATCTCCATGAACTCTTCCTCCATTTAGTTTAACAAGTAGTAATCCTCGTTGTCGACGTCTAATCCTCATTTCTTTACTAGTTTTGAATTCTCTGCTTAAAGACATCAGACTTTATCATCGACTTTTTTGTCTTTAATTAACTTAAAATATGTAAGTTCCCCTCGAGTGTCACCTCTTTCTGTAACTGACTCAGAAGCAATGACTGTAGTGACAATGGGAATATCTAACTCATGCTTCACAAACTTCTCAAAATGTACTGGTACAGCAACCTTCAGTACCCACACTTTCCTCTTAAATTTTGGTGCCTTGAGACGGGTGTCTCAGTGGGAACATCAGAGTGAAGAGGAGAAGTGTGCTCCCTGCTGTGCAGACCATGTACAGAGGAAAAAATTCCTCTCCTACCATTCTTCTTTGGGAGGAAGCCTATGGAAACTCTTGGGATTTCATTTCTAACTTATAAGTAACTGTTTTAGGACAAAAATGTGGGAGAGTTCAGTGGCTTTTGAGTAGTTTTAGTGTGTGTTAAGTGTTAGTGTCTAGGAGAAGAGTATGTAGAAGTGAGAATTTGAGAGGGATTCTACTCCCAGAACCAGCCGAGACTTGACCAATCTGCGCCTTGCATGTGTCGGAGCAACGGTAGTAGTATCTGTGGTAGTGACAAAGTACCAACATGTTTTCCTAACCGGAGCTTAATGAGAACATGGGTTGACGGTGCTTCAGAAAATTTTTGTATCGGATGATCGAGGCTTTCCTTCCTTAGAATCTCATTCTTCATTTTCGGGGATACAGCACATCCCATTCACTTAAGTAGTTTGGTGACTGAGCACCGTTCCTTATCGGCCAGCCTCTTGAACACAGTACAGACTCAAGTGATGGGTGTGGGCATCTCCCTCACCTTATCACAACTATGAAGTGGTGGTAAAGTAGCAGCAATCCTATTGAGGCTTTCATCTCCGGTAGTATCCATTGATGGATGGAGCCTACTCCCTCAAAGGAACGGAATGGTCTCTGGTACACTGAGTTCCTCATGCTGAGGAATCTCATCAATCACTAGTAGACTTGCAGCTTGAGCCCTAATGGCTATCCATTTTTTGCGACTGCGGTTCCTCCTTTGAGATCTCATTGGTGGGGAAATTTGGGAGCAGGAACAAAACTCAAAAAGTGATTGTGAGGCAGCAAACTCATCAACTGAATCTTCAAATAGAAACTCTTTCTCTTTGGTAGACGGGAAGGTAGGAGTGGTGACGGTAAAACTAGTAGCGGTAGAGGTGATGACTTTTCTGGGCACAGAGATGACTAAATTGACGGGGGCGAGGGTGACCTTCACCTTATTAATGAAGGGGAAGTCTTGGTGAGAGTTCATATAGAACTCAGCAGAAGGCTCTTGTACCTGTAGAGCTATTATCTTCGTTGTCATGAACGGGGTTTCTCCAAGCACCACTTTAAACACGTTGAAGCTGGTCGCGAACTGAATTGTATGCGCTACGAGACAGGCCTCACGGGTGGTAGGCAATTTGCAGAAAAAAGTGAGTGTTGGGGTTGACATCGTAACTGTCAATTCAAAAAGGTACTGAAAGATAGTGAAGGCCTAAACCTTGTAACCATAGTGCAAACACTACGATTTAACAGAGGTTGTTCTATGGACTGGGTACACTTTCATTTTCATTTCATTTCATTTCATTTTACTTTCGAGTATTTATTTTGTTTTATCTCTTTTTATTTTCAAGATTTTCACAACACATTGTCGATTTAAGGAATTTAGATTTGATCAGGAATTAAAAGGAGTTTAAGTTTTAAGAAGAGTTGGCTTAATTCACTGATAGCAAAAAATTGAACCCAGGAGGTATAAAGAAGGAAAGTGAAGTGCGGGACCAAGTCCATGTTCCCCTCCACAATGCACATTGTTTTGGTGAAACTTGTTCACCAACACACCTATTAGGGGCCTGACCCCACACAAATGGAAGAAAATCCTAAGGACTCCTGAACCCCTTTTTTTAAGGATGGTTAAACAGAAGGTCTTGGAATCAAGGAGAGTTGACCGTACTTTCCTAAGAAATAAATTGATAAAGTATGTCGATGGAAGAATGACAATCTGGTTCATGAGGGACATGAATGTATCATCGATGTATGAAGAAAAACTTCCTGATCATAATGGAGAGAGAAACTATCCCCAAGCGGAGTCACCAAAAATATGTCGGCCATTAAAATTTAAGATAATGTTTAATTTAATTTAATTATGGATATAGTTTTGGAAAAGTAATATTTTGTTTGAAAATATGAAATCAAACTTATCTCATATATGCAATATCTTAAATAATCGAGCACTGCACCACAAGCCATGTATCTATCCCTAAGAACAAGTACATTGCTTGGTGGTGAAGCTTTATCAAATAAACTAAAGTATCCATGATATCCGTTTAGTCTGTAAATTATTTATGTTGACCGACAAATTCTTCTATCTAATATGAAGTAACCAGAGAAGGTTTATATTACCTCGGTTCTTAAAATTTCCTTTAAGGACAAGCACCTATAATTAATTACATCTGAAATTACCGATCATTTAAGAAAGTTCTCGATTTAAATCAGAAGATATTATTTGCATGACTTCCAAAAGGCAAGATTCTCAAAGTAATGTGTGGGGGAATGCCAATAGGGAAAGGTGCAAATTTTGAACATTTATTTTCAGAATCCAAAGGAAGAAAAGTAGGTAAAGTTATAGATCCTAAGGAGAACCTTGGAAACTCCCCAACCTATCCTACAGTTTGGATTCAATTTAGAAGAAATATTATTGTGTTTCAACCTACCAATTTGATTAGTTAGTTCTTTGGTGTGACTTTTTAAATTTGCCAAAATTTATGAACTCGATATATATATATATATATATATATATATATATATATATATATATTGCTTTAGTTTTATAATGAGTCACACAATTAAACGCAAGTATACGTATCGCTCAAGTAATACAAGGCTCTAGTGGAGTCATGGATATCGATCCCACAGGAAGGCAATTAATTTATGGTGTAGCATAGAAATCACTTATTAAATCAAGGCACAATTGCAAGTAAGTTCAATTTCTAAAATAAAGACTAGCAGTTGTAGTTACTAATCTTACCAAAGTATATTCTAACCTTCTAGTAAGTTAAACTAACACAAGACTAAAGTTATAACAAAGTTCAGTTGTAAGAAAGAGTCTTCCTCCTCTCCATTTATACTATGATGATTATTGTGACATAGATCAGTGATGTAAATGTGTTGTGCCAAATAGGAGCATTCCTATTCTTTACTCTTTTCCAAGTGCATAAAGTACATTGGTTAATCCTAAGTTCAGTCCCCAAATCCGTGGTTAGGCTGGCAGGATATTAGGTATCACTCCAGAGCTTCCACTTCCCTTCCTCTGAAGGCTAACTCTTGCTTTGGTTTCTAAACCCTAGGACCAAATTGAGGATTTCAGCTTGTCACTCTGAAATCTCCAATTCTACGCCCATCAAAGTCTATTTCCTTATTTATTTGCACTCAATCCCCATGAACTAAATCACTCATTCGTGGACATTGAATGTCACATTCACTTTTGTTGTGAAACTCATAATCCTTTCGAAACATATGTTTCCCAACATGTTTTAACAATTTAATTGGTCAGATCAAAAATTAAATGAAGTTCAAAGTGAAAAGTTTATCACAAATTCTCAATAATAGATCGACACATCATTTCCATATCACAACATCAACACATCACATGAAAAGGAGGAAGACAAAGAAATCTACTCAAGACTCATGAGGAAAATATGACAAAACATGGATTTTATATATAAAAGCATCGTCATACTAACCGAGTAAAGAAAATCTTACTTATCTCAAACTCTTCCCGAAGCGAATAACAACACACAATTCTCTCTATAGATAAGCAAGGAAGAAGAAATCTCTCACTTTCCCTCTTCTCCTACACTCCTTAAAAGAGAAAACACAAAACCTAGATTTCCTAAACAAAATGAAAAGACACTCTCTCCTCACTCCCTCTACAGTCTAAACTCCCTCTCTCTCTCTCTAAATTTGGATCCAAAGTAGTTTATGTTAGCCATAACTGATTTCCAAAAAGTTTTCTCAAGCAACCCTCAAAAATCTGGCCAAATACATTAAATCTAGTTTGAATTCAGGATAGAGTGCGGTCTGGCGCAGGATAGGGCACCATTTGGTGCTATTTTCCACCTTTAGCGTCCAAAGTCTCTAAAAAGTGGCGCGGTCTGGCACTGGTGACAACGCCGTTCAGCGCTAGTTCAATAAAATGCACTTTTTCCCCTTTTTCTCCAAATTTGCACCTTTTCGCTTCCTTTTGCTCCAAAGGCCTATAATCATTGTACTTGGATGAAATCATAAAAAATACCTTTCTTTAAAGTGGGATGTCATCAAATATAGATATGAAATGATTAGTAAAAAGCTATTAAATTTTCAGTGGATCAAGATCCCCCAAACTTAACTATTACTTGTCCTCAAGTAATTTTAGTTAATACATAAAATAATGATCCACTGCAATGAACTTTCTTTCTAAAATACCATAATTCTGATTTAGATAAGTACAAAAGTAAAATTTTAAGAAAGATCTTTGAATAATTCAAGCAAATTTTGTAGGTATAAGACTATCTAGTAATCAAGTTTAAGAGTTCTAGCCTTCTATTCATTTCAAAGATGACTGTAGATTGTCCTATTAAGACACTTAAAAGAATTACATGAAAATAATTTTATGAGAACACTACTAGTAAAGATGTTAATCCATAAGTTCAGGAAAGTAATTAAGTTTTCCCATTTAGGTAGGTCCAAGTGAAGCCAATTTTTTATTAGGCATCTCCTCAAGCTTCTCCTCACTTTTCATTCTTTATTTTTCTTTTGCTTTTTTCTTTTCTTTTATTTTCTTTTGTTTTTTGCTTTTCTTTCAAGTGAGGATTGCTGCACCTAGATATCCTTTAATAATTTTGAACTTCAACCTTCTCACCCTAAATTTGAAACTTACCACAATCATTTAGCTTTTAGGCATTTCTTTAGCTTATTAATGATTCACCATAGAATCTCAATCCTTTCCTATCACATAAGGTTTTAAGATTCTTAATATTTCAAACATACAGTTTTTCTTACTTTGAATAGTTGACTATAGTCATATTCTCTTATACCAAATATCTTAGCCTACAAAATTACTTTTCATTACCAAATACTTTCATTCAATTTCATAAAATACTTAAATAAAATCAAAATATAGTTATCTTAAATTGTGTTCTATCACAAGAAATCATGTTAATAGTTTTAAAAATACATTTAAATGAGAACAATTAATAGTTAATTCTTTTCCTCTCCTAAACTTAAATTTTTGAATATCAATACAATTAATATGAGAAGAAAGAAAAAATATAAACATATATAACTCATACCTCAATATGTTGTACTTTTCGTACCTTTGAGTTTAGGCAAGTTTTTCTTCATAAATTAGAACGGTAGACCTGAAATAATTAAGAGCATTTCTATACAAAAATCTGGGTTAAAAATTTGCAAGGGAAGAAGTTTAAAAACATAAACTATGCACACAACATTAACATCCAATTGTTACTATCACAGATTAAGCTAACCAACTACATGAAAACTCCACTATCACATCACATACATCACAATTTAATATAAAGTCTGCTGCAAGCACAACCAAATACAAATTGCATCAAAGATACCAATCAGAGAGAGTCTCAGGTACATCACATATACAGAACACAAATAAAAAATAAAATGAAAATAAAACTACAAAACTACCAATCTTCATCTGCAGAAGCTCCACCATCATCAGGTTCTTCAGGCTGGTTTGGAGTGTACTCAGGGTAAGTAGGAAATACAGCACTAGTGTCTCCCTTGAAAAATCTCATATGTGCGTCATGATAAGCTATCTCATATTCTTGCCACCGCACTTCCTATTCATCGCTTATTTTCTTCCTTGTTTCTAGCCCTTCTACTCTGGTGTTCAACTGTTAACCTCACTTTTGGTTGATCTCTAGTCTTTCTTTAGAATAGCCTAAAGTCTATTCATAGTACTCTCCTGATGACTTTCTTAGAAGACTAGTCCTGACACCCCTCCCCATAGAAATTCAAACTTTTCTTACTTCACTGGAGTTTTCATATGCTTAAGGCCTAACCTCCAGTTTTGAGACGAAGAGACCAAGCATACGGAAGCATAGAGGAAGTCTCCTATAGGTGCTCAGGCCATAGGATCTACCCCGAGAGGTCTGGAGCTTACACCACACCCACACTACACACTCACAACCCTAAACAAGGCACATCACTTTTGCTCCCTAACTCTTTGGAAACTCATGTAAGTGTTTTTCCCAAGCTCTTGGCCTCAGGCTAGGGTTTAGCTAGTACCAACACATAGAGGACCAAATGAGGGTGACCCTTGGTCCATGGCTCAGCCTAAACAATTCCATACTACTTACCTTCAACCAACCTCAATTTTCCTAAATTCATTCCAAAATACTTCCTACCACTGAAATTAACTAAAATTACCCAAAATTGCCAAATTTCCCCAAAAATCCCAAAAATGACCAAAATACCCCTCTTAGCCCAAAATTCCAAAAAATCCAAAAATTTCCATAAAATCCCAAAACCTTCTAACTATTCCCAATTTCATTTCTCTCAACTACCACATGACCCAATTTGGCCAATTTAGTCCAATTTAACAAATAGCCCCAATTTGACCCATTTAACCCAAAGTCCCTAAATTAAACATAATGTCAACCCAACTGACTCCAATATTACCCAATTTAAATTCCAAACTCAAATTCAACATCTTCAATACAAATATAAACCAATTCCAAGTCTAAATTTACCCACATTTGAGTTCAATTTCACGTAAAACCCAAAATCCCCAATTTTGCCTAAGTTACCCAAATCCCCCAAATTGATCTAATACCAATCAATTTCTCACCAATTTCAATTCTAACCCCTTCATAACACTCCCCAAGATTGAATTGAATAATCAATTGCCCCCAATTTGAGCCTAAGTCTCACCCAAATCCACTTGAACCAAGTTTACCCAATTTTAACCCAAATTCAACATATGCCTAAAATCTCTCAAATTGATTGCCCTAACTCTAAAATTTCCACTCAATTGATGCTAGGAATTCTTCACCGCATTACCCTAGACCATTTGGAGCCTTCAATTAGCCTTGGATCCAACCCTACATCAACCTAAACCCAAGTTAACCCAACTTGCCTCGAATTGGAAAAATCTCAAAATCCACCAAATTGAACCCCTAAATGAACTTAAAACCACTCCAAGTCTACATGAAAAATCTTCATCACAATCATATACACAATGTTGCTCAATCAATTTGGTCCAAATCAAGCTCAAATCCAAGCTAGCCTAACCTAAACCCAATGTGACCTAAATTGAACCTATGACCTAATGACACTTAAATTAAACCTAATTGCACCAAATTGACCAAACCAAATCAATGGTAGCCAACATTAGGACCCTTAGGACTGGTCTGACATGACTTAACCCAAGCCCATTGAGCCATGGACCAAAGGTCCCTAACCTATGGACCAATGGATACTTCTCTTTATGGCTAGCCCATGTCTCCCCTTAACCCTTGAATAAGCAACCATCATGCCTAATTAAAAGCACTGTGGCACTCCTTACAATCCCTTGCACCTACAAGCCACCTTCCTTATCCTTGCTGGCTGCCCTAGCTCCCGGAACAACTCAGCTCAAAAATTCAAAATTGAGCCTTGTCAGCGAGGGATCACCTCGATGATCGATGAGTACTGCTCTGCCTTCACTCTAAGCGGCCTAAAACACCCAAAGCAGGGCCTTGAGCTCAGCCAATTGGCCATGGCTATAAAATCACCCCCTCTAGGCCAAAATCCAAGTGTTAAAAATTTCTTAACAAAACCCTGCCAAAATCTCACCAGAGCTCCTCCAGACCTCCTTAAGACCATTCCAGCCATTTTCCCCCTCTAGTTCCTACTGTCTGAGCTCATTTTCAGAGCTCAATTTTGGCCGAAAACTAGGACACTTTCCAATACACCTCTACACGACACCAAATCCAAATTAACTGCACCCACACCTTCACAGCAATGAAAGAAGAAGTTTCCCCATTAAAGCCCCATCATAGAAGGCTCTGCACGAAACTTCAATCAAAGATCAAAATCAGCCTTGGTCACTTTCATACCTAAATAATTCACCAGGGCAAAAGGCTCTATCTGGAGGATTGTTGGGACCAATCAAAGCTGTCACAACTATCTGATTAAGGCCTCCCTTCTTAGACAAAGGTATTGAACTCACTCTTCCTCCCGAGCTTTTCTTCATCCTCTAAAATTTTACATTGTATTTCATATTGTATAAACCATATGGATAGGTTCATCTAGGCTAGATGAAGCTCTAGGAACAAACCCCATGCAATTTGGTTGAGTCTAGCTCGAGATCTTAGGTTTAGAAGGTGGACGGCTCTCGGGATGAACCAGTCGAAGATGAAGAAGGAGTGTCGTTGGATCGAGTGTGTAACGCTTGGATGGTCAGGATTGCGCTGGACAGAACTACAAAGCATAAAGCGTGTGATGAGTCAGATGGAGGCGCCAAATGAGGAGATGACGCATGTGTTTTCATAGCCGTTAAGAATGAGATGGTGCTGAGTCATATAACTAGAAAAAATCTCTATTTTCTGATTTATTTAAATAGCCAGAACTTTATAAATCCATACTTGACCTAGAAAAATCAGAAAAATAAAAAAAAATACATTTTTGCTCAATGAACAAAGAAGAATAATGTGGAAATGGTTTGAAAATTTTTTATGCATATTTTATTTTTAATAATTTAAATACTAATTTCAATCTTTTAATTCTCCATTGACCCATACATTTCATTATAGCTTGAGCTTTGAGGGTTTTATTTTATCTGTTACAAGGGACCTTCCCAGATTTTTCCAAAGTTAGGGGGCATCTCTATGGGGAGATTACTTTTTTTTATGTTATTGTGACTCTTTTGGTATAAAAAGTATAATAATTAAAATAATAATTAAAAAAATGCAAATTAAATGTTGGTAGGGCTCTTATGATCAGCGAACCCTAGGAAAATTATTTCATGGGTTAAATCACTAAGATATGTACTAATTATCATCTTGACCTAAAGCAAACTCTTAATTAATTAAAATAAAATAAAAATCAAAATAACCCAAAAACAATTCTACACGGTGCTTCAGGGATAAAGGAACTCCTCTAAAAATTTTGAAGTCATTTGGAATTAATTTAATAAGTTAAATGATTTTCCTAAGCCTAATGGCATTTTTGTCACTTAAATGAATTTTAATAATTAAAATACCACTAAAAAATTTATAAAATTGGTTTTGGGAGTTCTCTGTGATCAGAGGAATTTTTTAAAAATAAAATTAGATTTTTTATAAAATTTTCATTTTTGAACATATTTAATATTTAAATAATTAAAAATGTTAAAAATCACAAAAATATTAAAAATCATAAGATTGTTAAATTTGGTCTCCTAATGACTTAGGAACCATCCCCATAAGTTTCCTAAGTCTCTAAGTCAAGATATTAATTTTAAAGGCTTAAATGAATTTTTAGAAGGCTAAAAAATGAATTTCCTTAATTTTGCACCAAAATAATTCTAAAAATTAGAAGAAAATTAGAAAAATATAAAAATTATTTCTTTGTGTTCCCTAACCTTAGAGAGATTTTGAAAAATATAAAATTGAATTTTCAACGTTTAAAATATTTTATAATTAATTAAAACTCCAAAATTTAAAATAATTCTAATAATTAAAATAAACTTCAAAAAATCATGAATTTCACTCCAAGTGGTCCTTTGGTCTAGGTTTAACTCAAAAAATATTTCAAAGTAAAATATTTGGTTTTGATTAAGTTATTGAATTTTCAATAAAAACATCTATTTTTGCACAAAATATATATATATAAATTAAATTAAAATTTGAAAAAGTACATTTTCTCCTCTGATGTTTTAATTAGCTCATTAGTAAGGTAATATATAGAAATTTCAAAGTTATTTGAACTGAATTTAAGGAATTATAAGGTGATAAGGCCCCAAGGGTAGAGTTATAATTTTAAGAGTTTTAGCCTTAATTAATATTTAGGCTTAATCAAATGGTAAAATTGGTAATAAATGACCCTAAATGATATGGTTGGATGTTTGAAACAATAATGGGACAAATAGTAGAAACTAACTTCAATTTTGTCATATCAAAACTAAATATTCAGATTTTTCTAACTAATTCTAATTTGGAAGATAATTGAACAAAATGATCCTTATAGTCAGGGGTTAAACTCGGAGGTCAATAATCCACTAACTTGTACCCCTATTTGATATATTAAATGATAGCCCTATATTTTAATAAAAATTAATTAAAATCATTTAACATTTTCCAAAAAGAAGTACAAAAGCATCAATAAAAATTTTTAAGGGCTTAGTAGTGAGCTAGGTTTAATCAATCTTGCTACAAGAAGTTTAGAAAAGCAATCAAATTCTAAATACCTGAAAACACTACAAGTCCAATTATGAAACTAATTGGCTAATTTTCCCAAACAAATTAACATTGCCTAAAGGAGTTTTCTCCCACATAATTCTAAAAGAAATAACAAATAATAGTTACCCTGTCTTTCGGGTTAATTAAAACACCAATTCACTGAGCATAAGGGTATAAAATGGATAAATTGTTTAATAACTATGATAGGGTCAAAATGATCTCAAGGAAGCTTAAAAGAATTGTGAAATGTCTAGGTATCTCCTTGAGGCTTTTCACAAGTCTTTTTGGACACTTTACAGGACTATTGCACCAATCATAGATATTAAATAAAAATATCTCTCAAATGAACAAATAGGACCCGTTGGGTTATGACCTAGGACTTGGTAGGCCTGTGACGAACATATCCATAAGGTTTTACTTTCCTGCAAATATAAATGTCTATTTCAAAGAATACTAAAGTTTCAGGTGGAGGAACATGAAGACTCGCCAGGTACACTTTTATAAGTTTTCAAGCACTTTCCTTTCCCGTGTTTCTTTACCTTACTTTACTTTTATAGCAATTTGCATGATAAACAACAATGTCACCCTACATGAAAACTGAAACATTTAGAATAGCCACAAAACCAAAACTAAAAATCACAATAATATAAAATTCACCACCACAACTTTCAAAATATAAAACAACTCAAAATTTAGTCACAAACAATACAAAAACTACAATTGCAACCATATTAAGACGTCTCATTGTATAATCAGGAATTCCTTATAAGAGGTAATCCACGTGTTACTAACAGGGTTTTCCCACGGTCTGAAAGAAAGTATGGAACTCATTAAGTTGAGTATAGTAAATTCATTTGGACTAAGTGAATCTGATGAAAATAGTAGTGCCAGGGTGATGGAATCGTAGGATCTTAACCAGTGTTGTTATAATCAACTTTAATGTTCCCTTAATAAAATGTTAAGACATCTCAATTTTAATATTTCTAAAACATGATACTTCTCTTCTCTCCTCAATTGCCATTTCTTTAAACTAAACTTGCACGACAAGGAGCTTGGAGCATGCATGTCGGCATATTTTTTAAGTTGTAAGTTTAATTTATATAGATATATGGTTTGAAAAGTAACATTTGATTTTGAAAATAATATTAAGTTTTGAAAACTTTTAAGATATGAAATCAAACCGATCTCACATCCTAAATAGTTTATATGAGCACCGCACCACAAATCGTGTATCTATCCCGAAGAACAGACACTGCTTAATGATAGGGCTCGATTAAATAAACTAGAAGATTTTGACATCTGTTTAATGTGTGAACAATTTTTTATTTGCCAACAAGTTCCCCTATTTAAAATAAGAGAATTAAATAGGGTGGGTTTATTTTAAGTTGGGTTCTTAAATTCCCTATAAAGGCAAGCCCTTATAGTTAATTACATCCTAAATAAACGAAGTTACTTAGGAAAACTCTCGATAAGGATTAGTAGTTTTGCCATCAAGAAATTTAAAGTTTATGGTTTTCAAAGGATTTGGTTTTGGAAATTTCAATAGGGAATAGATCAAATTTAGAACATTTTATTTTGGGAATCCAATGGAAGAAAGGTAGGAGAAGTCGAGGATCCAAGAGTCCCAAAATATCCTATGGTTTGGCTTAAATTTAGAGAGAATTATTTAATGTTTCAATCCTGCCAATTTTAATTTAGTAGGACTTATATTTGTATGATATGATCATACAAATGTCCTAGAAGATATGAGGGTTTATGTCGTACCAAATAACTACCTCGGAGTCCTAAAATGAGTTTAGGGCTTAAATTGCATAGCATAATTATGCAAATGCCTAAAGAGAAGTGAGGATTTATGTTGCACTAGGCAAACTATCTCTAAATCCTTTGCTTTGGTTATTTAATTCTAAGGAAGGAAGGTCGACGAAGTCCACCGTGCTTTCCACCGCACTTGCTCCGAGCTCCTCGTGGTTGCAGAAGGTTCAGTTTTAGAAAGTGGCAATCAAGAGATGAGAGAAGTGTTTTGGTTTAGAAATGTCTTAAGGTTCAGGTGTCATAACATTTTATTAAGGGAATCTTAAAGTTGATTATAACAACACCGGTTAAAATCCCACGGTTCCATCATCCCGGCACCGTTATTTTCATCGGATTCACTTAGTCCAAATGAATTTGCTAAACCCAACGGAATGAGTTCCACACTTTCTCTTAGACCGTGGGAAATCTCGTTAGCAACACATGGGTTACATTATCTGAGGGATTCCCGATCATCCAATGAGACATTTTAAATTAATTGTAATTGTAGTTTTGTTGTTTTGTTTGTCGTTAAATTTTGAGTTGTCTTATATTTTGAATGTCGTGGAGGTGAATTTTATCTTGTTTTGACTTTTAATTTAGTTCTGGGTTTCCATTTTGCGGCTATCCTAAAGGTTTCAGTTTTCACGCAGGGTGACATTGTTGTTTAACATGCAGGTTCACAAGAAAGTGAAGTAAAGTGCAGTGTAGGTAAGTAAATCACAACAAAATATAAGCGTAGCTGACGAGTCTTCTCTTCATTCCAAGTTGCATTTAAAACACATGTTAAGGCAATTTAAATATTCAAAGGAAAACGCTTAGGCAAATCTAGGGAGAGGTTCTAGTTGTCTACCAGATCCTAGTCCTATCACTAGTCAAATCCTAGAGGTGTGTTTGTGGATGATTTTCTTCACCAAAGAACAATTAAGTTCAATTATTCTTCTAAAACAAGCCATCATATTGAGAAAGTTCTTAGGATGAGTTCTGAACATCTTTTCAAAACTTCTGGGATTATTTTGAGTCCAAATGAATTTCATTGTACAGGTGAATTGATCATTCAAGAATTTAGTTGAATTTTGTTTCTTGCCCAGTGAACTTGGAAGTTTGATTATCCGATGAGTAAAGAGATATTTCACTTGATACTCCACCTAAGGGTTAAAAATATGAGAGCCTTCAGGAGCAAATTAGTTTATTGAACAATTTAACCATTAAAGTTGGGTTGATGATTTAAAACAATCCAATTTAATTGTAAGGTTCCAGGTTGGTTTTTAAATGTTTTAAAATTGCTTAAGTTCAAAAAGGTGTTTAAATTATTTAATTTCATTGAATTTTGATAATTTAAGTTTGTTTTAAATATTTTAGATTGATTTGACTATTACATCATAATTGTAAATTGTTTTGAGATTAATTTTTAACATTTAAAATTTGTTTTAGATTGAATTTTAAGGGATTTCAAGATAGTTTTAATGTTTTAAGTTTACTTTAATTTAATTATTAAGTCATTTAATGTTTTAAACTTTTAATTTAATTACGGATTTCTTCCGTTTAATTAATAATTTCAATCATCATTTTTATAATTAATGAAGAGTTGAATATCATTGAATTAATCTATTTAGGGATACTAAATTAAAGAATTGATATCTTCTTAAGTCGTATCCCTAACCTCAATAATCCATATTTTAATTATTCTTCCAAAACTTAAATGATTTAATTAATTAAAGTTCCATTTTAGATGTTGTAGATGGTTAAATGAGTTTTTACCTCTTAATTCCCTAAGTTTCAATCATCGAAGAGAAAATTTAGGATCAAACGTTCATCCCTCCCTTTGATTAGGCCTAAAATATTAATTAGGGTTAAAATCCTTAATTAACTTTATGCCCTCTTAAGCTTATTCACTTCATAACTCACTAAATTGAGCTCAAATGAACTTGAAATTTTTACATCACTTCACTCACATGTTAATTAAGACATTAGAGGAGAAAATGTGATTTTTCTATTTTTAATTTAATTTATATAATGATTTTGTGGAAAATAAGGGTTTTCAATGAAAAATTCAACAACATGACCAATGTAAAGTTTCTGTCTTTAAGAAAATTATCAGATCTTTATACTGACTAGAGGACCACTTGGACCAACTTTGGTGATTTTTTGAAATTTATTTTATTTATTATAATTATTTTGAGTTTTAGGGTATTAATTAATTATAAAACATAATTAAAGTTGAAAATTAAGTTTTATATTTTTCTTAAATCTCTCTGACCTCAAGGAACTCAAAGAAACAAATTTTAGTATTTTATAGTTTTTCTTTGAATTTTGAGATTTATTTTAGCGGGAAGGTTTGGAAAATCCATTTTTAATATTAAAAATTACATTAAGCTTTTAAAATTCAATATCTTTACCTAGCGACTTAGGAAAAATATTTGGTTGGTTCCTAAGTGATTAGGAAAAAAAATATGACTTTTTTGGAATTTTTAATATTTTGTGATTTTTTTAATTTTTTAATTATTAAAATATTTAAAAATAGGTTAAAAATGAAATTTTCAGAAAAAAATCCAATTTCAATTTTCTTAGACTTCTCTGATACCAGAGAGGCCTCAAAATTAATTTGGTGAATTTTTTAAATATATTTTAAGTTTTATGAATTTTTAAAGTTTAAAAGTGGTCATGTAACTTAAATAATTTATTTAGTGGGTCAAATCATTTTCAATTGAATTCAGATTTCTGGCCCTAAAGATCAATGGAGATTTAATTTTGTGTTATTTTAATGAGTGGTTGCTTCAAATCAATTTAATATTAGTTTTAGGGTTTTGGCCAAATTAAGTTCTGTTTGAATAAATTAAGTCAAAACATATTTTTCTTAGGGTTCTCTGGTCTAGAGATACTTCCCCTAATTTTCCTATATTTTATTAATTAGCATGCTAATTATTGAAATTAAAATAGCAAAACAGACACATAAACTTGGAAAATAGATAACTTGCCATAGAGGTAGCCTTTGGCCTTGGAAAATTTAGGGAATATCCCCAAGAGCAGAGGATACAAAAGCCCTATGGTCTCATGCCATGATGAATTTTATTCTTGAATGAAGAATTAAAATACTCAGAATAGTATTAAATTAATTAAAAATTAAATACTTAACAAAATGACTTAATTCTTTTTCCACATTTAACTCCTCTGTTCATTGAGCAAGAGAGTATTTTTAACTTATTTTTAGGATTTTTCTATGCAAAGATATGGATTTTAAAAGGTTCTGGTATTTAATTAAATATGAAAAAGCCCTAATTTCCTACTTATTCACGCGGCGCTACCTCAACCTAAGCAAATCCGAAGCTCCATACGGTCTATTCCCATTCAGCGCCGCCATCTGACTCGGCACGCACTTTCCGTTCCACGGTTTTATCTGACTCCATCTCTGCCGTCCATTCGATACACGCGCGATCGTACGGTCGCTGGTCGTCGTCCCGAACTGACCTAACCTGAGAGCCGTCTACCGTCAGGACCTAAGATCTAGCTCGAGACTCAACCAAATCATGCACGGTTAGTCTCTATCGATGCCTCTAGCCTAGACGAACCTATTTATACGGCTAACATGCATCGAAATTGCACAGAACAAAATGGAGAATTGCTGGAAGCTCGGGTGGGAGGAGAAGTCAATACCTTGTCTCTGAGAGGTGAAGCCTCAATCAGAGGTGCTAGGAGTCTCTAGTCTTGGTGAGCTGCCTAGGTATGAGTTCCTCTAAACCTAATTTGGTGGTTTCATATCTGGAGCAATTGGCTAATCTGGTGAGGGGGCTTTCACTACGGAACTCCTTCCCTACCTCTGGTGAAGGTGTGGGAGAAGTTAATTTGGTTTTGTTGGAGGTTCTGGAGTTGTCATGTTTCTGGCTTGATTTTCAGCTGAGAAATTGGGCTCAGCCAGGGGATTTTAGGGCAAGAGAACAGTGGGGATGAACTTCTCTTGGCTGGGAGGAGCTCTGAGAGTAATTTAAGAGAGTTCTATGAGGGGAGTTTCAGCACCTAGAATTTGGCCAGCAGGAGGTGGCTTTATAGCCATGGCTGAAGTGGGGAGCTCAGGGCTAAGCAATGAACGGTTTAGGCCGCTTAGGGTGAGGGTAGTGTAGGCAAGGTGGCTGGTGAAAGGATTGGCCACTGCCCAAGCTCAATTTTGAGTTTTTAGGGATAAGGGGTTCTCTGGCGTCACTGTTCTGGCAGCTGGGGTGGCTGCCAAGGACGGTCAGGTGGCTGAGCAGGCTGAGGAGGAGTGGAGGAGGAGTTTAGCTCAATTAATTTTGGCAGGGAGCTTACTTAAAGGGAGATTAGAGATGTGACATGGCTTTAGCCATGTGGCTTGGTCCATTGGTCCAAAGTGATGGACCTTTGGTCCATGGCTCATGGGGCTTGGGTTGGGTCAGGTCAAACCCACCCTAAGAGGTCTAGGGTTGGCAGCGAAGGGATTGGTTTAATTAATTTTGGTTTGGTTAAGTTCAATTTTGTTCATGTGCTCAATTGGGTTCACTTGGGTTTGAGTTGTGTTAGCTTGAGTTTGGGTTGTAATTGGATCAAATTGATTGATCAACATTGTGTAAATGATTGTAATAATGATTTTCCATGAAGACATGAAGTGGTTTTAAGTTCATTTGGAGTTTCAATTTGGAGGATTTTGGAGTTTTGGTTAATTTTTGTCACCATGGGTTAGGTTAGATTTAGGTTTGTCTAGAGTTTGATTCAAGGCCAATTGATGGTTCAAAATGTTACTAATGATTGTTAGGAAAGGTTTAGGATAGAAATTGGGTGAAAATTTTGGGTTTAGGGGATTCAATTTGGAGAATTAGGGGTAGGTGACAACTTTAGGGCAAATTTGGGGATTTTAATTTCAAAGAGATTTGAGTAGGGTTTGAGTTTAAATTGAGGGCCAATTGATGTTTTGCTTGGTGTAAGAATGTATTAGGAAGAGTTTGGAACTGAAATTGGGGAAAATTGTGTTGAATTGGGTTGGTTTGGGGTAAGTTTGGGTCATAGGCCAAAATTAGGGTTTTAGGTTTCAAGTTGAAATTGAATTCAAATGTGAATCAAATTAGGATTGGATTTGGTTTAAATTAGTATTGTGGATGTTGAATTAAAGTTTAGAATTGGATTTAGGCAAAATTTAGGTCAATTGGATTGATTTAGTTTCATAGGGTCCATTTGGGTTTAAAATAGGTTAAATTGTGGATTTTGATAAAATTGGGTTAAATTGGAAAAATTGGCTTATGGTGTAGCTGAACAAAATAAAATTAGGAATGTTTGAGATTTTTTGGAATTTTTTGGGAATTTTGGAATTTTGGGCTAAAAGGGATATGTAGGGTAATTGGAGGTTATTTGGAGGGTATTGGGGTATTTTGGTGGATTCAAGAGGTGGGAATTATTATTAAATGATTTTAAGGATTTTTGCGAATTTTAGGTAATGTTTGGGAATTTTTGGATGATTTAGTGATTTTTAGATGATTTGGTGATTGTGGGGGTAATTTTGGTAATTTTGGGTAAGTTTAAGGGACCTAATGTCAAAACCAGAAATTTTAGCAAAACGAATGAGGTTTTAAATAGGGAGGAATGAGATCATTTTGTAAGTTTATTAAGAGAGGGAAAGATTTGATTTGGATTTTTGAAATTGGAACAAGTTTCAATTTTTATTTTATTTTAGAAAATTTCTTTTGAATTTTGGTTTTAAATTTTCTTATTATTATTATTATTTTTGGTTCAGACCCAGTTGCACACAATTACCGCGTCAGTGCTTCTACAAGCGAAAGGTTCACTTGTTAAAACATCACATCGTGTAATACTTCTTTAGATATCGTCCATTGATGGAAAGCATTGGTCACTCTCCACCGCAATCCACGAGTTGGTAAGAGCCTCCTGAGTAAACTTTCTCTACTACAAACGGTCCCTCCTAAGTTGGTTCAAATTTACCTCCTATCTTGCGGTGTGCAAGAATAGGTCTTCTGAGAACGAGAACTGATTCACCAACTCTGAAAGTTCTTGGGCGGACCAGCTTGACGTGGGCCTGAATCATCTTGGCTTGATACAATTTGAGATTTTGCTGTGTTGAATGTCATTTTCTTTCCAAGCTTTTTGATTCTTCTAGTCTTAATCTGACATTCTCTTCTGCAGTGATTTTATTTGAGACTACAATTCTGAGTGACGGAAGCTGAACCTCCAAGGTTAAGACGGCTTCGGACTCGTACACTAGAGCATAAGGTGTAGACTGAGTAGGCATTCTGAAAGTGGTTCTGTAGGCCCATAAGGCTTCTAATAACTTCTTGTGCCAATTTCTATTGTTATCATCCAAAGTTTTCTTTAGGATTTAGACGAGAGTTTTATTAAAAGCCTCGGCCAAGCCTTTTTCTCTTGGGTAGTAGATCGTCGAATAGTGCCAATCTATCCTGTGTCCTCTGACAAAATTGTTGATCTTTATGCTCTTGAAAGTGGACCCGTTATCTGAGATAATTCTGCGCGGTAGCCTGAAACAGTAGACAACTTGATTTCTGAAGAACTGTAACACGTGATGTACTTTCACCTCCCTGAGCGGTACTGCTTCTACCCATTTGGAAAGTAATCTATTGTTGCATGGATGAAACGATGTCCTCTTGAGGAAGGAGGTTCTATCGGACCCACGATATATGTGCCCCAACACTTAAATGGCCACGACGCGATTGTCGGATGTAGGACATTCGGAGGTTGATGTAGAACCACTCCATGCACTTGGTACTGGTGAAAATTTTTGGCAACTTTCATGCAGTTGATCATCAATGAGGGTCAGTAGTACCCTAGTTTCTTAATTTTCATTTTCATCTTCAGACCTGACTGGTGAGCGCCACAAAGTCCTGAGTGAGCTTCTTTAACAATTTCACGAGCTTTAGACCCACTCAGGCACCTTAGCCACATCTGGTCGAAAGACCTATATAACATATTGTTTATTAATGTGTATGACAGAGTTCTTTTCTTAATTTGATGGGCTAATGACTTTTTGTCTGATAGGTTTCCTGTTTGCGGGTAGTGTATTAATGGCTACCGCCAATCTTCTGTAGTTTCTGCCACTGCAGCAACTGTCTCATCATTTCCCAGTCTGCGCAAAGTGTCTATGTCAATCTGCGATAGGACCTGTCGTCCCTACACTGTTACTGCAACTGAATCTTCCTGTAGACATGCGAACTCTTTTCAAGTCGGGCCAAAGCATCTGCAAGAGCGTTTTCTTTTCTGAGAATCTTGTATATTGTCACATTCGAAATCTGCTCTAGCAACTTCATTGTATTCTGAAAATACTACTCGAGTTTTAGTTTCAGAATCTTGTATTGTCCTGCGACCTGTTGTATGATCAACTGTTAATCACCGTAGATGTTGATATCTATTTTACCCATCAGAATGGTCAATTCCAGTCCAGTTATAAGGGCTTCATATTCTGCTTTATTATTCGTACACGGATCTGCCAAATGGTAGGAGTATCCTAACAATCCCCGCTCTGGTGTTATAAATATCAGTCTAATTCCTGCCTTATCGGGCATTATCATTTGCAATTCTTCGTCTCGTTGTGCTGATGATGCTCCGTTGAAGTACATTTTCAAATGTCAATCATCAGGTTCTTCTAAGCTCATTATCTACTTGTTTGGCAAGTCATCGTTGAGAGGCGATTCCGCCGGAAAAGGGTGCGCTGCGAGGAAGTCTGCTAGGACTTTTCCCTTTATGGCACGAAGAGGAATTAAAGTTATATTGAATTGCAACAATATCATCGACCACTTGGCATATCTGCTAGAAAGCGTCGGTCTGGTCATCAAATATTGCAATGGATGAACTCTTGAAATCAAGTTGACCTTATGAGAAAGCATGTAATGTCTGAGCTTTTAGGCTTCAAAGACCAGGGCCAAACAATGCTTCTCAATAGGAGGATACTTTACCTCCATCGAAATTAGACGATGACTTAAGTAGTAGAGAGCGTTTTCCTTACCCTCGTCATTGACCTGGGTTAGCAGGGCTCCAAGGGAGTCATCTAAAGCCGCGGTATAAAGTATCAACGGTCTACCCGAGACTGGGGCTGCTAAGATAGGAGGTGTCATTAGATATTGTTTTATGTCATCAAAGGATGTTGAAATTTGGAGTCCCAAGTAAACTTGGCTTCCTTCTTAACTAAAGCAGAAAAATGTTGACACCTTCCTAACAAATTTGAAATAAAACGTCGAAGATATGCCAACTTTCCTTGAAAGGATCGTAGTTGTTTTAAGGTTTTGGGAAGCTGCATTTCTAAGATAGCTTTAATCTTCTCCAGATCGATTTCAATTCCGTGATGTCGGACAACAAATCCTAAGAATTTCTCGGAGGTGACGCCGAAGGCGCATTTCAAGGGATTCATCTTAAGGTTCTCGAAAAAAATTCTCAAATCATATAGGTGATCTTCCTTCAGTTTGCTTTTGATGACCACATCATCCACGTAGCACTCAACTTGGTTGTGAATGGAATCATCAAAAATCCTTGTCATTGCTCTTTGGTAGGCTGCTCCTGTGTTCTTCAATCCGATCGGCATTACTCTGTAGCAGTACACTCCAATTAGCATTCTGAGGGCTGTGAGCTTTCATCTTCCGGTGCCAACTTTATCTGGTTGTATCCTGACGATCCATCCATGAAAGAGAAGACTTCGTGTGTCGAAGCAATGTCGATCATTAATTCTAGAATTTGTAGCGGGAAGTCGTCCTTTGGGCATGCTTTCTTCAAATCTCTGAAATCCACGCGGATTCTGATCTAACCATTCTTCTTACGACTGGTACCACGTTAGCTAACCAAGTCGGGTATTGTTCTTCACGGACAAATTTAGCGTCGATTTGTTTCTTAACTTCAGCTATAACTTGTTGTTCGATTTCTAGACGCATTCTTCTCAGAGCTTGCCTGACTAGAACTGCAGTGTGATCCACTCCTAATCTGTGAACTGCAACTTCTAGAGCTAATCCCGACATTTCATCGTAACTTCAAGCAAAATACTCCTTGAATTTCATTAATAGCTTGATCATGTTTTCAGAGTCTTCTCTGTTGAGTAAGGAGCTAACAAAGGTTGGTCTAGGCTCTTCGCTAGAACCTAAGTTAACTTCCATTAACTCGTCTATTGTAGATTTAATTTCTTCTTCAAATTCTGGTGGAGCATCTCAAGTCCTCGAGATCATCTGAAGCTTCCAGGCAGTCTTCATTAGACTCGCAAGTGACAACCAAGCAAAATTCTGAATCATCAGCTGGCCCTACCGTGTCGAATCCAAGACCATGTTTTGAGTTGGGAGGCCTTCTGGCATTACTCCATAACTTTTTAAAGCGGTGTGATTTTTCTTTTGACCACTGCTTAGGTAAGACACCACGTTGAATTAAATTTTGAACATAGGGAGAGTACCACTCAAAAGGCAATTCCATTAATTTAGATGGAGCAACATCTTCAAATTTTACATCATTCTCAGTCTTGGAAGAAGAAGCACCATGGTAGAGTTTGATTGTCTTAGTACCGCTACCAAGTACTTCCTTGACCACCATACCCTCAACCTTATTAGAGTAGATCGTGGTTAGGATCATAGTCTGTACATAGTGGTTAATCTTGTCGTACATCACTTTGTATTCCTCGTTCTTTTCATCTTCAAGTGAGATCTTGAATTGAGGCATCATCTGGCTTATTTTTGTTGCTTCTCTCTTAGCTTCTTTTTCTTCTTCTTTAGAACTATTTTCCCAATCAACTTTAATAATTGGATTCTTTCGTTCAACTATTCCACCATTTCTACCTTGACCTCATCCCTGGCCTCGACCTCAGATGCGAGTTCTGGAGAAACCTCCACCATCTCGTTGTAAGGGAGTGGTGAGTAATTGTTGAACTAGAATTTCAGGTTCTTGGTCATCTTGAGTTTCTTTTACTTCATTTGGCATGGCATTTCTGGAGAAAATTGACTTCTTTGAAGGTGCGTAGTAAGCAACATCTTCATGTATTTCAATTTTGCCAGGAAAAATAGTTGCAAGTCACCTTTGATGCAATGTTCTTATCCTCCTTCATAATACTTTATACACTAGTGTAAAGACGATGGTACCATCTAGTTTTCATGGATCCACGGTCGGCCCAGTAGAGCGTTGAACGACATTTCAGATTCAATTATGTAGAATTTTGCAGTTGTCCTTCCTAAGTCACCGATCCTCATTGACAGTGTTATTGATCCAAGAGCACTTTCTCCTTTCTGGTTGAAGCCTCTTAGTAACATTTTGTCTGCTTGAAGCTTACGAGCATCAATTTCCATGTAGGCTAACGTCCAAAGGTTCATTATGTTGATTGATGCTCCCGAATCAACTAACACCCTAGAGAGCATAATTTTTTTGATGGCGACTGAAATGTACAAGGGTCGGTTGTGATCGGTTGTCCCGAGTAGCAAGTCACTATCTGTGAAAGTAACACCAAACTGTTCTCTTAATGAGCAAACCTCGTCTAAGGAGTTACCAGCCATTTGAGCTAAGCAAATCTTTGGATCAAGTAAAGCCTTGATCAGAGTTTCTCTCATCTCTTTTGAAAGGATTAAAGCATCGTAGATGCTCAATTTGGCAGGCAACTTCCGAAGGAGCGCTAGCACATTATACTCCACTTTATTGTCTGGTCTTTCAACTTCTTCCTGAACAGGCTTCTACCGGGGTTGGCTCTTCTTGAACAACCACATGCTTTCCTTTATCTTTTGAACCCCCTCTCGGGGGTAGGACTCTTCCACTTCTTAAGTTGACCTCTATTATCTCTTCTTCTGAGTTTGATTCTGGATTAGCTGGCGCTTCCTTTTTCTGAATGAGAGCAACAGATTCTACTAGAGTCACTTCGGTATCTGAGAATTCTAGCTCAATTGCGATAAGAGATCCTAAGAATTCACATACGGGTTCGTCATCTTCCAGACCATCACAATCGCTTTTGTTTGCTTCCTCTTCTTTATCGTTAACATCGAGGTTTTGTATGATTTAAGAATCGTTATTCATTTTGAAATCGATATTTGGATTAGGTTGGTTATCGTCAGTTACGTAATCATTAGAAACAGTCAAAACATAACCAACACCATAACTTTTATCACTATAAGATCCCGCCTGAGCGTGCAAATAATCATACACAGTCAGAGGTTCGAGGGATTTCTTCCCCAAATCAGAAACAACCATCCTAAGAAAAGCAGCCCCTACTTTACTCTTCAGAGCCTCAGTCTTCTCTTCTTTTGTGATCTTCTCCTCCTTCTGGGGCGGCTCCTTGAATGCAATTGATAATTCTGGCTTGACAGGTTTTGAACTTTGTATAGAAGCACGCACCGAAGCAGTTTGGATGTGATCCAAAATTTTCTTCGATGACTTCACCCAAATAATACTCCATCAATCGTTGGTTATGTACTGGTCTATCGGAATGATAGGATCAACTGAAATAACATTGACGAAACCTTCTCTCTGGGGCACCTTCATGTATTCTTTCGGGATCGTTATGTTCCCATGTCGAAGGTTGTTCTCGAGCCAATTCTTGAAAGTGAAGCAGTCTTCGATCTTGTGTCCAATTATCCGGTGATAAGGACAGTAAAACGGGTAGTCCTTCTTGTCGACATCCTCTGGTTTCTTGGGCTCTGGCAACTGGAATCCATCTTTCTTGATCAGACTGCAGAACATCTTGGCAACTGCATCATTCTTGAAAAGGTACTCCTTTTTCAAAAGTTCTGTCAGGCTGCGCTTTTGCTGAACCGGCTGTTGGTTGTATTGTTGTGACTGTTGGCCATACTGCTGCAACTGTTGTGTTGACCTCATTTCTGATGAGGTCTTCTCCTCTTCTTTCTAGTACTTAGGATCTAGCCTTAGGCTTTTCGTTTGACTGTCTTAGAGGATTAGAATTGGGACCCACCACCTAGAATTTCAAACCACTTCTTAACTCCCCGCAAACTCCACAAATTTGACCGTAGATCCCTAATCACCTAGAGGGTTGAAATCAAATGTGGAAGTTTAAAGGATGAGTTCCTATGGGACTCTTTGGCCTTAGGACCGCCCCAGGTGGCCCGGTCCGGTGAGGGCTGACTTACACACACACTACACTTATACACTACACTTTCACACACCTCCTAAAACCACACCCATACCCAACTTGACCTCCTGACTCACGAAGGTGATTCACATGGATGGTCCTTAACCCATAAGCCCTTGGCTAAGAGGGTTAGGAACAACATAGTGAATGCCTCAAATGAGTCCCTTCATGGCTCATGTGGGCTTGATATGGCTACATGGCTCAACAAAAATGATTTCATTCCACTTACATTCACCCAATCTTCAATTTTCCAAATTTTCAATTTTTAACCCCGGGGACCCTACACCCCGCCTAGCCTACCAAATGCCCTTGAAACTACCCAAAATTTGCAAAATCACCTAAATTACCCAAAATTCCCCAAAATCATTCCTAAACATTTCCCTCCACTCAAATTGATCATCCATAGCCAAAAATACCAAAAATTCCAAAAATACCTTCCTATACTCTCCAAATACCCAAAATGCCCCTGTTGACCCAAAAAATCCAAAAATTCAGAAAATTCCCAGAAAATCCCAAATATTCCCAATTTCATTTTCTCCAACTACACCATGGGCCAATTTTGTCAATTTACCCCACTTTTGTCAAAATCCCCAATTTGACCCATTTTAACCCAAAGTGAACCCAATGTCAAACCAAACCTAGCCAATTGACCAAAATTCTGATCCAATTCAATTCTAAACTTCAATTCAACATCCCCAACACCAATCTAAACCAAATTCAAGCCCAATTTGATTGGAATTTGAATCCAATTTCACTTTTGACCTTAAAGCCCAATTTGGACCAATGACCCAAACTTAGCCCAAACTAACCCAATTCAACTCCAATTAACCCCAAACCTTTTCTAAACCTTCCCTAACATCCCAACAAACAAAACACTAACATGATTTGCCCAAAATTTAGACCCAAATCCCACTCAAATTCAACCCAAAGCTAAAAGACCCAATTTTGACCTAAACCCTAACCTAACCCAAATAAGCCCAAACCTCAAAATCAAAACCCAACCAAAGTCAAAACCTCTTTGAAACACTCCCATAAACATTTCCCAACATCAATTTCACATCAATTTCAACCCTAGCCCAACATTGGCCCAAATTAGCCCAATTTGACCTACATTAACCCCTTTACCAAATGAACCCAAATCCAACCCAATTCAAACCCAAACCACTCCAAACTTGTTTCAAATCAATCATGACACATCCCTAAGCCAAACTCAACATTTATTTGGCATGGCCCATTGCAAACTTTCCTCTTCAAAAGCCCATTTGCTAACCTAAAAGCCCACTTCCCTAAACCATTTTAAAAGCCCATCTTCACCAAATTTCAAAGGCCCAAAATTCATCCTAAAGCCCACACTACAATCTCATCCCATCATCACTCAATTAATATCATCCCTTAAGTCCTAAATAAATCATCAAATGGTTCCCAATCTATCCATATGCCAAATCACCCCTAAAAACCAAAATTCACAAAATCCTTCTCCATGAAAATTGACTTAATGTTTCCCAAGCCAAATGGAGCCATGAAGCCATGCATGAGCCCCATGGGAGCCATGAGAGCCATGGAATCTACTTTCTACCTCACCAAACCATTAATGGCAAGAGAGGTGATCTGTTTCTTAAACCCTCTTAAACCCTTTTTTACCTTAAGCATGTCACACACTAAACCATGCTTAGCCACCTCACCATGGATGGAGACCACACCATTTTCTCTTGGCTGACCCAAGTTACTCTTTTCAGCACAAAACCAGGCTTTGGGTGGTGCACCTAGCCCAATCCATGAGTTGACCAAAATCAACCCAAAATGTACCCTTACCCCATTCTACTTCGATTCAAACACTTTACACATGTCCAAGCCCAATTGACTTCACCATTGCCAAGCCTTGACCTCCCTGGTCAAGATGGTGACCCTTGCCTACCGGCCAGCCACCTGGGCCGCCGGAAAACACCACACCCGAGAGCATCATGTGAGCCCAAGCTTGGAATTCTCACCTGCTGAGTTGCCCCATGCCCAATGGCCACCATGGCTGTTCTTCTCCTCACCATAGCAGCTGATTCCAACCCCTAACTCCGCCTGGGAGAGCCTCCAGCCAGCTCTATTTAAACCTCACTCCTCTCGGCCATGGAAGAGGTGCTAAACCAATCTAAAGGAAACTCTGCCAAAATCATTACAGACCACTCTCCATACATAGAGCACTTGATTCCCACTGGATTCCAGCCCCAATTCCCTCCAGCAAAGCTCAATTTTGAGTTCAAATTTCAGCATAAAAACCAGGACACTTCTTCACAGTGAGCCAATCCCCAAAATGATTGGTCCTACACCTTCACCAGACCAAGAGAAGAAGTTTACCGAGTAAAAGCCCCCTCACCGAGCCGGCCATTGCTTCCAGCCTCCAAGCTTTGTGATCGGGCTTGGTCGAAATCATACCTAGACAATTCACCAGGCCAAGAGACTTCATCTGGAGCTTGCTTGGATCCAATCGAAGGTGACACAACTTCATCTGGAGCTTCACTTCTCTGAGCAAAGGTATGGACTCACTCTTCTCCCCGAGCTTACAGAGATTCTCTATTTAATTTGAGTCAATTTCAATACATGTTTACCATATGGATGTGTTCGTCTCCTCAAGACTAATCCATAGAGCATAAGAACACGAAAATCCTTTAAGAATCAAGTGAGAAATTAGGGTTAGAAGGTTAACGGTCACGGGTTCACACCAGTCATAGACGATGACCAGGAGCCGTCGGATCGCACGTGTATCAAGCGGAAGGCCAAGATCGCGCCGGACGGAGCAACGGAACATGAACCGCGGGCCGCGTGGCATCCCAGTCAGATGGCGGCGCCGAATCAAGAGACGACGCGTGGCTGTTCGGGGATGCTAAGGTTGACGCGGCGCCGATTCGGATAAATAGAAAATTAGGGATTTTCTTATTTATTTAATTCCCTAAACATCAAAAATGCATAACTTTGTGTAGAAAAATCCTAAAAATAAAATAAAAATACCCTCTTGCTCAGTGAACAGAGGAGAATAATGTGGAGAAGAAATCATTTAATTTCATTAAGTATTTTGTTTTTTATGATTTATTTAATCTCTGCATTGTTTTAATTCTCCATGCATATAGGAAATTCACCATGGCATGACACCATAGGGATTATTTTGAAACCTCTCTGATATTAGAGGAATCTAAGAAAAGTAAAATTGCAATTTTCTAAAAAAGTTGATTTTTTGCATTATTTTAATATTTTTAATAATTAAAAAATAATAAAAATCACAAAAATAATAAAATTCACCAAAATGTTATATTTTAAATTTTAATCACTTAGGAACAAACCCCATATTTTTCTTAGGTCCCTATGATGATATATTAAATTTTTAAGCCTTAAGGTAATTTTAAAATTAAAAAAAATGTATTTTCTAGCAATTCCACTAAAATAATTCTAATAAATCAATGAAAAATCAAAAAATTATAAAAATTGGTTCTCTGGTTTCCTTGATATCAGAGAGATTTTTGAAAAATATAAAATTCATTTTTAAACCTTTATTTTATTTTTAAATTAATTAATACTCCAAAACTCAAAATAATTATAATAAAAAGAATATAATTCAAAAAATCACCAAAATTGGTCCAGGTGGTCCTCTAGTCATTAGGAATGTCCCATAATTTTCTTAAGAATAGAAACTTTTCCTTGGTCATGTTGTTGAATTTTCCTTAAAAATCCTTATTTTCCACCAAAAATAATTACATAAATAAATTAAGTACAGAAAAATCAAATTTTCTCCTCTAATGTCTTGATTGATATATGAGTGAAGTCACATAAAAATTTCAAATTCATTTAAGCTCAATTTAGTGAGTTATGGAATTAGTAAGTTTAAAGGGTAAAATGGTAATTAAAATTTTAACCTATAATTAAAAATTTTAGGTTTAATTAAAAGGGTGGGTAAAATATTTGATACTAAGTTGATTTTTGATGTTTGAAACTTAGGTAATTAAAGGGTGGAAACCTACCTAACAATTTGAAAATAATTAAAATAAACCTTAATTAAATAATTGATTAAACTTGGAAGAATAATAAAAAATTGGAATTATTAAAATAGGGATATTATTAGGAAGAGATTTATTCTATAATTTAAAAATCCCTAAATTAATCACCTCAATAATATTTAATTCCTAATTAAAATGATAATCTAAATCCAAGATATAAAATGCTATAAGACTTAATCATTAAATTAAATTAAAGTTAAAACATTTAAATTAAATCCTTCTAAAATTTCAATTAAATTAATACTTTAACAATTAAATTAAATCATCTTTAAAAAACAAAAAATAATAAAATATTAAATTAAAATTAAAAATTTAAATTAAAATTAAATTTAAATTAAATTTCAATCAAATTAAATTAAATTAAAACATATTAAATTAAATAAAATTAAATTAAATTAAAACATATTAGATTAAATAAAAAAAATAAAATCAAGTTAAAATTAAATTAAAATTAAATTAAATTAAATAAAATTAAATTGAAAGTAAAACTAAACCAAATTAAATTAAACTAAAATTAAATTAAATTAAATTGAATTAAATATAACATCACTAAAGACATAAAGAATTCAAAATAAATCTAAAACAACTTGAACACTATTCCAAACTTAAACCCATTAATTGAAATCAAATTAAAATCACAAATCACTTGAACATCGGTTTGCCCTCAAGAACTCTTATTGTCATAACTCCTAAATGGAGCATTAAGTGAAGTATTACTCCACTCATAGGATATTCAAATGTCTTAGTTCACTGAGCAAGGGGACAAAACTTAATTAAACCTTGGATGATTACTTCACCTGATTAATTAAATTCATTTGGACTTAAAACAATTCTAGCAATATTGAAAAGATGTTTAAGATTCGTCTTAAGCTCTTCCTCAATATGATAGGATGTTCATAAGAACAATTGAACTTAATTGTTCTTTGATGAAGAAAATCGTCCTCAAACCAAAGTACAAGAACCTAGACGTCATAGGAGATGACTAGCTATAGGATTAGGAACTTGGTAGAAAACCATAACCCTTCCCTTAGCTTTACCTAGGAACTTGCTTTATATGCTTAAATATTCTAAATTGTGTTTAAGTGCAGCTTGGGATGACGGGAAGACCCTCCAGGTACGCTTTTATTTTGTTGCAATTTACTTTCTTGCAATTTACTTTATTGCAAATACACTTTACTTTTCTTGCATGATAAACAACTGTTGCATGAAAACTCACACATTTAGGGTAGCCCCTAAAACTGAAACCAAAACTAAATTAAAAGTCATTACAAGATAAAATTCACCGCCATAATATTTCAAAATATAAAACAACTAAAAATTTAATCACAAACAGAACACAAAACTACAATTACAACTAAATTAAAACGTCTTGTTGGATGATCGGGAATACCTCGGATGATGTAACCTACGTGTTGCTAACGGGATTTCCCACGGTCTAAATGAAAGTGTGGAACTCATTTAGTTGAGTTTAGCAAATTCATCTGGACTAAGTGAATCCAATAAAAATAACGATGCCGGAAGGATGAAACCGTGGGATCTTATTTGGTGTTGTTATAATCAACTTTAAGATTTGTTTTATCTAAAACACTAAAAAACACTTGGAATCTAAGATTTCTAAAACCAAACTCTTCTCTTCTCTTTTGGTTACAACCCTCTGCAACAACAAGAAGCTCGGAGCATGGTGGGCAGCACGGCCATCGTCATCAGCAAAACCTAAGTCTACTTCAGCAAAACTTTCTTAGAATTAAATAACTAAGCCATAGGACTTCGAGGTAGTTTTCCTAGTGCAACATAAATCCTCAACTCTTCGTTAGACATTTGCATGATCATGTCATGTAAATAAAGCCCTAACCGGTCTTAGGACTCCGAGGTAGTCGTTTGGTACGACATAAACCCTCACATCTTCAAGGCTATTTGTATGATTTTATCATACGAATATAAGTCCTAATTAATTAAAATTGGCAAGATCAAAATATTAAATAAATATTAGGACTTTCCTAAATTCAAGCCAAACAATACGATAGTCGGGAAATTACCGAAGTCCGCTTCGAATCTGTAATTTCTCTTACCTTTCTTCCTTTGAATTCCCAAAACAAAATGTTCCAAACTTGATCCTTTCCCTATTGAAATTCTAAAATTCAATCCCTTGAAAACTTAAACTTTGAAATTCTTGAGAGCGAATTACTGATTATTATCGAGAGTTTTCTTAAGTGATTCCCGTCATTTAAGATGTAATTAACTATAGAGGTTTGCCCTTATAGGGAATTTTAAGAACCCAGGTAATATAAACCCTGCTTAATAACTGCTTAATTCATTTATATTAAGCAGGGAAATTTGTCGGCTTATAAAATTGGTTCGCAGACCAAACGGATGTCACAAATCTTTTAGTTTATTTAATCGAGCCCCACCATCAAGCAGTGTGTCTATCCTTAGGGATAGATACACGGTTTTTGGTGCGGTGCTCGTTTATATAAACTATTTGGGATGTGAGATCAGTTTGATTTCATATCTTAAAATTTTCAAACTTAAAATTATTTTCAAAATCAAATGCTACTCTCTAAATTATATATATATATATATATATATATTTAAATCAAATTTAAAATCTAAAATTCGCCGAAAATTTCTGTTAGGCGACCCCCTTTTCAAAATAAAACACACAACCTAAAAATATGCCGACATATTTCTGGCGACTCCGTTGGGGAAAATTCCTCTCTCCATTTTTAATCAGATAGTTCTGCTTTCAAAAATCGGTAGTGTATCCATGTCCCTAGTGGATCAAACTACCCTTCTTTCCGTTGGAATACTATGTTCATTTCTACCTTGAACAAGTACAGCCAACATTCTCTCGGATTTAGGAGCCACTTGTTTAGACACCCCTAAACGAGAGAGGTTCGAGATCCTTTGACCTCATTTCTGAGGTGGGGTGGACCCCCAATAGGTATTAGTTTAGGAGCGGTCTTGCGGGTCGAGAAGTTTCTACAAGACTCTTTCTTCCTTTTCCAGTTCCTAATCAATTCCTTTTACCCTTCCTACAACTCTCCTTCTTTTAATAACTCTCTGTCTTAATGAATAAATCTTTTCGAAAAATAATTTTCCTTTAATACCACAAATACCCTAAGGTAAACGAAAATGTGTTCGGACTCTTTCTTTTTTGTCATAAGTTCTATGACAAGAAGAAGCACGATTCGGAGACTAACACTTGGAATCTGCCCTGCAGAAATGAAGCCCCAAAATTGATCTTCTCCTTCGTCAACGGACTTGACCTGGCTGTGTTCAAGGACGAACTGCCTGATAATGGAATCATTTGATTCGAACAAGGATTCGGGGATATCGATATCAAAATCCCCGACGTCACTCTCTTTTCACTCACAAGCAAAGTACCGAAAACTGAGAAGCCGTTGATTGAGTTTAACCTCAAGTCAACTCATGAATTCCCTCCTCTGCAAAAGATTCCAACTGAAAGGAGTACTGTTGTTCGCAGAAGGACTGTTGTTGCTACCCCCACTGGTCTAGTTGTTTCTGCACCTACCCCAGCTTCTGCCAATTTAAAGGGAAAGGAAATTCAGAACTGTGATGAACCTGTTACTGTGGAGGGTACAAATCTTCCTGTGAAACTTTCTGTTTTTGAAATCGGGTCCAGCTCGAGAATTCCACCACTGACACGGACTCGAAGAGGAACGAGTAGAAGGATTGCTAGAGAAGCCGTAGCCGCCGAAGTTGCTTTCCTGGAGGAAATCCCGAATTGCCGAGTATACACCGCTGCCTGAATACATACCACTTTTGGGAGGAAGTAGGTTCCATCCCCTTTCCGCCGCAGAGGATGAGGAAAATGTCCGCAAGATTGCTTCTGCATTGCCTCAGCCCGCGTATTACAACGACGGCCGTAAGAAAAGGGCTAGAATTACGCCATTTACTCGACTGCAAACCCTGATAGAAAAGTTAGCAAAGAAAGAAAAATGCCCTGTGTCAGAGATTTTAAGAAGGATAGGGCGGGTGCCAGCCAAGTCCCATCTTGGGCCGCGAGTAGAACCTACTATCGCTGCAGAAAAGCCAAATAAGAGAATGAAAACTAGTCCACCTGTCGTTGTTTCAGGACTACAAATTAGGGAGGATACCACCTTCCAGCATTTGGCTGACAGACCATCCGGTCCCAGACCTTCTACTGCTAGGAGGATGGTATGGCGTCCCACTACCGGGCAATTAAGATTAAAACAACAACCTGAGAAGGAAAGTCTCGTCAGGAGACTTGAGTCCGAAGAAAGCGCTACCGCAGTGAAGGGGACTCATGAGAAAGAAACCCGACAGCTATCATATGACAACTTCAATGTACAGAAAAGATCACTAGAAGATGCTATGGAAAAGCTAAGAACTGATATTCGGCGATTAGCAAGAGAAAGAGAAGAGAAATTCGGAGATGAAGTTGACTCGTCAGAGTTCATGGATGATGAATATGCAGAAATTAACATGGTTGAAACACGAGCTTCGTCATCTTCACAAGGTGCCCCTGCAGCCGCAGAAAGAGAGGAACTGGAAGTAATGAGGAGGCAGCTTCAAGAGAAAGATGATACGATCGCCCAAATGGCAAAAAGGATGGAACATATGGCTGTAGCCCTAGCCACTCTCCAGAGTCAGGTTCAACCCCAAAGAGAAACACCCCCAGAAGTTATTCACATTGTAGATGGAGGAAAGGAGATTACATCCGTCAATGGGGATGATCAATTAGAAAAGGATGCAATACAAAGCATGATTCCGGAAAAGGATATCAAGAGCATGGTGGAACAGCAGGTGCGAGAAGCCTTGGCACAATCAAAGAGCGGGACATCCATTCGGACGGGTAGACCTTACCCCGAAGAATTCGACGTTGTCCAATATCCGAAAGGCTTCGTACCACCTCTGTTCAAGACCTTTGATGGAACCGGAAACCCTCGGCAGCATGTTGCACATTTTCGTGCCGATTGTTGCAATGCGGTGGAAGTGATGCTTTACTCTTCCGACGGTTTGTCGGCGACTCGTCGGGAATCGCCTTTGATTGGTATGCGGAATTACCGAACGGTTCGGTGAAGACATTTTCGGAGTGGAGAACCTCTTCATCAAGCGATTTGTCGGAGCTCAGCACCACATCACTATAGGTGATTTAGTGGTAGAGAAGCAGAAACCGAATGAAACTTTGGTGGATTACAAACTTCGATGGAGGAATCTAAGTATGAAGTGTGAGCCACAGTTACAAGAACAACATGAGTCGGCATTTTACTTAAGAGCATTCATGACCCGATAGCACTTCTCCTCAAGGGATTTACTATTAACACTTTCGAGAAGTTGTTAAGCAAGGCTGGAAGCTTGCAAGAGGAGGCGAAGCAATTAAGTTTCACCGACAAAGCAGACAAACAGAAGCCCGTGAAAACTTTTGAAAAGAAATCTAGGATCATCGCAGCAGTCGATAAAGGCAAGCAGCCAATACAAATACCGCCGAACGGTCACAACAAACTCAACGGAATTACCGAGCAACCTCGACCCGGCTATCGAGTCATCTCAACGGTATGAACAACCGCCTCATCCACAACGTACGCTAAAGGAGCTTTTGAGCGGGGAATATCCGTTCAAGAATGAGGCAATGCCGAAAATGTTCCGCGATCCGATGAAGACTCCAGATTTCCAACTGCCAGAACCTAAGAGACCAGAAGAAGTTGACAAGAAAGGTGATCCCAACTTTTGCCCTTACCACCGAATGCTTGGACACAAGATAGAAGATTGTATTACCTTCAAAATTTGGCTCAATGACAATCTTCAAAAAGGGAATATAACGATCCAGAAGGAGTACATGAAGGAAACCCAGAAAGGAGGTTCCGTCAATGTTATCTCGACGGATCTCATTGTTCCAATAGATCCCTATGTGACTGATGATGGATGGACTACCGCCTGGACAAAGTCTTCGAAGAAGATTTTGGATCACATCCAAACCGCTTCAGTGCAAGCCTCAATTCAGAGTTCGAAACCTGTCAAGTCGACACAATCACTTGCGATAGAAGAACCACCTCAACAAGAGACGATTGAAGAGAAGAAGAAAATTGATGAAGAAGAAAAGACCGAGGCTCTTAAGGCCGGACTAGGGGCTGCTTATCCTAGGATAGTTGTTTCCGATTCGGGGAGAAATCCCTCCGACCTCCGACTCGTATGATTATTTGCTCGCTCCGGCGAGATCTTATAATGATAAGGGTTATGGCGTTGGCTACATTTTGATACGTTTCTAATGATTACGTAACTAGCGACAACCAACCTAATCCGGACATCGATTCCGATACAAGTGACAATTCTCAAATCATACACAATCTCGATGATCACAATGACAAAGAAGACATCCATCAGGGAGGCTACGAGAGTTCAACAAGCAATGAATCTATTTGCGAGTTTCGAGGAGCTCCAGATCACTAATAGAGCTAGAGCCTTTAGATTCGAAGCAAATCCGGAAGAACTCGTCATTCCGATTCGGGAGGAAACACCGACGAAACTCAATACTAGGTTCGAAGAAATTACGAAGTCAACTTAAGAAGTGGAAGAGTTCTACCTCCGAGAATGGGTCCGAAGGACAAAGGAAAGCGAGTGGTTGTTTAGGAAGAACCAACCCCGGCGAAGAAATGCCCATTCGGGAAGAAATCGAGACACATGGAAAGAAAGTGGACTACAACGTGCTAGCCCATCTTAGGAAACTACCGGCCAAACTAAGCATCTATAACGCTTTCATCTTATCAAAGGAGATGAGAGAAGCTCTGATCAAGGCCTTACTTGATCCAGAAATTTGCTTAGCTCAAATGACCGGAGATTCCTTAGACGAGATTTGCTCATTAAAGGAACAGCGAGGTGTTACCTTCACGGACAATGACCTACTACTTGGGACAGCAGATCAAAACCGACTATTATACATTTCAGTCACTATTAGAAAGTTTACGCTCTCCAGAGTGTTGGTTGATCCAGGAGCATCAATCAACATAATGAATCTTCGAACTCTAGCATACTTGGAAATTGATGCTCACGAGTTCGAAACGGACAAAATGTTATTAAGAGATTCAACCAGAAAGGAGAAAGAGCCCTCAGATCAATAACACCGCTAATGAAGACCGGTGACTTGGCAAAGACAACCGCAAAATTTCACATAATCGATTCAGAAACGTCATTCAACGCTCTACTGGGCCGACCATGGATACATGAGAACCGAGTGGTACCATCATCCCTACATCAGTGCATCAAATACTACGATGGAGGGGAACAGTGCATCAAAGGTGACTTACAACCATTCTCCGTACATGAGATTGGAATCCATGAAGATGCAGCTTATTACGCACCCCCGAAGAAAACAATCTTCTCCAGAGATACCATAACGAATGAAGCAAAGGAAATTCGGGATGACGAAGAACTTGAAGTTCTAGTCCAACAGTCACTCAACACTCCCTTACGGCGAGATGGTGAAGGTTTCTCCACAAGTCGCATCCGAGGTCGAGGCCGGGGACGAGGTCGTGGCAGAGACGTTAGGACGATTGGACGAGAGGAAACCAGCCATCAATGTTGATTGGGAAGACAGCTTACGAAGAAGAACAAGCGATCAAGCAAGAAGCAGCGACAATAAGTCAGAAGAAGCCGCAATTCAGGATCCCGCTCAAAGATGAAAAGAATGAAGAATATAAATCGATGTATGAGAAGATTAACCACTATGTACATACTATGAACCTGACCCAGATCCATTCTAATAAGATCGAGGGTATGGTGTTCAAAGAGGTACATAGCGGCGGTGCAAAGCCCTTCAAATCCTACCGTGGTGCTCCATCCTCCAAAACTGAAAATAATGTACAATTTGAAGATGCTACTTCATAAGAATTAATGGAATTACCTTTTGAGTGGTACTCTCCTTGTGTTCAAAATTTAATTCAGCGTGGTTTCTTACCTCGACAATGGACAAAAGGTCAATCACAACATTTTGAAAAATTATGGAATAACTCCGGTCGTCCACCCAATTCAAAACATGGTCTCGGATTCGGCACGGTAGGATTAGTTGACGATGCCGAATTTTGCTTGGTTGTCACTTGCGAGTCTAATGAAAACTGCATGGAAACTACGAAGAATTTGAAGATTTACAAATTGGAAACGCTCCACCGGAGTTCGAAGAAGAGATCAAATCTACAATAGATGAGTTAACGGAAGTTAACTTAGGTACTAGCGAAGAGCCTAGACCTACCTTTGTTAGCTCCTTACTCAATAAAGAAGACTCCGAAGAAATAATCAAGTTATTAATAGAATTTAAAGACTGTTTTGCTTGTAATTACGATGAGATGCCGGGATTAGCTCCGAAGGTCGCGATCCATAAGCTAGGAGTGGATCCTACTTCTGTCCCAGTCAGACAAGGTCCCAGAAGAATGCGTCTAAAAATCGAACAACAAGTCATAGCTGAAGTTAAAAAGCTAATAGACGCTAAATTTGTCCATGAAGAACAATACCCGACTTGGTTAGCCAATGTGGTGCCAGTCAGGAAGAAGAATGGTCAAATCAGAATTTGTGTGGATTTCGGAGATTTAAACAAGGCATGTCCAAAAGATGAATTCCCTCTACCGATCCCGAATTAATGATTGACATTGCTTCAACACATGAAATATTCTCATTCATGGATGGATCTTCGGGATACAACCGGATACAAATGGCTCCGGAAGATGAAAAACTTACGGCATTCGAACGCCGATCGAGTATATTGCTTACACGGTGATGCCATTCGGACCGAAGAACGCGGGAGCAACCTACCGAGAGAGCAATGACAAGAATTTTTGATGATCTCATCCACAATCAAGTCGAATGCTACGTGGACGATGTTGTCATCAAAAGCAAAGTAAAGGAAAACCACCTGTATGACTTGAGAATTATTTTCGAACGGTTAAGACAATTTAACCTTAAGATGAATCCCTTAAAATGCTCCTTCGGCATCACTTCCGGGAAATTCTTAGGATTCGTTGTCCGACATAGTGGAATTGAAATCGATCCGGAAAATATTAAAGCTATCTTAGAAATGCCACCTCCCAAAACCTTAAAACAACTACGATGTTTTCAAGGGAAGCTGGCATATCTTCGACGCTTTATCTTGAACTTGTCAGGTAGGTGTCAGCCTTTCTCGGCATTAGTTAAAAAGGACGACAAATTTATTTGGGAAGAAAGGCCAGAAGGCCTTTGAGGACATTAAACAATATTTAATGACACCTCCTGTCTTAGCGACCCCGAGTCTCGGGGTAGACCGTTGATACTTTATACCGCGGCTTTGGACGACTCTCTCGGAGCCCTGTTAGCCCAAGTCAATGATGAGGGTAAAGAAAATGCTCTTTACTACCTAAGCCGTCTTTTACTTCCGACGGAAGTAAGGCATCCCACAATTGAAAAGCACTGTTTGGCCCTGATCTTCGCCGCTCAAAAGCTCAGGCATTACATGCTTTCTCATAAGGTCAACCTGATCTTGAAATTTAATCCATTGCAATACTTGATGACCCGTCCAACGCTTTCTGGCAGACTTGCCAGGTGTTCAATGATATTATTGCAATTAGATATAACTTTCGTGCCTCTTCGTGCCGTAAAGGGACAAGTCCTAGCAGACTTCCTCGCAGCACACCCTTTGCCGGCGGAATCCCCTCTCAATGATGACTTGCCGGACGAACAAATAATGAGCTTAGAAGACCACGATGATCGACGTTGGGAATTATATTTTGACGGAGCATCTTCGGCACACAAAGACGAAGAATCGCAAGTGATAGTGCCCGTAAGGCGGGAATCGGACTAATCTTTATAACACCGGAGCGGGGGATGCTAAGATACTCCTACCACTTAACGAGCCATGTACGAACAACGAAGCGAATACGAAGCCCTCATAACGGGACTCGGAATTAACTATTCAAATGGGGATAACAAACATCAACATCTACGGGGATTCACGGTTAATCATTCAACAATCGCCGGACGAGTACGAATTTTAAAGCCGAGACTCGAGCAATACTTCCAGGTATGCCATACGGTTGTTGGAACAGATTCCGAATGTGACGATCTACAAAATTCCCGGAAAAGAAAATGCTTTAGCAGATGCGTTAGCCCGCCTCGCAAAAGAATTTGCCGGTTTGCAAGATGAATCGGTGAAAGTGTCGGTTCACGGACGTCGGGTCCTATCACGACTCGACATAGACACAATACACAAATCGAAAAAGAAAAGGAATCGATTGCAGCGATGACGAAAACGCAGAAGATTGGCGACAGCCATTAAAAGACTACCTGCAAACAGGAAAACTACCAGACGATAGGTCGTTAGCCCATCAGATCAAGAAAAGAACTCTTTTCTACGCATTAATAAACAACACGTTATACAGAAGGTCTTTCGATCAAATGTGGCTAAGATGCCTAAGCGGGTCCGAGGCCCGTGAAATTGTTAAAGAGGCGCATTCAGGACTCTGTGGCGCTCACCAGACGGGTCTGAAGATGAAAATGAAAATTAAAAGACTAGGGTACTACTGGCCCTCAATGATGACCGACTGCATGAAAATCGCCAAGAGCTGTCACCAATGCCAAGTGCACGGAGTGGTTCTACACCAACCTCCAAATGTGCTACATCCGACAATTGCGTCGTGGCCATTTAAATGTTGGGGCACAGATATAGTGGGTCCAATAGAACCACCATCTTCAAAAGGACATCGCTTCATTCTTGCGGCTACAGATTACTTTTCCAAGTGGGCAGAGGCAGTTCCACTCAGAGATGTGAAAACACACCACGTGCTACAGTTTTTCAAGAACCAAGTTGTCTACCGTTTCGGAGTGCCGCACAGGATCATCTCAGATAATGGATCAGCATTCAGAAGCATGCAAATCAATAATTTTGTCAGGAGACACGGAATCGACTAGCAATATTCAACAATTTACTATCCAAGAGCAAACGGCCTGGCTGATGCTTTTAATAAAACTCTCGTTCAAATCTTAAATAAAACTTTGGACGATAATAAGAGAAGTTGGCACGAGAAGCTATTAGAAGCCTTATGGGCCTATCGGACAACCTTCTGAACTCCTACTCAAGCTACACCTTACGCTCTGGTGTATGGGTCCGAGGCAGTGTTACCCTTAGAGGTTCAGCTTCCTTCACTCAGAATTGCAGTTGTAAACAAAATCACGATAGAAGAGAATGCCAAATTACGATTAGAGGAATTAGAAAGCCTGGAAGGGAAAAGACTTGCAGTGCAGCAGAATTTAGAATTATACCAAGCTAAGATGGTTCAAGCCCATGACAAACTGGTCCGCCCAAGGACATTCAAAGTTGGTGACTTAGTTCTTGTTCTCAAGAGACCTATCCTTGCACACCACAAGATAGGAGGAAAATTTGAACCCACTTGGGAAGGACCATTTGTGGTTGAAGCAGTATACTCAGAAGGCTCCTACCAGCTAGTGAATTGCCAAGGAGAACGACATATGCTTCCGATCAACGGATGATACTTGAGGAAGTATTACGCTATCTGGTGTTTCAAAGGAATGAATTCTTCATCCCTAGAAGCACGGGCGAATTAATTACTTATGACTGGGTCCGAACCCAAAAATAATAAAAATTGTGCTAAAATAAATAAAATTATGATAATAAAGTTTTCATTGTTCTCTCTTCCAAATCAAAATCTTTTTCCCGATCTTTTCCCGCTTCATTCCTGTTGAATTTAAAAAAAAATACAAAAGAAAACTCTGTCTCTAATAAACATTTTCTTAATGTTCTTGTTCTTAGTACAGCCCCTGATCCTTTTCCTTGTCTTTTCGCAGGGAAATGTTGAACGGGCGGTTGGTCCTGAACTTTAGAAATAGCGTAAGCCTGGCACTCGACGAAATGAGGGTGAAAGATGGAGCAATAATAGAGATTGACTCAGACTTAGCACCAGCAGGCCTGAAATACGAGGAATGTGGCTGGGTCCCGAGTTGACCGAGAGGAACCGCCCGATCGGACGATAATGAAAGTGGGTGGCCCAAGCCGCCAACTCGGCAGACAGAAAAGGAAAACAAACACCGAGGAGGACAAGAGAATCGAGTCCGTAGTCGCTACGACGAGAGGGCGGGCTCGTCGGCACCGCGCCCAGCGAGATTCGGGAAGTACGAAGAGCTACTCTCACGACGAACTCGGCGAAGAAATAAAAATCGTCGTATCCGCAAGATGTTGACTAAACTAGCAGCGGACCAGTGCGACGAGGCAGTTGCTACTACCAGTGCATATACTTCAAGGATACCGGTTCACCAGGAACCTAAAGATAGGAGGCCAGCTCCGAGGATAACAGAAAAGACCAGGGAAATTTTAAGAAGATCAGAAGAAGGAAGGCTACCACGCCTCCAGATAAAGCCACCAGTAATGCATAACCTTGTTGCGAAGCAACCCCGGAGGATGTCCCGACGGAGACCATCCACGAGGAGCCGAGGTATGCGGGAGAACCATATATCCCACGAGTACGTCACCGAGGCCTCGCCATTTGCAGATTATTCCGGAATACGAGTTAGAAAGAATGCAGAATGTCGAGAAGCAAACTTTTGAATACTTCGAGAGAATTAAAGGCAGGAGGATCAATATACTAGAAGGCCTCGAGCTACATACAAACGTGTTCTCAGAATACGAACAACAACAAATCGTGGACTGCATCCGGGATTTGAAAAGAATGGGTCGAGTAGGCCGCCTAAGAGAAAACACCTACTCAGAACCCTGGAGATGGATGCCAGGGAAAGGAAGAATTACAATACAATGTGGATGCTGCTACAACTTCGCGGAAGACAGGAAGGGAAACCCACCGGGAATACTCCGTCATGGCAAGGTAGATCCAATGCCATTAGTCATTAAAAGGATGGTAAAGAGAATGATAACATGGAGGGTACGCGCGACGGATCGCATACCCAACGGTTGCATCATTAACATCTATAAGCGGGGTGACTGCATACCCCCGCACATAGATCACCACGACTTTGTCGGACCTTTCGCACGGTTTCTTTTCGAACGAGTGTAATATCATGTTCGGATCCGATCTCCGGATAAGCGAGGCCCGGGTGAGTTCCGAGGGCCGGTAAAGATACCATTACCGGTAGGTTCCGTCATGATACTAAAGGGCAACGG
Organism: Papilionanthe hookeriana x Papilionanthe teres; assembly: GCA_022702705.1. Taxonomy (NCBI): domain Eukaryota; kingdom Viridiplantae; phylum Streptophyta; class Magnoliopsida; order Asparagales; family Orchidaceae; genus Papilionanthe; species Papilionanthe hookeriana x Papilionanthe teres. Next base: position 50,427,930 of record CM040429.1, on the reverse strand, counting down.
AGCGGATGTCGCTAAACATTGCATACCAGGAGTACCAATGAAGCGGATCTCGGTTACTTTCGAAGGATGGATGACGAGAAAGCACCTTACCACTTCCGACCAGACCCAGAGCTAGAGAGCCTCCTGCCTTACGAGCTGTGAGTTACATGAAAAATATCACACCTCCAACGCACATCTATACGACATCCTTGCCAAGGATGGCTTGGAAGGTGATGTTATTGACCATGTACCTCACTATTCAGACATGGATTTCTGACAGATGCCTTTTTGGATGGATCGACAAAAATCATACATAGTCCGTTTTGAGTCTACATGGATTGTATGAAATGTATTCCAGATCAAGTTGTATGATGTATCTTCCGCATGATTGGAATGAAAGTGACCATGTCACATTTTTGGCCTTCACCTCTTTTGTGCAAGTTGACTGGGAAATACCATTAAAGTTAAATGAACTTCGAACAAAGAACAGAAAAAGAAACAAATAGAATAAAAGAAAACTTTCCCTAAAAATCTAAATAAAAAAAAATGATAAACTCCAAATTCGCACGAACATTAAATGAATGATAAAGCAAATTTGAATTGTTAAAGGACAAACAAAATGAACACGAATTTTAAATCAAATCTCAATCAAATTCAAATTTAACTTTCCAAATCTCAAATCAAATCTCAATCAAATTCAAACTCAATCTTCCAAATCTGAAATCCAATCCGTTCTACTCTCTCCCTTGTCTGGGATGGAAGCGGTCGATTCCATTGACACAGAGCAACGAGGTTTTCGATTCGGATCTAGTGGCGAGGAATTGTATCCAATCCAAACTAGCAACTTTCGATCAACTCTTTTGAATGGGATATGTAGCATCTACATATTCCCTTCTAATCTGTTTCTTTCCACAAAATCTTTTACAACTTCCATGAAATTCTCGAAACACCAAAATTCCACACTTTTCAAATCAACACTACAAATTTTTGCAAAATCAATTACCATCAAAATCAAACTTTTGGGGTTGAGGATTTTACATCCGAGACAGCATTGCTTTAGGTTCTTTCCCTATAGCAATGAAATACATCAAAATCAAACTTTTAGGGTTGAGGATTTTACATCCGAGACTGCATTGCTTTAGGATTCTTTAGGATTCTTTCCCTATCGCAATGAAATACATCAAAAATCAAAATTTTGGGGTTGAGGATTTTACATCCGAGACTTCATTGCTTTAGGATTCTTTCCCTATAGCAATGAAATACATCAAAATTAAATTCTTGGGGTTGAGGATTTTACATCCGAGACTGCATTGCTTTAGGATTCTTTCCCTATCGCAATGAAATACATCAAAATTCAAACTTTAGGGGTTGAGGATTTTACATCCGAGACTGCATTGCTTTAGGATTCTTTCCCTATAGCAATGAAATACATCAAATTCAAAATTTTGGGGTTGAGGATTTTACATCTGAAACTGCATTGCTTTAGGATTCTTTCCCTATAGCAATGAAATACATCAAATTCAAACTTTTGGGGTTGAGGATTTTACATCTGAGACTGCATTGCTTTAGGATTCTTTCCCTATCGCAATGAAATACTTCAAAATCAAATTATTGGGGTTGAGGATTTTTACATCCGAGACTGCATTGCTTTAGGATTCTTTCCCTATCGCAATGAAATACATCAAATTCAAACTCTTGAGGTTAAGGATTTTACATCCAATACCGCATTGCTCTGAGATCTCTCCTCATTGTAATGATTCAATCCAATCAATTCAATTTTCTTTTGAGGTTGAAGATGTTACATCTAAAACCACAAAATTCCAATTTTCATTTCAAGTTCAAATCCCTTCAAATTAATTTTAACAAAACCTCAATCTAAATTGAAACTCAAACTAAAATCTGAGCTCACACATCAAAACTTAAACTGAAACAAAATGAAATCTAAATCAAAATTCCACCAGATCATGTGATTTGAGATTCACCTCCTTTCCCTTTCCCCAGCGAGAGTTCAGGGATCTCCAGTCTCAAAGATATACTTGACACTCCCCAGCGGAAATTCTTCTACTTTGTCCCAAGTTTGTCACTTGGACTTTTGTGTTGGTTTTGTTGATCGCTTCGGTCAACACCAATACGCGCGGTGTGCTCTGTCAGCTCACCACACCTATTGGGGGTCCATTTGTTGACCTCATTTCTGATGAGTTCTTCTCCTCTTCTTTCTAGTACTTAGAATCTAGCCTTAGGCTTTTCCTTTGACTGTCTTAGAGGATTAGAATTGGGATCCACCACCTTGAATTTCAAACCACTTCTTAACTCCCTGGAAACTCCACAAATTTTACTGTAGACCCCTAATCACCTAGAGGGTTGAAATCAAATGTGGAAGTTTAAAGGATGAGTTCCTATAGGACTCTTTGGCCTTAGAGCGCCCCTGCGGCTGGCTCGTGCGTGAGGGCTGACTTACACACACACTAAACTTATACACTACACTTTCACACACCTACTAAAACCACACCCATACCCAACTTGACCTCCTGACTCATGAAGGTGATTCACATGGATGGTCCTTAACCCTTAAGCCCTTGGCTAAGAGGGTTAGGAACAACATAGTGAATGCGTCAAATGAGTCCCTTCATGGCTCATGTGGGCTTGATATGGCTTCATGGCTCAACCAAAATGATTTCATTCCACTTACATTCACCCAGTCTTCAATTTTCCAAATTTTCAATTTTTAACCCCGGGGACCCTACACCAGCCTAACCTACCAAATGCCCTTGAAACTACCCAAAATTTGAAAAATCACCTAAATTACCCAAAATTCCCCAAAATCATTCCTAAACATTTCCCTCCACTCAAATTGATCATCCATAGCCAAAAATACCAAAAATTCCAAAAATACCTTTCAATACCCTCCAAATACCCAAAATGCCCCTCTTGACCCAAAAAATCCAAAAATTCAGAAAATTCCCAGAAAATTCCAGAAAATTCCAAATATTTCCAATTTCATTTTGTCCAACTACACCATGGGCTAATTTTGTTAATTTACCCCACTTTTGTCAAAATCTCCAATTTGAGCCATTTTAACCTAAAGTGAACCCAATGTCAAACCAAACCTAGCCAATTGACCCAAATTCTGATCAAATTCAATTCTAAACTTCAATTCAACATCCCCAACAACAATATAGACCAAATCCAAGCCCAATTTGATTGGCATTTGAATCCAATTTCACTTTTGAACTTAAAGCCCAATTTGGACCCATGACCCAAACTTAGCCCAAACTAACCCAATTCAACTCCAATTAACCCCAAACCTTTTCTAAACCTTCCCTAACATCCCCACAAACAAAACACTAACATGATTTGCCCAAAATTTAGACCCAAATCCTACTCAAATTCAACCCAAAGCTTAAAGACCCAATTTTGACCTAAACCCTAACCTAACCCAAATAAGCCCAAACCCCAAAATCAAAACCCAACCAAAGTAAAAACCTCTTTGAAACACTCCCATAAACATTTCCCAACATCAATTTCACATTAATTTCAACCCTAGCCCAACATTGGCCCAAATTAGCCCAATTTGACCTACATTAACCCCTTTACCAAATGAACCCAAATCCAACCCAATTCAAACCCAAACCACTCCAAACTTGTTTCAAATCAATCATGACACATCCCTAAGCAAAACTCAACATTTATTTGGCATGGCCCATTGCAAACTTTCCTCTTCAAAAGCCCATTTGCTAACCTAAAAGCCCACTTCCCTAAACCATTTTAAAAGCCCATCTTCACTAAATTTCAAAGGCCCAAAATTCATCCTAAAGCCCACACTACAATCTCATCCCATCATCACTCAATTAATATCATCCCTTAAGTCCTGAATCAATCATCAAATGGTTCCAAATCAATCCATATGCCAAATCACCCCTTAATACCAAAATTCACAAAATCCTTCTCCATGAAAATTGACTTAACTTTTCCCAAGCCAAATGGAGCCATGAAGCCATGCATGAGCCCCATGGGAGCCATGAGAGCCATGGAATCTACTTTCCACCTCACCAAACCATTAATGACAAGAGAGGGGATCTCTTTCTTAAACCCTCTTAAACCCTTTTTACCTTAAGCATGTCACACACTAAACCATGCTTAGCCACCTCACCATGGATGGAGACCACACCATTTTCTCTTGGCTGACCCAAGTGACTCTTTTCAGTCCAAAACCAGGCTTTGGGTGGTGCACCTAGCCCAATCCATGAGCTGACCAAAATCAACCCAAAATGTACCCTTACCCCATTCTACTTTGATTCAAACACTTTACACATGTCCAAGCCCAACTGACTTCACCATTGCCAAGCCCTGACCTTCTTGGTCAAGATGGTGACCCTTGCCTGCTGGCCAGCCACCTGGGCCGCCGGAAAACACCACACCAGAGAGCATCATGTGAGCCCAAGCTTAGAATTCTCACCTGCTGAGTTGCCCCATGCCCAAGGGCCACCATGGCTGTTCTTCTCCTCACCAGAGCAGCTGATTCCAACCCCTAACTCCCCCTGGGAGAGCCTCCAGCCAGCTCAATTTAAACCCCACTCCTCTCGGCCATGGAAGAGGTGCTAAACCAACCTAAAGGAAACTCTGCCAAAATCATTCCAGACCACTCTCCATACATAGAGCATTTGATTCCCACCGGATTCCAGCTCAATTCCCTCCAAACTCGAGCTCAATTTTGAGTTCAAATTTCATCATAAAAACCAGGACACTTCTTCACGAGTGAGCCAATCCCCAAATTGATTGGTCCTACACCTTCACCGGACCAAGAGAAGAAGTTTACCAGCAAAAGCCCCCTCACCAGAGCCGGCCATTGCTTCCGGCCTCCAAGCTTTGTGATCGGGCTTGGTCGAAACCATACCTAGACAATTCACTGAGGCCAAGGGACTTCATCCGGAGCTTGCTTGGACCCAATCGAAGGTGACACAACTCTCGCATCGAACCTTCACTTCTCCGAGCAAAGGTATGGACTCACTCTTCTTCCCGAGCTTACAAAGATTCTCTATTTAATTTGAGTCAATTTCAATACATGTTTACCGTATGGATGTTTTCGTCTCCTCAAGATGAATCCATAGAGCATAAGAACACAAAAATCCGTTGAGAATCGAGTGAGAAATTAGGGTTAGAAGGTTAACGGTCACGGGTTCACACCAGTCGTAGACGATGACCAGGAGCCGTCAGATCGCGTGTGTATCAAGCGGACGGCGAGGATCGCTGGACGGAGCAACGGAACATGAACCGCAGGCCGCGTGGCATCCCAGTCAGATGGCGGCGCCGAATCAAGAGACGACGCGTGGCTGTTCGGGGATGCTAAGGTTGACGCGGCGCCGATTCGGATAAATAGAAAAATAGGGATTTTCTTATTTATTTAATTCCCTAAACTTCAAAAATGCATAACTTTGTGTAGAAAAATCCTAAAAATAAAATAAAACCCTCTTGCTCAGTGAACAGAGGAGAATAATGTGGAAAAGAAATCATTTAATTTCATTAAGTATTTTAATTTTTATGATTTATTTAATCTCTGCATTGTTTTAATTCTCCATGCATATAGGAAATTCACCATGGCATGAGACCATAGGGCTTTTGAAGCCTCTGAATTTGAGAATATTCCCTGAATTTTCCAAAGTCAAAGGCCACCCCTATGGAGAGTTATTGATTTTTTCAATTCTAGGTCACTATTCTGAATATTTTAATTCCAATAATTAGCATGTTGTGAAATAAATTCTAGGAAAATTTGAGGATGTTTCTTATGACTAGAGGACTCTAGGAAAAATAGGTTTTGAATTAATCCACTTGGAATAACCCTAATTGGCTTAAACACCCAAAATAGGTATTTAATTAATTAGAGCTAATCATACATCAAATTGACTTGAAATTAATTTTCCACTGACCTTTATGATCAGAGGAACCCACCAAAAAAATTTGAAGTCAATTGGACTTGGTTAGCCCTACTAAATGGGTTGATTAAGCCATTTAGCCAATTTAACCTTCAAAATTTCATAACTTTCAAAATACTTTTCAAAAATTCACCAAATTGGTTTTGAAACCTCTCTGATATCAGGGGAATCTAAGAAAATTAAAATTGTAATTTTCTTAAAAAGTTGATTTTTTGCATTATTTTAATATTTTTAATAATTAAAAAATAATAAAAATCACAAAAATAATAAAATTCACCAAAATGTTATATTTTGAATTTTAATCACTTAGGAACAAACCCCATATTTTTCTTAGGTTCCTATGATGAGATATTAAATTTTGAAGCCTTAAGGTAATTTTAAAATTAAAAAAAATGTATTTTCTAGCAATTCCACTAAAATAATTCTAATAAATCAAAGAAAAATCAGAAAATTATAAAAATTGGTTCTCTAGTTTCCTTGATATCAGAGAGATTTTTGAAAAATATAAAATTCATTTTTCAACCTTTATTTTATTTTTAAATTAATTAGTACTCCAAAACTCAAAATAATTATAATAAAAAGATTATAATTCAAAAAATCACCAAAATTGGTCCAGGTAGTTCTCTGGTCATTGGGAATGTTCCATAATTTTCTTAAGGACAGAAACTTTCCCTTGGTCATGTTGTTGAATTTTCCTTGAAAATCCTTATTTTCCACCAAAAATAATTACATAAATAAATTAAGTACAGAAAAATCACATTTTCTCCTCTAATGTCTTGATTGATATATGAGTGAAGTCACATAAAAATTTCAAATTCATTTAAGCTTAATTTAGTGAGTTATGAAATTAGTAAGTTTAAAGGGTAAAATGGTAATTAAAATTTTAACCTATAATTAAAAATTTTAGGTTTAATTAAAAGGGTGGGTAAAATATTTGATACTAAGTTGATTTTGGATGTTTGAAACATAGGTAGTTAAAGGGTGGAAAGCTACCTAACAATTTGAAAATAATTAAAATAAACCTTAATTAAATAATTGATTAAACTTGGAAGAATAATAAAAAATTGGAATTATTAAAATAGGGATATTATTAGGAAGAGATTTATTCTATAATTTAAAAATTCCTAAATTAATCACCTCAATAATATTTAATTCCTAATTAAAATGATAATCTAAATTCAAGATTTAAAATGCTAAAAGACTTAATGATTAAATAAAATTAAAGTTAAAACATTTAAATTAAATCCTTCTAAAATTTCAATTAAATTAATACTTTAACATTTAAATTAAATCATCTTTAAAACACCAAAAAAAAATTAAAATTAAAAATTTAAATTAAAATTAAATTAAAATTAATTTAAATTAAATTAAATTAAATTAAAACGTATTAAATTAAATAAAATTAAATTAAATTAAAACATATTAGATTAAATAAAAAAATAAAATCAAGTTAAAATAAAATTAAAATTAAATAAAATAAAATAAAATTAAATTGAAAGTAAAACTAAACCAAATTAAATTAAACTAAAATTAAATTAAATTAAATTGAATTAAATATAACATCACCAAAGACATAAAGAATTCAAAATAAATCTAAAATAACTTGAACACTATTCCAAACTTAAACCCATTAATTGAAATCAAATTAAAATCACAAATCACTTGAACATCTGTTTGCCCTCAAGAACTCTTATTGTCATAACTCCTAAATGGAGCATTAAGTGAAGTATTACTCCACTCATAGGATATTCAAATGTCCTAGTTCACTGAGCAAGGGGACAAAACTTAATTAAACCTCGGATGATTACTTCACGTGATTAATTAAATTCATTTGGACTTAAAACAATTCTAGCAATATTGAAAAGATGTTTAAGATTCGTCTTAAGCACTTCCTCAATATGATAGGATGTTCATAAGAACAATTGAACTTAATTGTTCTTTGATGAAGAAAATCGTCCTCAAACCAAAGTATAAGAACCTAGATGTCATAGGAGATGACTAGCTATAGGATTAGGAACTTGGTAGAAAACCATAACCCTTCCCTTAGCTTTACGTAGGAACTTGCTTTATATGCTTAAATATTCTAAATTGTGTTTAAATGCAGCTTGGGATGACGGGAAGACCCTCCAGGTACGCTTTTATTTTGTTGCAATTTACTTTCTTGCAATTTACTTTATTGCAAATACACTTTACTTTTCTTGCATGATAAACAACCGTTGCATGAAAACTCACACCTTTAGGGTAGCCCTAAAACCGAAACCAAAACTAAATTAAAAGTCATTACAAGATAAAATTCACCGCCACAATATTTCAAAATATAAAACAACTCAAAATTTAATCACAAACAGAATACAAAACTACAATTACAACAAAATTAAAACGTCTTATTGGATGATCGGGAATACCTCGGATGATGTAACCTACGTGTTGCTAACGGGATTTCCCACGAGCCTAAATGAAAGTGTGGAACTCATTTAGTTGAGTTTAGCAAATTCATCTGGACTAAGTGAATCCGATAAAAATAATGATGCCGGAAGGATGGAACCGTGGGATCTTAACCGGTGTTGTTATAATCAACTTTAAGATTTGTTTTAACTAAAACACTAAAAAACACTTGGACTCTAAGATTTCTAAAACCAAACTCTTCTCTTCTCTTTTGGTTACAACCCTCTGCAACAACAAGAAGCTCGGAGCATGGTGGGCAGCACGGCCATCGTCATCAGCAAAACCTAAGTCTACTTCAGCAAAACTTTCTTAGAATTAAATAACTAAGCCATAGGACTTCGAGGTAGTTTGCCAAGTGCAACATAAATCCTCAACTCTTTGTTAGACATTTGCATGATCATGTCATGTAAATAAAGCCTAACCAGTCTTAGGACTCTGGGGTAGTCATTTGGTACGACATAAACCCTCACATCTTCAAGGCTATTTGTTTGAATTTATCATACGAACATAAGTCCTAATTAATTAAAATTTGCAAGATCAAAACATTAAATAAATATTAGGGCTTTCCTAAATTCAAGCCAAACAATAGGATAGTCGGGAAATTACTGAAGTCCGCTTCGAATCTGTAATTTCACATACCTTTCTTCCTTTGAATTCCCAAAACAAAATGTTCCAAACTTTATCCATTCCCTTATGAAATTCTAAAATTCAATCCCTTGAAACTTAAACTTTGAAATTATTGAGAGCAGAATTACTGATTATTATCGAGAGTTTTCTTAAGTGTTCCTGGAGCTGCGGCTCACATTTTAAGATTAAATTCCTTCATTGCAGGATGTAGTCCACAAAAGTTTCGTTTGGTTTTTGTTGCTCGACCACGAGATCACCGATGGTGATGTGGTGCTGAGCTCCAGCTAACCGTTTCACGAATAGGTTTTCTAATTCTATGAATGTTTTGACTGAGCTGTTGGGCAGCTCCGCATACCAGTCAAAGGCAATTCTTGAAACGTTATTGACAAACTGGCGGAACAACAAATCGATGCTACCCCCCGTGTTGCAGCAACTTGCGCGGAAGTGTGGAACATGTTGTCGAGGGTTTCCCATTCCATCAAAAGTCTTGAACAGAAGTGGTACAAAGCCTTTAGGGTATTGCACGACATCAAATTCTTCGGGGTATGGTCTCCCCTTTAGAATCAATGCCCCGCCTTTGGATTGGGCTAAAGCTTCTCGCACTTGCTATTCTACCATATTCTTAATGTCTTTTTCTGGTATTAGACTCTGAGTGGAGTCCTTCTTCTGCTGCTCTTCTCCATTGACGGATGTGTTTTCTTTTCCTCCGTCGGCTATGTGAATGACTTCCGGAGGTATTTCCTTTGTGGGCTGAGGCTGACTCTAAAGCGTGGCTAGTGCGACCGTCATCTCCTCCATTTTCTTTTCCATTCAACAAATTATATCGTCCTTTTCTCAAAGATAGGGCCTCATTACCTCTGGGTCTTCTCCTTCTACAGCTGCTGGAGCTCCTAGTAGAGATGATGACGCTCGCGTCTCGACCACGTTGATTTCAGCAATATCCTCGTCCATGTATCCTGGCAAGTCTTCTTCATTTTCTGATCTTTCTTTCCTTTCTTTGGTTAACTGCTAAATGTCTGATCTTAACCTTTCTAGAGTGACCTCAAGTGATTTTCCTCTAATGGTCCTAAGACTGGTAGACTACAGTTGGTGAACTTCATGTTCTCAAGTTGTCTCTGAGATGGTAGTACTCCCCTTAGCTCTGGACTCGGCATCAGAACTTCTCATTTTCGGCTGCTCTACCGGTATAGGCTTTATGATTTTAGATCGCCATACCATCCTCTTTGCAATTGGGTGCTTAGAATCGAATGTCTCATCAGCGGTAGGTTGGAAGGTGGTGTGCTTCCTAAGATGTGTGCCGGATACCATGGCGGGTAACCTTCTGCTACTCAATTTCCTCTTCTTCAATGGAAGTTCCATTTGAAAGGTAGGGGGAAGTATCTTCAGTCCTAGACGTGCCTTGGCAGGTATTCTCCCTATCCTTCTCAGGATCTTAGGCACAGAGCAATTATCTTCAGTCCTAGACGTGCCTTTATGCTCATCATAATATGTCGGTCAGGGTAACGCAGCACTGATCCTATGAGCACTTTCTTCCTCAGGAGCGGCAGAAAGAGGGTAAAATCGGTTACCTTCCAACAGGGCTGACAGTTCTAGCAGTTCTTCTTCTTCTGGAATTTCCTCAGGAATGGCAATCTAGTGGCTTTAGCTTTAGCCGTTCTTTTGTTCTTATTCCATCTCTGAGACTTAATCAAGGGTGCCATCCTCAAGCTGGACCCTATCTCGAAGACGGGAAGTATTGCAGCAAAAGTTGTACCCTCCACGGTAACAGGCTCATCACTGGTCTGGATTTCCTTCCCTTTCCATTTAGCAAGGGTAGGTGTAATGATGGATAGACCAGCAGGGGTAGCGACAATAGTTCGGGAGGTAGTCTTCTCAGCTTTGACAGCCAATCTCTTAAGGGAAACAGTGTTCCCTCCAGTTGGGACGCTTTTCAGGGGAGGAAACTACTGAGTCAACTTTAAGCTGAACTCAACTATGGGTTCCAAAGATTCAGGCGTCTTGGACCTCAGTAAGACAACAGTGACTTAATGTCTGTCTGGTCGAACCCTTGTCTAAAGTGGACGACTACATTTTCAGGCAGTCCATCCCAGTTGATTGCCAAGTCAGTTCCGGTAGCGAAGGAAAAGATCAGCTTTGGTGCAGACATCTTCTGCAGAAAAGGTTCGGAATGTCAGAGCTACCCTATACTTCCCTTATTGTCGCAACGAACTTATGGACGAAACAAAGAAAACTCAAGGAAATGTCCGAACAAATTTTCATTAATTTCATTTTGATTTTTTTTTATTTTTTGAAGCTTTTCAGATAGTGTGGTTTTATTTTGTTCGTAGTTAATAGAGGAATTCGGGAAATAGAAAGTTGATAAAGATTCGATTAAAAGTAGGAAGTCGCGGGACCCTTATCCTTATTTTAGGAAAGGTAGAACCCCGTAGGAATCTTGATTCGGTAGATTGGTCTTAAACCACACCAATTAGGGGTCTCACCTCACCTCGGGAGGTGAAAAAGGAGGATTTTGGAACCTCTTTGTTTAGGGGTGTCCAAACAGTGGCTCCAAAATCCAAGAAGAGTTGAGCATACCTGTTCAAGACAAAAATGAGCAAGATACATCAATGGAAGAATGATAGTTAGATCCACTAGGGGCATGGACTTACTACTGATTTATGTATGCAAAACCATCTGATCCATATGGAGAGAAGAATTTTTCCCCAGCAGTGTCACCAGAAGCTGTCGGCGTATTTTTTAGGTTGTAATTTTAATTTATATAGATATATGTTTGAAAAGTAACATTTTATTTTGAAAATAATTTTAAGTTTTAAAAATTTTTAAGATATGAAATCAAACCGATCTCACATCTCAAATAGTTTATATAAACGAGCATCACACCACAAACCGTGTATCTATCCCGAAGAATAGACACATTGCTTGATGATGGGGCTCGAATAAATAAACTAGAAGATTTGTGACATCCATTTGATCTGCGAACCATTTTTTATTTGCCGATAAGTTCCCTTATTTAATAGAAGAGAATTAAATAGGGTTTATTTTAAGCTGGGTTCTTAAATTCTCTAAAAAGGCAAGCCCTTATAGTTAATTACATCCTAAATAAATGAAGTTACTTAGGAAAACTCTCGATAAGGATTAGTAATTTTGCCTTCAAGAATTTTAAAGTTTAAGGTTTTCAAAGGATTTGGTTTTGGAAATTTCAATAGGGAATAGATTAAATTTGGATTTTATTTTGGGAATCCAATGGAAGAAAGGTAGGAGAAGTCGAGGATACAAGAGAAATCTTGGCAACTTCCCAAACTATCCTATGGTTTGGCTTAACTTTAGAGAGAATTATTTAATGTTTCAATCCTGCTAATTTTAATTAAGTAGGATCTATATTTGTATGATATGATCATACAAATGGCCTGGAAGATATGAGGGTTTATGTCGTACCAAATAACTACCTCGGAGTCCTAAAACGAGTTTAGGGCTTAAATTGCATAACATAATTATGCAAATGCCTAAAGATAAGTGAGAAATTATTTTGCACTAGGCAAAATACCTTGAAATCCTATGGCTTGGTTATTTAATTCTAAAGAACGAAGGTCGACGAAGTCCACCGTGCTATCCACCACGCTTGCTCTGAGCTCCTCGGGGTTGTAGAAGGTTCTGTTTTAGAAAGTGACAATTAAGAGATGAGAGAAGTGTTTTGGTTTAGAAAGGTCTTAAGGTTGAGGTGTCTTAACATTTTATTAAGGGAATCTTAAAGTTGATTAGAACAACACAGGTTAAGATCCCACGGTTCTAGCATCCCGGCACTGTTATTTTCATCGGATTTACTTAGTCCAAATAAATTTGCTAAACCTAACTGAATGAGTCCCACACTTTCATTTAGACCGTGGGAAATCTCGTTAGCAACACTTGGGTTACATCATTCGAGGGATTTTCGATCATCCAATGAGACGTTTTAATTTAATTATAATTGTAGTTTTGTTGTTTTGTTGGTCGTTAAATTTTGAGTTGTCTTATATTTTGAATGTTGTCGCGGTGAATTTTTTCTTGTTGTGGCTTTTAATTTAATTCTGGGTTTCCATTTTGCAGCTATCCTAAAGGTTTCAGTTTTCACGCAGGGTGACATTATTGTTTAACATGCAGGTTCACAAGAAACAGAAGTAAAGTGCAGCGTAGGTAAGTAAATCGCAATAAAATAAAAGCGTACCTGATGGGTCTTCTCGTCATTCCCGGCTACACTTAAAACACATGTTAAGGCATTTTGAATATTCAAAGGAAAACGCCTAGGTAAATCTAGGGGGAGGTTCTAGTTGTCAACCAGATCCTAGTCCTATCACTAGTCAAATCCTAGAGGTGTGTTTGTGGATGATTTTCTTCACCAAAGATCAATTAAATTCAATTGTTCTTCTAAAACAACCCATCATATTGAGAAAGTCCTTAGGACGAGTCCTGAACATCTTTTCAATACTTCTGGGATTATTTCAAGTCCAAATGAATTTCATTGTACAGGTGAATTGATCATTCAAGAATTTAGTTGAATTTTGTTTCTTGCCCAGTGAACTTGGACGTTTGATTATCCGATGAGTAAAGCGACATTTCACTTGATACTCCACCTAAGGGTTATAAATGTGAGAGCCTTCAGGGTCAAATTAGTTTATTGAAGAATTTAACCATTAAAGTTGGGCTTATGATATAAAGCAATCTAATTTAATTGTAAAGTTCCAGGTTGGTTTTTAAATGTTTTAAAATTGCTTAAGTTGAAAAAGGTGTTTAAATTATTTAATTCCATTGAATTATGATAATTCAAGTTTGTTTTAATTATTTTAGATTGATTTGATAATTACATCTTAATTTTAATTTGTTTTGAGATTAATTTTTAACATTTCAATTTTGTTTTAGATTGAATTTTAAGGGATTTCAAATTAGTTTTAATGTTTTAAGTTTACTTTAATTTAATTATTAAGTCATTTAATGTTTTAAACTTTTAATTTAATTAAGGATTGCTTCCTTTTAATTAATAATTTCAATCATCATTTTTATAATTAATTAAGAGTTGAATATCATTAAATTAATCCATTTAGGGATTCTAAATTAAAGAATTGATATCTTCGTAAGTCGTATCCCTAACCTTAATAATCCAAACTTTAATTATTCTTCCAAAACTTAAATGATATAATTAATTAAAGTTCCATTTTTGATATTGTAGATGGTTAAATGAGTTTCTACCTCTTAATTCCCTAAGTTTCAACCATCCAAGAGAAAATTTAGGATCAAATGTTCATCCCTCCCATTGATTAAGCCTAAAATATTAATTAGGGTTAAAATCCTTAATTACTTTTATGCACTCTTAAGCTTATTGACTTCATAACTCACTAAATTGAGCTCAAATGAACTTGAAATTTTTATGTCACTTCACTCACATATCAATTAAGACATTAGAGGAGAAAATGTATTTTTTTTTATTTTTAATTTAGTTTAAATAATTATTTTTTGGAAAATAAGGTTTTTCAATGAATAATTCGACAACATAACCAAGGTAAAGTTTTTGTCCTTAGAAAAATTATAGAATGTTCCTACTAACTAGAGGACCAATTTTGGTGATTTTTTTAATTTTATTTTAGTTATTATAATTATTTTAAGTTTTGGGGTATTAATTAATTATAAAATAAAATTAAAGTTAAAATTAAGTTTTATATTTTTCTTAAATCTCTGTGTCCTCAAGGAACTTAGAAAAAGAAATTTTATATTTTTCTAATTTTTCTTTGTATTTTTAGATTTATTTTAGTGGGAAGGTTTGGAAAATCCATTTTTAATATTAAAAATTACATTAACCTTTTCAAATTCAATATCTTTACCTAGGAACTTAGGAAAAATATTTGGTTGGTTCCTAAGTGATTAGAAAAAAAATATGACATTTTTGGGATTTTTAATATTTTTGTGATTTTTTTAATTTTTTAATTATTAAAATATTTAAAACTAGGTTAAAAATGAAATTTTTAGAAAAAATCTAATTTTAATTTTCTTAGACTTCTCTAATACCAGAGAAGCCTTAAAATTAATTTGGTGAATTTTTGAAATATATTTTAAGTTTTATGAATTTTTAAACTTTAAAGTAGTCATGTAATTTAAATAATTCATTTAGTGGGTCAAATCATTTTCATTTAATTTCAAATTTTTATGTGAGGCTCCCCTGACCCTAAAGATCAATGGAGAATTGATTTTGCGTTATTTTAATGAGTGTTTTCTTCAAATCAATTTAATCTTAGTTTTAGGGTTTTGGCCAAATTAGGTTCTGTTTGAATGAATTAAGTCAAACCATATTTTTCCTAGGGTCCTCTAGTCTAGAGATACTTCCACTGATTTTCCTAGATTTTATTAATCAATATACTAATTATTGGAATTAAAAGACCAAAACATACACATAAACTTGGAAAATAGATAACTTGCCATAGAGGTAACCTCTGCCCTTCGAAAATTTAGGGAATATCCCAAAGAGTAGAGGCTACAAAATTTTGAAACACTTTTGGAATCATAGTTAGGTAAAGCTACAGCTTCAATCCACTTTGAAACATAATCAACTCCTAATAAAATATAAATCTTTCCAGATGATGGTACAAATGGTCCCATAAAGTCTAAACCCCATATATCAAAAATTTCAACTTCCAATATATAGTTTAAATGCATTTCATCTTTCCTAGATATATTTCCAATCCTATGACAACGATCACATGTTTTCAGATATTGTCTCACATCTTTGAATAGGGTGGGCCAATAAAATCCTGAATTTAAAATTTTAAATGCAGTTTTATTTACTCCAAAGTGTCCTCCAAATTTGGAATCATGAAATTTTTGAATAATACCAAAAGTTTCTTCAAAAGGTACACATCTTTGAATTACAGAATCTCTTCCCAATTTAAATAAATGAGGATCTTCCTAAATATAAGATTTAGCATCATTTTTTAATTTCTTAATATATTTTTCTTTCAATCCATAAGGTAGAATATTGCTAACTAAATAGATAACCATATCCGCATACTAAGGTGTTTGGCATCCTTGAATAACATATAACTGTTCATAAGGAAATTTCTCATTTATATTTTCTTCAATAATAATATCATTTTTAATTCTAGATAAATGATCAGAAATTTGGTTATCAGTTCCTTTTCTATCCACTATTTGAAAATCAAATTCTTGTATAAGTAAAACCTATCATATCAGTCTAGGTTTAGCATCCTTTTTGACATTAAATATTTAATAGCGGAATGATCAGTATGAACTATGCATTTGGTACCAAGAAGATAAGGTCCAAATTTATCAAAGGCATAGATTATGGCTAAAAGCTCTTTCTCAGTAGTAGTGTAATTTTTTTGAGTTTCAGTAAGAGTTTTACTAGCATAATATATAACTTTAAAAATTTTCTTATATTTTTGTCCCATTACAGCTCCAATTGCAAAATCACTTGCATCGCACAATAATTCAAAAGGTTTATTCCAATTAGGTGAAATAATAATAGGTGCAGTTATTAATTTTTCTTTTAAAATATTAAAAGCATTAACACAGTCTTCATTAAATTCAAATTTAGCTTCTTTTTCCAATAAATGACAAAGAGGTTTAGCAATTTTAGAAAAATCATTTATATATCTTCTATAAAATCCAGCATGTCCCAGAAAACTTTTCACATCAGTAACAATAGTAGGTGGTTATAGTTCAACAATAATTTTCACTTTTGCTTGATCAACTTCCATCCCTTTTTGTGAAGTTTTGCGACCAAGTATAATTTCTTCTGTGACCATAAATTGACATTTTTCCCAGTTAATAACTAAGTTTGTTTCTTCACATCTTTTTCAGAACTTTAGAAATATTTTCCAAACAAGATTCAAAAGAAGTTCCAAAAACTGAAAAATTGTCCATAAATATTTTAATACCTTTGTCAATGAAACCACAAAACATTGACATCATACATCTTTTAAAAGTTGCAGGTGCATTACATAAACCGAAAGGCATTCTTCTAAACACAAATGTTCCATAAGGACTTGTAAATGTTGTTTTCTCTTGGTCCTCAAGAGCAACATGTAATTGATGATAACTAGAATATCCATCCAGAAAACAGAAATATGAGTATCCAGCTAATTTATCAAGCATTTGATCCAAGAAAGGTAAAGGAAAATGATCCTTTCTAGTGGTGTTATTTAATTTCTGATAATCAATGCAAATTCGTATCTAGTAACTTGTCTTGTAGGAATTAGTTCATTTTTATCATTGACAATGACAGTTACTCCTCCTTTCTTCGAAACACAATGAATATCACTCACCCATTGACTATCCGACATAGAATAAATAATTCCATCATCTAACCATTTTAAAATTTTTTTTTAACAACCTCTTTCATGATAGGATTTATTCTTCTTTAAGGTTCAATAGTAGGTTTAAAATCTTCTTCCATTAAAATCCTATGCATACAGATGGAAGGGCTTATTCCTCTTATATCAGTAATAATCCAACCAAAAGCTTTCTTATAATTCTTTAACACTCCTATTAATTTTTCTTCTTGATCTAAGCTTAGTTTAGAAGAAATAATAACAGGTAAAGTTAATGAATTTCCAAGAAAAGCATACTTTAAATGTGCAGGTAACATTTTTAATTCCAGTTCAAGGGCTTTTTTAATCGAGGGTAAACGTATATCATTTTGAGTTATGTCCAAAATTTCCCAGTTATTATTAATATAATGAGTTTCTTTAGATAATTCTTCTTCTTTTAGTTCTTCATTTCCATCAGTTAATAATTCAATTTTTTCTTCATAAATGACTTTACATTTTTCTTGATAATGTTTTTCAATTATATAAACAATAATATCCATTCGATAGTATTTTTCTTTGTCAGGGTACTTCATTGATTTAAGGACATAGAATTTTATCTCTTGATCATTAACTCTCATAGTTAATTCTCTTTTTTGCACATCAATCATAGCCCGTCCGGTAGCTAGAAAAGGTCTCCCTAAAATAATAGGTATTTCATTATCTTCTTCCATATCAAGTACAATGAAATCCACAGGGAAAATAAATTTATCCACTTTAACAAGAACATCCTCTATAACTCCTTTAGGGTAAGTGATAGATCTATTAGCTAACGGAAGGGATACAGTGGTGGGAGAAATCTCTCCTAAATTCATCCTTCGAAAAATAGAAAATGGCATGAGATTAATACTTGCTCCTAAATCACATAAAGCTTTTCCACAAAATTTTTCTCCAATAGCACAAGGTATAGTGAAACTTCCAGGATCTTTATGTTTCTGAGGTAATTTCTTTTGAATTATTGCACTAGATTCTTCACTTAATGCAACAGTTTCAAAAGCTTCAAATTTTTGTTTCTTACTTAAAATATCCTTCATAAATTTTTCATAAGTTGACATCTGTTCCAAAGCTTCAGCAAAAGGTATGTTAATGGTAAGTTTCTTAAAAATTTCAAAGAACTTAGAAAATTGTTGATCAAGCTTTTGTTGTTTTAGACTTTGAGGAAAAGGTGGTGGTGGTTTTCCAACTTCCACATTAATAGGAATAACAGTCTGATCTGTACTAGGAGAAGGAGTTTATTTAGGTTTTTCAATCTCTTCAACCTCAATCCCATTTTCAATTTCATGCTGAATTCTTTCTTTTAATTCCTTTCCACTTCTAAGTTGTACAACTTTAGCATGTTCATGTTCGTTTCCAGATTCTTTTGGGTTGATTTAGACATTACTAGGAAGTGTTCCTAGAGGTCTGTAACGAATTAAATAAGTGATTTCTCCCATTTGATTCTCAATTTTACGAATATCGGTGTTTTGATTTTGTAATTGATTACTCAGTTGTAAAATTAATTCTTCTATTGATTACTTTTTTTGTTGATTATTAAATCCAGGAGGTTTATAGTTTGAATTTACTTGATTGTTCCACTTTTCAGTTGGATGAGATTGATTATTACCCCATTGTTGTTGTGAATTATTCCAGTTAAAATTAGGGTGATTTTTCCATCCAAGGTTATAATAATTTGAATAAGGGTTATTTTTACTAGGAATAGCTTGTAAAGTTTCAATAGTCTGAGAATATTCAATATTAGCAGAGTTGTTATGTGATACATTGATAGCAAAATTTTCTAATTTCTTAGATATTGCAGCCACTTGTGAGGCTAAGATAGAAAAGGCTTCGTTATCATGAATACTTGCCATTGTTTAAGGGTTAGCCCTTTCAGAAGGCCGTTGAAAATTATTGTTAGACATTTCTTCAATTAAAGTATAAGCTTCTTCAAATGATTTAGCCATTAAAGAACCTCCAGTAGCAGCATCAATAATTTATTTCAGTGATCCAATAAGTCCGTTATAATTTATTTGAATAATTAACCAATCAGGTAAAGCATGATGATGACACTTTCTTAATAGTTCTTTAAATCTTTCTCAAGTTTCATAAATCGTCTCCCCGTCAAATTGACTAAACAAAGTAATATCATTTCTTAATTTAGCAATTTTAGAAGGAGGAAAATATTTAGCAAGGAATTTTTGTGCCATTTCAGCCCATGTTTTAATAGAACCTATTGCTAATGAGTTCAGCCACATCTTTGCTTGAACTCTTAAAGAGAAAGGAAAGAGTCTAAGTCTAACAGCATCATCAGAAACATTGTTATATTTAAAGTTAGCACAAAGTTCTAAAAAACTAGCAAGTTGTAAATTTGGATCCTCATTTGGTGTTCCCCAAAATTGATTATTTTGAACCATTTGAATAATAGACGGTTTAAGCTCAAAAGAATTAGCATCTACAACAGGTATTTGAATACTAATATGAAGTTCAGTAGCTGTAGGGTTAGCATAATCCCTTAATGGTTTGTAAATATTTTGTTCATTAATTTCAATTGGATTCTGTAAATTGTTCTGTAAACTAGCCATCTCTTGATATTGTTGAATTTGTCTTCCTTTTTTAATTCTTCTTACAGTTCCTTCTAAATCAGAGTCTAAAGGTAATAATCCTTCAGATCCAGAACTACGCATAAAATGCAAATAAAAAATAAAATAAAATAACAAGAAATAAAATCTCTTCTTTTTTTTATTTTTGTTTTTATAAATGTTTTTGTATTTTGTATTTTTGTATTTTGACTACAAAAGAAATAAATAAAATAAAAAAATATTTAAAATCTAAAAATTTGTCTCCCCGGCAACGACGCCAAAAACTTGACCCGACCGCAAATAATGCAGTAATATATGCTTCCAAAAATATGTTATAGCCAATACTTTAACCCAAATAATAATAGCGGCTAGTTTATATAAATATAATTTTATGGAAAATATTTTACACACTAGAGGTACTACGCAAGTATACGTATCGTTTCAAGTAATATTGGGCTTTAAATAAATACCCCAGTATCGATCACACGAGGAGGTTTATAGATTTTTAAATATTTTAATTTTAATTTTATGTACTTCTTTTAAAGTTATAAATTCAATATTTAATTTACTAAATGCAGAAATAAAGTAGTACTAAAATAATGAGTGATGTAAATAATAATAAGCAAACAACTTTCTTCCTTCCAATTAATCCAAGACTTATTAGATAATGTAATATTCGTGGAGAATATAAATTTATGGTATTTTGCCAAATAAAAACATTCTTATTCTTTACCTTCACTCGATAGTATAAAGAACATTGGCTAATCTATAGATTAGGTCTGGATGTATTGTTAGTAGAATGGGTTAATCTAGGCTCACACGACTAGATGTCCAAGGGTGGCTATGGTAGGCCCTACTAGTGACCCGTTCCCTTTCTATAAACCAAATTAAAAGAATTTAGTCTGTCACTCTAAAAATTTATTAATTCTATGCCCATTGAGTAATAGTTTCCTATTTATTTGCACTTCACCTTGAATAATCCCCACAAGGCCTTCGACTACCCAATAATTCATGTGATATCTACTAGTTAAGAATTCATTTCCTTCTAGGACCCAAAATTCTTCAACAAATTTTAACAACTTAAATGGCCAATTTAAATAGTAAATTAAGATACGGTATTAATATCATCATAATATTTAAACATATTTAGTTTTTAATTCTCCAACGAATTTTATATTATCTTATTTATCTTTTCATAATTGAAAGGAGAAAGTAAAGTAACCACTCAGAACACATTGAATTTAAATAAAAACATATAAATAAAACTTTGAATCAAATTACAAATACTTATCTCAAGTGTTTCTCCAACTGAACCTCTGATTCCTCCTGACTCCAAAGTGAAATAGACTTCAAAAGCACCAACTCTTCTAAACTCTCAATACAAACTCTAAATAAAATAAAATCAATAATTTATGAAGGAAAGTAAACTAAAGTGTGGCTCTATATTTAAAATTATCTCTCTGATTTGGGGCCTCTTTTTCTGTAGAAATGGCCTCCTATTTATAGGCTTCAAGGTATGCCTAAAGCACCTCTTCAAAATGTGTTCAAGTTCAATGAATCTTCTAGAAACTGTGTCTGGTGCCTAGGCGCCGACTCCGCATCCAGTTCTTCGCACCTCCACTTTGGATCGCACCTCTTCACAATCCAAACCGTTTCCAAGCATCTAGATACAATGTATCACATGTCCTATAATCCAGGAATAACTGCCAATCTTCTACAAGGTCCAATAACCACTCTAACCGTCAAAATAACTGCCCAAAGTAGTTACAAAATCATAACTATATTGGAATCGAGCTGGCGCTTAGGCGCCGGACCCATTATGTTGGCAATTTTGCATTTTGGCTCCATTTTTTCTCCTTTTTGCTCCTTTTTGCTCCTTTTTCATCCTTTTTTCTTTTTTAACATTTTTACATCACCTGCATCCAAAAACATAAAAAAATACCTTTTATTAAAGCATAATATCCTTAAAATTTTAATAAAAATCAAGGCATAAAAATAGGTATTTTTTTCAAGGATCAAAAATAACCCAAACTTAAATGTTACTTGTCCTCAAGTAACCCTTTTTACTATATAAAATGTATAACAATTGGAATAAAAGGTAAATATTTAAGATTCCTTGTAATTTCTTGTGTTATAAAGGCTTTAGTAAATCATTAACCAAATTTCACTAACTAAGTTTAATTTTAAGAATTTAAAGAATATTTAACTACCAAATCGTAAGACTTCAAAATTTTTCATTCATTTCGAAAATAATTGTAGTTTATTATATTAAGATCACATGAATTATTTAGAAGAAAAGATCTTCATGATAATCTTTTCTAATAAAGATGCATGCATAAAAATTAAGTAAAATATGTAATTAGTTTTCTTCTTATAAAATAATTCAAGTGAAGCCAATTTTTTATTAGGCAATCTCCTCAAGCTTCTCCTCTTTTTTTTCACAGTGAGGATTACTGTATCTGGATAGCCTGTTAATGATTTTGAACTTCACTATCCTTAACTTACATTTACAAACTTATACATCTTCACTTAATTACTATAACATGAATAGTTTTCAAAAAGACTTTCAATCTTTTCTTTTTCAAGTTATAATTCTTGATTTCTTAATACTTCTAAAATTCAATTATCTCTACCATGAATAGAAAAAATTCTTAATCTTACTCTTCTTTAAGTTGAATAATTCTATTCTTAAAATCAATCAAAGTTATTAAAATTTTGGTTAAGTCTACTAAATTATTTATAATTTCCAAAAAATAAGTGATCTTAAATAGATTTTTCATTCCTTATGTTATGTTAATATTTTTTTAGAGAAAATATTAGCACTTAAGGACAAATAAAATTTAAATTTGCATGTATTTTCCCTTCCCCCAAACTTAAGTTTTGGTATATCATGAAAAATTTTAACGTATGAGAGAAAGAAAGGTATAATTCAAAAAAGAATTTTATAAGTATGTAAAAACAGTCTACGAAAAAAAATTTACTTCTATACATGATTTTTATGAATATCACTGAAATAATGAATCATATATAAAAGTAAGCAGGTTCAATTTTTATATCAGTAGCTAAATTAAACGACTATACTAATCACAATAACAGAAACAGAACAACATCAATAACTAAATAGTACGACAATCATCAGTACACCTAACATCAACAAAACATCAAACAAATATAAACCAATCATTCTACTAAGTCTAACACACAGAAAAATAAAACAAGAACATAATCTCGACAATCTAATCATCACTCGTAGTCTCCTCCTCATCATCATCATCGATACTAAAGGAAAAATCCTCGCCTTCTTCGGATCATAAGTCGTGAATCTGAGACAAGTAGGAACCGAACAGATCGTTCTCCTTCGGGAATCTAACAAGAGCTTCATCATAATCAGCATCATAATTGCTCTTCCTATGGGTAAAATCAGCAAGATGATCAAATTTCGCATCGATCGTATCTATGCGACAATGAGTTAAATGTAACACATTCTGCTGCTCTGAATACCTCTCATCCATAGTCTCCCAAAAACTAGTTGGTGGTGTAGCAGAAGTAGAAGGTCTAGAAGTAGAAGCACTACCTGGAGTAGGTACAAAAGTAGAAGGAGCAGTAGATCTCTTCTCGTGAAGACGATCATAAATACTAACACTCTCCTACCCATTTAGGTTTTGTAGTCTTCAGCTTCTCCTCAGAAATATCAGCAATAACTCCATCGCTCACGCATAAAGAATAAATCAAAGATGGGAATCCTAATCCCACAGAAGTGTTGGATCGTGCAGTTGATTCTACAGAATCATAGATAATGCTGCCAACATCAATCGACCTCCTTTCCTGAATGCAGTAGTTCAGGATAGCTCTATCTATGGTAACATCACACAGGTGGTTGGAAGGAAGTAGTCTAGCAGAAATAAAATAGTGCTAAGCCTTTGAAATACCATTCAGCTTAAAAGATTTAAAGTATACTCGTTTGTCGTTCCAGATCTTCCAAGCTCCATTGCTGTCAGTCAGATATGCAATGATCATCTCCAGATCTCCTTCAGATGGAGATAGACCAGAATAGTAGCACTCAACAGTAGGTGGTAGGCCGTATAAAATGTTGATCCGCTCCGGAGTGAATCCCACTCCGACAACTCTAACGAAGACTTCATAGTCTTCCGCATCCATAAAGTTGGCGTAAAATTCTCATACAACAGGAATAACAGCAACGACACTGAAATAACAGAATTGCTGCCAATTGTGTTCAACGATCGTGTTCTCGACCATCTCTCCAGGATTGTAAAAACTGCGCTCCGAGATAAATTTCCTCGATGTTGCAAATTCGTGGTAACAAAAGTGCGCTGCCGCAGTAGCGAACTTACTGCGATCGAAATCTTCTCGTTCTTTTCCGCTCTTAGATTTAGGTGCCATCTAAACGTGAAAGAAAATACAAATAAATTAAGGAATCAAATAAACTAAACTCTTTTAAGATTGAGAAACTTAAAATGAGTTTAAAAATCCATGGAAAATTTTTTAAAAATCAAAATTTTTCTCCAAAATTTTGGTTTTTAGCAAAAATAGGAAAATCCATGGTAGAAATCAAAAATAAATGGATTAGATGGTAGATCTGACCTCAAGATGAAGAAATCGAGTGATTATGGGCTCAAAAACATGAAGATTTGACCTCTAGATGAATCTCGGGGGTAGGTTTTTGCGAAAAAGAGGAAGGGGATGAAACTTAGGCGTCGACAATGGCTAATGAGGGTTTAAATCCTGATTTTGGATTTGCAGGCCGAACCAGCGCCTAGGCGCCGACCTCTGGTGCCTAGGCGCCAGATTCGCCTTTCACAAAAATCATTTTAAAAATTTAGTTTTCCACCAAAAATTCACAACTTCAACTTTCAATCACTCATATAAGAGTAATGCTTCAGTTTCGATCTTCCAAAAAATTTTCCAAAAATTTTAAAAATTATAAATTAAATCCACCAATTAAACACAAGTTTAAGTCAAATTCTTCTAATTCCATTCATAATCTTCAATTTCGGCCTCAATGAATTACAGATAAGTATAATAATAAGATTCAAGTCTTAACAAACAATCAAACAACACAATTTCAAAGCAAATACAACACACATTGAACAATAAAACAAACACACAAACAACACATTTGATTTACCAAATTGATGCAGCGACACACTAGATGAAGTCTTGATCTAACCACATTTACTATCTAATCTTCAAATTTTAAATTTCCACTCTCGTTGCAATGAAGATTACTCGGCTTACTTTGGAAGAACACTAACGCCCTTGGAAAATCCGCAGCCATTTTCTCGTCGATCCATTTGTTCTTCGCATACATCTCCACTTGAGCGTCTTGATAGGCCGCTAGATGATCGAATTAAAGCTTTTCCTTCCATTCCAGATGCTCGATTTGATGATACATCTCATGGAGGTGATCTCCAATAATTTTTAATTCCGCTTCAAACTTATTTAGGCGACTCAAAAACTTCTCCAAACTAACAACAATAAAACCATTAAAGAAAGGTTGAGGATCCTTAGAACACTTGTCTCTAGCCTCTTCTCCATGATTTCTTCTCTCCATTTCTTCAAAATCTTCACTTATCTCCTCAAGAATAAAGTGTAAAGGTCGTATCTATGGTTTCTTAGGGATTGGGAATGAAGATGGATTAGTTTATAAAAGAAAATTGTGTGAAAAACAGAAGAATTTTGATTTTTACACGACCCAGTAACTGTGGTGCTTAGGCACCAAAATTGGCGCCTAGGCTCCGGACCCATCGATACACAGTCTACTCTCGCGATTAGGCGCTGGATTTCGGTGCCTAGGCGCCGGAACCATGTTCGACTCCATTTCGCCTAATGTCAAATTTCAAAGTTTCGATCTCAAAATTAGGTAAATTAGAATGGTAAGATCAATATAAACTCAGTAACTAAAATTAACTCAAATCATAAATAATCATAATGAAGGTTAACTTGATCTCCTTTTTACTCACATACAAAATGGAGTGATCCAAAGTCCAAACTTTATATACTTCGAGATAATCTTTAGCTTAAGTCAACAAAGACTTGTGAGCATCCAATTTTCTAAAGTTATATAAAATTTAGTCAAGACCGAGGCATAACCTTACATTAAAAATGTAAAAACACACAAAAATAACTATGGGTTGCCT
This sequence comes from Papilionanthe hookeriana x Papilionanthe teres, assembly GCA_022702705.1. Lineage (NCBI taxonomy): Eukaryota > Viridiplantae > Streptophyta > Magnoliopsida > Asparagales > Orchidaceae > Papilionanthe > Papilionanthe hookeriana x Papilionanthe teres. The sequence continues at coordinate 50,401,888 of CM040429.1, read as the reverse complement.
CCCACAAAGCACTTGGTTTAACGTCGTCAGCCCGACCTAATTAAGCCTTTAATCAGGTAGACTCAACTCGTAAGCCTCTTTATAAATCATTTTAATGTCTCCCAAATAAGGCTTCAGTCTTAATCTGTTAACTTTAAATATTTTTCCCATTTTGGGGTCTTTAATATCCACAGCTCCATAATGGTATACTTTCTCAATTATATATGGTCTCATCCATTTAGATCTTAATTTTCTAGGAAAAAGTCTTAAACGAGTATTAAATAATAACACTTCTTGTCCAGGCTCGAATATTTTTCCTGAAATCTTTTTATCATGTAATATCTTCATTTTATCTTTATAAATCTTTGCATTTTCATATGACTCATTTCTTCTTTCATCCATCTCATTTAATTGTAATAATAATTTTTCTCCTACAGTATTCAAATCAAAATTAAACTCCTTTATCGTCTAATAAGCTTTATGTTCAAGTTCAACAGGTAAGTGACAATGTTTACCATAAACTAACTGGTAAGGTGACATTCCGATTGGTGTCTTATAAGCTGTTCTATAAGCCCATAATGCAGAATCAAGTCTATCAACCCAATCAGTTCTTTTAGGATTAACAGTTTTCTCTAAAATTCTTTTAATTTCTCTGTTTGATACTTCAGCCATTCCACTTGTTTGTGGGTGATAAGTAGTTGCAATTCTATGTTTCATTCCAATTTTTTCCAGTAATGATTGACTTTTTATATTTCTGAAATGACATCCACCAACTGTGATAATTACCTTAGGCATTCCAAATCTTGAAAAAATCATTTTGTTTAAAAATTTCAAAACACTTATGGAATTACAGTTAGGTAAAGCTACAGCTTCAATCCACTTTGAAACATAATCAACTGGTAATAAAACATAAATCTTTCTAGATGATGGTACAAGTGGTCCCATAAAGTCTAAACCCCATATATCAAAAATTTCAACTTCCAATATATAGTTTAAAGGCATTTCATCTTTCTTAGATATATTTCCCATCCTTTGACATCGATCACATGTTTTCACATATTGTCTCACATATTTGAACAAGGTAGGCCAAAAAAATCCTGAATTTAAAATTTTAAATGCAGTTTTATCTACTCCAAAGTGTCCTCCAAATTCGGAATCATGACATTTTTGAATAATACCAAAAGTTTCTTCAAAAGGTACACATCTTAGAATTACAGAATCTCTTCCCAATTTAAATAAATGAGGATCTTCCCAAATATAAGATTTAGCATCATTTTTAAATTTTTTAATATATTTGTTATTCAATCCATAAGGTAGAATATTGCTAACTAAAAAGTTAACTATATCCGCATACCAAGGTGTTTGACATCCTTAAATAACATATAACTGTTCATCAGGAAATTTCTCATATATTTTTTCTTCAATAATAATATCATTCTTAATTCTAGATAAATGATCAGCAATTTGGTTATCAGTTCCTTTTTTATCTACTATTTGAAAATCAAATTCTTGTAGAAGTAAAACCCATCTTATCAGTCTAGGTTTAGCATCCTTTTTTGATATTAAATATTTAATAGTGGAATGATCAGTATGAACTATGCATTTGGTACCAAGAAGATAAGGTCTAAATTTATCAAAGGCATAGACTATAGCTAAAAGCTCTTTCTCAGTAGTAGTGTAATTTCTTTGAGTTTCACTAAGAGTTTTACTGGCATAATATATAACTTTGAAAATTTTCTTATGTTTTTGTCCCAATACAGCTCCAATTGTAAAATCACTTGCATCGCACATTAATACAAAAGGTTTATTCCAAATAGGTGAAATAATAATAGGTGAAGTTATTAATTTTTCTTTTAAAATATTAAAAGCATTAATACAGTCTTCATTAAATTCAAATTTAGTTTCTTTTTTCAATAAATGACAAAGAGGTTTAGCAATTTTAGAAAAATCATTTATATACCTTCTATAAAATCCAGTATGTCCCAAAAAACTTCTCACATCAGTAACAGTAGTAGGTGGTTATAGTTCAACAATAATTTTCACTTTTGCTTGATCAACTTCCATCCCTTTTTGTGAAATTTTGTGACCAAGTACAATGCCTTATGTGACCATAAATTGACATTTTTCCCAGTTAAGAAATAAGTTTGTTTCTTCACATCTTTTCAGAACTTTGGAAATATTTTCCAAAAAAGATTCAAAAGAAGTTCCAAAAACTGAAATATCCTCCATAAATATTTGTCGGCACAATTTTTAGGTTGTGTGATATTTTAAAAAGGGGTCGCCTAACAGAAGTTGTCGGCGAATTTTAAATTTAGTTTAGATAAATAATTTGAAAAAGTAGTATTTGATTTTGAAAATAATTTTAAATTTGAAGGTTTTAAGATATGAGATTAAACCGATCTCACATCCCAAATAGTTTATATAAACGTAGCACCGCACCACAAACCGTGTATCTATCCCTAAGGATAGACACACCGCTTGATGGTGGGGCTCGATCAAATAAACTAGAATTTTTGTGACATCCGTTTGGTCCGCGAACCAATTTTATAAGCCGACAAATTCCTCGCTTAATATGAAAGTATTAAACAGGGTTTATATTACTCGGGTTCTTTAAAATTCTCTATAAGGGCAAGCCCCTATAGTTAATTACATCTTAAGTGACAGGAATCACCTAAGAAAACTCTCGATAATAATCAATAATTCTGCTCTCAAGAATTTCAAAGTCTAAGTTTTCAAAGGATTGAATTTTGGAATTTCAATAGGGAATGGATCAAGTTTGGAACATTTTTGTTTTGAGAATTCAAAGGAAGAAAGGTAGGAGAGATTACGGATTCGAAGTGAACTTCGGTAATTTCCCGACTATCCTATTGTTTGGCTTGGATTTAGGAAAGTCCTAATGTTTATTTAGTATTTCAATCTCGCCAATTTTAATTAATTAGGGCTTATATTTGTATGATAAAATCACACAAATAGCCTCGAAGATGTTATGGTTTATGTCGTATCAGACGACTACCCCGGAATCCTAAGACCGGTTAGGGCTTAATTTGCAATGCAAATGCCTAACGAAGAGTTGAGGATTTATGTTGCACTAGGCAAACTACCTCGAAATCCTATGGCTTTGTTATTTAGTTCTAGGAAAGTTTTGCTGAAGTAGACTCGTGTTTTGCCGATGACGATGGCCGTGTCGCCCACCATGCTCCGAGCTCCTTGTTGTTGCGAGTTTTAGTTATAGAAGTCATAAATCGTGGGATGAGAAAAGTGTTTTCGTTTAGAGAAAATCTTAATTTCCAAGTGTTTTTTGTGTTTTAATTAAAAAAATCTTAAAGTTGATTATAACAACACCTGGTTAAGATCCCACGGTTCCATCCTTCCGGCATCGTTATTTTTATCGGATTCACTTAGTCCGTATGAATTTGCTAAACTCAACTAAATGAGTTCCACACTTTCATTTAGACCGTGGAAATCCCGTTAAGCAACACGTAGGTTACATCATCCGAGGTATTCCCGATCATCCAACAGGACGTTTTAATTTAGTTGTAATTGTAGTTTTGTGTTCTGTTCGTGATTAAATTTTGAGTTGTTTTATATTTTAAAATGTTGTGGCGGTGAATTTTATCTTGCAATGACTTTTAGTTTAGTTTTGGTTTCAGCTTGTGGACTATCCTAAAGGTGTGGGTTTTCATGCAACAGCTTATTTATCATGCAAGAAAAGTAAGTGCATTTCGCAATAAAGTAAATTGCAAGAAAGTAAATTGCAGGAAAGTAAATTGCAATAAAATAAAAGCGTACCCGGAGGGTCTTCCCGTCATCCCAAGCCGCACTTAAAACACAATTAGTATGTTTAAGCAAGTTCCTAGGTAGAGCTAAGGTAAAGGTTATGGTTTTCTACCAAATTCCTAATCCTATAGCTAGTCATTTCCTATGACGTCTAGGTTCCTTGTGTTTTGGTTTAAAGACGATTTTCTTCATCAAAGAGCAATTAAATTCAATTGTTCTTATAAACATCCTATCATATTAAGAAAGTGTTTAAGAAGAATCTTAAACATCTTTTCAATACTGCTAGAATTGTTTTAAGTCCAAATGAATTTAATTATACAAATGAATTAATCATCCAAGAATCTCAAGTTTTGTTATCTTGCTCAGTGAACTAAGATATTTGAATGTCCTATAAGTGAAGTAACATTTCATTTAATATTCTGTTTTAGGAGTCATGATAACTAAAGCTTTTGAGGGTAAATTGGTGTTTAAATGGTTTGTGATTTAGTTTAATTTCCATTAATGGGTTTAAATTTGGAATAGTGGTTCAAGTTATTTTTAGATTTGTCTTGAATTCTTTATGTCTTTGGTGATGTTATATTTAATTCAACTTAATTTAATTTAATTTAATTTAATTGAGTTTTAATTCTATTTAATTCAATTTAATTCAATTTAGTTTGATTTGATGTTACATTAAATTAATTTGATTTGATTTAATTTAATTTAATTTAATTTAATTTATTTTATTTTATTTTATTTTATTTTATTTTATTTTATTTTATTTTATTTAATTTAATTAATTTAATTTAATTTAATTTAATCGCTTATTTAATTTAATTTAATTTGTTTATTTAATTTAATTTAATTTAATCTTTAGTTTAATTTAACTTTTAATTTTAATTTAATTTAATTTAATTCAATTCAATTTAATTTACTTAATTTAATTTAATTTTTAATTTAATTTTATTTTTAATTTTAATTGAAATTTTAAAAGAGTTTAATAATTTAATTTTAGTTTAATGATTAAGTCTTTTAATGTTTTGAATTTGAGTTATCATTTTAATTAAGAGTTGAATATTAATGAGATGATTAATTTAGGGAATTTTAAATTAAAGAATAAATCTCTTCCTAATAAATATCCCTATTTTAATAATTCCAATTTTATTATTCTTCCAAATTTAATCAATTATTTAATTAAGGTTTATTTCAATTATTTTAAATTGCTTAATGGATTTCTACCTTTTAATTATTTAAATTTCAATCATCCAAATCAGATTAAGATCAAATATTTTATTTGTTAATTTTTATTAAACCTAAATTTTTAATTAAGGGTGAAGATTTTTAATTACCATTTTACCCTTTAAGCTTAATAATTTCATAACTCACTAAATTGAACTCAAATGAACTTGAAATTTTTATGTGACTTCACTCATATGTCAATAAAGACATGAGAGGAGAAAATGTGATTTTTTTGTATTTAATTTATTTATATAATTATTTTTGGTAGAAAATAGAGATTTCCAAGGAAAATTTAATAACATGACCAAGGTAAAGTTTCTGTCCTTAAGAAAATTAGGGGACATTTCTAATGACCAGAGAACCACTTGGACTAATTTTGGTGATTTTTTGAATTATATTAATTTTATTATAATTATTTTAAGTTTTGGAGTGTTAATTAATTTAAAAATAAAATAAATGATGAAAAATGAATTTTATATTTTTCAAAAATCTCTCTGATATCAAGGAAATCAGAGAATCAAATTTTGTAATTTTCTAATTTTTCTATGATTTATTATAATTATTTTATTGAAAATGCTAGAAAATACATTTTTTTTAATTTTAAAATTACCCTAGAGCTTTAAAATTTAATATCTCACTAAATAGACCTAAGAAAAATATGGGGTTTGTTCCTAAGTGATTAAAATTCAAAATGTGACATTTTGGTGAATTTTATTATTTTTGTGATTTTTATTATTTTTTAATTATTAAAAATATTAAAATAATATTAAAAATTAACTTTTTTAGAAAATTCAAATTTTAATTTTCTTAAATTCCCCTAATATTAGAGAGACTCCAAAACCAATTTGGTGAATTTTTGAAAGATATTTTGAAAGTTATGAATTTTTAAAGTTTAAAATGACTAAGTGGCTTAATCAACCCATTTAGTAGGGCTAACCAAGTCCAATTGACCTCAAATTTTTATGATAGGTTCCTCTGATCCTAAAGGTCAATGAAGAATTGATTTCAAGTCAATTTGATGTATGGTTAGCTCTAATTAATTAGAGACCTATTTTGGGTGTTTAAGCCAATTAGGGTTGTTTTAAATGAACTTACTCAAAACCTATTTTTCCTAGTGTCCTCTCGGTCATAAGGAACATCACCAAATTTTCCTAGAATTTATTTCACAACATGCTATTTATTGGAATTAAAATACTCAAAACAGCAACATGAATTTGAAAAATCATTAACTTTTCATAGGGATGGCCTCTGACTTTGGAAAATTCAGGGAATGTTTCCAAATTCAGAAGCTTCAAAAGCCCTATGGTCTCATGCCATGGTGAATTGTATACATGCATGGAGAATTAAAAGTATGCAGAGAGTAAATAAATTATTAAAAATAAAATACTTGATGAAATTAAATGATTTCTTTTCCGCATTATTCTCCTCTATTCACTGAGCAAGAGGGTATTTTTATTTTATTTTTCTGATTTTTCTACACAAAGTTATGAATTTTTGAAGTTTAGGGAATTAAATAAATCGAAAAATCCCTAATTTTCTATTTATCCACGCGGCGCCGCGTCAACCTCGGCAGCTCCGAAACGCCGCGTGGCGCGCTCCCATTCGACGCCGCCATCCGACTCGGCGCTCCCGGGCCCGCCGTATCGTTCCGTCTTCGATCCGACGCGATCCCGGCCGTCCGTCCGCGCGTGTATTAAATGGACGGCATCCGTTCATCGTCCCCAAGTGTCCTCACCCGAGAGCCGTCCACACTAAATCCCTAATATCTCACTCGATACTCAATGGATTTTCATGTTCTTATGCTCTATGGATTCGTCTTGAAGAGACGAACACATCTATACTGGTCATCATGCATTGAAATTAAAGCATTTGAAATGGAGAATCTCCGAAGCTCGGGATGAAGAATTAGCTCATACCTTTGCTCAGAGAAGTGTGGCTTCGATCTGAGAATTGTTGCACCTTCGATTGGATCCCAGCAAGCTCCAGATGAAGTCTCCTGGTCTGGTGAATTGTCTAGATGTGATTTCGACAAGGCCCGATCACAAAGCTTGGAGGCTGGAGCAACCGGGTGGCTCGGAGATGGGGCTTTGCTTGGTGGACACCTTCCCTCGGTCCGAGTGAAGGTGTAGAACCAATCAATTTGGGAATTGGCTCACTGTGGAGAAGTGTCCCGGTTTTGGGCCTAGATTTCAACTGCGAAATCGAGCTCACGAGAGAAGAAATGGCGGGGGATCTCAATGGGGATCAAGTGCTATGTGTATGGGGAGGAGTCTAGAACAATTTTGGCAGAGTTTCCTTAAGGTTTGTTTCAGCACCTCTCATGGCCGAGAGGGGTGGTATTTAAATAGGAGAGGGTGGAGGTCCTCCCAGGGACAGTTAGGGCTTGGGATCAGCTGCTCTTGGCAAGAGAAGAACGACTCCAATGGCCACCGGGGATGGGGCGGCTCGGCGAGTGAGAATTCTAAGTTGGGCTCACATGTGAGCTCTCGGCCATGGTGTTTTTCGGCGACCCAGGGCGGCTGGCCGGCAGGCATGGGTCACCCTCAGGTCCAGGTGGGTCAGGACTAGAGGTTTGTGCAGTCAATTGGCCATGGACATGTGTAAAGGGTTTGAATCAAAATGGAATGGGGAAGGGCTAGTTTTGGGTCTAAATGGGTCAACCCTTGGTTTTGGGTTAGGTTCACCCTCCAAGGTCAATTTGGGCTGAAGGGAAAGTCACTTGGATCTGCTTGATTAGTGGGGTCAAGTCACAATCCAAGTACAATTAAGTTTAAGCATGGTTTAGTGGAGTCATGGAAGTGGTTAATCACTCTTAAGAGAATATGGAAAGGGCCTCCTCCTCTTGCCATCTTGGGTATGGTGAGGTGGAAAGTAGATTCCATGGCTCTCATGGCTCCCATGTGGCTCATGCATGGCTTCATGGCTCACCTTTGGCTTGGGAAAAGTGAAGTCAATTTCATGGAAATGGATTTAAGGAAAATTTTGGTATTTAGGGGTGATTTGGCATGAGGCTTGATTTGGAATTATTTGATGATGAATTTAGGACTTAGGTAATGGCTTTAATTAAGTGGATGGCAAATGGAGATGTTATGTGGGCTTTAGGGCTTTTTGAAAGAGTTTTAGATGGGCTTTTAAGATGGATTAGGAAAGTGGGCTTTTGAATTTTAAAATGGATTTTGGGATGAAATTTTGTAAAGAGGTTGGGCCAAATAATTGTTGGGTTTAGCTCATGGATGTGTCATGAGTGATTTGGAGCAAATTTGGGGTAGTTTGGGTTTGAATTGGGTTGGATTTGGATTCTTTTGGTGAATGGGCCAATATAGGTCCAAGTGGGCCAAGTTGGGCCAATGTTGGGCTAGGGTTAAAATTGATGTAAAATTAATGTTGAGAAATATTTATGGGAGTGTTTCAAAGAGGTTTTAACTTTGGTTGGGCTTTGATTTTGGGGTTTAGGCTCATTTGGGTTAGGTTTGGGTTTAGGTCAAAAATGGGCCTTTTAGCTTTGGGTTGAGTTTGAGTGGGGTTTGGGTCCAAATTTTGGTCAAATCATGTTAGGGTTTTGTTTGTGGGGATGTTAAGGAAGATTTAGAAAAGATTTGGGATTAATTGGAGTTGAATTGGGTGAGTTTGGGTTAAGTTTGGGTCATGGGTCCAAATTGGGCTTTAAGGCCAAAAGTGAAATTGGATCCAAATGTCAATCAAATTGAACTTGGATTTGGTCTAGATTGGTATTGGGAATGTTGAATTGAAGTTTAGAATTGAATTGGACCAGAATTTGGGTCAATTGGATAGGTTTGGTTTGACATTGGGTTCTCTTTGGGTTAAAATGGGTCAAATTGGGGGTGTTTGACAAATGTAGGGTAAATCGACAAAATTAGCCCATGGTGTAGTTGAAAAAAATGAAATTAGGAATATTTGGGATTTTCTGGAATTTTCTGGGAATTTTCTGAATTTTTGGATTTTTGGGTCAAGAGGGGTATTTTGGGTATTTGGAGGGTATTGGGAGGTATTTTTGGAATTTTTGGTATTTTTGGGTATGGATGATCAATTTGAGTGATGTGGAAATGTTTGGGAATGATTTTGGGGAATTTAGGATGATTTGGAAATTTTGAAAAAATTTGGGTAATTTCAAGGGCTTTGGGTAGGTTAGGCGGGTGTAGTGTCCCGGGGGTCAAAAATTGAAAATTTGGAAAATTGAAGATTGGGTAAATTTGAGTGGAATGAAATCATTTTGGTTGAGCCATGAAGCTACATCAAGCCCACATGAGCCATGAAGGGACTCATTTGAGGCACCCACTATGTTGTTCCTAACCCTCTTAGCCAAGGGCTTAGGGGTTAAGGACCATCCATGTGAATCACCTACATGAGTCAGGAGGTCAAGTCGGGTGTGGGTGTGGTTTTTTAGGTGTGTGAAAGTGTAGTGTGTAGGTGTAGTGTATAAGTGTAGTGTGTGTGTAAGTCAGCCCTTCACCAGAACAGGCCACCCAGGGCAGTCCTAAGGTCAAAAAAGTCCTATAGGAACTCATCCTTTAAACTTCCGCATTTGATTTCAACCCTCTAGGTGATTAGGGGTCTACAGTCAAGTTTGTGGAGTTTTCAGGGAGTTAAGAAGTGGTTTGAAATTTCTAAGTGGTGGGTCCCATCTCTAGTCCTCTAAGAGGGTCAAAGGAAAAGCCTAAGGCTAGATCCTAAGTACTAAAGAGAGAGAGAAGACCTCATCAAAAATGAGGTCAACAAATGGACCCCCAATAGGTGTGGTGAGTCGACGGAGCACACCGCGCGTATTGGTGTTGACCGAAGCGATCAATAAAACCAACACAAACGTCCAAGTGATAAACTTAGGGCAAAGTAGAAGAATTTCCGTCTGGGGAGTATCGGGTATGTTCCCAAACCGGAGATACCGAACTCTCGGCTGGGAAAAGAAAAGGAGGTGAATTCCAAATCACATGACTCAGGAGAATTTCAATTTAGATTTTATTTTGTTTCAATTTAAGTTTTGATGTGTGAGCTCAGATTTCAATTTGGAGTTTTAATTTAGATTGAAGTTTTGTCAAAATTAATTTGAAGGGATTTGAACTTGAAATGAAAATTGGAATTTTGTGGTTTTAGATGTAGCATCTTCAACTTCAAAAGAAAATCGAATCGATTGGATTGGATCATTATAATGAGGAAAGATCTCAGAATAATGCGGTATTGGATGTAAAATCATTAACCCTAAGAGTTTGATTTTGATGTATTTCATTCTGTAGGGAAAGAATCCTAAAGCAGTGCAGTCTCGGATGTAAAATCATTGACCCAAAAGTTTGAATTTAGATGTACTTCATTGCGATAGGGAAAAAATCCTAAAGCAATGCAGTCTTGGATGTAAAATCCTCGACCCAAAAGTTTGAATTTGATGTATTTCAGTGCAATAGGGCAAGAATCCTAAAGCAGTACAGTCTTGGATGTAAAATCCTTGACCCAAAAGTTTGAATTTGATGTATTTCGATGCGATAAGGAAAGAATCCTAAAGCGATGCGATCTTGGATGTAAAATCCTCGACCCAAAAGTTTAAATTCGATGTATTTCAGTGCAATAGGGAAAAAATCCTAAAGCGATGCGATCTTTGATGTAAAATCCTCGACCCAAAAGTTTTAATTCGATGTATTTCGGTGCGATAGGGAAAGAATCCTAAAGCGGTGCGAGTCTTGGATGTAAAATCCTCGACCCAAAAGTTTGAATTTGATGTATTTCGGTGCAATAGGAAAGAATCCTAAAGCGATGCGAGTCTTGGATGTAAAATCCTCGACCCAAAAGTTTGAATTTGATGTATTTCAGAGTGCAATAGGGAAAGAATCCTAAAGCGAATGCGAGTCTTGGATGTAAAATCCTCGACCCAAAAGATTGAATTTGATGTACTTCAGTGCAATAGGGAAAGAATCCTAAAGCAATGCGATCTTGGATGTAAAATCCTCGACCCAAAAGTTTAAATTTGATGTATTTCGGTGCGATAGGGAAAGAATCCTAAAGCGATGCGGTCTCGGATGTAAAATCCTCGACCCAAAAGTTTGAATTTGATGTACTTCAGTGCGATAGGGAAAGAATCCTAAAGTAGTGTAGTCTTGGATGTAAAATCCTCGACCCAAAAGTTTGAATTTGATGTATTTCAGTGCAATAGGGAAAGAATCCTAAAGCGATGCGAGTCTTGGATGTAAAATCCTCGACCCAAAAGTTTGAATTTGATGTACTTCAGTGCGATAGGGAAAGAATCCTAAAGCGATACGGTCTTGGATGTAAAATCCTCGACCCAAAAGTTTGAATTTGATGTACTTCGATGCAATAGGGAAAGAATCCTAAAGCGATGCGGTCTTGGATGTAAAATCCTCGACCCAAAAAGTTTGAATTTGTTGTACTTCAGGTGCTGATAGGAAAGAATCCTAAAGCAGTGCGGTCTTGGATGTAAAATCCTCGACCCAAAAAGTTTGAATTTGATGTATTTCAGTGCAATAGGGAAAGAATCCTAAAGCGATGCGGTCTTGGATGTAAAATCCTCGACCCAAAAGTTTGAATTTGATGTACTTCAGTGCGATAGGGAGAGAATCCTAAAGCGATACGGTCTTGGATGTAAAATCCTCGACCCAAAAGTTTGAATTCGATGTATTTCAGTGCAATAGGGAAAGAATCCTAAAGCAGTGCAGTCTTGGATGTAAAATCCTCGACCCAAAAGTTTGAATTTGATGTACTTCAGTGCAATAGGGAAAGAATCCTAAAGCAGTGCAGTCTTGGAAGTAAAATCCTCGACCCAAAAAGTTTGAATTTGATGTTGATTGGTAATTGATTTTGCAAAGATTTGTAGTGTTGATTTGAAGAGTGTGGAATTTTGGTTTTTCGAGAATTTCATGAAAGTTGTAAAAGACTTTCATGGAAGGAAATAGATTAGGAGAGAATATGTAGATGTCACATATCCCATTCAAAAGAGTTGATCGGAAGTTGCTGGTTTGGATTGGATATAATTCCTCGCCATCTGATTCGATCTGTGTCTATGGAATCAAACGCTTCCATCCCAGATAAGGGAGAGAATAGAACGGATTGGATTTCAAATTTGGGAGATTGAATTTGAATTTTCGATTGAGATTTGATTTAAGATTTGGAAGATCGAATTTGAGATTTGATAGAGATTTGGAATCTAGAAAGATTGAACTTGAATTTGATTGAGATTTGGAGTCTGGAAAGATTGAATTTGACATTTGGAAGGATGAGTTTGAACTCGGTTGAAATCTTGATTTAAGATTTGATTTGAAATTTGGAAGATCACATTTGAAATTTGATCGAGATTGGATTTGAAATTTGATTGAGAATTTGATTTAACATTTATGTTGATTTCGTTTATCTTTTAATGATTCAAATTTTATCTTATCGTTTATTTAATGTTCATGTGAATTTGGTGTTCGTCATTTTTTAGATTTTTTTTTTAAAGAAAGTTTTCTTTTATTCTCCTTTTTTATTTCTTTTCTGTTCTTTGTTCGAAGTTCATTTAACTTTAATGGCGTTTCCCAATCAATTTGCACAAAAGAGGTGAAGGCCAAAAATGTGACATGGTCACTTTCATTCCAATCATGTCGAAGATACATCATACAACTTGATCTGGAATATATTTCATACAATCCATGTAAACTCAAAACGGACTGTATATGATCTTCGTCGATCCATCCAAAGAAGCATCTTGTCAAAAATCCATGTCTGAATAGTGGGGTACATGGTCAATAACATCACCTTCCAAGCCATCCTTGGCAAGGATGCCGTACGGATGTACATTGGAGGTGTGATATTTTCCATGTAACTCACAGCTCGTAAGGCCGGAGGCTCTCTAGCTCCGGTCCGGCTGGAAATGGTAAGGTGTCTTCCTGTCGTCCATCCTTCGAAAGTAACCGAGATCCGCTTCACCGGTACTCCCGGTATGCAATGCTTAGCGATATCTCGCTCCGTTTCCCTTCGGTATCATGACGGAACCTACGGGTAAAGGTATCTTCATCGGCCCTCGGAACTCACCCGGGCCTTCTATCCGGAGGTCGGATCCGAACATGATGTTACACTCGTTCGGAAAGAGACCGTGCGAAAGGTCCGACGAAGTCGTGGTGATCTATATGTGGGGGTATGCGATCACCCTGTTTGTAGATGTTGATAATGCAGCTATTGGGTATGCAATCCGTCGGCGGTACCCTCCATGTTATCAATCTCTTTACCATTCTCTCGATGACTAGTGGCATCGGATCCACTCGGCCATGACGGAGTATTCCCGGAGGGTTTCCCTTCCTGTCTTCCGCAAAGTTGTAACAGCATCCACATTGTATTGTGATTCTTCCTTTCCATGGCATCCATCTCCGGCATTCTGAGTAGGTATTTTCCTTTAGGCGGCCTGCTCGGCCCATTCTTTTCAAATCCCGGATACAATCCACGATTTGCTGTTGTTCATACTCTGAAAATACGTCTGTATGTAGCTCGAGGCCCTCTAGTATGTTGATCCTTCTGCCTCTAATTCTCTCGAAGTATTCAAAGGTTTTCTTTTCAACATTCTGCATTCTCTCCAGCTCGTATTCCGGAATGATCTGCAGATGGCGAGGCTGTTGACCTCATTTTTAATGAGGTCTTCTCTTCTTCTCTTTAGTACTTAGGATCTAGCCTTAGGCTTTTCCTTTGACTGTCTTAGAGGACTAGAATTGGGACCCACCTTTTAGAAATTCAAACCACTTCTTAACTCCCTGCAAACTCTACAAACTTGACTATAAACCCATAATCACCTAGAGGGTTGAAATCAAATGTGGAAGTTTAAATGGTGTGTTCCTATGGGACTCTTTGGCCTTAGGAGCGCCTTACAGGTGGCCTGGTGCGAGTGAAAGGGCTGACTTACACACACACTACACTTACACACTACACTTATACACTACACTTTCACACACCCATACCTAACTTGACCTCCTGACTCATGTGGGTGATTCACATGGATGATCCTTAACCCCTGAGCCCTTGGCTAAGAGGTTAGGAACAACATAGTGAATGCCTCGAATGGGTCCCTTCATGGCTCATATGGACTTGATATGGCTTCATGGCTCAACCAAAATGATTTCATTCCACTTACATCCACCCAATCTTCCATTTCCCAAATTTTCGATTTTTGACCCCGGGACCCTACACCCGCTTAGCTTACCCAAAACCCCGAAATTACCCAAATTTCTCAAAATTTCCAAATTACCCAAAATTCTCCAAAATCAATCCCAAACATTTCCACATCACTTAAACTGATCATCCATACCCAAAAATACCAAAAATTCCAAAAATACCTCCCAATACCCTCCAAATACCCAAAATACCCCTCTTGGCCAAAAAAATCCAAAAATTCAGAAAATTCCCAGAAAATTCCAAAAAATCCCAAATATTCCCAATTTCATTTTGTCCAACTACACCATGGGCCAATTTTGTCAATTTACCCTACTTTTGTCAAAACCCCCAATTTGACCTATTTTAACCCAAAGTGAACCCAATGTCAAACCAAACCTACCCAATTGACCCCAATTTTGGTCCAATTCAATTCTAAATTTCAATTCAACATCCCCAATACCAATCTAGACCAAATCCAAGTCCAATTTGATTGACATTTGGATCCAATCTCACTTTTGGCCTTAAAGCCCAATTTGGACCCATGACCCAAACCTAACCCAAACTCACCCAATTCAATTCGAATTATCCCCAAATCTTTTCTAAATCTTCCTTAGCATTCCAAAAAACAAAACACTAACATGATTTGCCCAAAATTTGGACCCAAATCCCACTCAAATTCAACCCAAAGTTAAAAGGCCCATTTTTGACCTAAACCTAAACCTAACCCAAATGAGCTCAAATCCCAAGATCAAAGCCCAACCAAAGTCAAAACCTCTTTGAAACACTCCCATAAACATTTCTCAACATTGATTTTACATCAATTTCAACCCTAGCCCAACATTGGCCCAACATGGCCCACTTGGACCTACATAGGCCCACTTACCAAATAAATCCAAATTCAAACCAATTCCACCCCAAATCACAATAAATTGACTTCAAGCCCTTCATAGAACATCCCTAAACCAATTATGACATTTATTTGACAAATTCCTTCACAAAATCTTCACCCAAATGCCCATCCTAAAATCAAAAAGCCCATTCCCCTTAAACTTTCCAAAAAGCCCACTTCACCACATCCAAAGGCCCAAAATCTACCCTAAAGCCCACATGACATCTCCATTTGCCATCCACTTAATTAAATCCATTACCTAAGTCCTAAATTCACCAACAAATTATTCCAAATCAAGTTTCATACAAATTTCCATCAAATTACCAAAAATTCTTAAAACCCATTTTCATGAAATTGACCAAACCTTTTTCCAAGCCAAAGGTGAGCCATGCAAGCCATGGACAAGCCACATGAAGCCATGGAAGGCTTGACATGTGATTAAGCCATTAATGGCAAAAGGAGGGGCCCCTTTCCTAATCCTCTTTAACCCCTTTTTTACCTTAAGCATGTCGCACACTAAACCATGCTTAGCCACCTCATCATGGATGGAGACCACACCATTCTCTCTTGGGCGACCCAAGTGATCTTTTCGGCCCAAGACCAGGCCTTGGGTGGTGAACCTAGCCCAAAACCATGGGTTGACTCATTTGAACCCAAAATGGTCTTCCCCCATTCCATTTCAATCCAAGCTCTTTACACATGGCAATTGTCGATTGCTTGCACCATGTCCCAGCCACGACCCACCGACCTCGAGGGTGACCCATGCACTGGCCGGCCGTCCACTGGCCGCCGGAAAACACCATGGTCGAGAGCTCACATGTGAGCCCGACTTGGAATTCTCACTCGCCGAGTTGCCCCATCCCCGAGTGGCCATTGGAGCTGTTCTTCTCTTGCCAAGATCAGCTGATCCCATGCCTCAACTCCCCCTGGAAGGCTCTCCAGCCTCTCCTATTTAAACCCCTCACCCTCACGGCCATGAGAGGAGAGTTGCACAAACCTTGCCGAAACTCTGCCAAAATCGTTCCAAACCCTTCTCCACCCTTAGAGCAGTTGATCCCGAGTGTCGATTTGCCCCTAACCCCCACTCGATAAAATCCGATTTCCCAGCTGAAATTCCACCCAAAACCGGGACACTTCTCCACGGTGAGCCAATTCCCAAATTGATTGGTTCTACACCTTCACCGGACCGAGGGAAGGTGTCCACCGACAAAAGCCCCATCTTCGGACCACCCGGTTGCTCCAGCCTCCAAGCTTTGTGATCGGGCTTGGTCGAAATCACATCTAGACAATTCACCAGACCAGGAGACTTCATCTGGAGCTTGCTGGGATCCAATCGAAAGTGCAACAACTCTCAGATCGAAGCCACACTTCTCTGAGCGAAGGTATGAGCTGATTCTTCATCCCGAGCTTCTGGAGATTCTCCATTTCAAATGCCTTAATTTCAATGCATGATAACCGTATAGATGTGTTCTTCTCTTCAAGACGAATCCATAGAGCATAAGAACATGAAAATCCATTGAGTATCGAGTGAGATCTTAGGGATTTAGTGTGGACGGCTCTCGGGTGAGGACGCTCGGGGACGATGAACGGATGCCGTCCAGTCAATACACGCGCGGACGGACGGCTCAGATGGCGTCGGACCAGGAGACGGTACGAGAACCGCGGGGCCCGGGCTGCTGACTCAGATGGCGGCGTCGAATGGGAGCGCGACACGCGGCGTTTCGGAGATGCCGAGGATGAGTTGGCGCCGCGTGGATAAATAGAAAATTATGGTATTTTCTATTTATTTAATTCCATAAACTTCAAAATTTCATAACTTTGTGTAGAAAAATCAGAAAAATAAAATAAAAATACCCTCTTGCTCAGTGAACAGAGGAGAATAATGTGGAAAAGAAATCATTTAATTTCATCAAGTATTTTATTTTTTATAATTTATTTACTCTCTGCATACTTTTAATTCTCCATGCATGTATACAATTCACCATGGCATGAGACCATAGGGCTTTTGAAGCCTCTGAATTTGGGAACATTCCCTAAATTTTCCAAAGTTAGAGGCCATTCCTATGAAGAGTTATTGATTTTTCAAGTTCATGTTACTGTTTTGAGTATTTTAATTCCAATAAATAGCATGTTGTGAAATAAATTCTAGGAAAATTTGGTGATATTCCTTATGACCAGAGAACCCTAGGAAAAATAGGTTTTGAGTTAGTTCACTTAAAACAACCCTAATTGGTCTAAACACCCAAAATAAGTCTCTAATTAATTAGAGTTAACCATGCATCAAATTGACTTGAAATCAACTCTCCACTGACCTTTAGGATCAGAGGAATCCACCATAAAAATTTGGGGTCAATTGGACTTGGTTAGCCCCACTAATTGGGTTGATTAAGCCACTTAGTCATTTTAAACTTTAAAAATTTATAACTTTTAAAATACCTTTCAAAAATTCACCAAATTGGTTTTGGAGCCTCTCTGATATCAGGGAAACCTAAGAAAATTAAAATTTCAATTTTCTAAAAAAGTTGATTTTTAATAATATTTTAATATTTTTAATAATTAAAAAATAATAAAAATCACAAAAATAATAAAATTCACCAAAATGTCATATTTTGAATTTTAATCACTTAGGAACAAACCCCACATTTTTCTTAGGTCTATTTAGTAAGATATTAAATTTTAAAGCTCTAGGGTAATTTTAAAATTAAAAAAATATGTTTTCTAGCTTTTTCACTAAAATAATTAGAATAAATTATAGAAATACCAAAAAATTGCAAAATTTGCTTCTCTGATTTCCTTGATATCAGAGAGATTTTTGAAAAATATAAAATTCATTTTTCAAAATTTATTTTATTTTTAAATTAATTAATACTCCAAAACTTAAAATAATTATAATAAAAATAATGTAATTCAAAAAATCACCAAAATTGGTCCAAGTGGTCCTCTGGTCATTAGGAATGTCCCCTAATTTTCTTAAGGACAGAAACTTTCCCTTGGTCATGTTATTAAATTTTCCTTGGAAATCTCTATTTTTTACCAAAAATAATTACATAAATAAATTAAATACAGAAAAATCACATTTTCTCCTCTCATGTCTTTATTGACATATGAGTGAAGTCACATAAAAATTTCAAGTTCATTTGAGTTCAATTTAGTGAGTTATGAAATTATTAAGCTTAAAGGGTAAAAATGGTAATTAAAAAAATCTTAACCCTTAATTAAAACTTTAGGTTTAATAAAAAAATTAATAAGTAAAATATTTGATCCTAATCTGATTTGGATGATTGAAATTTAAATAATTAAAGGGTAGAAACCCATTAAGCAATTTAAAATGATTAAACTTTAATTAAATGACTCATTAAATTTGGAAGAATAATAAAATTAGAATTATTAAAATAGGGATATTATTAGGAAGAGATTTATTCTTTAATTTAAAAATCCCTAAATTAATTATCTCATTAATATTCAATTCTTAATTAAAATGATAACTAAAATTTAAAATATATTAAAAGGCTTAATCATTAAACTAAAATTAAACTCTTTTAAAAAAATTAAAATTAAATTAAAATAAAATAAAAAATAAAATTAAAATTAAAAAATTAAATTAAATTAAGTAAATTAAATTAAATTAAATTAAATTAAATTAAATTAAATTAAATTAAATTAAATTAAATTAGAATTAAAAGTTGAATTAAATTAAATTAAACTAAATTAAATTAAATAAACAAATTAAATTAAATTAAATGAATTAAATTAAATTAAATTAAATAAAACCAAATTAAATTAAGTTAAACCAAATTAAAAATTAAATTAAATGAATTAAAATTAAATTAAATTAAATTAAATTAAATAAAATTAAATTAAATTAAATTTAAATTAAATTAAATTAAATTAAATTAAATTAAATAAAATTAAATTAATTTAACATCAAATCAAACTAAATTGAATTAAATTAAATTAAAATTAAAACTCAATTAAATTAAATTAAATTAAATTAAATTGAAGTAAATAACAACACTTAAAAGAGAAAGAAATAAATCTAAAGCAACTTGAACACTATTCCAAATTTAAACCCTTTAACTTAAATCAAATCATTTGAATACCAACTTACCCTCGAAAGCTTTGGTTATTATAACTCCTAAACAGAACATTAAATGAAATGTTACTTCACTTATTGGATATTCAAATGTCCTAGTTCACTAAGCAAGATAACAACAAAACTTGAATTCTCGGACGATTAATTCATTTGTATAATTAAACCCATTTGGACTTAAAACAATCCTAGAAATATTGAAAAGATGTTTAAGATTATTCTTAAGCACTTCCTCAATATGATAGGACATTTATAAGAACAATTGGACTTAATTGTTCTTTGATGAAGAAAATCGTCCTTAAACCAAAACACAAAGAACCTAGACGTCATAGGAGATGACTAGACTATAGGATTAGGAATTTGGTAGAAAACCATAACCCTTACCTTAGCTTTACCTAGGAACTTGCTTAAATATTCTAATTGTGTTTTAAGTGCAGCTTGGGATGACGAGAAGACCCTCCAGGTACGCTTTTATTTTATTGCGATCTACTTTATTGCAATTTACATTATTGCGATTTCATTAATCGCATCGCACTTACTTTTCTTGCATGATAAACAACTCGTTGTATGAAAACTCACACCTTTAGGATAGACCCTAAAACTGAAACCAAAACTAAGTTAAAAGTCATTGCAAGATAAAATTCACCGCCACAACATTTCAAAATATAAAACAACTCAAAATTTAATCACAAACAGAACACAAAACTACAATTACAACTAAATTAAAACGTCCTGTTGGATGATCGGGAATACCTCGGATGATGTAACCTACGTGTTGCTAACGGGATTTCCCACGGTCTAAATGAAAGTGTGAAACTCATTCAGTTGAGTTTAGCAAATTCATCTGGACTAAGTGAATCCGATAAAAATAATGATGCCGGAAGGATGGAACCGTGGGATCTTAACCGGTGTCGTTATAATTAACTTTAAGATTTGTTTTAATTAAAACGTAAAAAACACTTGGAAATTAAGATCTTCTCTAAACCAAAACACTTTTCTCATCCCACGATTTATGATTTCTAAAACTAAACCTCTGCAACAACAAGGAGCTCGGAGCATGGTGGGCAGCACGGCCATCGTCATCAGCAAAACCTGAATCGACATCAGCACAACTTTCCTAGAATTAAATAACAAAACCATAGGACTTCGAGGTAGTTTGCCTAGTGCAACATAAATCCTCAACCTTTTGTTAGGCATTTGCACTGCAAATTAAGCCCTAACCGGTTTTAGGATTCCGAGGTAGTCGTCCGATACGACATAAACCCTCACATCTTCGAGGCTATTTGTTTGATTTTATCATACAAATATAAGCCCTAATTAACTAAAATTGGAAAAATCAAAACATTTAAAAAAATATTAGGACTTCCCTAAATCCAAGCCAAACAATAGGATAGTCGGGAAATTACCGAAGTTCGCTTCGAGTCTGTGATTTCTCCTACCTTTCTTCTTTTGGATTCCCAAAACAAAATGTTCCAAATTTGATCCATTCCACTATTGAAATTCCAAATTTCAATCCTCGAAAATCCTAAACTTTGAAATTCTTGAGAGCAGAATTATTGATTATTATCGAGAGTTTTCTTAGGTGATTCCCATCACTTAAGATGTAATTAACTATAGGGGCTTGCCCTTATAGGGAATTTTAAAGAACCCAGGTAATATAAACCCTGTTTAATGCCTTCATATTAAGCAGGGGAATTTTGTCGGCTTATAAAATTGGTTCGCAGACCAAACGGATGTCACAAATCTTCTAGTTTATTTAATCGAGTCCCACCGTCAAGCAGTGTGTCTATCTTTAGGGATAGATACACGGTTTGTGGTGCGGTGCTCGTTTATATAAACTATTTGGGATGTGAGATCGGTTTAATCTCATATCTTAAAACCTTCAAATTTAAAATTATTTTCAAAACCGAATACTACTTTTCAAATTATTTATTTTAATTAAATTAAAAATTCGCCGACGACTTCGTTAGGCGACCCCCTCTTTTTAAATAAAACACAACCTAAAAATATGCCGACGAGTTTACAGCGACTCCGCTGGGGACAATTCCTCTCTCCATTATAATCAGATAGCTCTGCTTTCAAAAATCGGTAGTGTATCCATGTCCTTAGTGGATCAAACTACCCTTCTTGCCGTTGGGATGCTATGTTCATTTCTACCTTGAACAAGTATAGCCAACATTCTCTCGGATTTAGGAGCCACTGTTTAGACACCCCTAAACAGAGAGGTTCCGAGATCCTTTTACCTCATTTTTGAGGTGGGATGGACCCCCAATAGGTGTTAGTTTAGGAATGATCCTTCGAGTCGAGAAGTCTTGCTTAAGACTTTCTTTTCCTTTCCAACTCTGAATCGGATTCCTTACCTTCTCCACACCTTTGAACATTCCGTTCTAAATAAACAAACCCTCTAATAAGTGATTCTTTTAACAAATGATTCCTTCTTATAAATACATGAACAAGAATGAGTTCGGACTCTTTTCAATTCCTTTCTTCTCGTCCTAAAGAAAAGAAGCATAACTTGGGACTGACAACCAGAATCTACCCTGCAGAAATGGAAGCCCCGAAGCTGATTTTCTCCTTCACCAACGGACAAGACTTCGCTGTCTATAAGGATGAGCTGCCCGACAATGGGATCATCCGATTTGGACAAGGATTTGAAAACACGAATGTCGAGGTCACCGACGTCTCCCTCTTTGCAGCGACGAACAAGGTATCCGAAGCCGAGGAACCGGCGCTGAGTTCAACCTTAGGTCGACCCAGAGTTTCCTCCTCGCAAAGGATCCCGACTAGGAGGATGCTCGCCGTCCGCGGGAGGACCGTTCTTACTACCCCCACTCTGGTCTAGTTGTTTCCGCACCTACCCCGACTTCGCCAAATCAAAGGGAAAGAAATCCGGAACTATGGTAAACACCGTTGCCGTGGAGGGTACGGATCTTCTGTAAGACCTTCGTTTTCGAAATCGGGTCCGATTCGAAGATTCGCGTCACCGATAAGGACCCAAAGAAGAAACAGAAGTAGAAGGATCGCCAGAGAAGCCAGAGCTGCTGAGATTGCTTTCCTGGAGGAAATTCCAGAACTGCCAGAATATACACCACTGCCTGACTACATACCACTTTTGGGAGGAAGCAGGTTCCATCCCCTCTCCGCCGCAGAGGATGAGGAGAATGTTCGCAAGATTGCTGCCACATTACCTCAGCCCGCATACTACAACGATAGCCGCAAGAAAAGAACTAGAACTACGCCGTTTGCTCGACTGCAAACTTTGGTAGAAAAGTTGGCAAGGAAGGAAAAGCTGCCCGTATCGGAGATTCTACGAAGGATAGGGCGGGTGCCGGTCAAATCCCGTCTTGGGCCCCGAGTAGAGCCGGCCGTCATGACGGAAAAGCCAAGCAAGAGAATGAAGGCTAGCACGCCTGTCGTAGTCTCGGGATTACGGATTAGGGAGGATACCACCTTCCGGCATTTGGTCGACGGACCATCCGGTCCTAGACCTTGCTGCTGCAGAAGGATGGTATGGCGTCCCACTGCTTGGGCGATTAAGATTGAAACGACGGCCCGAGAAGAAAGTCTCGCCGGGAGGCTGGAATGCGAAGAAAGTGCTACTTGCGATAAAGGGGACTCGTGAAAAAGGGACCCGGCGGCCATCACATGACAACCGCAAAGACACACGAAAGCCCTGCTAGAAGATGCCATGGAAAAGTTGAGAACCGATATCCGACGGTTGGCAAAAGAAGAGAAGAAAAGTTCGGAGATGAGATCGATTCATCGGAATTCATGGACGACGAATATGCGAGAAATCAATATGGTTGAGACACGAGCTTCATCGGCTTCGCAAGCTACTCCTGCGGCCGCGAAGAGAGGAGCTGGGGCGATGATAAGACAGCTTCAGGTGAAAGATGACACGATCGCTCAAATGGTGAAAAGGATGGAAGAGATGGCCGTAGCTCTGGCCACTCTCCAGAGTCAAGTACAACCACATAGAGAGACACCCCCAGAGGTCATTCACATTGTAGACGGAGGAAAGGAGATTACATCTGTCAACGGGGATGATCAGTTAAAAAAGGATACAACACAAAGTATGATCCCTGAAAATGATATCAAGAACTTGGTAGAATAGCAGGTGCGAGAAGCCTTAGCACAATCGAAGAACGGGACATCCATTCGGACGGGTAGACCTTACCCAGAAGAATTCGACGGCATCCGATACCCGAAAGGCTTCGTGCCACCTGCTGTTCGAAGACCTTCGACGAAACCGAGAACCCCGACGGCATGTTGCACATTTTCGTGCCACTTGTTGCAATGCGGCGGGAGCGATGCATTACTCTTCCGACGGTTCGTCGGCGATCGCATCGGGAATCGCCTTCGAGCGGTATGCGGAATTACCCAATGGTTCGGTGAAGACATTCTCGGAGCTAGAGAGCCTCTTCATCGAGCGATTCGCCGGAGCTCGGCACCACATCACTATAGGTGATTTAGTGGTAGAGAAACAAAGGCCGAATGAAACTTTGGTGGATTACATACTTCGATGGAGGAACTTAAGCATGAAGTGTGAACCACAGCTGCAAGAACAACATGCAGTCGGCATCTTGCTTAAAATCATTCACGACCCGATAGCACTTCTCCTCAAAGGATTCACTATTAAGACTTTCGAGAAGTTGTTAAGCAAGGTCGGAAGCTTGCAAGAAGAGGCGAAGCAATTAAGTTTCGCCGACAAGACGGACAAGCGAAGCCGGTGAAGACTTTCGAAAAGAAATCCGGGATCGTTGCGGCGATTGACAAAGGCAAGCAGCCGATCGCAAATACCACCGAACGGCCGCGAGCAACCACAACGAGATTACCGGCAACCCGGTCCAGCTATCGGTCGTCTCCGCGAGTATGAACAACCGTCTCGTCCGCAACGTACATTAAGGGAGCTTCGAGCGAGAGAATATCCGTTCAAGAATGAAGCGATACCGAAAATGTTCCGTAGTTTGATGAAGACTCCGGATTTCCAGTGCCGAGCCTAAAAGACCGAGAGGAAGTCAACAAGAAAAGTGATCCTAACTTTTGCCCTTATCACTTGGATGCTTGGGCACAAGATAGAAGATTGCATTACCTTTAAAAGTTGGCTCGAACGACAACCTTCGGAAAGGAAATATAACAATCCCGAAGGAGTACATGAAGGAACCCTAGAAAGGAGGTTCCGTCGATGTTATCTCAGCTGATCCCGTCATTCCGATAGATCCCTATGTAGGCGACGATGGATGGACTACCGCCTGGACGAGGTCTTCGAAGAAGATTTTAGACGACATCCGAACCGCTTCGGTGCGAGCTTCAATTCGGAGTTCGAGACACAGTGAGCCGGTACTTATCACTTGCGATAGAAGAACCACCTCGACAGGAGGCGATCGAAGAGAAGAAGAAAATTGACGAAGAAGAGAGGACCGAGACTCCTAAGGCTAGACTAGGGGCTGCTTATCCTAGGATAGTTGTTTCCGATTCGGGGGAGAAATCTCTCGAACCTCCGATTTTGTATGATTATCCGCTCACTTCGGTGGGATCATATAATGATAAGGGTGATGGCGTTGGCTACGTTTTGATCGTTTCTAACGATTACGTAACTAGCGACAATCCGGACATCGACCTCGATACCAACGACAATTCTCGAATTATACACGATCTCGACGAGCAAAATAACGAAGAAGGCAGCCATCGAGGAGGCTACGAGAGTTCAACGAGCAACGGATCTATCCGCGAGTTTCGAGGAGCTCCGAGTCGCGATAGAGTTAGAACCTTCGGATTCCGAAGATAATCCGGAAGAACCTGTCATTCCGATTCGGGGAGGAGACACGGCGAACTCAACACTAGATTCGAAGAAATTACGAAGTCAACTTAAGAAGTGGAAGAGTTCTACCTCCGAGAATGGGTCCAAAAGACAAAGGAAAGCAGGTGGTTGTTTAAGAAGAACCAACCTCGGCAGAAGAAATACCCATTCGAGAAGAAGCCGAGACGCATGAGAACAAAGTGGACTACAACGTGCTAGCCCATCTTAGGAAACTACCGGCCAAACTGAGCATTTACGATGCTCTCATCTTTTCAAAGGAGATGAGAGAAGCTCGATCGAGGCCTTACTTGATCCGGAAATTTGCTTAGCTCGAATGGCCGGAGATTCCTTAGATGAGGTTTGCTCGTTAAAGGAACAGACGAGGCGTTACCTTCACGGACAATGACCTACTACTTGGGACGGCGAGATCACAACCGACCGTTGTACATTTCGGTTACAATTGGGAAGTTTACGCTCTCGGAGTATTGGTGGATCCGGGAGCATCAATTAATATAATGAGTCTTCGAACACTAGCATACTTGGAAATTGATGCTCGCGAGCTCGAAGCGGACAAAATGTTATTAAGAGGATTCAACCGGAAAGGAGAAAGAGCCCTCGGATCAATAACGCTATCGATGAAGACCGGTGACTTAGCAAAGACAACCGCAAAATTTCACATAATCGATTCGAAACATCGTTCAACGCTCTCGTTGGGCCGACCATGGATATATGAAAACGAGGAGGGTACCATCATCTACGCATCGGTGCATCAAATACTACGATGGAGGGGAACGAGTGCATCAAAGGTGACTTGCAACCATTCTCCGTACATGAGATTGGAATCCATGAAGATGCGACTTATTATGCACCGCCGAAGAAAACAATCTTCTCCGGAGATACCGTAACAAATAAAGCAAAGAAAGTTCGGGACGATGAAGAACCCGAAGTTCTAGTCCAACGATCACTCACCACTCCCTTCGGCGAGATGGTGAAGGTTTCTCCACAACTCGCATCCGAGGTCGAGGCCGGGGACGAGGTCGTGGTAGAGACGCTAGGACGGTTGGACGGAGGAAACCGACCATCAATGTTGATTGGGAAGATAGTTCGAAGAAGAAAAAGAAATCGAACAAGAAGCGGCGATAATAAGTCGAAGAAGCCGCAATTCAAGATCTCTCTCGAAGATGAGAAGAACGAAGAATACAAATCAATGTACGAGAAGATTAACCACTACGTACATACTATGACCCTAACCCCGATCCATTCTAACAAAATCGAGGGCATGGTGGTCAAAGAGGTATGTAGCGACGGTGCAAAGCCATTTAAATTCTACCGTGGTGCTTCTTCCTCCAGAACTGAGAATAATGTACAATTCGAAGATGTCACTTCATCAGAATTAATGGAATTACCTTTTGAGTGGTACTCTCCCTGTGTTTAAAATTTAATTCAACGTGGTTTCTTACCTCGACAATGGACAAAAGGTCAATCTCAACATTTTGAAAAATTATGGAATAACTCCGGTCGTCCTCCCAATTCAAAGTATGGACTCGGATTCGGCACAGTAGGATCAGTTGACGATACTCAATTTTGCTTGGTTGTCACTTGCGAGCCTAATGAAAATTGCATGGAAACTACAGATGAACTCGAAGATTTACAAATTGGAGACGCTCCACCAAAATTCGAAGAAGAAATCAAATCTACAATAGATGAGTTAACGGAAGTTAACTTAGGTACTAGCAAAGAGCCTAGACCTACCTTTGTTAGCTCCTTACTCAATAAAGAAGAATCCGAAGAAATGATCAAATTACTAATGGAATTTAAAGACTATTTTGCTTGGAACTATGACGAGATGCCAGGATTAGCTCCAGAGGTTGCAGTCCATAAGCTAGGAGTGGATCCTACTTCTGTTCCGATCGGACAAGGTCCCGAGAAGAATGCGTCTAGAAATCGAACAACAAGTCATAGCCGAAGTTAAAAAGCTAATAGACGCTAAATTTGTCAGTGAAGAACAATACCCGACTTGGTTAGCCAATGTAGTGCCGGTCGAGAAGAAGAATGGTCGGATCGGAATCTGTGTGGACTTCGGAGATTTAAACAAGGCATGTCCAAAGGATGAATTCCCTCTACCGATCCCGGAATTAATGATCGACATTGCTTCAACACATGAAATATTCTCGTTCATGGATGGATCTTCGGGATAAAACCGGATAAAAATGGCTCCGAGAAGATGAAAAGCTTACGGCATTCAGAACACCGATCGGAGTATTTTGCTACACGGTAATGCCATTCGGACCGAAGAACGCGAGGAGCGACCTACCAGAGAGTGATGACAAGAATTTTTGATGATCTCATCCACAATCAAGTCGAATGCTACGTGGACGATGTGGTCATCAAAAGCAAAGTAAAGGAAAACCACCTGTATGATTTGAGAATTGTTTTCGAACGATTAAGACAATTTAACCTTAAGATGAATCCCTTAAAATGCGCCTTCGGCGTCACCTCCGGGAAATTCTTAGGATTCGTTGTCCGACATCGTGGAATTGAAATCGACCGGAAAAGATTAAAGCTATCTTAGAAATGCCGCCTCCCAAAACCTTAAAACAACTACGATCTTTTCAAGGGAAGTTGGCATATCTTCGACGCTTTATCTCGAACTCGTCGAGTAGGTGTCGGCCTTTCTCGGCACTAGTTAAAAGGACGCCAAATTTATTTGGGAAGAGAAATGCCGGAAGGCCTTCGAGGACATTAAACAATATTTAATGACACCTCCTGTCTTAGCGACCCCGGTCTCGGGTAGACCGGCGATACTTTACACCGCGGCTTTAGACGACTCTCTCGGAGCCACTGTTGGCCAGGTCAATGATGAGGGTAAAGAAAATGCTCTTTACTACTTAAGCCATCGTTTACTTCCGACGGAAGTAAGGTATCCCGCAATTGAAAAGCATTGTTTGGCCACGATCTTCGCCGCTCAAAAGCTCGGGCACTACATGCTTTCTCATAAGGTCGATCCCGATCTCGAAGTTTAATCCATTGCAATACTTGATGACTCGTCCAACACTTTCGGCAGACTTGCCGGATGGTCGATGATATTATTGCAATTCGATATAACTTTCGTGCCTCCGCGTGCCGTAAAGGGACAAGTCTTAGCGGACTTCCTCGCAGCACACCCTTCTGCGGCGAATCTCCTCTCGATGACGATTTGCCGGATGAACAAATAATGAATCTAGAAGACCTTGATGATCGACGTTGGGAATTATATTTCGACGGAGCATCTTCGACACACAAAGACGAAGAATCGCAAGTGATAGTGCCCGGTAAGGCGGAGAATCGGGCTAATCTTTATAACACCGGAGCTGGGGATGTTAAGATACTCCTACCACTTGACGGAACCGTGTACAAACAACGAAGCGGAATACGAAGCCCTCATAACGGGACTCGGAATTAACTATTCGAATGGGGATAACAGACATCAACATCTACGGGGATTCGCAGTTAATCATTCAACAGATCGTCGGACAATACAGAATTTTAAAGCCAAGACTCGAGCAATACTTCCAGTATGCCATACAGTTGTTGGAACAGATTCCAAATGTAACGATCTACAAAATTCCCAGAAAAGAAAATGCTTTAGCAGATGCTTTAGCCCGTCTCGCAAAAGAATTTGCCTGTTTGCAAGATGAATCGGTGGAAGTGTCGGTTCACGGACGTCGGGTCCTATCACGAGCTCGACATAGACACAATACATAAATCGGAAAAGAAAAAGAATCGATGCGGCGGTGACGAGAAAACACGGAAGATTGGCGACGACCATTGATGGATTACACTGCAAACAGGAAAGCTACCGGACGATAGGTCGCTAGCCCATCGGATCAAGAAAAGAACTACGTCCTACGCATTAATAAACAACACACTTGTACGGAAGGTCTTTTGATCAAATGTGGCTAAGGTGCCTAAGCGGGTCCGAGGCCCGTGAAATTGTTAAGGAGGTGCATTCGGGACTGCGTGGCGCTCACCAGTCGGGTCCGAAGATGAAAATGAAAATTAAAAGATTAGGATACTACTGGCCCACGATGATGACCGACTGCATGAAAATCGCCAAGAGTTGTCATCAATGCCAAGTGCACGGAGTGGTTCTACACCAACCTCCAAATGTGCTACATCCGACAATTGCATCATGGCCATTTGAATGTTGGGGCACAGATATAGTGGGTCCGATAGAACCACCGTCTTCAAAAGGACATCGCTTCATTCTTGCGGCTACGGATTACTTTTCCAAGTGGGCGGAGGCAATTCCACTTAGAGAAGTGAAAGCACACCACGTGCTACGGTTTTCAAGAACCAAGTTGTCTACCGTTTCGGAGTGCCGCGCGAGGATTATCTCGGATAATGGGTCGGCATTCGAAGCACGCAAATCAACAATTTTGTCGGGAGACACGGAATCGACTGGCGATACTCGACAATTTACTACCCAAGAGCAAACGGCATCGTCGAGGCTTTTAATAAAACTCTCGTTCAAATCTTAAAGAAAACCTTGGACGATAATAAGAGAAATTGGCACGAGAAGTTGTTAGAAGCCTTATGGGCCTACGGGACAACCTTCGAACTCCTACTCGAAGCTACACCTTACGCTCCGGTGTATGGGTCCGAGGCGATGTTACCTTTAGAGGTTCGGCTTCCTTCGCTCGGAATTGTAGTTGCAAACAAGATCACGACGAAGAAAACGCCAAATTACGACTAGAAGAATTAGAAAGCTTGGAAGGGAAAAGACTTGCGGCGCAACGAATTTAGAACTATACCAAGCTAAGATGGTTCAAGCCCATGACAAAGCTGGTCCGCCCGAGAACCTTGAAAGTTGGTGACTTAGTTCTCGTTCTCAAGAGACCTATCCTTGCACATCGCAAGATAGGAGGAAAATTTGAACCCACTTGGGAAGGACCGTTTGTGGTTGAAGCGAGTATACTCGGGAGGTTCCTACCAGCTAGTGAATTGCCGGGAGAACGACATATGCTTCCGATCGACGGACGATACTTGAAAAAGTATTACGCTACTCGATGTTTCGAAGGAATGAATTCTTCATCCCTAAGAAACACGGGCAAAGTAATTACTTATGATTGGGTCCGAACCCGAAAAATAATAAAATGTGCTAAAATAAATAAAATCATGATAATAAAGTTTTCCTTGTTTTCTTTTCCAAATCAAAATCTCTTTCCTGATCTTATCCCGCTTCATTCCTGTTAAATTTTAAAATATAAGAAAAATTGTCTTTAATAAACATTTTCTTAATGTTCTTGTTCTTAGTACAACCCCTGATCCTTTTCCTTGTCTTTTCGCGGGGAAATGTCGAACGGGCGGTTGGTCTCGAACTTTAAGAATGGCGTAAGCCTTGCACTCGATGAAAAGAGGGTGAAAGATGGAGCGATAATCGAGATCGACTCGGATTTCGCACCGAGCGGAGCCTACGGTACGAGGAAAGTGGCCGGGTCCCGGTTAACCGAGAAGAACTACCCGGGCGAACGGTGATGAAAGTGGGTGGCCCAAGCCACCAATCCAACGAACAAGAAGAGAAAGGCAAATACGAAGAAGACAATAAAATGAAGTCCGTAGTCGCTACGAGCGGAGGGCGAGGCTTGTCGGCCGCGCCCACGGAGATTCGAAGTGCGGAGAGCTACTCTCGCACGGCAACGCAACGAAGAAATAAGAATCGCCGTATCCGTAAGATGTTAACAAAACTAGCCGCGGACCGGCACGACGAGACGGTTGCTAATGCCGGTACATACACTTCGAGGACACCGGTTCACCGGGAACTCGAAGAAAGGAGGCCGGCTCACGGGATAACGAGAAAGAATCGGGGAAATCTCCAGAAGATCGAAAGAAAGAAGGTCGCCACGCCACCGAATAGAACCACCAGGTGATGCATGACCTTGTTGCGAAGCAACCCTGGGGGATGTCCCGAGCAGGCATCATCCACGAGGAGCCGAGGTATGCGGGGAGAACGTGAAGGGATTGAACCGTATATCCCACAATATGTCATAAGGCCTCGCCATCTGCAGATCATTCCGGAATACGAGCTGGAGAGGATGCAAAATGTTGAAAAGAAAACCTTTGAATACTTCGAGAGAATTAGAGGTAGAAGAATCAATATACTAGAGGGCCTCGAGCTACATACAGACGTATTCTCCGAGTATGAACAACAGCAAATCGTGGATTGTATCCGGGATTTGAAAAGAATGGGCCGGGCGAGGCCGCCTAAGGAAAATACCTACTCGGAACCCGGAGATGGATGCCGGGGAAGGGAAGAATCACAATACAATGCGGATGCTTGCTACAACTTTCGTCGAAGACAGGAAGGAAACCCACCGGGAATACTCCGTCATGGGCAAGTAGATCCGATGCCATTAGTCATCAAGAGAATGGTAAAGAGATTGATAACATGGAGGGTACGCCGGCAGATTGCATACCCAATAGCTGCATTATCAACATCTACAAACGGGGTGACTGCATACCCCCACACATAGATCACCACGACTTCGTCGGACCTTTACGCACGGTCTCTTTCACGAACGAGTGTAACATCATGTTCGGATCGACCTCCGGATAGCGAGGCCCGGGTGAGTTCCGAGGGCCGGTGAAGATACCTTTACCGGTAGGTTCCGTCATGATGCGAAGGGCAACGGAGCGAGATATCGCTAAGCATTGC
Organism: Papilionanthe hookeriana x Papilionanthe teres; assembly: GCA_022702705.1. NCBI lineage: Eukaryota > Viridiplantae > Streptophyta > Magnoliopsida > Asparagales > Orchidaceae > Papilionanthe > Papilionanthe hookeriana x Papilionanthe teres. The sequence continues at coordinate 50,370,306 of CM040429.1, read as the reverse complement.
ATACCGGGAGTGCCGGTGAAGCGGATCTCGGTTACTTTCGGGAGAATGGACGACGGAAGACACCTTACCATTTCCGGCCGGACCCGGAGCTAGAAAGCCTCCGGCCTTATGAGCCGTGAGTTACATGGGAGATATCACACCTCCAACGTACATCCAGTCGGCATCCTTGCCAAGGATGGCTTGGAAGGTGATGTTATTAACCATGTACCCCACTATTCAGACATGGATTTTTGACAGATGCTTCTTTTGATGGATCGCCAAAGATCATACATAGTCCGTTTTGAGTCTACATGGATTGTATGAAATGTATTCCAGATCGAGTTGTATGATGTATCTTCAATATGATTGGAATGAAAGTGACCATGTCACATTTTTGGCCTTCACCTCTTTTGTGCAAATTGATTGGGAAATGCCATTAAAGGTAAATGAACTTCGAACAAAGAACGAGAAAAGAAATAAAAAAAGGGATAAAAGAAAACTTTCTTTAAAAATCTAAAAATGACGAACACCAAATTCACATGAACATTAAATAAACGATAAAATAAAATTTGAATCATTAAAAGATAAATGAAATCAACATAAATGTTAAATCAAATCACAAATCAAATTCTCAATCAAATTTCAAATTTCAATCTTTCCAAATTCCAAATCCAATTTCAATCTTTCCAAATTTCAAATCAAATTCTCAATCAAATTTCAAATCCAATCTCGATCAAATTTCAAATTTGATCTTCCAAATTTCAAATCAAATCTTAAATCAAATCTCGACCGAGTTCAAACTCATCCTTCTAAATTTCGAATTCAAAATTTCCGAGATCGGTACCTAAATTCCAGTTCTCATTCCGAGATCAATACCTAAATTTCGATTCTCATCCGAATTGATACTAGATTTCAATTCAAAATTTCCGAGACTGGTACCTAAATTCCAGTTCTCATTCCGAGATCGATACCTAAATTTCGATTCTCATCCGAATTGATGCCTAAATTTCAATTCAAAATTTCCGATGCTGGTACATAAATTCCAGTTCTCATCCCGAGATCGATACGTAAATTTTGATTCTCATCCGAATTGATACCTAAATTTCAATTCAAAATTTCCGAGATCGGTACCTAAATTCCGAGTTCTCATTCCGAGATCGATACCTAAATTTCGATTCTCATCCGAATTGATACCTAAATTTCAATTCAAAATTTCCGAGATCGGTACCTAAATTCCAGTTCTCATTCCAAGATCGATACCTAAATTTCGATTCTCATCCGAATCATACCTAAATTTCAATTCAAAATTTCCGAGACTGGTACCTAAATTCCAATTCTCATTCCGAGATCGATACCTAAATTTCGATTCTCATCCGAAGTGATACCTAAATTTCAATTCAAAATTTCGAGGTCGAGTACCTAAATTCCAGTTCTCATTCCGAGATCGATACCTAAATTTCGATTCTCATCCGAATTGATACCTAAATTTCAATTCAAAATTTCGAGGTCGGTACCTAAATTCCAGTTCTCATTCCGAGATCGATACCTAAATTTCGATTCTCATCCGATTGATACCTAAATTTCAATTCAAAATTTCGAGATCGGTACTTAAATTCCAGTTCTCATTCGAGATCGATACCTAAATTTCGATTCTCATCCGAATCGATACCTAAATTTCAATTCAAAATTTCCGAGATCGGTACTTTAAATTCCAGTTCCATTCCGAGATCGATGCCTAAATTTCGATTCTCATCCGAATCGATACCTAAATTTCAATTCGAGAATTTCACAACTGGTACCTAAATTCTAGTTCTCATTCAGAGATCGATACCTAAATTTCGATTCTCATCCGAATTGATACCTAAATTTCAATTCTCATCCCTTTCGAGACTGCACCAAATTCCAGCTCTTTCGGGGACAATACCTAAATTCTGCCTCACATCTTTCGAGATCGATACTTAAATTTCGATTCTCTCCCAGGATTGATACTTAAATTTCAATTCCAGCTCCATTTAAACTTTCAAGATAAGTACCTAAATTCTGATTCTCATCCTTTTCAATCGACACTTAAACTCTGATTCTCATTCCGAGGCTGGTACCTAAATTCCAGTTTTCTTTGTAATCCTGAGATTGGAATCTAGGTTTCAATTCTCATTTCAAAATCCAAATTTCCTCAAATTGATTTTAAATCAAACTTCAATCTAAATCGAAACTCCAAACTAAAATCTAAACTCACACATCAAAACTTAAATTGAAACAAAATAAAATCTAAATCGAAATTCCCCCAGGTCATGTGATTTGGGATTCACCTCCTTTTCCTTTCACCAGCGAGAGTTCAGGAATCTCCATTTTCAGAGATATACTTGCTACTCCCCAGCGAAAACTCTTCTACTTCGTCCTAAGTTTGTCACTTGGATGTTTGTGTTGGTTTTGTCGATCGCTTCGGTCAACACCAATACGCGCGGTGTGCTCCGTCAGCTCACCACACCTATTGGGGGTCCATTTGTTGACCTCATTTTTGATGAGGTCTTCTCTTCCTCTCTTTAGTACTTAGGATCTAGCCTTAGGCTTTTCCTTTGACTGTCTTAGAGGACTAGAATTGGGACCCACCTTTTAGAAATTCAAACCACTTCTTAACTCCCTGCAAACTCTACAAACTTGATTATAGACCCCTAATCACCTAGAGGGTTGAAATCAAATGTGGAAGTTTAAATGGTGAGTTCCTATAGGACTCTTTGGCCTTAGGACTGCCCAGGGTGGCCTGGTCTGGTGAAAGGGCTGACTTACACACACACTACACTTACACATTACACTTATACACTACACTTTCACACACCCATACCTAACTTGACCTCCTGACTCATGTGGGTGATTCACATGGATGGTCCTTAACCCCTGAGCCCTTGGCTAAGAGGGTTAGGAACAACATAGTGAATGCCTCAAATGGGTCCCTTCATGGCTCATATGGACTTGATATGGCTTCATGGCTCAACCAAAATGATTTCATTCCACTTACATCCACCCAATCTTCAATTTCCCAAATTTTCAATTTTTGACCCCCGGGACCCTACACCCGCTTAGCTACCCGAAAACCCTTGAAATTACCCAAATTTCTCAAAATTTCCAAATTACCCAAAATTCTCCAAAATCAATCCCAAACATTTCCACATCACTTAAACTGATCATCCATACCCAAAAATACCAAAAATTCCAAAAATACCTCCCAATACCCTCCAAATACCCAAAATACCCCTCTTGGCAAAAAAATCCAAAAATTCAGAAAATTCCCAGAAAATTCCAGAAAATCCCAAATATTCCCAATTTCATTTTGTCCAACTACACCATGGGCCAATTTTGTCAATTTACCCTACTTTTGTCAAAACCCCCAATTTGACCCATTTTAACCCAAAGTGAACCCAATGTCAAACCAAACCTACCCAATTGACCCCAATTTTGGTCCAATTCAATTCTAAATTTCAATTCAACATCCCCAATACCAATCTAGACCAAATCCAAGTCCAATTTGATTGACATTTGGATCCAATCTCACTTTTGGCCTTAAAGCCCAATTTGGACCCATGACCCAAACCTAACCCGAACTCACCCAATTCGATTCCAATTAACCCCAAATCTTTTCTAAATCTTCCTTAGCATTCCCACAAACAAAACACTAACATGATTTGCCCAAAATTTGGACCCAAATCGCACTCAAATTCAACCCAAAGCTAAAAGGCCCATTTTTGACCTAAACCCGAACCTAACCCAGAATGAGCTCAAATCCCAAGATCAAAGCCCAACCAAAGTCAAAACCTCTTTGAAACACTCCCATAAACATTTCTCAACATTGATTTTACATCAATTTCAACCCTAGCCCAACATTGGCCCAACTTGGCCCACTTGGACCTACATAGGCCCACTTACCAAATAAATCCAAATTCAAACCAATTTCACCCCAAATCACAATAAATTGACTCCAAGCCCTTCATAGAACATCACTAAACCAATTATGACATTTATTTGACAAAGTCCTTCACAAAATCTTCACCCAAATGCCCATCCTAAAATCAAAATGCCCATTCCCCTTAAACTTTCCTAAAAGCCCACTTCACCACATCCAAAGGCCAAAAATCTACCCTAAAGCCCACATGACATCTCCATTTGTCATCCACTTAATTAAATCCATTACCTAAGTCCTAAATTCACCATCAAATTATTCCAAATCAAGTTTCATACAAATTTCCATCAAATTACCAAAAATTCTTAAAACCCATTTTCATGAAATTGACCAAACCTTTTCCCATAGCCAAAGGTGAGCCATGCAAGCCATGGACGAAGCCACATGAAGCCATGGAAGGCTTGACATGTGATCAAGCCATTAATGGCAAAAGGAGGGGCCCCTTTCCTAATCCTCCTTAACCCCTTTTTACCTTAAGCATGTCACACACTAAACCATGCTTAGCCACCTCATCATGGATGGAGACCACACCATTCTCTCTTGGGCGACCCAAGTTATCTTTTCGGACCAAGACCGAGCCTTGAGGTGGTGAACCTAGCCCAAAACCATGGGTTGACTCATATTGAACCCAAAATGGCCTTCTCCCATTCCATTTCAATCCAAGCTCTTTACACATGGCAATTGCCGATTGCTTGCACCAAGTCCAAGCCCGACCCACTCGACCTCGAGGGTGACCCATGCTCAGCCGGCCAGCCACCAGGCCGCCGGAAAACACCATGGCCGAGAGCTCACATGTGAGCCCAACTTGGAATTCTCACCTGCTGAGCTGCCCCATCCCCGGTGGCCATTGGAGCTGTTCTTCTCTTGCCAAGAGCAGCTGATCCCATGCCTCAACTCCCCCTGGAAGGCTCTCCAGCCTCTCCTATTTAAACCCCTCACCCTTACGGCCATGAGAGGAGAGTTGCACAAACCTTGCCGAAACTCTGCCAAAATCGTTCCAAACCCTTCTCCACCCTACGAGCAGTTGATCCCCGGTGTCAATCTGCCCTACATCCCCACTCGATAAAATCCGATTTCCCAGCTGAAATTCCACCCAAAACCGGGACACTTCTCCACGGTGAGCCAATTCCCAAATTGATTGGTTCTACACCTTCAACGGACCAAGGGAAGGTGTCCACCAGCAAAAGCTCCATCTCCGAGACCACCCGAGTTGCTCCAGGCCTCCAAGCTTTGTGATCGGGCTTGGTCGAAATCACATCTAGACAATTCACCAGACCAGGAGACTTCATCTGGAGCTTGCTGGGATCCAATCGAAGGTGCAACAACTCTCAGATCGAAGCCACACTTCTCTGAGCAAAGGTATGAGCTGATTCTTCATCCCGAGCTTCTGGAGATTCTCCATTTCAAATGCCTTAATTTCAATGCATGATAACCGTATAGATGTGTTCGTCTCTTCAAGACGAATCCATAGAGCATAAGAACATGAAAATCCATTGAGTATCGAGTGAGATCTTAGGGATTTAGTGTGGACGGCTCTCGGGTGAGGACGCTCGGGGACGATGAACGGATGCGCGTCCAGTCAATACACGCGCGGACGGACGGCTCGGATGGCGTCGGACCGGGAGACGGTACGAGAACCGCGGGGCCCGGGCTGCGCGACTCGGATGGCGGCGTCGAATGGGAGCGCGACACGCGGCGTTTCGGAGATGCGAGGATGAGTTGGCGCCGCGTGGATAAATAGAAAATTAGGGTATTTTCTTATTTATTTAATTCCATAAACTTCAAAATTTCATAACTTTGTGTAGAAAAATCGGAAAAATAAAATAAAAATACCCTCTTGCTCGGTGAACGAGAGGAGAATAATGTGGAAAAGAAATCATTTAATTTCATCAAGTATTTTATTTTTTATAATTTATTTACTCTCTGCATACTTTTAATTCTCCATGCATGTATACAATTCACCATGGCATGAGACCATAGGAGCTTTTGAAGCCTCCGAATTTGGGAACATTCCCTGAATTTTCCAAAGTTGAGAGGCCATCCCTATGAAGAGTTATTGATTTTTCAAGTTCATGTTACTTGTTTTGAGTATTTTAATTCCAATAAATAGCATGTTGTGAAATAAATTCTAGGAAAATTTGGTGATATTCCTTATGACCAGGAGAACCCTAGGAAAAATAGGTTTTGAGTTAGTTCATTTAAAACAACCCTAATTGGCTTAAACACCCAAAATAAGTCTCTAATTAATTAGAGTTAACCATGCATCAAATTGACTTGAAATCAACTCTCCACTGACCTTTAGGATCAGAGGAATCCACCATAAAAGTTTGAGGTCAATTGGACTTGGTTAGCCCCACTAATTGGGTTGATTAAGCCACTTAGTCATTTTAAACTTTAAAAATTTATAACTTTTAAAATACCTTTCAAAAATTCACCAAATTGGTTTTGGAGCCTCTCTGATATCAGGGGAACCTAAGAAAATTAAAATTTCAATTTTCTAAAAAAGTTGATTTTTAATAATATTTTAATATTTTTAATAATTAAAAAATAATAAAAATCACAAAAATGATAAAATTCACCAAAATGTCATATTTTGAATTTTAATCACTTAGGAACAAACCCCACATTTTTTTTAGGTCTATTTAGTAAGATATTAAATTTTAAAGCTCTAGGGTAATTTTAAAATTAAAAAAATATGTTTTCTAGCTTTTTCACTAAAATAATTATAATAAATTATAGAAAAATCAGAAAATTGCAAAATTTGCTTCTCTGATTTCCTTGATATCAGAGAGATTTTTGAAAAATATAAAATTCATTTTTCAACATTTATTTTATTTTTAAATTAATTAATACTCCAAAACTTAAAATAATTATAATAAAAATAATATAATTCAAAAAATCTCCAAAATTGGTCCAAGTGGTCCTCTGGTCATTAGGAATGTCCCCTAATTTTCTTAAGGACAGAAACCTTCCCTTGGTCATGTTATTAAATTTTCCTTGGAAATCTCTATTTTTTACCAAAAATAATTACATAAATAAATTAAATATAGAAAAATCACATTTTCTCCTCTCATGTCTTTATTGACATATGAGTGAAGTCACATAAAAATTTCAAGTTCATTTGAGTTCAATTTAGTGAGTTATGATATTATTAAGCTTAAAGGGTAAAAATGGTAATTAAAAAAATCTTAACCCTTAATTAAAACTTTAGGTTTAATAAAAAAATTAATAAGTAAAATATTTGATCCTAATTTGATTTGGATGATTGAAATTTAAATAATTAAAGGGTAGAAACCCATTAAGCAATTTAAAATGATTAAACTTTAATTAAATGACTCATAAAATTTGGAAGAATAATAAAATTGGAATTATTAAAATAGGGATATTATTAGGAAGAGATTTATTCTTTAATTTAAAAATCCCTAAATTAATTATCTCATTAATATTCAATTCTTAATTAAAATGATAACTCAAATTTAAAATATATTAAAAGGCTTAATCATTAAACTAAAATTAAACTCTTTAAAAAAAAATTAAAATTAAATTAAAATAAAATAAAAAAACAAAATTAAAATTAAAAAATTAAATTAAATTAAGTAAATTAAATTAAATTAAATAAAATTAAATTAAATTAGAATTAAAAGTTGAATTAAATTAAATTAAACTAAATTAAATTAAATAAACAAATTAAATTAAATTAAATGAATTAAATTAAATTAAATTAAATTAAACCAAATTAAATTAAGTTAAACCAAATTAAAAATTAAATTAAATGAATTAAAATTAAATTAAATTAAATTAAATAAAATTAAATTAAATTAAATTAAATTTAAATTAAATTAAATTAAATTAAATTAAATTAACTTAAATCGAATTAAATTAATTTAACATCAAATCAAACTAAATTGAATTAAATTAAATTAAAATTAAAACTCAATTAAATTAAATTAAATTAAATTAAATTGAAGTAAATAACAACACTTAAAACAGAGAAGAAATAAATCTAAAGCAACTTGAACACTATTCCAAATTTAAACCCTTTAACTTAAATCAAATCATTTGAATACCAACTTACTCTCGAAAGCTTTGGTTATTATAACTCCTAAACGAACATTAAATGAAATGTTACTTCACTTATTGGATATTCAAATGTCCTAGTTCACTAAGCAAGATAACAACAAAACTTGAATTCTCGGACGATTAATTCATTTGTATAATTAAACCCATTTGGACTTAAAACAATCCTAGAAATATTGAAAAGATGTTTAAGATTATTCTTAAGCACTTCCTCGATATGATAGGACATTTATAAGAACAATTGGACTTAATTATTCTTTGATGAAGAAAATCGTCCTTAAACCAAAACACAAAGAACACTAGACGTCATAGGAGATGACTAGCTATAGGATTAGGAATTTGGTAGAAAACCATAACCCTTACCTTAGCTTTACCTAGGAACTTGCTTAAATATTCTAATTGTGTTTTAAGTGCAGCTTGGGATGACGAGAAGACCCTCCAGGTACGCTTTTATTTTATTGCAATCTACTTTATTGCAATTTACATTATTGCAATTTCATTAATCGCATCGCACTTACTTTTCTTGCATGATAAACAACTGTTGTATGAAAACTCACACCTTTAGGATAGACCCTAAAACTGAAACCAAAACTAAGTTAAAAGTCATTGCAAGATAAAATTCACCATTTCAAAATATAAAACAACTCAAAATTTAATCACGAAACGAACACAAAACTACGATTACAACTAAATTAAAACGTCCTGTTGGATGATCGGGAATACCTCGGATGATGTAACCTACGTGTTGCTAACGGGATTTCCTACGGTCTAAATGAAAGTGTGGAACTCATTCGGTTGAGTTTAGCAAATTCATCTGGACTAAGTGAATCCGATAAAAATAATGATGCCGGAAGGATGGAACCGTGGGATCTTAACCGGTGTCGTTATAATTAACTTTAAGATTTATTTTAATTAAAACGTAAAAAACACTTGGAAATTAAGATCTTCTCTAAACCAAAACACTTTTATCATCCCCTGATTTATGATTTCTAAAACTAAACCTCTGCAACAACAAGGAGCTCGGAGCATGGTGGGCAGCACGGCCATCGTCATCGGCAAAACTCGAATCGACATCGGCACAACTTTCCTAGAATTAAATAACAAAACCATAGGACTTCGAGGTAGTTTGCCTAGTGCAACATAAATCCTCAACCTTTTGTTAGGCATTTGCACTGCAAATTAAGCCCTAACCAGTTCTAGGATTCCGAGGTAGTCGTCCGATACGACATAAACCCTCACATCTTCGAGGCTATTTGTTTGATTTTATCATACAAATATAAGCCCTAATTAACTAAAATTGGCAAAATCAAAACATTTAAATAAATATTAGGACTTCCCTAAATCCAAGCCAAACAATAGGATAGTCGGGAAATTACCGAAGTTCGCTTCGAGTCTGTGATTTCTCCTACCTTTCTTCTTTTGGATTCCCAAAACAAAATGTTCCAAATTTGATCCATTCCCTATTGAAATTCCAAATTTCAATCCCTTGAAAATCCTAAACTTTGAAATTCTTGAGAGCGGAATTATTGATTATTATCGAGAGTTTTCTTAGGTGATTTCCATCACTTAAGATGTAATTAACTATAGGGGCTTGCCCTTATAGGGAATTTTAAAGAACTCGAGTAATATAAACCTCGTTTAATGCCTTCATATTAAGCGAGGGAATTTTTTCGGCTTATAAAATTGGTTCGCGAGACCAAACGGATGTCACAAATCTTCTAGTTTATTTAATCGAGTCCCACCGTCGAGCAGGTGTGTCTATCTTTAGGGATAGATACACGGTTTGTGGTGCGGTGCTCGTTTATATAAACTATTTGGGATGTGAGATCGGTTTAATCTCATATCTTAAAACCTTCAAATTTAAAATTATTTTCAAAACCGAATACTACTTTTCAAATTATTTATTTTAATTAAATTAAAAATTCGCCGACAGCTTCTGTTAGGCGACCCCCTCTTTTTTAAATAAAACACAACCTAAAAATATGCCGACAGAGGCCTGGTGACATATTGTGGGATATACGGTTCAATCCCTTCACGTTCTCCTTCATACCTCGGCTCCTCAGGGATGATGCCTGTCGGGACATCCCCCGGGGTTGCTTCTGCAACAAGGTCATGCATCACTGGTGGTTCTATCCGGTGGCATGGTAGCCTTCCTTCTTCTGATCTTTGTGAGATTTCCCTGGTTCTTTCTATTATCCTAGGAGATGGCCTCCTTTCTTCAGGTTCCTGGTGAACCGGTGTCCTTGAAGTGTATGTACTGGCATTAGCAACTGTCTCGTCGCGCTGGTCCGCAGCTAGTTTTGTTAACATCTTACGGATACGGCGATTCTTATTTCTTCATTGCGTTGCTGTGAGAGTAGCTCTTCGAACTTCTTGAATCTCTGTGGGCGCGGCGCTGACAAGCCTGCCCTCTGCTGTAGCGACTACAGATTTCATTTTCTTATCTTCTTCAATGTTTGCCTTTCTTTTCTTGCTGCTGGATTGGTGGCTTGGGCCACCCACTTTCATCACTGTCTGCCCGGGCAATTCTTCTCGGTCAATCGGGACCCGAGCCACTTTCCTCGTACCTGTAGGCTCGCTCGGTGCAAAATCCGAGTCAATCTCGATTATCGCTCCATCTTTCACCCTCTTCTCATCGAGTGCAAGGCTTACGCCATTCTTAAAGTTCAGGACCAACCGCCCGTTCAACATTTCCCTGCGAAAAGACAAGGAAAAGTATCAGGGGCTGTACTAAGAACAAGAACATTAAGAAAATGTTTATTAAAGACACATTTTTTTTTATTATTCTTATATTTTTAAACTTAACAAGAATGAAGTGGGATAAGATAAGGTAAGAGATTTTGATTTGGAAAAGAAAACAAGGAAAATTTTATTATCAGGATTTTATTTATTTTAGCACATTTTATTATTTTTTGGGTTCGGACCCAATCATAAGTAATTACTTCACCCGTGTTTCTTAGGGTCGAAGAATTCATTCCTTCGAAACATCGAGTAGCGTAGTACTTTTTCAAGTATCGTCCATTGATCGGAAGCATATGTCGTTCTCCCCGGCAATTCACTAGCTCGGTAGGAACCTCCCGAGTATACCGCTTCAACCACAAACGGTCCTTCCCAAGTGGGTTCAAATTTTCCTCCTATCTTGCGATGTGCAAGAATCGGTCTCTTGAGAACGAGAACTAAGTCACCAACTATGAAGGTTCTTGGGCGGACCAGTTTGTCAGGGGCTTGAACCATCTTCGCTTGGTATAGTTCTAAATTCCGCTGCGCTGCAAGTCTTTTCCCTTCCAGGCTTTCTAATTCCTCTAGTCGTAATTTGGCATTCTCTTCTGTCGTGATCTTATTTGTGACTGCAATTCTGAGCGAAGGCAGCTGAACTTCTAAGGGCAACACTGCCTCGGACCCGTACACTAGAGCGTAAGGTGTAGCTTGAGTAGGAGTTCTGAAGGTTGTCCGGTATGCCCATAAGGCTTCTAACAACTTCTCATGCCAATTCCTCTTATTATCGTCCAAAGTTTTCTTTAAGATTTGAACGAGAGTTTTATTAAAAGCCTCAGCGAGGCCGTTTGCTCTTAGGTAGTAAATTGTTGAGTATCGCCAGTCGATTCCGTGTCTCCTGACAAAATTGTTGATTTGCATGCTTCTGAATGCTGACCCATTATCCGAGATGATCTCGCGCGGCACTCCGAAACGGTAGACAACTTGGTTCTTGAAAAGCTGTAGCACGTGGTGTGCTTTCACTTCTCTAAGCGGAACCGCTCGCCCACTCGAAAAAGTAATCTGTAGCCGCAAGAATGAAGCGATGTCCTTTTGAAGATGGTGGTTCTATTGGACCCACTATATCTGTGCCCCAACATTCAAATGGCCACGACGCAATTGTCGGATGTAGCACATTTGGAGGTTGGTGCAGAACTACTCCGTGCACTTGGCATTGGTGACAGCTCTTGGCGATTTTCATGCGGTCGGTCATCATCAAGGGCCGGTAGTACCTCTAGTCTTTTAATTTTCATTTTCATCTTCGGACCCGCCGGTGAGCGCCACGGAGTCCCGAATGCACCTCCTTAACAATTTCACGGGCCTCGGACCCGCTTAAGCACCTTAGCCACATTTGATCAAAAGACCTTCTCGTACAATGTGTTGTTTATTAATGCGTAAGACGAGTTCTTTCTTGATCCGATGGGCTAGCGACCTATCGTCCGGTAGCTTTCTCGTTTGCGTGTAGTCTATCAATGGTTGTCGCCAATCTTCGTGTTTTACGTCACTTGTTGCAACCGATTCTTTTTTTTCGATTTGTGTGTTGTGTCTATGTCGAGCCGTGATAGGACTCGACGTCCGTGAGTCGACACTTCCATCGATTCATCTTGTAAACGAGCAAATTCTTTTGCGAGACGGGCTAAAGCATTTTCTTTCTCGGGAATTTTGTAGATCGTCACATTTGGAATCTGTTCAACAATGTTGTATGGCATACTTGGAAGTATTGTTCGAGTCTTGGCTTTAAAATTCCGATCTTGTCCGCGATCCGTTGAATGATTAACTGTGAATCCCCGTAGATGTTGATGTCTGTTATCCCCATTTGAATGGTTAATTCCAGTCCCGTTATGAGGGCTTCGTATTCCGCTTCATTATTTGTACACGGTTCTATCAAGTGTAGGAGTATCTTAACATCCCCCGCTCCGGTGTTATAAAGATTAGCCCGATTCCTGCCTTACCAGGCACTATCACTTGCGATTCTTCGTCTTTGTGCGCTGAAGATGCTCCGTCGAAATATAATTCCCAACGTCGATCATCAAGGTCTTCTAGGCTCATTATTTGTTCATCTGGCGGATCGTCATTGAGAGGAGATTCGGCGGCGAAAGGGTGTCTCTGCGAGGAAGTCTGCTAAGACTTGTCCCTTTACGGTACGAAGAGGCACGTAAGTTATATCAAATTGCAATAATATCATTGACCATCTGGCAAGTCTGCAGGAAAGTGTTGGCCGACTCATCAAGTATTGCAATGTATTAAACTTCGAGATCAGGTTGACCTTATGAGAAAGCATGTAGTGCCTGAGCTTTTGAGCGGCGAAGATCAGGGCCGAATGCTGTCGGGGGTTCCTGGTTCCGTCGAATGTCTTGAACGAGAGGTGGTACGAAGCCTTTCGGGTATTGGACGGCGTCGAATTCTTCCGGGTAAGGTCTACCCGTCCGAATGGATGTCCCGCTCTTCGATTGTTCTAAGGCTTCTCGCATCTGCTTGTTCCACCAAGTTCTTGATATCCTTTTCGGGAATCATACTTTGTGTTGTATCCTTTTTCGACTGATCATCCCCATTGACGGACGTAATCTCCTTTCCTCCGTCTACGATGTGAATGACCTCCGGGGTGTCTCTCTATGTGGTTGTACTTGACTCTGGAGAGTGGCCAGAGCTACGGCCATCTCTTCCATCCTTTTCGCCATTTGAGCGATCGTGTCGTCTTTTTCCTGAAGCTGCCTTCTCATCAGTTCTGGCTCCTCTCTTTCTGCGGCTGCAGGAGCACCTTGCGAAGCTGATGAAGCTCGTGTCTCAACCATGTTGATTTCTGCGTATTCGTCGTCCATGAATTCCGATGAATCAATCTCGTCTCTGAACTTTTCTTCTCTTTCTTTTGCCAATCGTCGGATATCGGTTCTCAACTTTTCCATGACATCTTCTAGCGGGGCTTTCTGTGTGTCTTTGCGGTTGTCGTGCGATAGCTGCCGGGTCCCCTTTTCACGAGTCCCCTTTATCGCAGTAGCACTTTCTTCAGATTCAAGTCTCCTGGCGAGACTTTCTTTCTCGGGCTTCTTGTTTCAATCTTAGCTCGCCAGTAGTGGGACGCCATACCATCCTTCTAGCGGCAGAAGGTCTAGGACCGGATGGTCACGTCGGCCAAATGCTTTGGAAGGTGGTATCCTCCCTAATCCGTAATCCCGAGACGACAACGGGCGGACTAGCCTTCATTCTTTTACTTGGCTTTTCCGTCATGACGACGGGTTCTACTCGGGGCCCAAGACGGGATTTGAGCGGCACCCGCCCTATCCTTCGTAGAATCTCCGATACGGGGCGGTTTTCCTTCTTTGCTAACTTTTCTACCAAAGTTTGCAGTCGAGCAAACGGCGTAGTTCTAGTCCTTTTCTTGCGGCTATCGTTGTAATATGCGGGCTGAGGTAATGTGGCAGCAATCTTGCGAACATTCTCCTCGTCCTCTGAGGCGGAGAGGGGATGGAACCTGCTTCATCCCAAGAGTGGTATGTATTCGAGCGGCGGTGTATATTACGGCGGCTGTGTATATTCGAGCGGTTACGGGATTTCCTCCGGAAAGCAACCTCGGCGGCTACGGCTTCTCTGGCGATCCTTCTACTTCTATTTCTTCTTTGGGTCCTTGTCAGTGATGGAATCCTTGAACTGGACCCGATTTCGAAAAAAGAAGGTCTCACAGGAAGATCTGTACCCTCCACGGTAACAGGTTTACCATAATTCTGGATTTCTTTTCCCTTTAATTTGGCAAAAGTCGGGGTAGGTGCGGAAACAACTAGACCGAGTGGGGGTAGTAAGAACAGGTCCTCCTGCGGACGGCGGTACTCCTCTTAGTCGGGATCCTTTGCGAGAGGAGGGAACTCTTGGGTCGACCTAAGGTTGAACTCGAGCGAGCGGCTTCTCGGCTTCGGATCCCTTGTTCGTCGGTGCAAAGAGGGAGACGTCGGTGATCTTTACATTCGTGTTTTCAAATCCTTGTCCAAATCGGATGATCCCATTGTCGGGCGGCTCATCCTTATAGACGGCGAAGTCCGATCCATTGGTGAAGGAGAAAATCAGCTTTGGAGCTTCCATTTCTGCAGGGTAGATTCTGGTTGTCAGTCCCAAGTTATGCTTCTTTTCTTTAAGATGAAAAGAAAGGAATTGGAAAGAGTCCGAACTCATTCTTGTTCATGTATTTATAAGAAGGAATCATTTGTTAAAAGAATCACTTATTAGAGGGTTCGTTTATTCAGAACGGAATGTTCAAAGGTGTACAGAAGGTAAGGAATCTGAATCGGAGTTGGAAAGGAAAAGAAAGTCTTATTGCAAGACTTCTCGACTCGAAGGATCACTCCTAAACTAACACCTATTGGGGGTCCACCCTACCTCAGAAATGAGGTAAAAGGATCTCGGAACCTCTCTGCTTAGGGGTGTCTAAACAGTGGCTCCTAAATCCGAGAGAATGTTGGCTATACTTGTTCAAGGTAGAAATGAACATAGCATCCCAACGGAAAGAAGGGTAGTTTGACCCATTAAGGACATGGATACACTACCGATTTTTGAAAGCAGAATTATTTGATTATAATGGAGAGAGGAATTGTCCCCAGCGGAGTCGCCAGAAGTTGTCGGCACTATTTTTAGGTTGTGTGATATTTTGAAAAGGGGTCGCCTAACAGAAGTTGTCGGCGAATTTTAAATTTAGTTTAGATAAATAATTTGAAAAAGTAGTATTTGATTTTGAAAATAATTTTAAATTTGAAGGTTTTAAGATATGAGATTAAACCGATCTCACATCCCAAATAGTTTATATAAACGAGCACCGCACCACAAACCGTGTATCTATCCCTAAGGATAGACACACTGCTTGATGGTGGGGCTTGATCAAATAAACTAAAAGTTTTGTGACATCCGTTTGGTCTGCGAACCAATTTTATAAGCCGACAAATTCCCCTGCTTAATATGAAAGTATTAAACAGGGTTTATATTACACAGGTTCTTTAAAATTCCACTATAAGGGCAAGCCCATATAGTTAATTACATCTTAAGTGACGAGGAATCACCTAAGAAAACTCTCGATAATAATCAATAATTACGCTCTCAAGAATTTCAAAGTCTAAGTTTTCGAAGGATTGAATTTTGGAATTTCGATAGGGAATGGATCAAGTTTGGAACATTTTTGTTTTGAGAATTCAAAGGAAGAAAGGTAGGAGAGATTACGGATTCGAAGTGAACTTCGGTAATTTCCCGACTATCCTATTGTTTGGCTTGGATTTAGGAAAGTCCTAATGTTTATTTAGTATTTCGATCTCGCCAATTTTAATTAATTAGGGCTTATATTTGTATGATAAAATCACACGAAATAGCCTCGAAGATGTGAGGGTTTATGTCGTATCAGACGACTACCCCGGAATCCTAAGACCGGTTAGGGCTTAATTTGCAATGCAAATGCCTAACGAAGAGTTGAGGATTTATGTTGCACTAGGCAAACTACCTCGAAATCCTATGGCTTTGTTATTTAGTTCTAGGAAAGTTTTGCTGAAGTAGACTCAGGTTTTGCTGATGACGATGGCCGTCTTGCCCACCATGCTCCGAGCTCCTTGTTGTTGCAGAGTTTTAGTTATAGAAGTCATAAATCAGGGGATGAGAAAAGTGTTTTGGTTTAGAGAAAATCTTAATTTCCAAGTGTTTTTTGTGTTTTAATAAAAACAAATCTTAAAGTTGATTATAACAACACCGGTTAAGATCCCAAGGTTCCATCCTTCCGGCATCGTTATTTTTATCGGATTCACTTAGTCCAGATGAATTTGCTAAACTCAACTAAATGAGTTCCACACTTTCATTTAGACCAGTGGGAAATCACGTTAGCAACACGTAGGTTACATCATCCGAGGTATTCCCGATCATCCAACGAGGACGTTTTAATTTAGTTGTAATTGTAGTTTTGTGTTCTGTTCGTGATTAAATTTTGAGTTGTTTTATATTTTAAAATGTTGTGGCGGTGAATTTTATCTTGCAATGACTTTTAGTTTAGTTTTGGTTTCAGTTTCACGGACTATCCTAAAGGTGTGGGTTTTCATGCAACAGTTATTTATCATGCAAGAAAAGTAAGTGCATTTGCAATAAAGTAAATTGCAAGAAAGTAAATTGCAGGAAAGTAAATTGCAATAAAATAAAAGCGTACCCGGAGGGTCTTCCCGTCATCCCAAGCTGCACTTAAAACACAATTAGAATGTTTAAGCAAGTTCCTAGGTAGAGCTAAGGTAAAGGTTATGGTTTTCTACCAAATTCCTAATCCTATAGCTAGTCATTTCCTATGACGTCTAGGTTCTTTGTGTTTTGGTTTGAAGACGATTTTCTTCATCAAAGAGCAATTAAATTCAATTGTTCTTATAAACATCCTATCATATTGAGAAAGTTTAAGAAGAATCTTAAACATCTTTTCAATACTGCTAGAATTGTTTTAAGTCCAAATGAATTTAATTATACAAATGAATTAATCGTCCAAGAATCTCAAGTTTTGTTATCTTGCTCGGTGAACTAGGATATTTGAATGTCACTATAAGTGAAGTAACATTTCATTTAATATTCTGTTTTAGGAGTCATGATAACTAAAGCTTTTGAGGGTAAATTGGTGTTTAAATGGTTTGTGATTTAGTTTAATTTCCATTAATGGGTTTAAATTTGGAATAGTGTTCAAGTTATTTTTAGATTTGTCTTGAATTCTTTATGTCTTTGGTGATGTTATATTTAATTCAACTTAATTTAATTTAATTTAATTTAATTGAGTTTTAATTCTATTTAATTCAATTTAATTCAATTTAGTTTGATTTGATGTTACATTAAATTAATTTGATTTGATTTAATTTTAATTTAATTTAATTTAATTTAATTTAATTTAATTAATTTAATTTAATTTAATTTAATTTAATTAATTTAATTTAATTTAATCTGCTTATCTAATTTAATTTAATTTGTTTATTTAATTTAATTTAATTTAATCTTTAATTTAATTTAACTTTTAATTTTAATTTAATTTAATTTAATTCAATTCAATTTAATTTACTTAATTTAATTTAATTTTTAATTTTATTTTTAATTTTAATTGAAATTTTAAAAGAGTTTAATAATTTAATTTTAGTTTAATGATTAAGTCTTTTAATGTTTTGAATTTGAGTTATCATTTTAATTAAGAGTTGAATATTAATGAGATGATTAATTTAGGGAATTTTAAATTAAAGAATAAATCTCTTCCTAATAAATATCCCTATTTTAATAATTCCAATTTTATTATTCTTCCAAATTTAATCAATTATTTAATTAAGGTTTATTTCAATTATTTTAAATTGCTTAATGGATTTCTACCCTTTAATTATTTAAATTTCAATCATCCAAATCAGATTACGATCAAATATTTTATTTGTTAATTTTTATTAAACCTAAATTTTTAATTAAGGGTGAAGATTTTTAATTACCATTTTACCCTTTAAGCTTAATAATTTCATAACTCACTAAATTGAACTCAAATGAACTTGAAATTTTTATGTGACTTCACTCATATGTCAATAAAGACATGAGAGGAGAAAATGTGATTTTTCTGTATTTAATTTATTTATATAATTATTTTTGGTAGAAAATAGAGATTTCCAAGGAAAATTTAATAACATTACCAAGGTAAAGTTTCTGTCCTTAAGAAAATTAGGGGACATTTCTAATGACCATAGAACCACTTGGACTAATTTTGGTGATTTTTTGAATTATATTATTTTTATTATAATTATTTTAAGTTTTGGAGTGTTAATTAATTTAAAAATAAAATAAATGTTGAAAAATGAATTTTATATTTTTCAAAAATCTCTCTGATATCAAGGAAATTAGAGAATCAAATTTTGCAATTTTCTGATTTTTCTATGATTTATTATAATTATTTTAGTGAAAATTCTAGAAAATACATTTTTTTAATTTTAAAATTACCCTAGAGCTTTAAAATTTAATATCTCACTAAATAGACCTAAGAAAAATATGGGGTTTGTTCCTAAGTGATTAAAATTCAAAATGTGACATTTTGGTGAATTTTATTATTTTTGTGATTTTTATTATTTTTTAATTATTAAAAATATTAAAATAATATTAAAAATCAACTTTTTTAGAAAATTGAAATTTTAATTTTCTTAAATTTCCCTAATATTAGAGAGGCTCTAAAACTAATTTGGTGAATTTTTGACAGATATTTTGAAAGTTATGAATTTTTAAAGTTTAAAATGACTAAGTGGCTTAATCAACCCATTTAGTAGGGCTAACCAAGTCCAATTGACCTCAAATTTTTATGATAGGTTCCTCTGATCCTAAAGGTCAATGGAGAATTAATTTCAAGTCAATTTGATGTATGGTTAGCTCTAATTAATTAGAGACCTATTTTGGGTGTTTAAGCCAATTAAGGTTGTTTTAAATGAACTTACTCAAAACCTATTTTTCCTAGGGTCCTCTGGTCATAAGGAACATCACCAAATTTTCCTAGAATTTATTTCACAACATGCTATTTATTGGAATTAAAATACTCAAAACAGCAACATGAATTTGAAAAATCAATAACTTTTCATAGGGATGGCCTCGACTTTGGAAAATTCGGGGAATGTTCCCAAATTCGAAGCTTCGAAAGCCATATGGTCTCATGCCATGGTGAATTGTATACATGTATGGAGAATTAAAAGTATGCAGAGAGTAAATAAATTATTAAAAATAAAATACTTGATGAAATTAAATGATTTCTTTTCCACATTATTCTCCTCCGTTCACTTTGAGCGAGAGGGTATTTTTATTTTATTTTTCCGATTTTTCTACACAAAGTTATGAATTTTTGAAGTTTAGGGAATTAAATAAATCAGAAAAATCTCTAATTTTCTATTTATCCACGCGGCGCCGCGTCAGCCTCGACGGCTCCGAAACGCCGCGTGGCGCGCTCCCGTTCGACGCCGCCATCCGACTCGGCGCTCCGGGGCCCGCCGTATCGTTCCGTCTTCCGATCCGACGCGATCCTGGCCGTCCATCCGCGCATCGTATTAAATGGACGGCATCCGTTAATCGTCCCCAAGTGTCCTCACCGAGAGCCGTCCACACTAAATCCACAATATCTCGCTCGATACTCGATGGATTTTCATGTTCTTATGCTCCATGGATTCGTCTTGAAGAGACGAACACATCTATACGGTCATCATGCATTGAAATTAAAGCATTTGAAATGGAGAATCTCCAGAAGCTCGGGATGAAGAATTAGCTCATACCTTTGCTCGAGAGAAGTGTGGCTTCGATCCGAGAGTTGTTGTACCTTCGATTGGATCCCAGCGAAGCTCCGGATGAAGTCTCTCGGTGCAGTGAATTGTCCAGATGTGATTTCGACCAAGCCCGATCACAAAGCTTGGAGGCTGGAGCAAGTCGGGTGGCTCTGGAGATGGGGCTTTTGTCGGTGGACACCTTCCCTTGGTGCAGTGAAGGTGTAGAACCAATCGATTTGGGAATTGGCTCAGCTGTGGAGAAGTGTCCTGGTTTTGGGCCTAGATTTCGACTCGAAATTGAGCTCACGAGAGAAGAAATGGCGGGGGATCTCGATGGGGATCAAGTGCTATGTGTATGGGGAGGAGTACGGAACAATTTTGGCGGAGTTTCCTTAAGGTTTGTTTCGGCACCTCTCATGGCCGAGAGGGGTGGTGTTTAAATAGGAGAGGGTGGAGGGCCTCCCGGGAGAGTTAGGGCTTGGGATCGAGCTGCTCTTGGCGAGAGAAGAACGGCTCCGATGGCCACTGGGGATGGGGCGGCTCGGCAGGTGAGAATTCCAAGTTGGGCTCACATGTGAGCTCTCGGCCATGGTGTTTTCCGGTGACCCGGGCGGCTGGCCGGTAGGCATGGGTCACCCTCGGGTCCGAGTGGGTCGGGGTCAGAGGTTTGTGCGATCAATTGGCCATGGACATGTGTAAAGGGTTTGAATCAAAATGGAATGGGGAAGGGCTAGTTTTGGGTCTAAATGGGTCAACCCTTGGTTTTGGGTTAGGTTCACCCTCCAAGGTCAATTTGGGCTGAAGGGAAAGTCACTTGGATCTGCTTGATTAGTGGGGTCGAGTCACAATCCAAGTACAATTAAGTCTAAGCATGGTTTAGTGGAGTCATGGAAGTGGTTAATCACTCTTAAGAGAATATGGAAAGGGCCTCCTCCTCTTGCCATCTTGGGTATGGTGAGGTGGAAAGTAGATTCCATGGCTCTCATGGCTCCCATGTGGCTCATGCATGGCTTCATGGCTCACCTTTGGCTTGGGAAAAGTGAAGTCGATTTCATGGAAATGGATTTAAGGAAAATTTTGGTATTTAGGGGTGATTTGGCATGAGGCTTGATTTGGAATTATTTGATGATGAATTTAGGACTTAGGTAATGGCTTTAATTAAGTGGATGGCAAATGGAGATGTCATGTGGGCTTTAGGGCTTTTTGAAAGAGTTTTAGATGGGCTTTTAAGATGGATTAGGAAAGTGGGCTTTTGAATTTTAAAATGGATTTTGGGATAAAATTTTGTAAAGAAGTTGGGCCAAATAATTTTTGGGTTTAGCTCATGGATGTGTCATGAGTGATTTGGAGCAAATTTGGGGTAGTTTGGGTTTGAATTGGGTTGGATTTGGATTCTTTTGGTGAATGGGCCAATATAGGTCCAAGTGGGCCAAGTTGGGCCAATGTTGAACTAGGGTTGAAATTGATGTAAAATTAATGTTGAGAAATATTTATGGGAGTGTTTCAAAGAGGTTTTAACTTTGGTTGGGCTTTGATTTTGGGGTTTGGGCTCATTTGGGTTAGGTTTGGGTTTAGGTCAAAAATGGGCCTTTTAGCTTTGGGTTGAGTTTGAGTGGGGTTTGGGTCCAAATTTTGGTCAAATCATGTTAGGGTTTTGTTTGTGGGGATGTTAAGGAAGATTTAGAAAATATTTGGGATTAATTGGAGTTGAATTGGGTGAGTTTGGGTTAAGTTTGGGTCATGGGTCCAAATTGGGCTTTAAGGCCAAAAGTGAAATTGGATCCAAATGTCAATCAAATTGAACTTGGATTTGGTCTAGATTGGTATTGGGAATGTTTAATTGAAGTTTAGAATTGAATTGGACCAGAATTTGGGTCAATTGGATAGGTTTGGTTTGACATTGGGTTCACTTTGGGTTAAAATGGGTCAAATTGGGGGTGTTTGACAAATGTAGGGAAAATTGACAAAATTGGCCCATGGTGTATTTGAAAAAAATGAAATTGGGAATATTTGGGATTTTCTGGAATTTTTTGGGAATTTTCTGAATTTTTGGATTTTTGGGTCAAGAGGGGTATTTTGGGTATTTGGAGGGTATTGGGAGGTATTTTTGGAATTTTTGGTATTTTTGGGTATGGATGATCAATTTGACTGATGTGGAAATGTTTGGGAATGATTTTGGGGAATTTAGGATGATTTGGAAATTTTGAAAAAATTTGGGTAATTTCAAGGGCTTTGGGTAGGTTAGGCGGGTGTAGGGTCTCGGGGGTCAAAAATTGAAAATTTGGAAAATTGAAGATTGGGTAAATTTGAGTGGAATGAAATCATTTTGGTTGAGCCATGATGCTACATCAAGCCCACATGAGCCATGAAGGGACTCATTTGAGGCACCTACTATGTTGTTCTCTAACCCTCTTGCTGAGGGCTTAGGGGTTAAGGACCATCCATGTGAATCACCTACATGAGTCGGGAGGTCAAGTCGGGTGTGGGTGTGGTTTTTAGGAGGTGTGTGAAAGTGTAGTGTGTAGGTGTAGTGTATAAGTGTAGTGTGTGTGTAAGTCGGCCCTTCACCGGACCAGGGCCGCCGTAGGCGGTCCTAAGGCCGAAAAAGTCCTATAGGAACTCATCCTTTAAACTTCCGCATTTGATTTCAACCCTCTAGGTGATTAGGGGTCTACAGTCAAGTTTGTGGAGTTTGCAGGGAGTTAAGAAGTGGTTTGAAATTTCTAAGTGGTGGGTCACATCTCTAGTCCTCTAAGATGGTCAAAGGAAAAGCCTAAGGCTAGATCCTAAGTACTAAAGAGAGAAGAGAAGACCTCATCAAAAATGAGGTCAACAATATTTCAATTCCTTTGTCAATCAAATCACAAAATATTGACATCATACATCTTTGAAAAGTTGCAGGTGCATTACATAAACCTAAAGGCATTCTTCTAAACGCAAATGTTCCATAAGGAATTGTAAATGTTATTTTCTATTGGTCCTCAGGAGCGATAGGTAATTGATGATAACCAGAATATCCATCCAGAAAATAGAAATATAAGTGTCCAGCTAATTTATCAAGCATTTGATCCAAGAAAGATAAAGGAAAATGATCTTTTCTAGTGGTAATATTTAATTTCCGATAATCAATGCAAATTCGCCATCCAGTAACTTGTCTTATAGGAATTAATTCATTTTTATCATTGACAATGACAGTTACTCCTCCTTTCTTCGGAACATAATGAATAGGACTCACTCATTGACTATCCGAAATGGCGTGACAAGCTGCCCTCTTGTAGCGACTACGGACTTCATTTTCTTATCTTCTTCGGTGTTTGCCTTTCTTTTTTTGCTCTTGGATTGAGCAGCCGAGCCGCCCCACTTTCATCCGCGTACGCTCCGGCCAGTTCTTCTCGGTCGGCGAGACCGATCGCTTTCCTCGTCTTGCGGGCTGCGGTGCGAAGTCGAGTCGATCTCGATTATCGCTCATCTTTCACCCTCTTTTTATCGAGTGCGAGGCTTACGCCATTTCTAAAGTTCGGGATGACCGCCCGTTCGACATTTCCTGAAAAGACGAGGAAAAGGATCGAGAGGAGTTGTCTCCAGAACAAGAACATTAAGAAAATGTTTATTAAAGGCAGGTTTTTTTTATTATGTATATTTTTAAATTTAACGGGAATGAAGTGGGATAAGATCAGGGAAGAGATTTTGATTTGGAAGAAAACAAGGAAAACTTTATTATCATGATTTTATTTATCTTGTACATTTTTATTATTTTTGGGTTCGGACTGATGGCGAGTAACTACTTCACCGGTATACAGGGATGAAGGAATTCATTCATCGAAACATCGGGTAGTGTAATACTTTTTCAAGTATCGTCGTTGATCGGAAGCATGTATCGTTCTCCTGGCAATTCACTAAGTGGTAGGAACCTCACGAGTATCTTTTGCTTGACCACGAACGGTCCTTCCGTGGGTTCGAATTTTATGCATGTTGCGGTGTGCGAGAATAGGTCTGCGAGAACGAGAACTAAGTCACCAACTTTGAAAGGTTCTTGGGCGGACCGATCTGTATGGAAACGAACCATCTTAGCTTGGTATAATTCTAAGTGCAACTGTGACGCAAGTCTTTTCCCTTCACCGGCTTCCCCAATTCTTCTAGTCGTAATTTGGCATTCTCTTGACATCGTGATCTATTTGCAAGCTAACGATTCGAGTGAAGGAAGGCGAACCTCTAAAGGTAACAACGCCTCGGACCCATACACCGGGCGTAGTGTAGCTTGAGTAGGAGTTACGAAGGTTGTACGAGTGACATGGAGGCTTCTAATAACTTCTCGTGCAGTTTCTCTTATTATCGTCGAGAGTTTTCTTTAAAATTTGAACGAGAGTTTTATTAAAAGCCTCGACGAGCCGTTTGCTCTTGGGTAGTAAATTGTTGAATACAACGGTCGATTCCGTGTCTCCCCGACAAAATTGTTGATTTGTATGCTTACGAATGCGGCAGGTATACGAGATGATCTGCAAGCTGCCTCCAGAAACGGTAGGCAAACTTGGTTCTTGAAAAAGCGTAGCACGTGGTGTGCTTTCACTTCTCTAAGTGGAGCTGCCTCGCCCCTTGGAAAAGTAATCTGTAGCCGCAAGAATGAGTGATGTCCTTTTGAAGATGGTGGTTATTGGACCAGCTGTCAGGTGCCGACATTGAATGGCCGCGACGCGGTGTCGGATGTAGCACATTTGGAGGTTGATGTAGAACACTCCGTGCACTTGGCATTGGTGACGGCTCTTGGCGATTTTCATGCGGTCGGTCATCATCGAGGACCGATGGTACCTAGTCTTTTAATTTTCATTTTCATCTTCGGATACATTGGTGAGCGCGAGCGCCGTAGAGTCTGAATGCCTGCACCTCTTTAACGATTTCACGGACACCGGACCCTTGGGCACCATAGCCACATTTGATCAAAGACCTTGTATAATGTGTTGTTTATTAATGCGTAGGACAGGTTCTTTTCTTCATCGATGGAGCTGGCATTTATCATCTGGTAGCTTTCCTGTTTGCGAGTGATACATTAATGGAAATTTGTCGCCGATCTTACGTGTTTTACATCCTTATTCTGTTGATTTTCTTCTTTTCTTTGATATGTGTATTGTGTCTAT
Organism: Papilionanthe hookeriana x Papilionanthe teres; assembly: GCA_022702705.1. NCBI lineage: Eukaryota > Viridiplantae > Streptophyta > Magnoliopsida > Asparagales > Orchidaceae > Papilionanthe > Papilionanthe hookeriana x Papilionanthe teres. The sequence goes on along the minus strand of CM040429.1, from coordinate 50,345,161 downwards.
GTCATTGTGATAGGACCTGACGTCCGTGAACTGACACTTCCAGCGATTCATCTTGCGAGACGAAGGGAAAATTCTTTTGTAGGTATTACTTGCTTGTCTATTTAAGACATTTTCTTTTCTAGGAATTTTGTAGATTGTCACATTAATTTGTTGTGTTGTATGGCATGCGGAAGTATTGCTCGAGTCTTGGCTTTAAAATTCTGTCTTGTCTGGCGATACGGTGAATGATTAAGCATGAATCCCGAAGTAGATGTTGATGTACGGTATCTGGCAATTTGAATAGCTAATTTACGGTCTGTTATGAGGCTTCGTCGTCGCCGTTGTTTGTACACGGTTCGTAATCGAGTGGTAGGAGTATCTTAACATCCCCGCTCTAGGTGTTATAAAGATTAGTCCGATTCCTGCCTTACCGGGCACTATCACTTGCGATTCTTCGTCTTTGTGTCTTGAAGATGCTCGATTGAAATATAATTCCCGATGTCGATCGACGCGGTCTTCTAGGCTCATTATATGTTCATCTAGCAAATCGTCATTAAGAGGAGATTCTGTAGGCAAGGGGTGTCTTTGCGAGAGTACGCACAAGTTTGTCCGCTGCGGCACGAAGAGGCACGAAAGTTATATCGAATTGCGGTAATATAATTGGTCAGCGAGTACGCCGGAAAGTGTTGGACGAGTCATCGAGTATTGCGATGGATTAAACCGAGATCGGAGTTGACCTTATGAGAAAGCATGTAGTGCACGAGCTTTTGAGCGGCGAAAATCGAGAGCCAAACAATGCTTTTCGGTACGGGATACCTTATTTCCGTCGGAAGTAACGGCGACTTAAAATAGTAGGCATTTTCTTTACCCTCATCATTGACTGGGCTAACGGGGCTCGAGGAGAGTCGTCTAAAGCCCAGCGAGTATAAAGTATTAGCGGTCTACACGAGACGTGGCCAAGGCTGCTAAGACGGGAGGTGTCATTAAATATTGTTTAATGTCCTCGAAGGCACTTACCGCGTTTCTCTTCCGAATAAATTTGACGTCCTTTTAGTGCGAGAAAGTGTCTTTGCGACAAGTTTGAGATAAGCGTCGAAGATATGCCGGCTTCCCTTGAAAGGATAGTAGTTGTTTTAAGGTTTTGGGAGGCGGCATTTCTAAGATAGCTTTAATCTTTTCGGGTCGATTTCGATTCCGCGATGTCGGACGACGAATCCTAAGAATTTCCGGAGGTGACGTCGAAGGCATTTTAAGGGATTCGTCTTAAGGTTAAATTGTCTTAATTGTTCGAAAACAATTCTCAGATCATACGGGTAGTTTTTCCTTTACTTTGCTTTTGACGACCACATCGTCCACGTAGCATTCGACTTGATTGTGGATGAGATCATCAAAAATTCTTGTCATCGCTCTGCAAAGTATGTTGCTCACTTGCATTCTTCGGTCACGAATGGCATCAACGTGGCAACGATATACTCGATCGGCGTTCGAATGTTGTAAGCTTTTCATCTTCTGGAGCCATTTTTATGGTTATATCACGAAGATCGATCCATGAATGAGAATATTTCATGCGTTGAGCTTGATATCGATCATTAGTCTTGGGATCGGTAGAGGGAATTTGTCTTTTGGACATGCCGCATTTAAATCTGCGGGAAGTCCGCACAAATTCGATCTGACCATTCTTTTTTCCCCGGCGGCACCACGTTGGCCTAGCCAAGTTGGGTATTGTTCTTCGCGGACAAATTTGGCGTCTATTAGCTTTTTAACTTCGGTATGACTTGTTGTTCGATTTCTAGACGCATTCTTAAGGACACGTACATTGGGGCAGAAGTAGGATCAACTCTAGCTTATGGATTGCGACCTGCGGAGCTAAACACGGCATCTCGTCATAGTTCGAAGCAAAACGGTCTTTAAATTCCATTAATAACTTGATTATTTCTTCGGAGTCTTCTTTATTGAGTAAGGAGCTAACAAAGGTAGGTACAGGCTCTTCGGCAAGTACCTAAGTTAACTTCGAATTTAACTCATCGTATGGAATTTAATTTCTTCTTCGAATTACGGTGGAGCGTCTCGATTGTAAATCTTGAATTCTTACGTAGTTTCCATGCGGTCTTCATTAGACTCGCGAAGTGACAACAACAAAATTCGGTATCGTCGATTGATCTCTTGTGCCGAATGCGAGAATAGTACTTTGAATTGGGTGGACGACGGAGTTATCACGTAATTTTTCAAAATGTTGTGATTGACCTTTTGTCCATTGTCGAGGTAAGAAACCACGGCGAATTAAATTTTGAACACGGGGAGAGTGCCACTCGAGTAATTCCATTAATTCGATGAAGTGACATCTTGGTGTACATTATTTTTCGGTTTTTGAGGAGAAGCTTACCACGGTAGAATTTGATTGGCTTTGCACGCCACTACGTACCTCTTTGACCACAGCCCTCGATCTTATTAGAATGGATCGGGGTCGGGGTCGTAGTATGTACATAGTGGTTAATCTTCTCGTACATCGATTTGTATTCTTCATTCTTTTCATCTTCGAGAGAATCTTGGTACGGCTTCTTGAGCTTATTGTATCATTTTTGCTTCTTGCTTGATTTCTTTTCTTCTTGAGGAACTATCTTCACGATCGAACGTGATGGTTGATTTCCTGCATCCCAGCGTCTTTAACGTCTGTAACGGCCTCGTCGGCCTCGACCTGCGATGCGAGTTGTGGAGAAACCTTCATCTCGCCGTAAGGAGTGGTGAGTGGCTTGTTAATTTAGAACTCGGAGTTCTCTGTTGTCGAACTTTCTTTGCTTCATTTGTTATGGTATCTCTGGAGAAGATTGTTTTTCTTCGGTGGTTCGTAATAGTACATCTTCGTAGATTCCAATCTCATGTCTTGAGAATGGTTGTAAGTCACCTTCTGATACGCTGTTCCCTGTCGTAGTATTTGATGCACTAATGTAGAGATGATGGTACCATCCGGTTTTCATGTATCAGCGGGTCGGCCCGGTAGAGCGTTGAACGACGTTTGAATCGATTATGTGAAATTTTGTGGTTGTCTTTGCTAAGTCACCGATCTTCATTAGTAGTGTTATTGATCGGGCTCTTTCTCCTTTACGGTTGAATCTCTTAATAACATTTTGTCGGCTTCTAGCTCGCGGCATCGATTTCCCCGAAATATCTTAGTGTTCGAAGACTCATAATATTGATTGATGCTCCTGGATCCACGATACTGCGGAGAGTGTAAACTTCCCGATTGTGGCGAAATGTACGACGGTCGGTTGTGGTCTGTACATCCCCGAAGCCGAAGTAGGTCATTATACGTGAAGGTAACACCTCGTTGTTCCTTTAACGAGAAAACCTCATCTAAAGAATCTCCGTGATTTGGTAGCGAGTGCGGATCGAAATGAGCGCCGATCGAGCTTCTCTCGTCTCCTTTGATAAGATGAGGGCGTCGTAGATGTCAGTTTGGTGGCGTTTCTAAGATGGGCTAGCACGTTGTAGTCGGCTTTATTTTCATGTGTCTCGGCTTCTTCCCGAATGGGTATTTCTTGCGGGGTTGCTTCTTCTTGAACGACCACTGCTTTCCTTGTCCTTTGGACTAGGTCTCGGAGGTAGAACTCTTCCACTTCTTAAGTTGACTTAATAATTTCTTCTTAATACGTGTTGAGCTTGCGTGTTTCTTCTGAATCGGAATAACGGAGTTCTTAGGATTAGCTTCGGGTACGAAGGCCTCCCAATTACATTGTATTTGGGCTCCTCGAAACTCGCGAATAGATTTGTTGCTTTTTGAACTCTCGTAGCCACCTTGATGGGCCGATCTTCTTTGTCATTGCGATCGTCGAGATTGTGTATGATTTGAGAATTGTCGTAAATGTGAAATCGATGTTCGGATTGTCGTAGTTACGTAATCGTTAGAAAGCTTGATCGAAATGTAGCGGCAGCATCGCCCTTATCATTATAAGATCACGAAGTGAGCGGATAATAAATACGAGTCGAGGAGGTTCGAAGAGGATTTCTCCCTCTGATGGAAAGCAATATCTAGGATAAGCGGCCCCTAGTACGGCCTTAGGAGCACCGGTCTTCTCTTCTTCATCGATTTTCTTCTTCTCTTCGTTTTCTCTTGTTGAGGTGGTTCAGCCTGTCGCGAGTGATAGTGCCGACTTGACGGGTTTCGAACTGCGAATTGCGGCTCGCACCGAAGCGGTCTGGATCTTTGTCTAAAATCTTTTTGAAGACCTTGTCGAAGCGGTAGTCCATCCATCATCGGTCGCATAGGGATGTTTATCGGAACGATGAGATCGATTGAGACAGCATTGATGGAACCTCCTTTACAGGGTTCCTTCATGTACTCCTTTGGGATTGTTATATTCCCTTTCCGAAGGTTGTCGTTGAACGACTCTTGGAAATTGTCTGTCTTACATCTTGTGCCCGAAGCATCGGTGGTAGGGGCGAGATTGGGATCTCCTTTCTTGTTGACTTCTTCGTCTCTTAGGCTGCAGCGGTTGGAAATGCGAGTCTTCATCGGACGGAACATTTTTGCTTGCGCTTCATTCTTGAATGGATATTACTGCTCGAAGCTCCCTTAATGTACGTTGCGGACGAGGTGGTTGATCGTATTGTTGAGGTGATGATAGCTAGGTCGGGGTTGTTGATAGTCACATTTGAGGTTGCGTGAAGTAGTTCGGACGATATTTGTATCGGTTGCTTGCCTTTGTCGGCTATTTTACCAATGATCCGGTTCTTTTCAAAAGTCTTCACGAGGCTTTTGCTTGTTTGTCTTGTCGGCGAAACTTAATTGCTTCGCCTCTGCTTACGAAGCTCCGACCTTGCTTAACAACTTCTCGAAAGTCTTAATAGTGAATCCTTTGAGGAGAAGTGCTATCGGGCCGTGAATGTTTTTTAAGTATTAAGATGTCGATTGCATGTTGTTCTTGTAATTGTGGTTCACGCTTCATGCACAAATTCCTCCATCGAAGTATGTAATCCACCAAAGTTTCGTTCGGCTCCTGCTTCTCTTACCAGCAAATGACTATAGTGATGTGGTGCGAGCTCGGTGAACCGCTTGATGAAGAGGTTTTCTAGTTCGAGAATGTCTTCATCGAACCATTCGGTAGTCGCATATCAATCAAAGGCGATCCACGACGAGTGGCGACGAGGGCGCGTCGGAAGAGTAATGCATGTCCGCCGGCGTTGCAACCAGGCGGCACGAAAGTGTGCAACATGCGCTCGGGGTTCCGGTTCCATCGAAGGTCTTGAACGGAGAGGTGGTACGAAGCCTTTTGGGTATTGGACAGCGTCGAATTCTTCCGGGTAAGGTCTACCGCGTCCGAATGGATGTCCTCTTTGATTGGGCTAAGGCTTCTCGCCACTGTTCCACGAGCTCTTGATATCTTTTCGGAATCGTACTTTGTGTTGTATCTTTCTTTAGTGATCATCCCCGTTGACGGATGTAATCTCCTTTCCTGCGATTTCCGATGTGAATGACCTGCGGGGTGTTTCTCTTTGGGGGTTTGCACTTGACTGCGGGACGTGGCTAGGGCTACAGCCATCTCTTAAGCATCCTCTTCGCCATTTGGGCGATCGTATTGTCTCTCTCTTGAAGTTGCCTCCTCATCACTTCCGGCTCCTCTCTTCTGCTTGTTCTGCCGAGGAGCACCTTGAAGGTTGTGAAGCTCGCATTTTGACAAATGTTGATTTACGCATACTCATCGTCAGCGAATTAAGACGGAATCGATCTCGTCTCGAATTTCTCTTCTCTTTCTTTTGTAGTCGTCGAATATCGGTCCTCGGCACCCCCATAGCATCCTCTGACGGTCCTTTACGTGCGTCCTCGCGGTTGTTGTCTTGCGATAGGCGTCGGGTTCCTTCTCGCGAGGTCCCTTTCTTTGCGGTAGCACTTTCTTCAGACCCGAGTCTCTGACGAGACTTTCCTTCTTGTTCTTGTTTCGATCTTAATACATCCAGGTAGTGGGACGCCATGCCATCCTTACAACGGCGGAAGGTCACAGGGGACCGGATGGTGCGTGGTAGAATCTTTGGAAGGTGATGTCATCACTAATCTACAACCCCCGAAACAACGATAGGCGATTTAGCCTTCATCCTTTTGTTGGCTTTTGTAACGATGGTAAGTTTTACTCGTGGCCGAGACGGGATTTGACTAGCACCCGCCACATCCTTCGTAGAATCTCGATACGGGCGTTTCTCTTTCTTTCTTTAGCTTCTCGATCACGGTACGTAGTCGAGCAAATGGCGTGATCACAGCCCTTTTCTTCTGTTTGTCATCGTAGTATCTTGGTCGAGGTAATGTAGAAACGATCACGGACGTTTTCCTCGTCGAGTACACGGCGGAAAGGGGATGGAATCTACTTCCTTCCAAAAGGGTGTATCTTGGAGCAATGGTATGTATTCGGGTAGTGGTGTGTACTCGGGGATTTGGGATTTCCTCCGGGAAAGCAGCTTCGGTAGCTGCGACGCTTCTGACGATCTTCTGCTTGTTCCTTCTTTGGGTCCGTGTTAGTGATGGAATTCTTGAAATTTGGACCCGATTTGAAAACGAGAGGGTCTCGCGGGAAAGTCACATGCCCTCCACGGTAGCGGGTTCACCATAGTTACGGATTTCCTTCCCCTTCAATACGAGAAGCCGGGGTAGGTGCGAGAGGCAACTAGACCGGTGGGGGTGGCAAGGAACGGTCCTCCGCGGACGGCGGTACTCTCTCGGTCGGGATCTTTGCGGGGGAGGAAACTCTTGGGTTGACTGGAGTTGAACTCGATCGGCGGCTTCTTAGCTTCGGATACTTTGTTTGTCGATCGAAAAGGAAAACGTCGGTGATCTTGACATTTGTGTTCTTGAATCCTTGTCAGCCGGATGATCCCCAATTTGTCCAGACGGCTCTCCTTGTAAAAACGGCCGAAGTCGAGTCCATTGGTGAAGGAGAAATCAGCTTTGGGGCCTCCATTTACGGGGTAGATCCGATTGTCAATCCCAAGTTATGCTTCTTCTCATTAGGACGAAAAAGAAAGGAATTGAAAGAGTTCGAACTACGTTCTTGTTCATGTATTTATAAGAAGGAGTTATTTGTTAAAAGAGTCATTCATTAGAGGGTTTGTTTATTTAGAACGGAATGTTCAAGGTGTAGAGAAGGTAAGGAATCCGATTCGAGTTGGAAAGGAAAAGAAAGTCTTATGCAAGACTTCTCGACTCGAAGGATCACTCTAAACTAACACTGACAGAGTGCCACCTCGGAAATGAGGTAAAAGGATCTCGGAACCTCTCGTTGTTTAGGGGGTGTCTAAACAGTGGCTCCTAAATCCAAGAGAATGTTGACGCCACTTGTTGATGTAGAAATGAACATAGTATTCCAATAAAGGAAAAAGGATAGCTTGATCCTGAGGACATGGATACCTTTACCGATTTTGAAAACGGTGTCGATTAAAAATGGAGAGAAATTTTTTGACGGAGTCGCCAGAAGTTGTCGGCATATTTTTAGGTTAAGTGTGTTGTATTAATTTTGAAAAGGGGGTCGCCTAACAGAAATTGTGAGAATTTTAGATTTTGAATTTGATTTAAATATATATAATTTAGAAAGTAGCATTTGATTTTGAAAATAATTTTAAGTTTGAAGATTTTAGAATGTAAATCAGCACGTCTGTTGTCAAGATAGTTTGTATAAACGAGCTCCGTACCCTGGCCATGTCATCTATCCTGGGGATAGACACCTTTGCTTGATGGTGGGGCTCGATTAAAAATAAACTAGAAGATTTGTGACATCCGTTTTGATGCAACGAACCAATTTTATAAACCGACAAATTCCCCTGCCCCAATATGAAAACATTAAACGGGGTTTATATTCGTAGGTTCTTTAAAATTCCCTATAAGGGCAAGCCCTATAGTTATTACATCTTAAGTGACGGGAATCACCTAAGAAAACTCCTCGATAATAATCGAGTAATTTTGCTTTCCAGGCTTGAAGTTTAAGTTTTTGAAGGAATGAATTTTGGAATTTCGGTAGAAATTAGATCGAATTTGGAACATTTTATTTTGGGGTGAAGGAAGAAAGGTAGGAGAAATTACGGATTCGAGCGAACCGGTAATCCCCGTACATCTTTATTGTTTGGCTTGAATTTAGGAAAGTCTAATGTTATTTAATATTTTGATCTTGTCGATTTTAGTTAATTAGGACTTATGTTTATATGATAGAATCATACAAATGCTTTGGAAGATGTGAGTTTATGTCGTATCGGACGACTACCTCGGAATCTGAAATTAGGTTAGGGCTTAGTTTGCGATACGAAATGCACAACGAAAAAGTTGAGGGATTGTGTTGCCTTGAGCGAACTACCTCGAAAATCCACATGGTTTTGTTGTTTAATTCGCAGGAAAGTTTTGCGATGTAGATTGGTTCTTGTGACGATGGCCTTCTTTTGCCCACCATGCTCAGCTCCTTGTTGTTACGGAAGGTTTAGTTTTAGAAGTCATAAATCGGGGGATGAGAAAAGTGTTTTGGTTAGAGAAAATCTTAATTTCCGAGTGTTTTTTTTATGTTTTATTTAAAAAACAATCTTAAAGTTGATTATAACGACACGGTTAAGATTCCACGGTTCCATCCTTCCGGCATCATTATTTTTATCGGATTCACTTAGTCCAGATGAATTTGCTAAACTCGATTGAATGAGTTCCACACTTTCATTTGACGAGTAGGAAATCGTTAGCGACACGTAGGTTACATCATCAAGTACATTCAGGTCATCCGACGGGACGTTTTAATTTAGTTGTAATTGTAGTTTATGTTAGGTTTGTGATTAAATTTTGAGTTGTTTTATACTTTGAAATGTTGTAGCGGTGAATTTTATCTTACGTGACTTTTAATTTAGTTTTGGTTTTCACTTTTAGGGGCTACCACAGGGGTGTGGGTTTTCATGCGACGGTTGTTTATCATGCGAAAAAGTAAGTGCGATGCGATTAAGGGGTATGATAATGTCGTTGCGATAAAATAAAAGCGTACACGGAGGTCTTCCGTCGTGGTACGCTTAAAGCAGCGATTAGAATATTTAAGTAAGTTCTGGTAAAGCTAAGGGAAGGGTTATGGTTTTGCAAGTTCACAATACGTATTTAGTCATTTCTTATGACGTCTAGGTTCTTGTGTTTTGGTTTGAGGGGCGATTTTCTTCATCGAAGAATAATTAAGTTGATTGTTCTTATGAGCGTCTGTCATCTATCAATCTTAAAAGGTAAATCTTAAACATCTTTTTAAATATTTATGATTGTTTAAGTCGATGAATTTAATTATACAAATGAATTAATCGTCGAGAATTCAATTTTTGTTATTATCTTGCTTTCGATGAACTAGGACATTTGAATATCCTATGGTGGAGTAGCATTTCATTTAATGTTACATTTAGGAGTTATGATAATAAAAGTTCTCGAGGGGAAATGAGTGGTGTTGAAATGATTTGCGATTTAGTTTAACCGGTTAAGGGTTTAAAATTGGAATAGTGTTCAGATTCTTTATATTTAATTTCTTTAAATTATGTAGGTGATGTTATTTTTTAATTTAATTTAACTTTAATTTAATTTAATTTAATTTTAATTTTAATTTAATTTTGATTTAATTCAATTTAATTTGACTTGATGTTAAATTAATTTAGTTTAATTTGATTTAATTTCTTTTAATTTAATTTAATTTGATCTAATTTAATTTAATTTAATTTGTTTTTATTTAATTTAATTTGTTTTTATTTAATTTAATTTAATTTAATTTAATTTGATTTAATTTAATTTAATTTAATTTGTTTTAATTTAATTTAATTTAATTTAATTTAATTTGTTTTAATTTAATTTAATTTGATTTGATTTATTTAATTTAATTTAATTTAATTTAATTTATACACTTAATTTAATTTAATTTAATTTGTTAATTTAATTTAATTTAATTTAATCTTTAATTTAATTTTATTTTTAATTTTAATTTAATTGAAAATTTAAAAAAGAGTTTAATAATTTAACTTTTTTTTATTTAATTTAATGATTAACTCCTTTAACATTTTAAAACTTAAATTTGAGTTATGATTTAATTAAATTAAATATTTTTGAGATGATTAATTTAGATATTTTTAAAATTAAAGAATAAGTCTCTATTGCAATAATATCCTTTATTTTAATAATTACAATTTTATTATTCTTCCAAATTTAATACATTATTTAATTAAGGTTTATTTCAATTATTTTAAATTGTTTAGTAGGTTTATTTACCCTTTAATTATTTAAATTTCGATCATCGAATCAGATTAAGATCGAATATTTTACTTGTTAATTTTATTAAACCTAAAGTTTTAATCGAGGGTTAAAATTTTTTAATTAATTTTGCTGACAGATTAATAATTTCATAACTCACTAAATTGAGCTTAAATGAACTTGAAATTTTTATGTGACTTCGCTCATATGCGATAAAGACGTAGAGAGGAGAAAATGTGATTTTTCGTATTTAATTTATTTATGTAATTATTTTTGGTGGAAAATAGGAATTTCCGAAGAATTTAATAATATGACCAAAGGGAAGTTTAAATCGCCCAAGAAAATTATGGGACATTCTAATGACCGGAAGGACCACTTGTGAATGAATTTTGGTGATTTTTGAATTATATTATTTTATTATAATTATTTTAAGTTTTGGAGTGTTAATTAATTTAAAAAAGAAAATAAAGTTTTGAAAAATGAATTTTATATTTTTCAAAAATCTCTACGATATCAAGGAAATCAGAGAATGAATTTTACTAACGATTTTCCTAATTTACTACATGATTTATTATAATTATTTTAGTGAAAATGCCCGAAAAATGTATTTTTTAATTTTTAAATTACCTTAGGGCTTTAAAATTTAATATCTCATTAAATAGACCTAAGAAAAAATATGAGGTTTGTTCTAAGTGATTAAAATTGAAATGTGACATTTTGTTGAATTTTATTATTTTTGTGTTTTTTATTATTTTTTAATTATTAAAAATATTAAAATAATATTAAAAATCAACTTTTTTAGAAAATTAAAATTTTAATTTTCTTAAATTCCCCTAATATCGAGAGAGGCTCCAAAAACTAGTAGGTGAATTTTTGAAAGGTATTTGAAAGTTATGAATTTTTAAAGTTTAAAATGGCTAAATGGCTTAATCGGCCCATTTAGTAGAGGCAGCAGAGTCGATTGACTTAATTTTTATGGTGTTTTCCTCTAATCCTAAAGGTCAGTGGAGAATTGATTTCAAGTTAATTTTATGTATGGTTAGCTCTAATTAATTAGGGATTTTTTGGGTGTTTAAGCGATTAGGGTTATTTAAATAAGTTAACTTCAAAAAACTGTTACTTTCACAGGGTCTGCGGGTCATAAGAGACATCACCAAATTTTCTAGAATTTATTTCACAACATGCTAATTATTGGAATTAAAATACTCGAAAACGGTAACATGAATTTGAAAAATCGATAACTTCTCATGGGATAGCCTACGACTTTGGAAAATTCGATGTTTCTAGTCGGGGGCTTAAACTCCCCATGAGTCTCATGCCATGGTGAATTTCCTATATGCATGGAGAATTAAAAGAATGCAGAGGTAATAAATTATTAAAAAAGAAAATACTTAATGAAATTGAATAATTTCTTTTCCACATTATTCTCCTGCGATGCATTTGACGAGGGTATTTTTATTTTATTTTTACTAGGATTTTCCTACACAAAGTTATGGATTTTCAAGTTACGTAATTAAATAAATAGGAAAAATAGCACAATTTCTTACTTATCACGCGGCGCCACTGTCATCCTCGGCATCTCCGAACGGCGCGGCGCCCACGGCTCCGGCCGCCGCCTTCGGACTCGGCGCGCGCGGCCGCGGTTCCGCGTATGTCGTCTCTGGTCGACGCCATGCGGGAGCCGTCCGTCCGCGCGTGTATTGGATGAGCAGGCATCCGTTCATCGTCACACGGCCTCTTTAGCCCGAGGAAGCCGTCCATCTTACAGAGCACAGATCTCGCTCGATGCTTGACGGAATTTAACGTTCTTATGCTGCAATGGATTCCTCTCGAGAAGACGAACACATCCGCTCGGTTTATGTGGCATGAAATTGACTCAATGAAAATGGAGAATGCTCGAAGCTCGGGAAGAAGAGTGAGGCCATTACCTTTGCTCGAGAGAAGTGTGAAGCCCCGATCGAGGGTTGTTTCTGCTCGGTGGATCCGGCCAGCTCCGGATGAAGTCTCCACGATGCAGTGGTGCCTAGAGTGAATTTCGACCACGGCCGATCACAAAGCTTGGAGGCTGGAACAGCTGGTGGCACGGAGATGGGGCTTTCTTGGTGGACACCTTCTGCGAGTACGAGTGAGAAGGTGTAGGACGATTAATTTGAAGATTGATCAGCTGTGAAGAAGTGTCTGGTTTTTGGGCTAAAGTTTGAAGCCGAAAAATTGAGCTCGAACTGGAGGGAATTGAAATTTGGAATTCGGTAGGATCCGTCTCTATGTATGGGGAATAGTACGGAACAATTTTGACGAGTTTTGTGGAGGTTTCGTTTCGACACCTCTCGTAGCCGAGAAGGGTAGTGTTTAAATAGGAGAGGGTGGAGGGCCTCCCCGGGGAGAGTTAGGGCTTGGGATGTGCTCTTGACAAGAAGAACGATGCAGTGGTCGGCAGGGATGGGGGCGGCCCTCGACGGGTGAGAATTCCGAAGCTTGGGCTCACATGTGAGCTCTCGGCGAAATGGGTTTGGCGGGCGACCCGGACGGGCGGCGGCAGGCATGGGTCACCCTCGGGTCCGGGTGGGTCGGGGCGGGGGTTTGGAGTGCGGTCGATTGGGCCTTGCCATGTGTAAAGGGGATGGGCTTGGAATGGAATGGGAAAAGTAGGCATTTTAGGCCCAGGTTTAGGTCGGCCCATCATTTTGGGCTTGGTTCACCACCCCGAGTGGCTTTGGGTGTTGTGGGGAGTCACGAGGATCGAGCTGGTTTGGCATGGAGAAGTCCTTATCCAAATATATTTGGATTAAATTTGGGTCAGGTGAAACATGCTTAAGTTTAATGACTTTTAGGAGAGTCTTAAGGACACTCCTCCTTTTTCATTTAAGGAGAGTTGTGACTTAGAGATCCTCATGGCTTGCCGATGGCTTGCATGTGGCTTCATGGCTCCATGTGGCAGGAGAAAAGATTGGGTCAATTTCATAAAAAAGGATTTTGTGGATTTTGGCATTTTAATGGAAATTGTTATGAGGCTTGATTTGGAATTGTTTAATTGATGGGATTAGAACTTAGGGAATGGCTTTGATTAAGTGGATGGCAAATGGAAATGTCATGTAGGCTTTGGATGAATTTGGGCTTTTGAATTTGAAGGAAGTGGGCTTTTAGGAAGGTTTAAGGGAAGTGGGAGACTTGGAATTTTAAAATGGACTTTAGGATGAAATTTTGGTAAAGATTTGGAGCGGAATAATTGTTGGGTTTAGCTCGTAGATGTCTTGGAGCAAATTGGGAGTGATTTGGATTTGAATTGGGTTGAATTTGGGCTCCTTTGGTGAATGGAGCGATATGAGTCGAGAGTGGGCTAACTTGGGCCCGATGTTGGGCTAGGGTTGAAATTGATGTAAAATTAATGTTTGGAAATATTTATGGGAGTGTTTTAAAGAGGTTTTGACTTTGGTTGAGCTTTGATTTTGGGATCTGGGCTCATTTGGGTTAGGTTTGGGTTTAGGTCAAAATTGGGCCTTATTGGTTTTGGGTTGAATTTAAGTGGGGTTTGGGTAAATGTTGGGCAAATCATGTTAGTGTTTTGTTTGTGGGGATGTTAAGGAAGATTTAGAAAAGATTTGGGGTTAATTGGAGTTGAATTGGGTGAGTTTGGGTTAGGTTTGGGTCATGGGTCCAAATTGGGCTTTAAGGCCCAGTGAGAGTGGATCAGATGTCGGTGATTGGACTTGGATTTGATGCAGATTGATATTGGGAATGTTGAATTGAAGTTTAAAATTGAATTGAACCAGAATTTGGGTCGATTGGGTAGGTTTTGGTTTGACATTGGGTTCGCTTTGGGTTAAAATGGGTCGAGTGGGGTTTTGATAAAAGTGGGGTAAATTGAAAAAATTGACGTGGTGTAGTTGAACAAAATGAAATTAGGATTTATTTGGGAATTTACAGGAATTTATGAATTTACGGATTTTGGGTCGAAGGGGTATTTTGGGTATTTGGAGGGTATTGAGAGGTATTTTGGAATTTTGGTATTTTTGGGTATGGATGGTGGAATTTGAGTAATGTGGGAATATTTGGGATTGATTTTGAGGAATTTTGGGTAATTTAGAGATTTTTGAGGATTTGGGTAGTTTCGAGGGTTTTGGGTAGGGTAGCGGGTGTAGAGTCTCGGGGGGTCGAAATTGAAAATTTGGGAAATTGAAGATTGGGTGAATGTAAGTGGAATAAAATCATTTGGTTAGGCGGGCGAGCCGTATCGAGTCCGCATGAGCCATGAAGGGACTCATTTGAGGCATCCTTTATGTTGTTCTAACCCTGCGCGAGGCATAGGGGTTAAGGACGCGTAAGTGAATCACCTTTATGAGTCGGGGAGGTCGAGTTGGGTATGGGTGTGTTTTTTTTGGAGGTGTGTGAAAGTGTAGTGTATAGGTGTAGTGTGTGTGTAAGTCGACCCCTTCACCGGACAAGCCGCGGGCGATCCCCAAAGGCCCGAGGTACCTTAAGGCACAAATCCTTTAAACCTACACATTTGATTTCAACCCTGCAGGTGATTGGGGTCTACGATCGAGAGTTTGTGGGTTGCCGGGGATTTAAGAAGTGGTTTGAATTTCTAAAGATGGGTCCCGATTCTGATCCTCACAAGATAGTCGAAGGAAAACTGAGGCTAGATCTGAAAGTACTAAAAAGAAGAAGAGAAGACCTCGTCGAAAATGAGGTCGACAACACGGTGAGCCGTCTCGAATTTATTGGTCTACGCCTTCACCGGGCCAAGGGAGAAGTTGCCCGGTGAAAGCCCACATCTCCGGGCCACGAGTTGCTCCGACTCCGAAGCTTTGTGATCGAGTGTGGTCACTTTTAATACTAGGCAATTCCGCAAGACGAGGACTTCATCTGAGCTTGCTTGGACCCCGTCCCCAGCGTGACACAACTCTCGGATCGAAGCTTCACTTCTGCGAGCAAGGTATGAACTCTCTCTTCCTCAGGAGCTCCACAGAGATTCTCCATTTGATATGAATCGATTTCGATGCATGTTCACCGTATGGATGTGTTCGTCTCTTGAACGGGCTCAATGAAACGTAAGGACACGAAAATCCTTTGAGAATCGAGTGAGTTCTTAGGGTTTTAGTGTGGACGGTCACGGGTGCGCACCGGTCGTAGACGATGACCGAGAGCCATTGGATCGAGCGTATATCGAGCGGACGGTCGGGATCGAGCGGACGACGCGATGGTACATGAACGCGGGCACGGGCGAGTCGGATGGCGGCGCGGAACCGAGCGCGCGTGGTGTTCGGAGATCTTGGGATGACGCGGCGGCAGGATTCGAATAAATAGAAAAATAGGATTTTATGGATTTATTTAATTACCAGAACTTAGAAAATCCCATTAACTTTGTGTGAAAAATCCTAAAAATAAATTAAAAATACCCTCTTTGCTCGGTGAACGAGAGGAGAATTATGTGGAAAAAGAAATAAATTAATTTCGTGTGTACATTTTCAATGATTTAATTACTCTCTGCACCTATTCGATTCTCCATGCACATAGACAATTCACCGTGACTATGAGACCATAGGAGAACTTAAAGCCATCCCCCAAACAGGAACATTCCTTGAATTTTCCCGGGTCGGAAAGTATCCATGAGAAGTTATTGATTTTTTCGATTGCATGTTCTTGTTTTGAGTATTTTAATTCCAATAATTAGCATGTTGAGAAATAAATTCTAGGAAAATTTGGTGATGTTTCTTATGGCCAGGAGGAACCTAGGAAAAATAAGTTTTGAGTTAATTCGCGAATAACTTTAATTGAATTAAAATATCCAAAATTGAATTTTTAATTAATTAGGTTAACTACAAATCAATTAACTTAAAAACAATTCTCCGCTGATCTTTGGGATTAGAGGAACATCTCATAAAAATTTGAAATCGGTATGTAATTAGCATATGCAAAATGGGTTGATTAAACCTCTTAAACGAAAATGGGTGAAATTAAACTTTAAAATTCATAACTCACAAAATACCTTTCGAAAATTCAAAGAAATGTTTTTGAACCTGCAATATCGAAGGAACTTAGAAAAATAAAATTACAAATTTTCTAAAAAATTTGAATTTTATCATTATTTTAATATTTTTAATAATTAAAAAAATAATAAAAATCATAAAAATAGTAAAAATCCATAAAAATGTCACATTTTGAATTAATCTTAAAAGGAGCAAGAAATAAAATATTTTTATTTAGTCACTTAGGATAAGATGTTAATTCTAAAGGCTTGATGTAATTTTTTGTATTAAAAATGTATTTTCAAACCTTTCGCTAAAATAATTCTAATAAATCAAAAGAAAAATTAGAAAAATATAAAATTTGTTTCTACGAAACACACCTTGAGGTTAGAGAGATTTGGAAAAAATATAAAATCCTTTTTCAATTTAATTTTTATTTTTTAATTAATTAATACTCCAAAAATCAAAATAATTCTAATAAATAAAATATAATTCAAAAAATCACCAAAATTCGTCCAAATGGTATCTAGTTATTAATGTAATCAATAATTTTAATTTAAAAACGCAGCATTTATAGTCGTATTTATTGAATTTTCTTAAAGCACTATTTTAAATTAAATAATTACATAAATAAATTAAGTACGAGAAAAATCACATTTTCTCCTCTAATGTCTTAATTGACATGTGAGTGATTACGCCAAAATTCCAGTTAGATTTTGTTTAATTTAGTGAGTTATAGAATTATTAAGCTTGAAGAGGCGAAAGGGTAATTAAAAATTATTGCTTAATTAAAATTTTAGGATTAATCGAAAAGGGGAGGGTAAAATATTTGTACAAGCTGATTTTGGATGTTTGAAACTTAAATGATTGAGGGTAAGCATAAATTGTCATTTTGAAATATAATTAAAATAAAGCTTTAATTAATTAATTAATTGAAATTTTGGAAGAATAATGAAATTTGAATTATTAAAGTAGGGATATTATCGAGAGGATATTTATTCTTTAATTTAAAAAAATCCCTAAATAAATCACTTCAATAATACTTAATTCTTACTTAAAAAAAATTAAAATAATAAGCAATTAAAATTAAACTAAAATTAAATTGAATTAATTAAAATTAAATTTAAATTAAATTAAATTAAAATTTAAATTAGATTAAATTAAATTAAATTAAATTAAATTAAAATTAAATTAAAATTAAATTAAATTAAATTAAAAGAAATTAAATTAAAATTGAATTAAAATTAAATTAAATTAAAATTAAATTAAATTAAATTAAATTAAAATTAAATTAAATCGAAGTAAATTAAATTAAATTAAATTAAATTAAAATCGAAATTAAATTAAATTAAATTTAAATTTAATTGAATTAAAATTAAATTGAATTAAATTTAATTAAAATCATTCTTAATAACTGAAATGAAACCGTACAAAAATTAAATAAAATAAACTTGAGCAATTATTAAGGCAAAGGCGATTTTTATAATCGATCGAAATTAAAATTAAATCATTAAGTTTAAATCATTAAAATACTTAATAATTTGATTTTCCACTTTTAAAGCTCTTATTATTATAACTCTTAAATGAAGTATCGAAGTGAAGTGTTACTTCACTTATAGGATATTCGAATGTTAAGTTCATTGTGCGAAAACAAAAACTTAAACCCCTGGATGATTAATTCGCCTGTATTCATTCTCTTGGACTTAAAGCAATCCACAGAGGTATTGAAAAGATGTTTAAGACTCGTCTTAAGCACTTCCTACGATATGATGGGATGTTAAATGAAACAATTGAATTTAATTGTTTTCTTTGATGAAGAAAATCGTCCTTAAATCGAAACGCGAGAACTTTAGACATCATAGGAGATAACTAGGCGTATAGGATTAGGATTTTGGTAGACAACCGAAGCCTCAGCCAGCTTTACTGTAGATACTTGTTGAAATATTTAAATGCTTAACATATGTTTTAAGTGTAGCTTAGGATGACGGGAAGAGCTATAGGGTATCTTCTTTGTTGCGGTTCTTTATTGCGATATTACTTACATGCACTGTACTTTACTTTTCTTGCATGATAAACGACTGTTGTATGAAAACGAAACCTTTAGGGTAGTCACGAGCAGAAACGAAATAAATTAAAGTCGTTAAAAAAGATAAAAATTACGCCACAACATTTGAAAATATAAAACGACTCGAAATTTAATCGCGAAACGGAAACTGACAAAACTACGACTTGCTTCAATTAAAACGTCTCATTGAATGATCGGGAATACCTCGGATGATGTAACTTGCGTGTTCTTAACGAGATTTCCGCGCAGTCTAAATGAAAGTGTGGAGCTCGTTCGGTTGAGTTTGGCAAATTCATACGGGTAAGTGAATTCGATGAAAATAACGGTGTCGGGATGACGGAACCGTGGGATCTTAATCGAGTTATGTTTAAACGACTTTAAGATTTGTTAATTAAATATTAAAAAAACTTGGATTTTTAAGATTTTCTCTGGCAAAACACTTCTCTCGTCATGATTTATGACTTAAGAAACTAAACCTACACGGCGATAAGGGCTTGGGCACGGTGGGCAGCACGGCCATCTTCGTCGGCCAACAGCTTGATACACATCGGCTAAACATTCTTTAGAGATTAAACAACGAAAACCGTAGGATTTCGAGGTAGTTTGCTGGTACGACATAAATCCTCGGCTCTTTTGTTAGGCATTTGCATAATCATGTTATGTAAATTAAGCCTGTCGGTCTTAGAACTCAGAGGTAGTCGTTTGGTACGACATAAACCCTCGCATCTTCGAGAGTTATTTGTATGATTATGTCATCTTATTATAAGTCACAATTAATTAAAATTGGCGGGATGGAAACATTAAGTAAATTTCAGTGAAACCCAAAGCAAATAGAATAGTTTGGGAAGAAATTTATCGAAGATTCTTCTTGGATCTTCGGCTTCTCCTACGTTTCTTCCTTTGAACTCCTGAAATTAAGCATTCCAATTTGATCTATTTCTATTAAGAGCTACGAAATTCAATCCTTTGAAAACCTTAAACTTTGAAATTCTTGAGAGCAAAACCCGCGATCATTATCGAGAGTTTTCTTAAGTGATTCCGTCGTAGGATGTAATTAACTATAGGGGCTTACCCTTAGGGAACTTTAAGAACCCAGGTAATATAAACCACAGCAATTCCTTTATATTAACCGGGGGGAACTTTTAGAGCATAAATTAGTTCGCGGACGAACGGATATCCCATAGTCTTAGTTTATTTAATCGAGCCCGTCGTGGCTTCGGTGTGTATTCTCGGGATAGATATACGGTTTGTCGTGCGGTGCTCGTTTATATAAACTATTGAATGTGGTCTGGTTTGATTTAATATCTTAAAATTTTTAAGCCAGAAATTATTTTGAAATAAAATTCTACTTTCTAAATTATATATATATTTAAATCGAATTTAAAATGTTAAAATTCCGCAGAACGATTTACGTAGGCGATCTCCTTTTGAAAATACAACTCGACTAAAAATATGCGAACGGGGGAGAAATAATTATTTTGGAGTAATTAAGGGTGATTAACGAGTGATTTAGTGCATATACCATTATTATGAAAATTTGGGTATTGGCGGTACAGCGCCCAGTGCGACGCTTGGCGTCGTATTTCTCGACTGGGCGATAGTTCGCGCTTGGCGGCGGTTCGCGAAAATTGGTTCCCCGACGATTAAAAACTGAAAAATGCCATTTTTAAACGGCGGCGCATCGTCTTGACCTTCGGTACATCGCGAAAGAGAGGCTGGGAGCATCATATTGTGGATCATTTAAGAAGTAGATCTCATGAAAAATTGTTAGATTTGGATTCCTTGAGGTAAGAGCACTACTCCTAGTAAAAATTTTTATTTTATTCATTTATTTTGAGTACATTATGGAAAATCTTAAAATCACTTATTCATGGTGAAATTTTGAGGAAAAACTTGAGAAATTGCTTGAATTTAGTGAAAATATCTTTTAGAAGATAATTTAGCAAGTTTAGTTTGATTTTTGAATTTATGAGTGAATTTTTTTCGTGAATTTTTTAGAGATGGCTCGAAAGTCGAAAGCATTCGCGAGAGAAAGACGAAGTTTAATTCGACAAATTTGTTAGTTTATGGGGAAATTTGAGGAACAATATGTTGATGCATTGTAGTCATGTAAGTTGATTCTTGGCTGAGAGTGTTTAGCAACAGGAGAGGTGATTGAAGATATGATTGTTAGAAAAGGCTAGGAAAATTATTTGCTTTAAATTGTCTTTGATGGTACAATGGTTCGAGAATTTTATGCAATTTGCTACTATGAGAAGAAAATCGAAGTGATGGTTAGGAGGAATGAAGTTAACTGTATGCAGGCCCGATCGATACTTTTATGAATTTGCCTCACGACATGTTTTGTTTTTATTCATATCATCCTACGGAAGGAGAGTTAGATGAGATCATGGAATTTTTAGTGATGGAAGAGGGTTATAGAAAATAAAAAATGATAAGAAGAGTGAAATTTTTACTGCTTCCCAATTGAATGTCATTTCTAAGGCATGGCATTATTTTATCTCATCTAAGTTGTTACCTTCGAGCCGCACTAGTGAAGTAATGAGAGAAAGAACGTGTTGAATATTGTATTAATGAGGAGGTGTTATTGACATTGAAGGAATAATTTAACGATTATATTTTGAGCAATCTTAGATCCATAGCTCACTACACGGTATGAGATATTAACATAACATAAGGAATGAAGAATGTATTTAAGATGTTTAAAATTTTGAAATTATAAATAATTTAGTAGACTTAACCAAAATTTTAATAACTTTAATTGATTTTAAGAATAAAATTATTGAACTTAAAAGAAGAGTAAGATTAGAAATTTTTCTATTCATAGTAGGAAATAATTGAATTTTAGAAGTATTAAGAAATAAAAGTATAACTTGAAAAAGAAAAGATTGAAATTCTTTGTCAATCGTATTATAGTAATTAAGTTAAAATGTTATAACTTTGAAAATATAAGTTAAGGATAGCGAAGTTAGAAACCGTTAACGAAGTTTATCCGGATATAGTAATCCTTTCGCCAAAAAAAAAAAGAGAGAAAAGAGAGGATAAGGCCGGGGAGATACTCTTCACTTGGTAGCTTATAAAAAAAACTGATTATATATTTTACTTAATTTTTATGCATGTATCTTTATTAGAATAGATTTTCATGAAGATCTTTTCTTGTGAATAATTTATGTAATCTTAATAAAATAAAATACAATTATTTTCGAAGTGAATGAAAAATTATTGAAATCTTATAATTTGGTAGTTAAATATTCTTTAAAATCTTAAAGATGACTTATTTAGTTAAATTTGGTTAATGATTCATTAAAGCGCTATAAAATCAAAAATTATAAGAAATCTTAAATATTTACCTTTATTCCAATTGTTATGCATTTTATATAGTAAAAGGGTTGCGGGACAAGTAACGTTTAAGTTTGAGGGATTTTGATCCATGAAAAAATACATTTTATGCGCTTGAATTTTATCGAATTTTAAGGATATTATGCTTTAATGAAAGGTATTTTTGTGTTTTGGATGTAGGTGATGCAAAAATATTCAAGAAGGAAAAAAAGGATGAAAAAGAAGGACGGAGCAAAAAATGGAACCAAAATGCAAAATTGTATGTCGAAATAATTAGCACGGCGCCTAGGCGCCAATCCGTGCTAAGTGCAGTTTGATACGAGTGCAGCCAAGATTTTTTATGACTTTTGGATGATTACGACGGTGTTAGCGGTTATTGAGACCATCTAGAAGATTAGCGATTATTCTGGATTATAGGACATGTAATACATTGTATTTGGACGCTTGGAAACGATTAGGATTGCGAAGAGATGCGATCGAAGTGAAGAGGTGCAAAGAACTAGACGCGGAAGTCCCGGCGCTGGCGCGGTCCGGCACCTAGGCGCCGGACACACCTTCTAGAAGATTCATTGAACATGGACACATTTTGAATATGTGCCTCAAAAGCAACCCTTAGGCTTATAAATAGGAGACTACTCCTTGGAGAAAAAGGCCCTGAGCACACTTTGATAGGCTAGTCCACTGTAGTAGTTAAGTTTAGAGAGAGAAATTAGAGAAATATTTTAAGGGCCATATTTATAGTTTCTTTTATTAATTAGTGAGTTTATTTTTAGAGTTTTTATTGAGAATATTTGAAGAGTTTGTGCTTTTGAAGTCTATTTACTTTGGAGTCGAAGGATTCGAGAGGTTCGGATTGGAGAAACACTTGAGATAAGTATTTGTATTTTTGATTCGAAGTTTTATTTATATGTTTTGTTCTTTAAATTCGATGTGTTGAGTAGTTACTTTCTTTTAACTAACACGATTATGAAAAGATAAATAAGAAAATCTAAAATTCGTTGGAGAATTAAAATGTATATATATTTTTAAACATTGTGATGATATTAATGTTAGGATGCGCAATTCTTATTTAAATTGGTCATTTAAATTATTAAAATACGGTGAAGAGTTTTGAAGACATAGAAGGAGATGAATTAACTAAGCTTAGTAGATATCACATGAATCCTTGGGTAGTCGAAGGCCTTGCGGGTTATTCGAGGTGAAGTGTAAATAAATAGGAAGATAGTATTTAATGGGCATAGAATTGATAAGTTTTTAGAGTGACATGCTAAATTCTTGTAATTTGGTTTATAGAAGAAGGGTCACTAGTAGGGCCGACCATAGCCACCCTTGGACATCTAATAGTGTGAGCACAGATTAATCCATTCTACTAACAATACATCCGGACACGATGTAATTAGCCAATGTTCTTTATCGACGAAAGGTAAAGAATAGGAATGTTTCGTATGCTTGTCTAGCAAATTTATATTCTCCACGAATATTACATTATCTAAAAGTCTTGGATTAATTGAAAGGAAGAAAGTTGTTTGCTTATTTTTATTTACATCAATCATTACTTTATTCTTTACTTTATTTCTAAATCTAGTAAATTAAATATCGAAGCCTTTTTAACTTTAAAAAATACATAAAAATAAAATCGAAAATATTTTAAAAAAATGCATAATCCTCCTCGTGGGATCGATATTGGGGTCTTTATTTAAAGCCACATGTTACTTGAAACGATACGTATCTTGTGTAGTACCCCTTTAGTGTGTAAAATATTTTCCATAAAATTATATTTATATACCTTGTATTATTATTATTTGAGGTGAAGTATTATACATAACATATTTTTGATAGCATAAATTACTGCATTGTTTGGCGATTGCAAACAAAGTTTTTGGTTCATTGCCGCGGATTGAGGGTCAATCACATCAGTATAACACATTACCCGCCCGAGATCCCGACGAAATAAAAACAAACAAAACATGCACGATCTTCGTCACCCAGGGATCGGTAGTAGCGTCGCCGGCGGGGTCGTCGAGCGGGGTCGGTGCATATGGTGTATAGGCGGGGCAGTAGGAAAAATCGCATCGGTCTCCCCCTCATAAATCGACACGAGCATCATAATAAGGAATATCGAAACTCAACGCTCTCCTCGCGAGATAATCTTCATTCGCATCGCTCTTCGCATCAAATACATCCATCCGGCTATGGAGTCCCATCCGCTCTTAGTACTCTGTGGTCTCGGAAATTTTACTCATAATATCGTATAAGGTGGGTGGCTCGGAAGTAGATGGTACATCATAACTTGTAGTAGGGAATATCGGCACTCCTACGCTCGAAGCTGCGGCTCCCGCGGGGCCATGCGTGAATAATATTCTTTGTAATAGGTCTTAATGGTATAATTTACTTCCTCGAACTCACCCAAGCTCCACTCCTGGGACTTAACACACGAGGCATGGATTAAAGCGGAGATGTCCTACAATCCTCGGGTCGTCTCGCCTTTCGCGATCATCACACGATATTCTGTAAATAATAGATCCAATATCGATCTTTTTCATCTTTTGTATACGATCGTTCATAATCGCTTTCTATCTTTAGTAACTTCATTGTGGTGATAAGATAGTATGCGCTTGCGAGAAATGAAATAATACGAGACTTTTGAAAACGGCATTCGAAGTGGAGGCGGGGGAAATTGCTCAGTATTTTTGACTTACTTCCAAATCTCCTCGCCGATCGATTGGCAATCTTTCTCTCGCTATTCTCCGCTTCGTGTCGAAGTTTTCGTACTCGCATACGAATGGTTCTGATCGATAGAAAGCATTGATGCGTTGAGGAGTAAACTCGACCATCTTTCCTCACAACGCAAGCACATACTCGATCTCGATCGGGGTATGTTAGAATAGGAGTCTCGAATAACTCATGCCGGCATCCGCGATGAAATAACAAAATCTTTCCCCGATTTTGCTCTTAACGATTAGTTGTTCTGAATCTGTCGGGATTATCGAAACGATCTGGATACACTTCTTGTTGTGAAGGATAGAGTTATAGCAAAATTGGGCTTTGATATTGACGAATCTCTCCTGGCGCTGAAAATCCAATTTTTCTCTTCCTTCGTAATATGAATTTCTAAAATTTGCAAAAAAAAAATTCTAATAAATCCTAAATTCTGATGTATCGACTCCGAAATGTTATTATAAGCGAGTAAGAAAATTTCATCATGAAAATCTTGAAATCTCTAAGAACTCGAAAATTCCACCATAAACGATGGCAGAGAGATTTCCATGGTGAAAATCCAAAGAATTTTAACTTAAAGTGAAGCTCTTACCGAGTGAAGTGCAAATATGGTGTCGAATACCCTTTAAAACTCCTTAATTGCGAGATGTTATGACCACACAGATCTTGAAATGAAAATGGAAGAAGAAGATGAAGGAAATGGAAAAATTTCGAGTCTTTAGGGAAAAAATCGCGAAATCGAGTGTTCAGACCTATTTACGTTGGTCTGTGTGTGGTGCTCGTAGAATGCTTGGCGGTGCTGCAATTTGAAATAATGACGAACTCTCGGTAGGAGCCGGCGGCGCCAATCCAAAATATTTTTAAGTTCGAGAAAATTTTTTCGTAATTTCGATCGTTTCGACGTCCTGATGATGTTTAACACTTGATAAGCATTTACATCATCCGTAGCGATAATTAACACAACGATAGGGCATAGGTGGCTCGATAGGGCACGGTGGCGCTCGATAGGGCGGCGGCCTCCGACGAACGAGTTCGACAGGCGAGAAACGATAGAGGCGCGGCGGTGGTCAGTTAAAGCTTTCACCGAACTTAAGTATGATCCGAAAATATTCCGATATCTTGATTTGATCCATCATTTATCAAATTTTTAAGTATTTAGGAGTAATTAAGATTCAAAAACAACTATCTAAAAAGAATAACTATATCAAATAAGCAAACATACAACAAAGATACATATGGGTTGCCTCCCATAAAGTGCTTGGTTTAACGTCGTCGGCCCGACGAGCCATTCGAGTTAATCGAGATGACTCGGCATTAAAACCTCTTTGAAGCCGAGTTGTAACTAGTCGAAATCAGGCTTTAATTGATGAATTAACCTTGAAAATCTTCGTAGTATTAGGATCTTTAATATCGCTGACTTTAAAAGAATGAACTTTTACAGCGCAAAAGTCATATGGTAGACTTAGGCTTTGGAAATAACTTTAATTTTGTGTTGTATAATAAAACTTTTTGTCAAAATTCCAGTTTCTTTTTCAATATCTTCGATCGTACCATAATTTTATTTTCTCTATATAAAATCCATTATCATTGTGATAAGATGTATTTCTAATCTCTTCGAATTCATTTAATTGCATAAATCTTTTTCTTCGAGCGTTTTTCGAATTAAAATTTAACTCTTTTGTCTTGGAAATGCTTTGTCTGCAGTTATTTATTAAATGACAAGTCTTGTACAACCTTGTTAATACATAAGGAGACATTCCGATATAGGTTTTAATAAGCAGTTCTATCGCCATAAGCGATGTAATGTCGAGCGAGACCCGATCTAATTTATGATTATCCTCGATTTTCTCCAAAATTCTTTTAATTTCATGATTAGATACTCTCTTTGTCCTTGGCTAGTTTGGGGATGATAGCCGATGGTGCATGAATAATATTATATTCTCACTTGTCTCTTAATTTGATTATTCGTAAATGGGATCGCATCGGTTATGATCGCTCTCTTGACGTTCAATATCTTGTAAATATATTTTTCTTTAAAAATTTTGAAACACTCCGAACGTAACGTCTTGGTAAAAGCGATAGCTTAAATACATTTTCGAGACATAATTAATAGTAATATATATAGATTTCCGAATAAAGGAGTAAATGGTACTATAAAATCTAATCCCATTACATCGAAAATTTCGGCTTCCAAATTATAATTTAGAGGCATTTCATTTTCTTACAGATATATTCTATACGCTCATTGTCGATCAATGATTTAATATATACAGCATCCTAAATAAAGTAGGCTTGATAAAATCAGGATTGTAAAATCTTAAAAACGAGTTTATCGACGCCAAATAGTATACAGAATTCGAATTATGAGATTGTTCGATAATCGAATTTGTTTGTAGCATGGCACATTTCACAATAATCGAATCCTTCTGTACATTTTATATAGATAGAACTCGTCGAAAATATAATTTTTGCATCATATTAAAACTTCTATTACTGTTGTTGTCTTGTTAAATCGGGTGGTACGATATCACTTACAATATAATTCACGATATCGGCATGTCGAGGCAAATTTCTTTCCATAATAGTATAAATTTGCTCGTCGGGGGGAAAGTTTACATAGCTTCTTTTTCAAATTCGAATAATTTATCATTTCTTATGCAGACGAATGATCGAAATTTATTTGGTTATCGGTTCATACATCATTATCATAAAATCGAATTCTTGCGGAAAAGTATCCATCTAATGAGTATAGGTTTTGCATCCTTCTTTTGCGAAATATTTGATAGTCGAATGGTACGTATGTACGATACTTTAGTTTTGATTAAATAAGGTCTAAATTTTAAACGAAATACTATAGCTAATAATTCTCTTTCTGTTTTGGTATAATTAATTTGAACTCATTAAGAGTTTTACTAGCATAGTAGATAACCTTAGAAAACTTTATCATATGTTGCCACAATCTTTACTCTAGATTGCGTAATCGCTGGCATCCTTGCCTTAGTTGAATAGTTTCTCCGTCGGGTGAAACGATTATGAGTGCGATGATTAATTTTTCTTTGAATAATTCGAAAGCTCTTAGCATTCATTATTTAAAAATCCAAAACTTTAAATAATTTTCTAAAAGTTGGCGTAAAGTTTTAGTAATTTTAGAAAAATGCTTTAATGTGCTGTAAAATCCGGCGTGTCTAAAAACTCACTCACACTCTCGCAGTAGTGGGTGGCGACGTCTGCCGATGCGGCTCTTTTAATTTTTAGCGGGATCGGCAATCATGCCATGTTCGAAATTTTATGCACAAGCACGATTCCTCCTGTGACCATAAATTGATATTTGCTCCCAAATTCGAACTAGATTTGTTTTCTCCTGACTTTAAAACTTTTGCTAAGTCTTCCGAGACAAATTTCGAATGAAGTCCGAATACGAGAGAAATCATCAGCAAAGCTTATTCGATTGCTCATCGGCTACTGTGGATGATAGGCCGCCGTAATCTTTGAAATGTTGCGGGGGCGTGCTGGCGGTCGGCGTTAGCAGCAGATTCGTAAGCCATTTCAGCGGGGCAAGAGCGCCTCTTTGGAGGCGTTTGAGTTCCACTCCTTCGGTGTTGCAAGATCTACTCTCCAACAGCTTGTGATGGAGGGAAAGAGACATTGGATGCTTTTCTTCTTTGAGGCATTTACATAAATGCCATCCAATTCCTATGTAATCTCATTTTAAACACGTAAAAAACAACACAGCATTTAAACGCTCAAAATCTTTAAATTATCATTAAAATATTATCATTTAAAATTTTAAAAAACTGAGATGTACCTTTTCATGCATAGACATATATGTAAGAATTGAAGTTTATTTGTTAGATATGTAAATACGTAGGGCTTGAGTGGTATGTATGTAAATCTTCCTTTTTCTTATTACCTATGTCCGTTACCAACAATTTTAAGTTACATACATGCAATGAATTTGGATAGATTAGTAAAGGCTAATTTGTTGATATCTATTTAGTAAATATGCCTAAAAGATAAAACTTGATCCAAATATTTTTGTTTCAAAATCAAACTTCATTTGATTCAACTTGTGGATGGCTCAATTGTAAAAGTTTAGATGGAACTTACAATATAATCTATATATAGATTTTATGTGATTGCATGTACGTACCAATACTCATAAATACAAATCACGCACATAATATTCGAGTGCATTAAGTGTTTATGTAAATGTAAATGCACATGTATGAAACACACATGCAAATGTATACATGGATGCTTGACTCGAGTTCTAGTACCTTTAATTACTTTAGGTGTAGTGTAGAGTGAATAAAATGTAAAATGAATGTAATGCAGGAGTAATCTATAGTTGTTGGAATGCTTTGGAGTTGTTTGATTTGGAGTAAAACAAATGAAAGACTTAAGTAATTCGTTTGTTGGCCTAGCTGGCACCCGATGTCGGCCGGCGCTGGCGGCGGGTGGCAATGATAGAGGGCAGTAGAAGTAGGTGAAGGCGCAGAATGGTGGCGACGGTGGTGACTTGGGGTAGCTAGCCATGAGACGGCTGTGGTGCCTGATAAAAATTTACATTAAGCAGTGGTTTTGAAATTCTGCCAAATCAACGAATTACAAATTTAGAGAAAATGAACTAAAGATGAATTTCAAATGCAATGTAAATTCACTTTGAATTTCAATTCCTACAGAACAAACTGCTAAAATGTCAAAATGCGGTGGAGTGGGGTGATGTGTACATTTTAAAACCAAATATTTGTTTAACCATGCACTATTCTACATAGGATAATTACATATATATATATATATATATATACCGCCCGAAACATTGATATTTACAAATTAACCGTTAGCTCCTTTTAATTTAGACAGATAAAGTTGGCTGAATGACTGTTATCACTATTGAGAGAGAGAGAGAGAGAGGGAAATTTATTATTCTTAGATTTGGCATTTTTTTATTTTTGTATGTTCAACTAGGGGTATAAACGAATCGAATACGAAACGAAACCGGCGGCTCGTGTCCGACCCGTTAAATGATCTTAATGTTCGTATTGTTCTTTTATATTTCGAACCTGAAAAAAAATGTTGATGTGATTCGATTACTTTTAATGACGAGTCGTACGGCCGTAGGATGTTAATAGTCGATGTGAGATTTAAATGTTTATTATTTATATTTAAATATAATTTGATATATTTATAATTTATTTTTTTAATTTATAATTTTAATTGATTATAAATGCTTTGAAGCGAAGTATGATGCGATTAAAATTGTTGAAAATCTTATTCATAATTCACATTATAAATATATAATCTAATTATTTCGATTAGCTTAATTTCGAACGCGAACGAATAGAATTTCGGTTGGTGTTCGGCGTATTTTTCTACATTGAGAGAAAGAATTATTTATATTTAACATTCTTGTAATAGCAGGTGGAACGCGAATTATATAAGTAACGGTCCATTTTGACAGCCCTATGTTTTAAGGCCTGAGATCTATGATTTATATAGATGATTAAATCGCGTAGCAACGTGGGATTTGAAGAGATTTGAGAAATTTCTAAGTAAAAATTGGCTGCCGATTCTTCCGCCGTCCTCCATTCGAGAATTATAAACGTGCAGCCATTCCCCACGCGTCAACCTAATCGAGCTTCTCTATTATTATTTTTCTTATGGCCCCACCAGAAATAACCTATTTACAAATATGCCATTCTCTTTTTTGGAGAAACCCCCAACACATATTTTTCATTTTTATCAAATTTTCTCAATATTTTGTTTGTGGCAGGAATAAATCAAACTTTAACATGAACTAAGCTTGAATGTAAACACAAAATTTGATTAGATCTCAAGCCCGAATTTTAAAAATAAGTTAAAGCTTGAACATAGACCCAAAAGTTCGATTTGAACTCAAATTTTATAAGTAAGCTCAGGCTGATTGCCTGCTTTGTCCGCTCGGTTCGTTTGCGGTAAGTGTGTTTTAGATTAGTATAATATAAAAAATATATATATAGCATTAAACTCAAGATAAATTTAATAATGCTTAAGTCCAATCAGATATAATTTATATCAAGATATTTTGGCATAATATATATATATATATATAGAAAGAGAGTGAGAGAGAGAGAGAGAGAAGGAAAAAAAAAACCGTTGGACTAATAAGTTCATGAAAGGGACGAAGATATTAGAATCTTCTGCAAGTTTATCTAACAATTATTTACATTAAGTTTAATTGTTTGTTATGCTATTTACGATCATAATCTTAGGCAAATAAAAAAGACTTGGACAGTATATGTAGACTTTTAGTAGTCGTTATTGGTTAGGTTCACGAAGGGAAAATGCCGAACAATTCATACGTGCAAGAGAGTCATAATCAGTAAAGCTGCTTTTTACAAGACAAAGTTTAAGATGTGGAAGAGAAAATGTTGAGTGGAGCCCGGTTTAAAAAAAAAAAAAAAGTTAAATCTAGCTGCTCTCGCAAACCCTTCCTCCCTGTCGATTCATGAACGTGGAGCCAAAAGAAGGCAAAGCAAAGTTTTTTTTTTTTTTTTTTCTCTCTCCATTTTTTGTCTTTGTCATTTGTGTTGTTCATGGGTAGGAGGAGAGAGAGGAGAGAGAGGAGAGAGAGGAGAGATTTATTTTTTACAATGGTCGAGGCGGACGACGATGGTGTAATTTTCTCGAAATGTAATCTTACTGCTGGCCCTACATGGACGTATACGAAAATTACGAAATACGTAAATGTGTGTATTAACTTGCGAATTGTAAATTTTCTCGTTTTTATTTTCGGCTTCGTCGTCGATCGTTATTATATATATATATATATATCTCACACTGACAGGCGATATCGAAGTTGTGGTTCGGATACGAAAAAGAATGATGTTTGTAGATGAAGTCGAGGTTTCGGGAATCGAGAAATTTGGTTGTACGGATTTTAGTTGCGAATGATGCGGATAGAGAGTTCTGCATACATCGGAAGAAAGCTTGTCTTGGATTGTGGAGAAAAGGCGGAAAACATTGATGAGATTGAATCGTTATTGGATCAACGAATTGAGAGGTTATTTGGTCAACCCTGTGAGTCAGTTGCACACGCGTCGTCGAAGAAAGGCTACTTCTTGAATCTTATAGCGGCCTGTCGGTATGTATGAAAAGCGGGTCGGCGAATAACGAAGTATATCGATGAAAAAATTATTCGATTTGAAGATGACGTAAGGTACGTGTTTATTATGCAACCTTTTGAATGATTTTAATGTTATCGCGATTCGATTATGTTATGTGGAAAGTGAATTTGATGAGATACGTGCAGCGATCTTGTTGGCTTTATTGCCGAATAATTTGGAAAGCGTGAGAATGGTTTTTAGTATTCCTAGGTAATCTGGCGAAATATGATGATATTCGAGAATTGATTTTGGGTAAGGATGTTCGTAGGAAAGATTCGCGAGATCTCATGTTCGAGCTTAACATTAAATGCGATTTTAAAGGGAGATCACAAGACGGGAACTCGAACAAAAGAAGATTAAAATCGAAAACATAAGCGGAAGTAAGTCGAGAACATGTAAACAAGTAACTTGTTGTAATTGTGGCAAAAGCTGGCGCATAGAGGAAGCGCGAAATTCGAAGAAAATGATGAATGATAGTGCGGAAATGTAAGCGGCGAAGAAACCTGAAATGCGCAGCTATTCTTGGTTAGTTACATTGATGGTAAATGCGGATTGAATCTTGTTTTAAATGGAAACTTTATTGATAATTGATCTGAAATTATTTTACATGTGACTTTGGGAAAGTATGTCTAGTAGATGAAAAATCTTTGAATGTGTTAGGAATTGGAGAAGTGATATTGCACTTCTAACAAGAACGAGTGGACTCTGAGTCGACACATTCTGAGCGAAGAAAAGAACCTCATTTTTGATGGCGGCTTGATGAGTGTGAACATTCGGTAGTGTTCTTAGATGGCACTTGGAAGGTTACCGAAGAAGACGCGAGTACGAGCTCGAAGTAAGAAAACATGTACGTTGTATATGACAACATTTAATTAAATGTTGATCTTATTGTTGTTTAAGCCTTGTGAGTTGTGGCATTACAAACTTGGCCGCATGAGTCGAAAAGTGTGAACTTCATTCGAGCGGTATCGGGCCAAAGTCGATTGATCTCGGCATGTGTGCAAGTTGCATTATGGGAAAAAAAGAAGGTCGAGTTTCTTGAAAAGTGATAGGACACTAAAGGCGGAAAGCTAGATCTTCTATACACATATGTGTCGGGACCTTCTCGATTGGTATCTCTTGGAGGCTCTCATTGCCCATGTTACATTCATTGATGATCATATCATAAAGGTGTAGATTACATTTCTTAAAGCATAACTTTATGTATTTAATGTGTTCCGAGGACTTGGAAGATCATGGTTGAGACAAAGGCAGGCTTAAAGCGAAATCTGCGAGCTACGATAATGGTGGTAGAGCCATTGATCTTTGGGTTCGAGGTTTTTGTGCCGACTCGGCGCATCGAATGAAGAAAGGCCATTTCGGGGACACCACGGAAAATGGTGTTGCAGAGCTCATGAACAGGATGTCCCGATGAGCGGGCTAGAAGCATGAGATTATATGTCGGACACTTTTTACTTTACGTGATGATCGATATTACAATTTATTTGATCGACGAGGGGGTCGTAGTTACGGTACATTGTGAATTACGAGAAATTACGGAGTGTGATACCTTTAGATGTCTTTCTTATGTTCTAATTAATCACGATGCTCTAAGTAAGCTTGAAGCTAAGTCGAAGAAGTATTATTTCATTGGGCATGGAGATGAAAGCATTTGGATATCATTTAGGATGATCGGGGTTGGAAGATCATAAGGAGTAGAAACATGATTTTGATAAGAAAGTTATGTAAAAGGACAATTCAGTAAAGTTTCGGAAACAGCACCGCAGAATACGAGTTAGTAAAGTTTGATGATTTATCGGAGGTCACGGTGTAGGATAGAGGTGCATGTGATGAGGAGAGTGGGTCCGGGGCACCCGTTTCTGGTACATGCGAAACGAGTTTCGGAAGCCGGTCCACCTACCGGTAGGTTCGCGTATCGAAAAAAATTTAGACGTTCTCCATGACGTTACTCTCCAAATTTGAACTACGATACGCTGACGAGATGGTGGAGAAACCCGAGTTATGAAGAAAGATTGCAAGATGAAAATTAGAGCGGAAATGGGAGCTAGATAGCGCGACGGAGGAGATGGATTCTACGGTAAAAAATCGGTATGGAAGTGAAGATCTTCTGGGGGAAAAGAGGGCATTGCACAATAAGTGAGTGTACCGGGTAAAGACGGAACATGATGGCCGTAAAAGTTACAAGGCTAGACTTGTTATAAAAGGCTTTCAGCAGATGCATAGTATTGATTGTTCCAAGATTTTCTCTTCTGTGGTGAAGTTTACAACCATCAGAATCATATTGTCTATGGTGGCTACTGAAGATCTCTTCCTTGAGTAGTTAGATGTGAAGACAGCCTTTTTTCATGCGGATCATGAAGAAGACATCTACATGCACCAAGCTGAAGGGTTCGTGGTATACGGAAAGAAGACTCGGTTGCGGGCGGGAAAGAAAGGAGAGCTTGTATAGCTTTAAAAACGAAGCTTCTAGACGGTGGTACGAGGAATTTCTTTAATTTCATGTACGGTTCGAAGTACGACGATTCGAGTTGATCATTGCGGGTGTGTCGGGTATTTTAACAATTCCTATATCATCTTGTTGTATGTGGATGGTATGCTTATTTGCGGGGGCTAGTATTGATGATATCAATAATCTGAAGGAGCGGATGTTAGAGAACTTTGCAATGAAGGATTTGGGAGCTACAAAGAAAATCATTGACATGAGAATTGTCAGACATAGAGTTAGAGGCATGTTAAGAATCTCTCGGGCTTAGTATGTGAAGAAGGTACTTAGCAGGTTCAATATGGATAAGTCCAAATCGATTGGGACACCCTTGAATGATCACTTCGGACTCGGCTCGATCCGGGGATTGTAGAACGTCTGAGATGAGTAAGTTTCCTTATGCTTCTGCTTTATTGTTTCACTTATGTGTTATGGTTTGCACCAGACCAATATTTCATGTAGTGGGAGTTGTTAGCAGATACATGGGTAATCCTGGAAATGAACATTGGGAAGTAAGAGTGGACCTTGAGGTACTTTAAATGGCTCTTCGGAGAGCTTGTTTATGTTTCTCGGGAAGAGTTCAAAACTATGTGACTATGTTGATGCGGCCTGGCGGAGACATTGATACCATAAGATGTCTTACGTGCCACACATTTACAACGTGGTGGCCTTTGCGGTGTCGTAGGGCTGAAATACGGAAGACGAGTTTCGTTGTCTACTACGAAGGCGAGTATATAGAAGTATCGAGAGGTTGCGAAAGGGAGATGATATGGCAACGAGGATTTCTAGGAAAAATTGGGCAAGAAGAATCGAAGGGCATTCTCTACGGTGATCGAGGTCGCATTCACAACACGATAATCGACATTTCGGTCCGAACCCGGCACATTCCGGATAAGGTATCACTTTATACGGTCATTGTTGGATATTAGATAATTGTTACTTGAGAAAATTTTTGGAATCAAGACATCCGTTGATATGTTGACTAAGAGTGTCACACTTGAGAAATTAAAGTTGTGCGCGGCTTCAGTTGGTGCTTAGTTTGAAGACGTAGAGACGAGTTGCGAGAAGTGGAGGATATCACATTCGAAGAAAAGGGCGATACAGTAGAGGATACTAGTTTGAGAAAGAACAACATGTTGCTTATGTCTTGTTCTCCAAGTGGAAAATTTGTTCGGTGGAGCCAAATTTCAAAAAAAGGTAAATCTATTTGTTCCCATAAACCGCTTCCTTTCCACAATCGAGTTGTGAATCGGTCACAGATCTGCCCGTCCCCTCTTAGGCATCGGCGAAGCGAGGAATAATAATACGCACATTTCTCCTCCCTTATCATTTTGGCTTACGGTGGAGCCCGAAAGAAGGCAACGACAAAGTTTTTTTCTCCCTCATTTTTTATCTTTTCATTGTGTTGTTCGCAGTAGGAAGAGAGAGGTGAGAGAGAGAGAGAGAAGTAGAGTTTTAATTCTTGTAATTTGAGGCGGACGACGACGATTGTAATTTTTGAAGTAATAAAATACTTTGTACTCTGCCAGTGGACGTAGGCAAAAATTAACGAATCACATAAATCTCGCCATGCTCCTTTTACGGGTGTGAATTTTCTCGTTCATTTATTTTTGGCTTCGTTGTCGATCGTTCCATTATATAATAACGAAATGTAAGTGTCACAAAATCGGGG
Organism: Papilionanthe hookeriana x Papilionanthe teres; assembly: GCA_022702705.1. Classification (NCBI taxonomy): domain Eukaryota; kingdom Viridiplantae; phylum Streptophyta; class Magnoliopsida; order Asparagales; family Orchidaceae; genus Papilionanthe; species Papilionanthe hookeriana x Papilionanthe teres. The sequence continues at coordinate 50,309,573 of CM040429.1, read as the reverse complement.
AGATACCTTTGATTAGAGTTTATGAAGGTGAAATTTTGCCTCTCCTCTTGGAGTCCCTTTAGAAGGGAGTCGTCAATCATGTTTAATATACTAGTGTGGAACATTAGAGTGGTGATCCTCCCTCCCGTAGCGCTTAAGCATCTTTTTGTAGGATCTATCATCTAAAAATTTTTGCTATTTTGGAGCCTTTGAGATCTCATACCTGAAAGAAAAATTCTATCCTCCTTCCTTGTCATTCACATTTCAGCAACAACAAAATTTGGTTATTTTGGAAAAAAGATATTCAGTACGAGTCATTGAAGATGATCATCAGTTTGTTTGGCACATTATCATCTTGAGGTTTTCAATGGTTGGGATATTATTATTTTACTACAATTCCCTTCTTTACGATAAGTATCTCTTTGTGGAACAAATTCGTTACAATTGGCTCCCACTTATAGATGATAAACTGGTGTGTGTAGGGGATTTTTAATACGCTTATGTCATTTTCTTTGAAAGAAAAGTGCCGGCCTGATTTCTTATTATGCGGGCGTTCTGTGACATTATTTTATAGTGGACTTTTTGATGCGGGTTTCCTTTGGATCTTCACATTCACTTGGAGACGTGGGTTGCTCTTTCGAAAGTTTGGATAGATTCTTTGCTAATTCCGCTTTCCTTAATTACTTTCACGGTTCTCGTGTTCAACACTTGAGTCATGCCTCTTCGATCATAACCCCGCTTTTACTTTCTTTAGCCTTCCATCTAAACTACGTATTAATCATTTTAAATTCTTGAATATTTGGTCTTCGCATCTAATTATATTGCATTGATTAAGGAATTGTGGAGGCACATTAAGCTAATGGCTCTCCTTGGTTCCATTCTATAGCAATTGCATAAAAAGGTAGGCTGCCGAGGTTTGAAAAAATGGAACTATGATGTTTTGGCAATATCCGCACAAGGGTCGATAAATCCCGACGGATGGTTATTCTTTAGAGACGAGGAAGAGTATCAATACGGAACTTGCTTTTGAGGGCTTGCTCGAGCTCATACACTTCTTGCGACATCTCATTGGAAGAAGACTGTTAAAACGAGAAAGCACATGACTTTCATTTCATTAATGGGGACGGGAATGCCGGATACTTTCATGCATCTATTAAACAAAGGCTCGGTCTGATACATGTTAATTATTCTTGCGGATGGACGGGTCATCGAGTAGTACAAGGAGTTTGGATCGATACGGTTAAATTTATTCTTGTCTTATTCTCATGAAAATATGCGATTAATGCTCTAGTGACGGTGATCTTTTTGCCACCTGCGAAAAACAACTTGTAGCACTCCCTCTCCTTTGCGTTGTTCAATGAAGGAAATTTTTAATGCTTTCAAGGAGACCAATAGTAATAAAAGCTCAGTCCCGGATAGTTTCACATCTTCTTCTATCTTGCTTATTTGGGATTTCATCGAAGGAGGTTATATTAGCAATTGAAAGCTTTTGGTGAAAATGCTTGTAAGTATTTTATATTTGCTTTGATAGTGTTAATTCCTAAGGTAATGATAAATCTCGATAGCATCATTTTAGACTGTTCTCACAACATATATTTATTTCTAAAGTAATCGGTAAGATCATTGACGGCCCGGATTCAACCACATTAAATTCCATTATATACCCTCGACGATACGCGTAAAAGGGAAGAAGTGTAGATAATATCTTGCTTGCTCGGGAACTCCTTGATGATCTTGACGGGAAATGTAGAGGAGGAGCAGATTTGATCTATCAAGTGGATATTAAAAAGCTTTTGATACCACGCGGTTGGGATTTTATCTATAATGTGCTCATTGTGAGGTTTTGAACAAAATTTTGTAGCTTAATTGTCAGATGGTGCTTGATAACTTTTATAATTAATGTTGGTTAATGGCCTTCATATGACTTTCTTGTTAACATGGGGATAAAGCGAGGGGATCACTCTTTCTAGTATTATTTTTATACTTGCATTTGATTATTTGTCCAGAATGCTTAATCGATTTCAAACGCGACTCATTATGCACACCATAACGAGAGCTCACCGTGATTTCTCGCACTTGCTTATGCGGCAGAACTCATAGTTTTTCTAATGCCTGCAAACTAGCTATTCGGCATAGTTTTAAGGTTACTTAAATTTGAGGATATTTTGGTTTATCCTTTAACAAAGATAAATGCCGGCTATCTTTAGCAATTGTATACCTTGACCATAAACATTGGGCTTCTGGAAATTCCCTTTGGTTTTAAATTGGCTTCTCTTGCCTCTCAGTATTTGGGATTTAATCTTATAAGAGGTAGATGTAAGCGGATTCGGATGGATGATATTATTCGCAAATTGATGAAAAATTAATAATTGGAAGAACACTTTCCTCTCAACGGTGGCGGAGTTAACTCTTCTTTCTAGTGTACTACAAAGCATACCTTTATATGCGCTTGAGTGTTGATGCTAAAAGTTCCACAGGGAATTTATTGAGAATCTTTTCGATCATTTTTTTGTGGGAAGGAGGGAGGTGCGAAAGCATTGGCGATCGTGGAGGAAGATGTGTAAGCTGGCTATCGGGGCCGGGCTTTAAAGCCCTTCCCCATATCATGGAAATAAATGTGAGCTGCGAGTATAAGTTTAGGCGCGGTGAATCCCTATGGGCTAAGTTTCTACACTCTCACAAGAAATATTGTTTCTCTTCTTATCCTTAAGTACATCCTTTGTGGGGATTCTGAGGAATTTGGAAAGCTATTGTGCACGAAGTTACACTAGTCGATTCTTATTTTGGGAATTAGGAAATGGCAATATTTCATTTTGGAATGATTATTGGGGGTTTGCCTCATCTCGCACGTATGCCACATCCCGGCTACGTGGTAACACTTGGTCTCACATTATTTGTTGGGTAAATGGTAATTGGGATCTTTCTAAGCTTAGGGATTTGGTTGGTAATGATGCTTCTATACTCCTTGACAAATTCCTATACAACTTCTAAAAAGATTGACATGCATATTGGAAGAAAGCAGGTCTGTGTACACGCACCGTAAATATTTATATCACTCTGTAAAGCAATTTTACTAAATGTGATGGGGTTCCTTTAGATGGAATTCTTTATTTATGCCTTGATGGCCTTTTTTAATTGGCGTTTTCTACTCTTTGCTCCCTACGGGATGACATTTTGAAATTGAAGGGGTTAGATTAGCTTCTTGTTTGTCTTTTTACCAAAAGGTAGAGTCCATCTCATGTTTTTCAATTGTTGTTATGCTAGAGATTTGGAATAGTTTGGGTTTTTATTTTAATATTACTTGGCCTATAGTATTTTGTTCCATTGCTGATTACCTTAATACTTGGAAAAAAATTTCCCGAAAATTTGGGAAACATGTATACCTTGGTGATCATCTGGTTTGTATGGAATGCTCGCGAAACTCTTTTAGCATTCGGACGTCCATCCCACCTCTATCATTACTACCTCACAAATCATAGCTTACTTTCAGCAGTACAGCAAGAATGCACCTTGCAATCAACGTATTCCTCTGAGCCTGTTCTTATGTGGGAAGCTCCACCGAAAGAGGGTGGATTAAGGTTAATATAGATGGTTGTTGGTGTCGGGATTTTGCGGAGTTGGGGACTTATTTCGTGATCACTTGGGAAAGATGTTGTGTTTTCAATTCTCTGTGAGTGAGTGAGACGCCTCTTATGGCGAGAATTTGGGCATTTTAATTGCCGTAAAGAATGCCATCTGTTTTAACTTCTAAACAGCCGGTGGAATCGATTCATTTATGCTAGTGAATTTGTTCCATAGGAGAATCCCATGCCGTGGAACCTTATAAATCTATTTAACGAGTTTGGCATATTATAAATGCTTACTCTATGCGAGTTCGTTGAATTTGTCTATAGGGAGAACAATCAACCGGTGAAAACTGGTTAGCTAAGCGAGCTGCGATATTAAACCTTTGGTGGGTAAAACACCGTCCACTCATTTGTCTATACTCTTACACGGTGATACCTTGGCAATACCTTATATTAGATACTAATATACTCTTTGGGTTTGGTTGAATGACCTTACAATATCTTCCATCTTGGAGTTTATATCTACAGATCATGCTCTCCTATACTACCTTCTGACGTTCAGCTCATGGAATATGCAATTTGGACACTTACAGTGGTACACTCATTCAAAGCATCATCTTGCGGGACTACTACGTTTTCAGGCAGCTTTCTGCACATATATTACGGGACATAGAGGGCGTGACATCTGGAGTATGCTCAGGACTTGGTTAAAAATAGGGCTGTGCAGGTTCTCTTTTTCTTCCATGCTAAAGTTCATAGAAAAGATTCTTGATAGTGGCTTATTTGAAACTAAATGCACTGCAACTTGTCCACTTGGAAAAGTGGAAAGAATTTTGAAAGATTAGTCTGGGTGCATATTAAACATAAGTGGATGTATATTTTCCATTTCACCGACATAGCTCACTTAAGCTTCCTGGGTTTTGATCATACTCAACTTCTAATCAAAATTGGCTTCCATCCTAAATCAGTTAAAATTTCCTTTACATTTCTATCATAAATTGGCTTCTATTCAACAAATAAGAGCTTCATTATTGTCACCATTATTCAATCGTAATATCCACTATAAATTTCACCACTGTTAGCATTATTATGAGCCTAAAAATTTTTTAGTGATAGAGTGAGAATTTTTCATTATAATATTGCATGAAAATTAAATCACAAATAAGTGTAGCTTGCACGAGATCATTTTTTTTATACGCAAATGTCTAAGCATGTGATTCGATTTAATTTTAGATGGCTATCCGACTGGTGAGGCCGATGAGGTGACTAATCTCCAGCTCCAGCACGGGCACAAGTCATCTAAAATAGGAAAAATGATATTAATAAAATTAGTACTAAGCAACAAAAGTAATCAAGAGAAATATAAGTAATAAAAGTAAAAACAGTAGAGTCCCAAATTAAAACACGAAAAATACTGTAAAGATAAAAAATCAAATATTTTTATTTAATTCTGGATGATGATCAGCAAATCTCTCACAACATTAAACCCTCATTCCCCTCTTTTAATTAAAATGATAAACATCATGATTCTCCAGGCAAGCAGCTTCCCATCACACATCAAATGCGCACGTGTGTTGCTTTTTTATTTAATTATTTAATATTGTTGCCAAATTGTCCTTGAAAAATCCCTAGTTTTCATGAGTCAAAAACCAGATTAGAGTGATCATTCCATGAAAGTTACCTCAAAATTGCTTCTTTTTGGTCAAACTGTTTTGTTAGCTCTCTGAAACCTTGTCGAAAAGTCTTCTTTATCTTATGTATAGTTGTTAGGATTATGGAATGTATAAGCTGAACAGTTCACACGTGTGAGGCTCATAAAATTGGCTGGCCTGAGGAAAAGGCCAAATTTGCTTCAACAATATGATTAATGTAATATATATTAGAGTTTGCATATATGGCACCCAATTATTATGTACTAATTAAGTTTCTAACATCTAAAATTTACTTTTTATACTTATACCACCCTAATCTTTCATATTATACATTTTTGTAATAATTGAATTTTACGTGTTAGATCTGTAAATAAATGGAAATTAAATGATATGTATGTAAATGTAACAAGCGCCGTTGTAAGCTGAATAATTAACCCACAAGTACGTAACGATAAATAGTGATAGAAAATTTGGTCATAAATTATTAAATTAAATCGTCGAAAACGTACATTGAGAAATTATTGCGTTAAGTCACACAATGTAATTTAACGTTAAGAGTCTGTATGTTATTTTACGTCGAGTTAATCGAAATGTCTGTCAACGTAGGCAAAGCAAATCCACAATGCAAATATTAGTGGAACTATCAATATACATTGATATGACAAAAGATTATCATATACAGTGAAAACAAATAAATAAAGATAGAAATTTTTCATAAATTAAGAAAAAATCCAAAAAGTCTATCATTGAGAGAAGGACCGTGTAATCACCTGCTGAGAATGTCATAATTGCAAATAATTATTTTTATAATAAAAATGTATTCAAATATTTAATATATTATTTGAAGATAATATAATATTTCATCAATTAATTAATATAAAATTGCATATTTCACACGTATATATGTGCATAATGGTGATAGCAATCTCCTTTTATTTGATGATAATAAATTGAGGTTGATTTAAAAATAATAAAACATGTTAAACAATTAAAAATATGCTCCTCTTTTCATATAGACATAAAGCATCTTAAATGGATACGCTACCTAGTTTTGCTTGTGATATATATAAGAAAATTTACATACGTATAACACAATTTTTATGTATTTATATATCTAATATTTAATTTTCTATTTTTTAATTTATAACATTTTGCTGTTATAAATTCATATATGTATGTATGTGTATATATATATGTATGTATGTATGTGTGTGTGTCTATATATATATATATATATATATATATATATATATATATATATATATATATATATATATATATATATGTATATGTATGTGTATATGTATGTATGTGTATATGTATATATATGTATGTATGTATGGGGACTCTAAAATCCGGAAGGCTATCTTGAAAGCTAGGGATGTTGCTACTCAAGTTATATTCTGGGATCTAGGTGATAGTCGAATGCTGCTTTTTGGCATGACAATTTGGGGTATCTCGGATCTTGTTACGAGGGCACAGTCCCCCTTTCGGAGATAACCTCCTAAGTATACGATTCTTCCGGTCTCATGGTCGATGGGATCTGCCCAAATTAAGTGGTATGGTTGGTTGTGATGTTGCTTTGCTCATTAATCGAGATTGAATTCATGTATCTACGTAGAGATAAACCTCTTTGGAAAAAGGATCCTCGCATGTACGTAAGTAAACATTTATATTATTCGCTTAACTCTTTTCGAAAGTGGCATTGGGGCAATTGTATGCGGAATCCTCTCTTTACTCCTTCCATGTCTTTCTTTCTTTGGCGTTATTTCTCTTCTTTACTTATTTTGGATGATATTTTAAATGAAAGGGTTGAGATTGGCTTGTTGCCATACAAATATTTGAGAATCATCGCTTTCGTATCTTTTTCGGTTGCTTATTCTAGAAATATTTGGAGCTGTTTGGCCAATGTTTTTAGCATTACACAGCCGGTTTGTTGCTGTATTTCTAGTTATATGAAAATATGGATGGACATCGATCAGAATTTGGGAAATCTATGAGATTTTTCCCTTTAGTGGTCATTTGGTTCATTTGGAGTGCAAGAAACTCTTTTAAGCACTGCGAAGATCCTTTACTTTCTTGTAACTCTTCTTTAATATTATGGCTTATTACAACAGGCTTCTAAGATTTTACACTCATCTCTGAGTCCTCCCATGAGGCCCATAATTGTAAAGTGGTTGCCTCTTTTTTATGGTATTATAAAGGTAATATTGATAGCGATATTGGTCCGTTTTACACTGGAGGCCGGGGGCTTGTTAGGGACCCTTGGGGGCAACTTTGATATTCTTCTTTAGTTCCTATTGAGTGGTAGTCACCTCTTTCTGTGCTAAAGTACGAGCACTAGTTTTGCACTGCGCTAACACATTTCTTTCGATCTTATAGCTTGCGGTGAGCTGATTCCAAAATGCTAATTAATACATTTTATAGATATACTCCTCTTCCTTGGAACATAGTTTTCTGTTTAGGCGTATATGACATCTAATTATATCACAATGCTACTGATTTCGATTATCCTTTATTTACGGGGAAGGGAGCAGTAGGGCGATTGGTTAGCGAACATGCGGGTGATACTCCTTAGTTGGAACATCACCTCCTCATCGACTTGCTCTTCTCTTGCATGGTGATCTAATGAATCTTCCACTACCTTAGATATTGAGTTCATGGGTTATTGCATAATGTTTATTGAGCTAAATACTTCCCGCGAGATTTGCTCTTTATCCGATTAAACTCATTTTCTTTTATTAAGACGGTAGATTTATATGTACATGGTATCATTGGTATTTTAGGCATTTCTCTTGCCACGGAGCTTCTTTTGTTTTGTTTGCGGAGTTGCTCCGAGTGGACATCTCTGATATGCTCTCCCCATAGCCAGTGTTCTCTGACCTCCGGGGTTCTACGGTCCTCGTATATGTTCGTTGCTTGGTAAGTTTCTATTACGGAGTTATGATGTCATATGGGCACTACGATAATTTTTGTTGCTACTACTGTGAGCTATCTTGTTGCTTATCTTGATGTCTCTCTGCTTTTGTCCATCTCTTTGTTTTTGGTTTAGTGACTTGTTTTAATTACACTTAAGCTTTCCTTTATCTTTATTTGGAGTTTTTACTTTGCATGAGATTTGTAACGTGGGAGGGGAACCTCTAGGTGTGAGTGGGAAATGTACTTTTGGTTTCTTTATAGTTGGAGATGCACTCCCCCCGAAGCCCCATTTTGTAACATTTTTTCTAATTAACACGTAGGGAGCCCAATCTCTTATTTCCCAGTATATATATATATATATATATATATATATATATATATATATATATATATATATATATATATATAAACACACACACACACACACGCACACACACACACACACACACGCACACGCACATATATATATATATATATATATATATATATATATATTAAAAAAGGCCGAAGGCATATTAGGTAATACGAAAAGGAAGATACGAAAGTTTTAGTGAGTTAGTGTATGAGCTGCTATGAGTATACGATACACGAAAAGGTAGCTAAAAGTATACCCCAAAAAATGCAAAGTATATGTGCTAAGGCAATAAGGTGAGATAATTGTATGGAGCGGAAAGTACGCTAAAATGAACGAGAAAAAAAACCTCCCGAACGTGAAACGAGGGTAGGTTTACCTCTTCCTATCCCCACAGTTCTGGAGGCTCTGATGTATCGAGGGTGCTTTCGCCGAAAAATACTTGATCATCGTAGGAATGTATGAATTGTCCTTTTCTCTTTTCTTGGCTTTTGGACTTGCCGATCCTCTTCCGGTGTGTTGCATTTCAACGGTCAGTAGATCGTCACCTGCGGGCTAGGTTGCTCCGTAACTTGTTGACGATTCATGGCGTTGTACGAACTTGACCTTAACAATCCTCCAATACTTGGGAATCTCTTTCTCTCTTAATAGGTTGTTCTACCACAATTAGAGAGTCATCAACTATGTACAAATGATTAATAACAGTAAGATAGTTTTAGTTTTAATCAAAATCTTTCCTCGTGGTATTGGGAGAATCTGCGGGAAATACATTTGGTGAGAGACATACTAATTCGATAAAGTATCATTCGACAGTAGTGGAAATTCTTCGATTGCGGCATTATTTTTGACATTTCCAACATTTACCGCCCTGGATGCGAATGATAGCTTCATCCACATCTTTAGACGCCGCATGTAGAATTTTATTACTTTTCCCTTTGTATTTAGGCAGATGAGATAGAATTTTTATAATAAAACAAGGAGCAATGATAGCATCTTGACTCCCGGGGCGGCTGTTGACACCCTACAATAATGACCCTCCGCCGTGGTCCTAACACTTTTAGAAACAATATCAGTAGCATCATTTTGCACAGTATTCGCCATAGGCATAGCAGTAGGAATCACAGGCTGAGGAGGTGGGGATACGATCAACCGTAGATGAGGATGCGGCCGATAACGAATGGGCTGATAACGAAGCATTCCGCGGTGAGAGCAATATTGAGGATGAGGTCTCATCACGATCTTTGCCGATAATAGCGGTGATGAGAGCCAATCGAAATCTCCTCTGGAAAAGGTTGAGTAATGTCTCGCTCTACTAGCACACAAGCTTTAGATGGCCTGGTTATATCAAGCATGGGGGTATCGACCTTAAGAAATTTACCAAAGGTAGTTGTAAGGGAGTAAATGGTTTCATAATTGAAAAGATGCACCTTAAGCTTGAAAATTTAACCCAAACCGACGTAATAGGAGCTTATGATTTCGGATTGAAATCCACAGTTCATTTCAAAAACTTCATAACACGATTGTCAATCTTTAGAATTTTTTGAGCAAATATTTGAGTATAATTCACATCATTAGAGTTGTGAGAATATGCCGGCATCACAGTGAACCCCGGCCTTCCAGCCCCCACTGTGACTTTAGAGAATCAAAATGTTTTAATAATCTCAAACACACAGGAAGCTGTCCCCAATTCCCAAACAAGATCATGGTAATGACGAGAAGCTTGAATATTAGTTTCCACCTAGGTGAGGAAGAAAGCAGGTTTACCATTCTTCCTTTCCAACCTTTTATTGAAGGTAAAATCAATAGCGTCATGAAAAGCGTTAGAAAAGAAACAAGATCGGCTACCTCAACTAGAAGAAGAACTCCTAAAGACAGCCACAACATAAGTATGGACCATTCCTCTAAATCTCAAAAACCAGAAATTGAAATGAAATGCAAAAAAACAACACGACTCCCCATCAAATCAGACTATGTAGAGGCCCGAAACTTACACACCACGAGTCACGTGGGAATCGGGAATCGGCAAAGCGAGGGATCGCTAGGAGAGTCAAAAGGGATCACAAAAGCTAAAATCACCAGAGTTGAACCCCGACGAGTCACCGATGCCGAAGCCAGCGAGGTCGCTGGAGTTGGATTTGAGGTCGCCTGAGTTGGATTCAAGGTTGTCGGAGTTGGATCCCAACTATATACATATATGAGCTTCTAAAATCGTTAGAGGGAACTCTTCTCAAACCACAACTTATTGTAAATTACATTATTGGGAGCATCAGTAAGTTGACAGAGCCAAGTTCCACAATAATCAGAGAAGTTTTCTATTAGTTTCGGCCCCTTTGGATGGATGAGTAAAGCTAGTATTCGAGAGATGATATCCCGAGCTTATTTAGAGAAGGGAATCCCATCATCACGAGGAGGGGACCCAGTATGATTATTCTCAATTGAGGGATCCTTTCATGTTGTTGAACTTATAGCAAGTAAAATGTATATGGGTGTGCGGACATAGACTGTTGACTCTCACGAAGGAGTTGAAAAATCTCATGTCGAGACTCTTTCATTTTACCCACCCGGTCTTCCAAAGATTAGCCTAGGGTGCCTTTACCAGCTGAATAACACCTTTCATGGAGGGAAGAGCAAATGTTTGATGTCTCTCACTCCATGATTGTCCCATGGAATGGTGGGTCTTAAAACGGGATATTTCATTGTTACATATATTGCGTTTGTTGCTCATTTTGCAAGGTTAATAACTTATTAGACCATGAGACTATATTTCCCATAAATGACATCAAATTGTTGCATGATTATAAATTTACAGTGCCAAAGTGATATATTAATGTCTAAGTCTTGTGCGAAGATCTAACATACACATGCAAAAAAGAATCAAAATAAAAGACAATAGAAGTTTGTATGTGGAAAACCAGAAAGACCAAAAACCACAAGTTCTGTCACCATCGAATGATTCCTTTATGTCAATGTTGGTTACAAAACCTTACGAACACATGAATAATTGAAGGCAATGTAGCACGTATGGAATGTGACTTTTGCTACTGAAGAAGTGGCAAAAAATGTTGACGAAGTTATGGTGACCTGGCTGCTGTGAAGAAATTTCGATGGTAGAAGTCGAATGTCATAAAGTCTTAATGTTTGTGATGGTGTAGTGGTAGCAATGGTAATGGTCAAGCAATAGAGGCTCATTGGTGGCGACAGTATACTAGTGGCGACGGTGGTGATCTGACTTAAGATGTGTCATGCGGTGGTGGCGATCAGATAGTGGTGAACTGGTGATAGTGTTTGTCTGATAGTGGCGGCGACCAGGCTATTGTTGCTACGCAATTGTGAATTGGTGGAGTTGGCGGTCGGAGCCCAGTGGCCAGAAAATGGTGATTCGGCAATGGTTGCGGCTCTACGGTGGTGGTCGAGCTGTGATAATGGCGGTCTGGCAGTGGAGGCGACTTAATGATCGTTGTTAGGCAGTGGTGATCCGGCGGTGTGGCAGCTCGATAGCATGGTTGAGCGAAGTACTCGGGTGTTAGCGTGCCTAGTGGTTATTAGATGGCGGTGGTTAGGTGGTGGCAGCGGTCCTAAGGTAGTGGTTTGGGAACTATGGTCCGACAGCGACAACAGGTCGATGGAGGTGGTAGGGCAGTAGTGGTCCTGTGTTAGTGGTGGCTCGAAGACAATGAGCCAACAGTGAATGTGGTGCACGGTGGTGGCAGCTTTATGATATTAATTAGATAGTGGTGGTCTATGGTTGGAACGAATTGACGATAATGGTCAGAATTCAATGACAGTGGTCTGACGGCGGCGATGGGTAGTCGAGAACATGACAATGCCTGAGTTTAGGAACCGCAAAGCTTGTTACAAGTAGACCATTATTTGGCTATTCAAACATCAATTGTCGACCCTCAAGTAGGAGTTGAAGAATCTCATGTCAAGACTCCTTCATTCCGCTTACTTGGTCTTCCAAAGATGAGCTTAGGACATCTTCACCAACCAGATAACATTTTTCATGGAGAGAAAAAAAATGAATACTGGATGATGTCTCTGGCCTCGTGATTGTTCTCTAAAGTGGTGGGTATTAGAACATGATGCTCTATTTTTATAAGTATTGGTCATTTCACCAAGTTTTATAAGTTCTTCGGGTGATGGGAGCATCGCTTTACGAATGACTTGGCTTATTGCGTGATCATAAATTCACGATGGTAGAGTGATATATTAATGTCTTAATTTTTTACGAAGATCGACACTTGTATGTATGAGTAAAAATAAATTGATAGAAAAACTGATAAGCGGCTCTTACGTGGAATGTCGGAAGGGGAATACCCATTTAGGTTTGGTACCAGATTGAAGCAGTCTACTATACCAATATAAATACATAACTTTACTAGCCCATGAATAATTGGAAATAATATAAAATAAGTGGTACATGACATTAGAGAAGTGGCAGAAAATGCTGAGAGAGTAGGGGTGATCCGACTGCTGTGAAGAAAATATGATGGTAGAGGTTGAGTGTCATAAAGTCAAATGCTGGTGTTGATGTTAGTAGCAGCGACGGTGATGATTGAGCCATGGTTTGATGTTGGCGAATCTTTAGATCGACGATGACAGTGGTGGTCTCTTTGAGTGGAGAATATTGTCTTTACGGTGGTCGACGAGTGGTGGCAATGAGTTGGCGGTGGTCCAATGACGACGACCGTTGTCCGACAATGGATGGGCCAAACGATATTGGTTGGCCAATGGTGGTTTGGTGGTGGCGGTGATTCATTATTTTCGAATATTTGTGGTCGGACAGCAGTGACAGCTTAACGACGATGGTCAGGCAGTGATGACAGTGGTGGTGGTGGCAACTCGATGATGATGGTTGAGTAGTGGTGGCCCGCTACGATGGCAACTTAACAACAACGCTTGGGCAGCGGCTACCGTGATATTTTAGATGTGATGTTAAATACTTTTTATGTTTGCATGTAAATATGAAAATTTAAGCGTTAGATTTGTGGATATATAAGAACTGTATGGCATGTATATAAATTTTTAGAAAAGCTATGCTCCTCTTACATTTATATATTGCCCCCAATTTGAGTTTACGAAAGTATATAAACCAAATAAATCTTAATGATGAATCAATAAAAAAATAACCATATCAACTCTACAGAAAAGTTAAGTCCTATTTTTCAGGGGAAAAACATCACTGAATCACGGGGAAAATTTCCAAGAATACAAGTTTTTCACCAAGGTAATAAGTGAAAAAGATTAGCAAACATGTAAAAATTAAATTTTAGGTGCTAGAAATGTAAATAGATAGAAATTAAGCGGTATGTATGTAAATCTTCCATTTATTTTTTGTTCTCCGAGTACCTTGATCTTGGATTGATCTTGGATTCATGTGTTATTTTCTACCATTGTCAACATTAAATATCATCAAAACTTTAAACCAATGCTCATATATATATATATATATCTATATATAAAGAATGGCCGGAGGCTGTATTCCAGTCTCTTTCATGTGTCAAACTGTTTGATGACCCCTCTCACTACCATCAAACTGGTCAGAGAAGGATTCAAATACCGACATGTACAGAAATGCTTTTATTTCATCAGTTTATAATATATTTAACAAAAAAAAAAAAAGGTGGAAGTAATCTCCAATAACTTAACGAAATATATATAATTTATTGAATCAATCTGTAACTTTCAACAATAATACACCAATAAAAATTAAAAACAAATTAAACATAAAATTACACATAAACCAAAGTTTACAAACAAATTTCATCTCCAACACCGACAAACTCCTTAAATCTGTTATTTTTTGTATATTAAAATAAAAATTGGAACTTTAAACTCGTCCGTCTTATTACAACAAATTAAGCGTATTTATTATTTTTTAGAGGAGACCCAATTAAATCAACCCTTGCATGGAGTCGGCTATGTATTCTCAACAGAGCATATATGATGGTGGAGGCAGCACTTTCTGATTCGCTCCAGCTCCATCTTTAACTATTAATACAGTATCCATTCCCCAGCTGTTATGCTGATCTAAATGGCAGTGCATGAACCAAACTCCTGGGTTAAGAGCTCTGAACCGAATGGCAGCCCAACCATTCCTGGGCACCCCCACAGTATTCTCATAAGAGGGATCAACGAGATTATAATTTAAAGGATCCCTATTCTTATCAAAGTTTCCAAACCCTCTTCCCACCACATAGAAGCTGAATCCATGAAGATGCAGAGGATGGTTCTCTGCCGCCAGCAAACTTGTCCCTTGAAACACTATCTCCACACTAGTATTATACTCCACAATCCTCACCTCCCTCGCCCTCCTCGAAACAGCAAGTACCCCAGCAGGTTCCTCGGTGTAGTTGAAGTTCAGTGGGGGCTCCGATGGCTGCCAATCATACCCCACTTATGTTATAATAATAAGCCTTTAGTATGTCTGTGAACGGAAGGGGAAGCATGTTGTTAAGGCTGGCGGCGAACCGGTCGCCGTTGGGACCGCCGCACGTCCTTCCCGGCTCGCAGGTTAGGAGATTGACCGCCACCGTGATGATCAAACGCTGGTCTATGGCTTGCGGTACGTTGACCAGGTGGTCGTGCTGGCCAACGAGCGTAGCTTTGCGACGAACTGTGTGGCGGCTGCGTTGTCGGTGAAGTTGGGGAGAGTGGTGGAAGGAAAAAATGGGGTTAAGTTTAGAGAGCCGAAGTTGTACTGGAGGATGCCGGTGGTGGTGGTGGTATCGTACGGGACTCCCTCTGCGCTGGCATAGTTGTGGGCGGCGATGTAATGGCGGCCTCCATTGGTGGCATTTGCGACGAGGAGAATGTCCATGGTTTGCCCAGGGGTGATCATGATGAAGTCGGACGAGAATGGTTTGACGTAGCTGGCATCTTTGCCGACGACGGTCAGTTTGTGATTGGCGATGGCGAAGGCTCGCTTGGTGACTGCGGCGTTGATGACGCGGAGAAGGTAGGTTTTACCATACAAGACGTTGGCGATGAAGGTGTTGGGTTTTGAGCAGGCGTATTGGTCTCGCCGAACGACCATTGATGGTGTAGGCGTCGGAGATGTTGGGGGCGCCGCCAGTTTGGAGAGCTTCTTCAATCACTCGGCTCACATTTGCTTTCCACACTCGCCTGTAAAAATATATATATGCATGTTAGCTCCTTCCCAAGGGAGTGAGAGGAATGTGTTCATATTTACCTAGTATGATGGGAATGGCAAAGTGGGGAAGGGAAGGAGGTTATTTTGTGGGCTAATAATGATGACGCCCGTGAAGCGGTAGCTGATCCCAATCTCATTTGTGTCGTCTTGAAATGGTGCGCTAACGCTGCTTTGAATAATAGACGGTATGTAAAAGAAGTGCGGTGTATCGGACGTTGTGTGATGTATTAGGACCGTCAGACCATGGAGTTTAAGGTTGAACGATCATGCCTATAATAAGTAATGGTCATGTATATTTTTGATTAGGTTTAGGTGAAAATTAAGAGATTATTGCAGAGAATGTAATAATATGAGCATACCAATGAATGGTGATGTTGTAGTTTGCTTGGTTGTGAACTCTGACGGTGACGGTGTCACCCTTTTGAGCATTTATTGTTGGGCCGGGAAATTGGCCGTTTACTGTTAAAATCTTCTTTGTTTGACATAGACGAGTGTAAGGTACCTCTTGAATCTACAAGATAAGCACATGCAACACAAGTTAGCTTAAGATGACAATAAGAAAAATTATTCTTACATCTATCATGATTAAAAAACTCACCACACAAGAAAATAATGGAAGGATCAAATTTTGAAGTCTATGATGTCTCAGATAGATTGTTGTTTAAGATAAAATCTAACACAAATAAGTTATCTAACATATATATTGTGATTATAATGCTGATTATAGAGTCAAATTTTTATGAGAATAAAAGTAGAACCCAACATCTCTCTTCCACTTCATATTAAATCAAAGATTTATTTTGTATGAGAAAATATTATATGCGACGACAATGACGAAGTAGACGTCGGTAAATATGGCCCAAAAGCTACAATGTAATACACGGCGACATGGCCGCATCAGACCGTCCGGACGTAGTCATTGCATGATAATAATTTTCCCTAATAGAAACTTAAGAAATAGACTAGTACATGAACCATACACTTTTGATTTGTAAAATTTAAGTATGTATATGTTTATTAAACATTTTTTTTTTCAAAGTCAAATTTATCGGAAGAAAGTGTTGTCCTCATTAGTTTGCTAGATCATCTGTAGAGAAAAAAAAAAAAAAGGGAAAAAAGAAAAAATATTCAAAGAACTAAACATACATCTGACATCATCAATTATTAAGGAAGTCTAAACTAAGTAATTTGAGAACCTAAAAACATATATATAATCTAAATTTACTTCTTCTACTTTATTGGACTAGCTGTAGCTTGAAACAAAGTTCTTTTCTTTTCTTTTTTTTTTCCCCTCAAACAATTGCTAATCATTGATAAAGTAAAACATTCATATAATTCATTGAAACAAAAAAAAAAAAAAAAAAAAAAAAGAAAAAAACCAAAATACCCCTCTTGGCCTAAAAATCCAAAAATTCAGAAAATTCCCAGAAAATTCCAAAAAATTCCAAATATTCCCAATTTCATTTTGTCCAACTACACCATGGGCTAATTTTGTCAATTTACCCTACTTTTGTCAAAACCCCCAATTTAACCCATTTTAACCCAAAGTGAACCCAATGTCAAACCAAACCTACCCAATTGACCCCAATTTTGCTCCAATTCAATTCTAAACTTCAATTCAATATCCTAAATACCAATCTAGACCAAATCCAAGCCCAATTTGATTGACATTTGGATCCAATCTCACTTTTGGCCTTAAAGCCCAATTTGGACCCATGACCCAAACCTAACCCAAACTCACCCAATTCAATTCCAATTAACCCCAAATCTTTTCTAAATCCTCCTTAGCATCCCCACAAGCAAAACACTAACATGATTTGCCCAAAATTTGGACCCAAATCCCACTCAAATTCAACCCAAAGCTAAAAGGCCCAATTTTGACCTAAACCCAAACCTAACCCAAATGAGCCCAAACCCCAAAATCAAAGCCCAACCAAAGCCAAAACCTCTTTGAAACACCCCCATAAACATTTCTCAACATTTATTTTATATCAATTTCAACCCTAGCCCAACATTAGCCCAAGTTAGCCAAATTTGACCTACATAGGCCCACTTACCAAATAAATCCAAATTCAAACCAATTCAACTCCAAATCACATCAAATTGATTCCAAGCCCTTCATAGAACATCCCTAAACCAATTATGACATTTATTTGACAAAGTTCTTCACAAATTTTTTATCCAAATGCCCATCCTAAAATCAAAAGCCCATTTCCCTTAAACTTTCCTAAAAGCCCACTTCACCACATCCAAAGGCCCAAAATCTACCCTAAAGCCCACATGACATCTCCATTTGTCAGTCACTTAATTAAATCCATTACCTAAGTCTGAAATTCACCATCAAATTATTCCAAATCAAGTTTCATAAAAATTTCCATCAAATTACCAAAAATTCTTAAAACCCATTTCCATGAAATTGACCCAAGCTTTTCCCAAGCCAAATGGAGCCAAGGATGAGCCATTCACAAGCCATATGAAGCCATGAAAGTTTGGCATGTGACCATGCCATTAATGGCAAAAGGAGGAGGTCCTTTAACCATCTCCTAAAAGTCATTAGCCTTAAGCATGTCTCCCTTAACCAAGATTTAATCCAAATATTCTTGGATAAGGACATCACCACCTCTTGACCAGCTAGCCTAACTGATCTTCTCAGCCCAAGACCAGCCATGGGGAGGTGAACCCAACCCAAATCAGTGGGTTGACCAAATTAAGGCCAAAAAGACCCCCTCCCCATTCCATTTTAATTCAAACACTTTACACATGTCCAAGCCCAATTGACTTCACCATTGCCAAGCCCTGACCTCCCTGGTCAAGATGGTGACCCATGCCTGCCGGCCAGCCGCCTGGATCGCCGGAAAACACCACACCCGAGAGCATCATGTGAGCCCAAGCTTGGAATTCTCACTTGCTGAGTTGCCCCATGCCCAATGGCCACCATGGCCGTTCTTCTTCTCACCGGAGCAGCTCGATCCCATGCCTCAACTCCCCCGGAGGCCCTCCACCCTCTCCTATTTAAACTCCACCCCTCTCGGCCATGAGAGGAGCCGAGCACAAACCTTGCCAAAACTCCGCCAAAATTGTTCCGGACCCTTCTCCACCCTTAGAGCGGTTGATCCCAGGTGTCAATTTGCCCTAATCCCCATCGATAAAATCCAATTTCCCAGCCGAAATTCCACCCAAAACCGGGACACTTCTCCACAGTGAGCCAATTCCCAAATTGATTGGTTCTACACCTTCACTAGCACCGAGGAAGGTGTCCATCGACAAAAGCCCCATCTCCGAGGCCACCCGGTTGCTCCGAGCCTCCAAGCTTTGTGATCGGGCTTGGTCGAAATCACATCCATACAATTCACTGGACCAGGAGACTTCATCCGGAGCTCGCGGGATCCAATCGAAGGTGCAACAACTCTCAGATTGAAGCCACACTTCTCTGAGCAAAGGTATGAGCTAATTCTTTATCCCGAGCTTCTGGAGATTCTCCATTTCAAATGCCTTAATTTCAATGCATGTCAACCTTATAGATGTGTTCGTCTCTTCAAGATGAATCCATAGAGCATAAGAACATGAAAATCCATTGAGTATCGAGTGAGATCTTAAGGATTTAGTGTGGACGGCTCTCGGGTGAGGACGCTCGGGGACGATGAACGGATGCCGTCCATTCAATACACGCGCGGACGAACGGCTCAGATGGCGTCGGACCAAGAGACGGTACGAGAACCGCGGGGCCCGGGCTGCCGACTCGGGTGGCGGCGTCGAATGGGAGCGCGACGCGTGTGCGTTCGGAGGCTGCCGAGGTCGACGCGGCGCCGCGTGGATAAATAGAAAATTAGGGTATTTTTCTATTTATTTAATTCCCTAAACTTCAAAAATTCATATCTCCGTGTAAAAAAATCGGAAAAATAAAATAAAAATACCCTCTTGCTCGGTGAACGAGAGGAGAATAATGTGGAAAAGAAATCATTTAATTTCATCAAGTATTTTATTTTTTATAATTTATTTACTCTCTGCATTATTTTAATTCTCCATGCATGTATACAATTCACCATGGCATGAGACCATAGGGCTTTTGAAGCCTCTGAATTTGGGAACATTCCCTGAATTTTCCAAAGTCAGAGGTCATCCCTATGAAAAGTTATTGATTTTTCAAATTCAGGCTACTGTTTTGAGTATTTTAATTCCAATAAATAGTATGTTGTGAAATAAATTCTAGGAAAATTTGGTGATGTTCCTTATGACCAGAGAACCCTAGGAAAAATAGGTTTTGACTTAGTTCATTTAAAACAACCCTAATTGGCTTAAACACCCAAAATAGGTCTTTATTTAATTAGAGTTAACCAGGCATCAAATTGACTTGAAATCAATTCTCCACTGACCTTTAGGATCAGAGGAATCCACCATAAAAGTTTGAGGTCGATTGGACTTGGTTAGCCCCACTAATTGGGTTGATTAAGCCACTTAGCCATTTTAAACTTTAAAAATTCATAACTTTTAAAATACCCTTCAAAAATTCACTAAACTGGTTTTGGGGCCTCTCTGATATCAGGGGAACCTAAGAAAATTAAAATTTCAATTTTCTAAAAAAGTTGATTTTTAATAATATTTTAATATTTTTAATAATTAAAAAAATAATAAAAATCACAAAAATAATAAAATTCACCAAAATGTCACATTTTAAATTTTAATCACATAGGAACAAATCCCACATTTTTCTTAGGTCTATTTAGTGAAATATTAAATTTTAAAGCCCTAGGGTAATTTTAAAATTAAAAAAATGTATTTTCTAGCATTTTCACTAAAATAATTATAATAAATCATAAAAAAATCAGAAAATTACAAAATTTGCTTCTCTGATTTCCTTGATATCAGAGAGATTTTTGAAAATTATAAAATCCATTTTTCAACATTTATTTTATTTTTAAAATAATTAACACTCCAAAACTTAAAATAATTATAATAAAAATAATATAATTTAAAAAATCACCAAAATTGGTCCAAGTGGTTCTCTGGTCATTAGGAATGTCCCCTAATTTTCTTAAGGACAGAAACTTTCCCTTGGTCATGTTATTAAATTTTCCTTGAAAATCTCTATTTTCTACCAAAAATAATTATATAAAAAAATTAAATACAGAAAAATCACATTTTCTCCTCTCATGTCTTTATTGACATATGAGTGAAGTCACATAAAAATTTCAAGTTCATTTGAGTTCAATTTAGTGAGTTATGAAATTATTAAGCTTAAAGGGTAAAATGGTAATTAAAATTTTAACCCTTAATTAAAACTTTAGGTTTAATAAAAAAATTAACAAGTAAAATATTTGATCCTAATCTGATTTGGATGATTGAAATTTAAATGATTAAATGGTAGAAACCCATTAAGCAATTTTAAAATAATTAAACTTTAATTAAATAATTGATTAAATTTGGAAGAATAATAAAATTGGAATTATTAAAATAGGGATATTATTAGGAAAAGATTTATTCTTTAATTTAAAAATCCCTAAATTAATTATCTCATTAATATTCAATTCTTAATTAAAATGATAACTCAAATTTAAAATATATTAAAAGGCTTAATCATTAAACTAAAATTAAATTATTAAACTCTTTTAAAAAAAAATCAATTAAAATTAAAAAATAAAATTAAATTAAAATTAAATTAAATTAAATAAATTAAATTAAATTAAATAAAATTAAATTAAAATTAAATTAAATTAAATAAATTAAATTAAATTAAATAATTAAATTAAACTAAATTAAATTAAATAAATTGAATTAAATTGAATAATTAAATTAAATTAAATTAAATTAAATAAATTAAATTAAATTGAATAATTAAATTAAATTAAATTAAATTAAATCAAATTAAATTAAAATTAAATCAAATCAAATTAAATTAACTTAACATCAAATCAAACTCAATTGAATTAAATTAAAATTAAAACTCAACTAAATTAAATTAAATTAAATTAAATATAACATCACCTAAGACATAAAGAATTCAAAATAAATCTAAAATAACTTGAACACTATTCCAAATTTAAACTCATTAAGGGAAATTAAACTAAATCACAAATCATTTGAATACCAATTTACCCTTGAAAGTTTTAGTTATCATAACTCCTAAACAGAACATTAAATGAAATGTTACTTCACTTATAGGATATTCAAATGTCCTAGTTCACTAAGCAAGATAATAACAAAACTTGAATTCTCGGACGATTAATTCATTTGTATAATTAAACCCATTTGGACTTAAAACAATCCTAGAAATATTGAAAAGATGTTTAAGATTCTTCTTAAGCACTTCCTCAATATGATAGGACATTTATAAGAACAATTGAATTTAATTATTCTTTGATGAAGAAAATCGTCTTCAAACTAAAATACAAAGAACCTAGACGTCATAGGAAATGACTAAGCTATAGGATTAGGAACTTGGTAGAAAACCATAACCCTTACCTTAGCTTTACCTAGGAACTTGCTTGAATATTCTAATTGTGTTTTAAGTGCAGCTTGGGATGACGGGAAGACCCTCCAGGTACGCTTTTATTTTATTGCAATTTACTTTCTTGCAATTTACATTATTGCAATTTACTTTATTGCGAATGCACTTTACTTTTCTTGCATGATAAACAACTGTTGCATGAAAACCCACACCTTTAGGATAGCCCCTAAAACTGAAACCAAAACTAAATTAAAAGTCATTGCAAGATAAAATTCACCGCCACAACATTTCAAAATATAAAACAACTCAAAATTTAATCACAAACGGAACACAAAACTACAATTGCAACTAAATTAAAACGTCCTGTTGGATGATCGGGAATACCTCGGATGATGTAACCTACGTGTTGCTAACGGGATTTCCCACGGTCTAAATGAAAGTGTGGAACTCATTCGGTTGAGTTTAGCAAATTCATCCGGACTAAGTGAATCCGATAAAAATAATGATGCCGGAAGGATGGAACCGTGGGATCTTAACCGGTGTCGTTATAATCAACTTTAAGATTTGTTTTAATCAAAACACAAAAAACACTTGGAAAATTAAGACTTCTCTAAACCAAAACACTTTTCTCATCTCCCGATTTATGATTTCTAAAACTAAACCTCTGCAACAACAAGGAGCTCGGAGCATGGTGGGCAGCACGGCCATCGTCATCAGCAAAAATTGAATCCACTTCAAAGAAAACCTTCTTAGAATTAAACAACAAAGCCATAGGACTTCGAGGTAGTTTGCCTAGCGCAACATAAACCCTCAACCTTTGTTAAGCATTTGCATGATCGGGTCATGTAAATTAAGCCCTAACCGGTTTTAGGATTCCGAGGTAGTCGTTCGATACGACATAAACCCTCACATCTTCAAGGCTATTTGTATGATTCTATCATATAAATATAAGTCCTAATTAACTAAAATTGGCAAAATCAAAAAAACATTTAAATAAATATTAGGACTTTCCTAATTCCAAGCCAAACAATAGGATAGTCGGGAAATTACCGAAGTTTACTTCGAATCTGTGATTTCTCCTACCTTTCTTCCTTTGGATTCACAAAACAAAATGTTCCAAGTTTGATCCATTCCCTATTGAAATTCCAAAATTCAATCCCTTGAAAACTTAAACTTTGAAATTCTTGAGAACAGAATTATTGATTATTATCGAGAGTTTTCTTAGGTGATTCCCGTCACTTAAGATGTAATTAACTATAGGGGCTTGCCCTTATAGGGAATTTTGAAGAACCCGAGTAATATAAACCCCGTTTAATGTTTTCATATTAAGCGGGGAATTTTGTCGGCTTATAAAATTGGTTCGCAGACCAAACGGATGTCATAAATCTTCTAGTTTATTTAATCGAGCCCCACCGTCAAGCAGTGTGTCTATCCTTAGGGATAGATACACGGTTTGTGGTGCGGTGCTCGTTTATATAAACTATTTGAGACATGAGATCGGTTTAATCTCATATCTTAAAACCTTCAAATTTAAAATTATTTTCAAAATCAAATACTACTTTTCAAAATATTTATTTTAATTAAATTAAAAATTCGCTGACATGATCATGCATTGAAATTAAAGCATTTGAAATGGAGAATCTCCAGAAGCTCGGGATGAAGAATTAGCTCATACCTTTGCTCAGAGAAGTGTGGCTTCGATCTGAGGGTTGTTGCACCTTCGATTGGATCCCAGCAAGCTCCAGATGAAGTCTCCTGGTCTGGTGAATTTCCTAGGTAGGATTTCGACCACAGCCGATCACAAAGCTTGGAGGCTGGAGCAATCGGGTGGCTCGGAGATGGGGCTTTTGCTGGTGGACACCTTCCCTCGGTCCGGTGAAGGTGTAGAACCAATCAATTTGGGGATTGGCTCACTCGTGGAGAAGTGTCCCGGTTTTGGGCCTAGATTTCAACTACGAAATCGAGCTCGCAGAGAAGAAATGGCAGGGGGATTTCAGTGGGGATCAAGTGCTCTGTGTATGGGGAGGAGTCCGGAACAATTTTGGCGAGTTTCCTTAAGGTTTTTTCAGCACCTCTCATGGCCGAGAGGGGTGGTGTTTAAATAGGAGAGGGTGGAGGGCCTCCTGGGGAGAGTTAGGGCTTGGGATCAGCTGCTCTTGGCAAGAGAAGAACGGCTCCAATGGCCACCTGGGGATGGGGCGGCTCAGCGAGTGAGAATTCCAAGTTGGGCTCACATGTGAGCTCTCGGCCATGGTGTTTTCCGGCGACCCAGGCGGTTGGCCAGCAGGCATGGGTCACCCTCAGGATCAGGTGGGTCAGGGCTGGAGGTTTGTGCAGTCAATTGGCCATGGACATGTGTAAAGGGTTTGAATCAAAATGGAATGAGAAAGGGTTAGTTTTGGGTCTAAATGGGTCAACCCTTGGTTTTGGGTTAGGTTCACCCTCCAAGGTCAATTTGGGCTGAAGGGAAAGTCACTTGGATCAGCTTGATTAGTGGGGTCAAGTCACAATCCAAGTACAATTAAGTCTAAGCATGGTTTAGTGGAGTCATGGAAGTGGTTAATCACTCTTAAGAGAATATGGAAAGGGCCTCCTCCTCTTGCCATCTTGGGTATGGTGAGGTGGAAAGTAGATTCCATGGCTCTCATGGCTCCCATGTGGCTCATGCATGGCTTCATGGCTCACCTTTGGCTTGGGAAAACTAAAGTCAATTTCATGGAAATGGATTTTAGGAATTTTTGGTAATTTGATGGAAATTTGTATGAAACTTGATTTGGAATGATTTGATGATGAATTTAGGACTTAGGGAATGACTTTAATTAAGTGGATGGCAAATGGAGATGTCATGTGGGCTTTAGGGTGGATTTTGGGCTTTTTGAAAGAGTTTTAGATGGGCTTTTAAGATGGATTAGGAAAGTGGGCTTTTGAATTTTAAAATGGATTTTGGGATGAAATTTTGGTAAAGGATTGGGCTAAATAATTGTTGGGTTTAGCTCATGGATGTGTCATGAGTGACTTGAAGCAAATTGGGGGTAGTTTGGGTTTGAATTGGGTTGAATTTGGGTTCTTTTGGTGAATGGTCCAATATAGGTCCAAGTGGGCCAAGTTGGGCCAATGTTGGGCTAGGGTTGAAATTGATGTAAAATTAATGTTGAGAAATGTTTATGGGAGTGTTTCAAAGAGGTTTTAACTTTGGTTGGGCTTTGATTTTGGGGTTTGGGCTCATTTGGGTTAGGTTTGGGTTTAGGTCAAAATTGGGCCTTTTAGCTTTGGGTTGAATTTAAGTGGGGTTTCGGTCTAAATTTTGGGCAAATCATGTTAGTGTTTTGCTTTTGGGGATGTTAAGGAAGATTTAGAAAAGATTTGGGGTTAATTGGAGTTGAATTGGGTGAGTTTGGGTTAAGTTTGGGTCATGGGTCCAAATTGGGCTTTAAGGCCAAAAGTGAAATTGGATCCAAATATCAATCAAATTGGACTTGGATTTGGTCTAGATTGGTGTTGGGAATGTTGAATTGAAGTTTAGAATTGAATTGGACCAGAATTTGGGTGAATTGGATAGGTTTGGTTTGACATTGGGTTCACTTTGGGTTAAAATGGGTCAAATTGGGGGTTTTGACAAAAGTGGGGTAAATTGACAACATTGGCTTGTGGTGTAGTTGAACAAAATGAAATTGGGAATATTTGGGATTTTCTGGAATTTTTTGGGAATTTTCTGAATTTTTGGATTTTTGGGTCAAGAGGGGTATTTTGGGTATTTGGAGGGTATTAGGAGGTATTTTTGGAATTTTTGGTATTTTTGGGTATGGATGATCAATTTGAGTGATGTGGAAATGTCTGGGATTGATTTTGGGGAATTTTGGGTGATTTGAAAATTTTGAAAAATTTAGGTAATTTCAAGGGCTTTGGGTAAGGTAAGCGGGTGTAGGGTCCCGGGGGTCAAAAATTGAAAATTTGGAAAATTGAAGATTGGATAAATGTAAGTGGAATAAAATCATTTTGGTTGAGCCATGAAGCCATATCAAGCCCACATGGGCCATGAGGGGACTCATTTGAGGCATTCACTATGTTGTTCCTAACCCTCTTAGCTAAGTGCTTAGGGGTTAAGGACCATCCATGTGAATCACCTACATGAGTCAGGAGGTCAAGTTAGGTATAAGTATGGTTTTAGGAGGTGTGTGAAAGTGTAGTGTATCGGTGTAGTGTGTGTGTAAGTCAGCCCCTTCACCAGACCAGGCCACCCAGGGCAGTCCTAAGGCCAAAGAGTCCTATAGGAACTCATCCTTTAAACTTCCACATTTGATTTCAACCCTCTAGGTGATTAGGGGTCTATAGTTAAGTTTGTGGAATTTGAAGGGAGTTTAGAAGTGGTTTGAATTTCTAAAAGGTGGGTCCCAATTCTAGTCCTCTAAGATAGTCAAAGGAAAAGCCTAAGGCTAGATCCTAAGCACTAAAAAGAAGAAGAGAAGACCTCATCAAAAATGAGGTCAACAGATCTTCGTCCTTATAACTCCCCAAACTCTATTTTTGACTTCTTAACTCCAGAAAATGAAAACCATCAATCCCAATTCATATCCTATGGATTCCTTTCCCATTGAAACACCTCGATTTCGTGTTTTCAACTGAAGGAAGTTCATAAGTTTTGCAGCGCAGCGTTTGTTCAACAAAGTGATGATGAAAAAAGGATTATCAAGGAAAGAGGCTTCCTAAATCGAGGTATGGATAATCCCACTAATAGAATTGAAGAGATTATTTAGGAAAGACGTTGAGTACTTTGCTATACTACCGCTGCCATTGTTGTTCCCGTCGTGAAAGAGATTTATGAAAATCTTCATGAGATCATTCAAGATTTCGTATTTGTGCATGGTAGATTTGTGCAATTCACTCCTGCACGAATTAACGGTCTCTTTATGATCAAGAACATACCTATTTGCCATTATTCTAATTTCAATGCCACGAGGGATAATATGAATGATGTGTATCGATATCTGACGGATGAGAATGAAGAATGGGAAGTTAGAGAGAATGGATACATTAGTTTCCCATCTGCATCTCTCAATCTAGTATCGAAGCAGTGGCACTACTTTATTTCGACAAAGTTATTTCCGACATTGAAGATTAGCAAGGTAACCAAGGAAAGCGCCATTTTAAATTTCTGTATTCAAACTGGGAGGCTGGTTGACATTGGCAATATTATTGTAAAATTAGTTCTGGGATTAATTGTGCATGGCTCTAATTATGGGCTTGGACACCCGTCCACCATATTTCTGTTATGTAGTCAGTCACAGTTTCCTTATGAAAGTTGGGAAAAGGTTCTTCTTCTGTGGAGACCTATTGATCCAACTAATCCCTATGACTACCAGACAGTTGGAGATGAGGATGGCATGAATTTACTTGCTGATCAATCAACACAGACTTCACAACCGATTCAACCCTACTTTCCTGTAGGTTCCAGAATGATATTGAAGAAGATCAAACAGTTGGAGAAACAGGTAAAAAATGTTATGAATGCAATCAACAACATTTTTGATTTATTGGATTATATAGATTGGAGAATGAAAGATCAATTCGATCACACTGGTCGAATTGAGATGGGCTTGATCAATCTGATGAAGAATAACGCGGTGATTGCTGAGGAATAATCTGACGAATTTCCATTTCATCCATTCTATAACTTTTTTGTGCATCAGCAATCAATTGGTGACATTAGAGGAGAGGATAGTTCAGAAACTGATGTGGAGTGATTGATGAATTCTACTTATGTTTGTTATGTGTTTAGTTTGCTTTGCTTAGTTATGCTGGGTTTGTGTAGTATTTACTTTGCTTTTAACTTGGATTTGGATGTGCTTGCTTTCATTGTGTGCTTAGATCTTAGTGTTTGCCTATCGTAGAGTACATGCTGCACTAAATATCTTTGAGTAGTTGGTTTGAATGAACATATTTGGTGTCTTTGATGTAACTTAGATTTTATATATATAAGATTGTTGTGTGTTGTTTGTGTGTTGAATTGTTTTAATTATTGCTTATGGGATGATGTAAATGCCTATTGAAGTGTTAAACATCTTTGTGGACGTCGAAACGATAGAAATTATGAAAAAATTTTCGGACCCAGAAAATATTTTGGACTGGTGCCGTCGGTGCCCAAATCCAGAGAGTTTGGCCAATTTATTTAAATAGAGCGCCGCCGGCGCCTGATCGAGCGCTGTCGGAGCCCAAACCCAGAAAAAGGCTTAAAACCCTCAATTTCACGATTTTTGCCTCGGGACCACAAATTTTTCCATGTCCTTCGTCTTCCTCCTCCATTTTCAAGATTTTGAAGATCTAGGGCTTGCTAGATCTCGGATTGAAGGAGATTTCAAGGCTTTTCGACACCGGATTTACATTTCTCTTGGCAAGAGCTTCACTTTAAGTTAAAATTTTTGGATTTTCATCATGGAAATCCCTCACATTGCTTATGGTGGAATTTTTGGAGTTTTAAAGAGATTTTGACATTTCCATGATAAAAATTGCTCTTACTTATTTAGAATAGAGTTTGGAGTTTGTTACATTATTGGAATTTTCTTGCAAATTTTATAAATTCACATGGCTCCAAGGATGAGTAAAGGAAAGAGGAAATTGGATTTTGATGAGGAGAGGTTCATCAACATCAAAGCACAATTTTGCTATAACTCTTACCTACACAACAAGAAGTGTATCCAGGATCGAGCTTTTGATAGTCCTGGAGTATCTGTAGAACAATTAATTGCAGAGCAAAACTGGGAGAGATTTTGCTATTTTACTGCGAATGCTGTTATGGGAGTTGTTCGAGAATTCTATTTGAATATACCCTGGACTGAGATGGAGTATGTGCTTGTTAGAGGAAAGATGGTTGAGTTTACTCCTCAGCTCATCAATGCTTTCCATCAGACTCGAAACCTGTGTGAGTACAAAAACTTTAACACTGGAAGGGAGAATATGAGAGAAGTTATTTCTTTTCTGACTGATGGGTGAGGAGAATGAAAAGTAAGTCAAAAATAGTTGATAAATTTCCCTGCCTCCGCTTTGAATGTTGCTTCAAAAATCTGGCCTTATTTCATTTCTGCAAGGCTATTATCATCTTATCCCCACAACAAAGTTACAAGAGATAAAGCGATTCTGAATTACTGTATACAGAAGATGAAAAATATTAATATTGGGACTATTATTTACAAGAATATTTAGACGATTGCTAGAGGCAAGACCACTAGAGGATTAGGACATCCTGCTTTAATTCATGCCCTATGTGTTCAGTCTGGAGTGGAGTTCAGTAGTTCTGAAGAAGTGGCTATACCTTTGAGACCTATTACAAAGAATATTATCCATACTTATGAGTCTCATGTGGAAGCCAGAGCTGAGCGTAAGAGTACTGATATTCCTACTACGAGTTATGATGTTACATCTACCTCTGAGCTGCCTACCTTATCTGATATTATGAAGCAACTGAGATTACAGAGTGCTAGTGTGGATAGACTTCATAGTCAGATGATTGTGTTTGAGGCGAGGAGTGATGTGAATAAAGATTATATTAAGAGGAGAGTTGAGTTCGATATGGCTTATTATGATGCTCAGGTCAGATTTATGAGGGGGGAGTCCGAAGTGGTATTTCCTACTTGCCCCAACTATACACCATATAGACCTGACCCAGCTAATGACCCAATTGATGACCTTGCTGATCCTGGTGATGGAGTCTAGTAGAGTGTTTATTTTTGTTTCTGTTATTATGTTGTAGTATTTATCTTTCATGTAATGTGTAACCCTGTTGATGTACTGTTTTGTTGTGGTTATTTGTTTTTCATGTTGTACTGTTTATTGTATTGAAACATTAAAACTGTTAGTACTGCGGTAGTTTGTTTCATGTTGTAGTGTTATGTTGGATGTTTAGATGTTTAATATTAATTTTTCTTTACCCATGCAAATATTTAAATTGTTATATCACTGCTACTAATTGTTTCATGCCTGCTAGTTGTATAATTTGATTAATACCAGATAGCTATTGAAGATTTCAGAATCCCAGCACAGAAATGTTAGTTTTCTTTTACTCTTAAATATTTCAAATTTATTGAAAAATTTAATTTTGGGGGAGGGTAGAGAAATACTAAACTTTTATTTGTTCTCATTTATTATATTTTCAAAAATTATTAGCATAGCTTCAGGCAGTTGAACCTCATTGTAAGATAACTAAAACTTTTTATTTCAGTTGAATATTATGGAAGGATAGGATGGAAATTTTTGGTAATAAAGGCTGATTTTATAGAAGTAAGATATTTGGTATGAAAAGATTTGATTATAGTCAACTATTTAAAGTAAAGAAAATTGTATTTTTGAAATGTTTTGGGACTTAGAGTATTGTGTGTTAAGAAGAGATTGTAACTTTATGATGAATCATTAAGCTTGTACTTAACTATAATGTAAGGAGGTGGCTTAAGTTTGAACTTTACAAAGAGAAGAGTGAAGTTCAAAATTATTAAAGGCTATCAAGATATAGTAATCCTCAGAAAAAAAAAGAAAGAGAGAAAAGAAAAGAAAAGAAGGATTGAAAAACAATCCCAAATAAAAAAAAAAGAGAAAAGAAAAAGAAAGGAAAATATCTATGAGGAGAATCTTGAGGAGATGCCTAATAAAAAATTAGCTTCACTTGAGTCACCCTAAAGGGAAAACTTGATTTCATTTCTGAATTTATGTTTAAAGTACTAGCCTACATTCTAATGAAGTTTGCATGAACTCCTTTTTCACATAGTCTTTTAAGGCACTCTTAATGTGACAAATTATGGTTCATCTTGAAATAAATAGAAGACTAGAACTCTTAGACTTGATTACTGAATATTCTTATACATGTAATGTTGAGCTGAGTTACTAAACTTTTTATAAAAATCTAACCAATATATTCTTTTGAATGAAAATTTTAGTGTCTTACAATTGAAAAGTACATTGCTTGAGTTATATTTTATGTAGTAAAAGGATTACTTGAGGACAAGTAATAGTTTAAGTTTGGGGGATTCTGATGCACCAAAAAAATATACGGTTTTTGCTATCTAATTTTACCAATTTTTAGTGATATTGCACTTTAAAGAAAGGTGTTTTTTATGATTTGTTGTAGGTATGATGATTTTAGGTGATTGGAGTGAAAGAAGAAAAAAGGAATGAATCTAGAGCAAAAAGGAGAAAAAAGAAGCAAAATGGTGGAAAAAGTGTTATGGCACCGCTGGCTCCAGAATGGGCGCCGCTGTTGACCTCATTTTTAATGAGGTCTTCTCTTCTTCTTTTTAGTACTTAAGATCTAGCCTTAGGCTTTTCCTTTGACTATCTTAGAGGATTAGAATTGGGACCCACCATTTCGAAATTCAAACCACTTCTTAACACCATGAAAACTCCACAAACTTGATTGTAAACCCCTAATCAACTAGAAGGTTGAGATCAAATGTGGAAGTTTAAAGGATGAGTTCCTATAGGACTCTTTGGCCTTAGGACTGCCCTGGGTGGCCTGGTCCGGTGAGGGCTGACTTACACACACCTTACACTTTTACACTTATACACTACACTTTCACACACCTCCTAAAACCACACCCATACCCAACTTGACTTCCTGACTCATAAAGTTGATTCACATGGATGGTCCTTAACCCCTAAGCCCTTGGCTAAGAGGGTTAGGAACAACATAGTGAATACCTCAAATGAGTCCCTTCATGGCTCATGTGGGCTTGATATGGCTTCATGGCTCAACCAAAATGATTTCATTCCACTTACATTTACCCAATCTTCAATTTTATAAATTTTCAATTTTTGACCCCCGGGGCTCCGGACCCGCCTAACCTACCAAATGCCCTCGAAACTATCCAAAATTTGCAAAATCACCTAAATTACCCAAAATTCCCCAAAATCATTCCTAAACATTTCCCTCCACTCAAATTGATT
Organism: Papilionanthe hookeriana x Papilionanthe teres; assembly: GCA_022702705.1. Taxonomy (NCBI): domain Eukaryota; kingdom Viridiplantae; phylum Streptophyta; class Magnoliopsida; order Asparagales; family Orchidaceae; genus Papilionanthe; species Papilionanthe hookeriana x Papilionanthe teres. The sequence goes on along the minus strand of CM040429.1, from coordinate 50,277,580 downwards.
ATCCATAGCAAAAAATACCAGAAATTCCAAAAATACCCCCCAATACCCTCCAAATACCCAAAATGCCCCTCTTGACCCAAAAATCCAAAAATTCAGAAAATTCCTAAAAAATTTCAGAAAATCTCAAATATTTCCAATTTCATTTTGTCCAACTACACCATGGGCCAATTGTTTCAATTTACCCCACTTTTGTCAAAATCCCCAATTTGACCCATTTTAACCCAAAGTGAACCCAATGTCAAACCAAACCTACCCAATTGACCCAAATTCTGGTCCAATTCAATTCTAAACTTCAATTAAACATTCCCAACACCAATCTAGACCAAATCCAAGTCCAATTTGATTGACATTTGAATCCAATTTCACTTTTGGCCTTAAAGGCCAATTTGGACCCATGACCCAAACCTAGCCCAAACCAAACCAATTTAACTCCAATTAACCCCAAATCTTTTCTAAACCTTCACTAACATCCCCACAAACAAAATTCTAACATTATTTGCCTAAAATTTGGATCCAAACCCCACTCAAATTCAACGTAAAACCAAAAGGCCTAATTTTGACCTAAATCCAACCCTAACCCAAATGAGCCCAAATCTCAAAATCAAAATCCAACCAAAGTTGGAACCTCTTTCAAACACTCCCATAAACATTTCCCAACATCAATTTCACATCAATTTCAACCTTAGCCCAACATTGGCCCAAATTAGCCCAATTTGACCTACATAGGCCCATTTATCAAATCAACCCAATTCAAACCCAAATCACTCCAAACTTGTTTCAAATCAATCATGACACATCCTTAAGCCAAACCCAACAATTATTTGGCCCAAGAATTTACCAAACTTTCATCCTAAAATCCATTTTAAAATCCAAAAGCCCACTTCCCTAAACCATTTTAAAAGCCCATCTTCATTAAATTTTAAAAGCCCAAACTTATCCTAAAGCCCACATTACAATCTCATCCCATCACCACTCAATTAATATCATCCCTTAAGTCCTAAATCAATCATCAAATGGTTCCAAATCAAGCCATATGCCAAGTCACCTCTAAATTCCAAAAATCCCAAAATCCCTTTCTCATGTAAGTGAGCCAAGCCATGAGCAAGCCTTGAAGCCATGCACAAGCCACATGAAGCCATGGGATCCACTTTACACATCATCATACTATTAATTACAAAAGGAGGAGCCTCTTTTAAGCCCCCTTAAAAAGGTTTTAACCCTTTTAATGCTTCACCTTAATCCATGATTAATCAAAATATTCATGGATGGTGACTTCTCTACCCTTTCCTAACTGATTCATCTGATCATCCCTCAGCCCAAATCAGCCATGGGGAGGTGAACCAAGCCCATTTCCATGGGTTGACCAAACCAAGTGCAAAAGAAGCCACCTCCCCATGCCATTTTGATCCAACCACTTTACACATGTAAGGCTTCAATCGAATTCACCAACTTCAACCCCCGACCTCCCCGACCTCGAGGGTGACCCTCGCTCGCCGGCCAACCACCCGGGCCTCCGGAAATGCCATGGCCGAGACATGGGGAGGAGCCAAACTTTGGAATTCCACCTTGCTGAGTTGCCCCATGCCCAATGGCCACCATGGCTGTTCTTCCCTTGACCTAAGCAGCTGATCCCAAGCCCTAACTCCCCCTGGGAGGCCCTTCAGCTTCTCCTATTTAAACCCCACCTCTCTCGGCCATGAGGAGGTGCTAAATCAACCTTAAGGAAACTCTGCCAAAATCACTCCATACTCTCCCCACACCTAGAGCATTTGATCCCCATTGTCCTCTTGCCCTAATCCTCACTAATTGAGCTCAATTTTGGAGCTCAATTCTCGAGCCGAACGAGACATTCCAAAATCCTCCACCAAAGTCAAATTAAACTCACCTACACCCGCACAAGGTCAAGAGGAGAAGTTCCCAGGTGAAAGCTCCCTCTCCGTGCCACCCATCCGTTCCGGACTCCAAAGGTTGAAATCGGGCTTGAGTCAAAATCATACCTGGACAATTCACTGTGCCAGGAGACTTCATCCGGAGCTTGCTTGGACCCAATTGAAGGTGACACGACCCTCAGATCGAAGCCACACTTCTCTGAGCAAAGGTATGGTCTCACTCTTCTTCCCGAGCTTCTGAACATTCTCCATTTTTATTGAGTCAATTTCATGCCACATAAACCATATGGATGTGTTCGTCTTCTCGAGACGAATCCATAGAGCATAAGAACGTTTAATTTGGTCAAGTATCGAGCGAGATCTTAAGCCTAGAAGATGGACGGTTCTCGGGCAAGAAGGTTTGGGGATGATGAACGGATGCCGTTCATTCAATACACGCGCGGATGGACGCGCTCGGATCGGGTCGGATCGGCGGATGATACGCGGAAGGCGGGACCCGGGCTGCTGACTCAAGTGGCGGTATAGAATGGGAGCGCGCCGCGTGGTCGTTCGGAGATGCCGAGGATGACAGGGCGCCGCGCTGGATAAGTAAGAAAATAGGCATTTTCTTATTTATTTAATTCCCTAAACTTCAAAAATACATAACTTTGTGTAGAAAATCAGAAAAATAAAATAAAAAATACTCTCTTGCTCAGTGAACAGAGGAGAATAATGTGGAAAAGAAATCATTTAATTTTATTGAGTATTTGATTTTTAATAATTTTTTTACTCTCTGCACATTTTCAATTCTCTATGCATGTATACAATTCACCATGGCATGAGACCATAGGGCTTTTGAAGCCTCTGAATTTGGGAACATTCCTTGAATTTTCCAAAGTCAGAGGCCACCCCTATGAAGAGTTATTGATTTTTCAATTTTAGGTCACTACCCTGAGTATTTTAATTCTAATAATTAGCATGTTGTGAAATAAATCCTAGGAAAATTTGGTGATGTTTCTTGTGACCAGAGAACTTTAGGAAAAATAGATTTTGAATTAATCCACTTGGAAAAACCCTAATTGGCTTAAACACCCAAAATAGAGCCTTAATTAATTAGAGCTAATCACACATCAAATTGATTTGAAATCAATTCTCCACTCGACCTTTAGGATCGGGGAACCTACCATAAAAGTTTGAAGTCAATTGGACTTGGTTAGCCCTACCAAATGGGTTGATTAAGCCATTTAGCCAACTTAAACTTTAAAAATTCATAACTTTCAAAATACTTTTCAAAAATTCATCAAATTGGTTTTGGAGCCTCTCTGATATCCGGGAAATTTAAGAAAATTAAAATTGCAATTTTCTAAAAAAAGTTGATTTTTTGCATTATTTTAATATTTTTAATAATTCACAAATAATAAAATTCATCAAAATGTTATATTTTGAATTTTAATCACTTAGGAATAAACCCCATATTTTTCTTAGGTCTCTATGATGTGATATTAAATTTTAAAACCCTAGGGTAATTTAAAAAATTAAAAAGATGTATTTTCTAGCATTTCCACTAAAATAATTCTAATAAATCAAGGAAAAATTAGAAAATTATAAAAAGTGGTTCTCTAGTTTCCTTGATATCAGAGAGATTTTTGAAAAATATAAAATTTATTTTTCAATCTTTATTTTATTTTTAAATTAATTAATACTCCAAAACTCAAAATAATTATAATAAAAATATTATACTTCAAAAAATCACTAAAATTGGTCCATGTGGTCCTCTGGTCATTAGGAATGTCCCATAATTTTCTTAAGGACAGAAACTTTACCTTGGTCATGTTGTTGAATTTTCCTTGAAAATCCTTATTTTCCACAAAAAATAATTATATAAATAAATTAAATACAAAAAAATCACATTTTCTCCTCTAATGTCTTGATTGACATATGAGTGAAGCCACATAAAAATTTCAAATTCATTTAAGCTCAATTTAGTGAGTTATGAAATTAGTAAGTTTAAAGGGCAAAATAAGTAATTAAAATTTTAACCTATAATTAAAAATTTTAGGTTTAATTAAAAGAGTGGGTAAAATATTTTATACTAAGTTGATTTTGGATGTTTGAAACTTAGGTATTTAAAGGGTAGAAACCTACCAAATAATTTGAAAGTAATCAAAATAAACCTTAATTAAATGATTAATTAAATTTGGAAGAATAATGAAAAATTAGAATTATTAAAATAAGGGATATTATTAGGAAGAAATTTATTCTTTAATCTAAGAATCCCTAAATTAATCACCTCAATAATATTCAATTCCTAATTAAAATGATAATCCAAATTCAAAACTTAAAATGCTTAATCATTAAATTAAATTAAAATTAAAACATTTAAATTAAATCCTTTTAAAATTTCAATTAAATTAATACTTTAACAATTAAAATTAAATCATCCCTAAAGCATAAAAACATAAAATATTAAATTAAAATTAAAAAAAATAATAAAATTAAATTAAAATTATAATTAAAAAAAATAAAACCAAATTAAAATTAAAATTAAATTAAAATTTAAATTAAATTAAATTAAATTAAATTAAATTAAATCACATTAAATTAAATTAAGTTAAAACATATTAAGTTAAATTAAATTAAATAAAAAAATAAAACTAAGTTAAAATAAAATTAAAATTAAATTAAATAAATAAAATTAAATTAAAATTAAAAGTAAATCAAATTAAATTAAATTAAATTATATAAAATTGAATTAAATATAACATCACTTAAGACATAAAGAATTCAAAAATAAATCTAAAACAACTTGAACACTATTCCAAACTTAAACCCATTAATTGAAATTAAATTAAATCACAAATCACTTGAACGTTAATTTGCCCTCAAAAGCTCATGATGTCATAACTCTTAAACGGAGTGTTAGGTGAAGTGTTATTTCACTCATAGGATATTCAAATGTCCTAGTTCATCTGGGCAAGATAACAAAACTTGAACTCCTGGATAATTGATTCATTATATAATTAAATTCTCTTGGACTTAAAACAATCCTAAAAGTATTGAAAAGATGTTTAAGATTCGTCTTAAGCACTTCCTCAGTATGATAGGATGTTTATAAGAACAACTGAACTTAATTATTCTTTGATGAAGAAAATCATCCTCAAACCAAAACACAAGAACCTAGACGTCATAGGAGTTGACTAGCTATAGGATTAGGCACTTGGTAGAAAACCATAACCCTTCCCTTAGCTTTACCTAGGAACTTGCTTTAAATGCTTAAATATTCTAAATTGTGTTTAAGTGCAGCCTGGGATGACGGGAAGACCCTCCAGGTACGCTTTTATTTTATTGCAATTTACCTTCTTGCAATTTACCTTATTGCAAATGCACTTTATTTTTATTGCATGATAAACAACTGTTGCATGAAAACCCACACCTTTAGGATAGTCCCTAAAATTGAAACCAAAACTAAATTAAAAGTCATTACAAGATAAAATTCACCGCCACAACATTTCAAAATATAAAACAACTCAAAATTAAATCACAAACGGAACAACAAAACTACAACTACAACTAAATTAAAACGTCTTGTTGGATGATCGGGAATACCTCGGATGATGTAACCTACGTGTTGCTAACGAGATTTCCCACGGTCTAAATGAAAGTGTCGAACTCATTTAGTTGAGTTTAGAAAATTCATCTGGACTAAGTGAATCCGATAAAAATAACGATGCCGGAAGGATGGAACCTTGGGATCTTAACCGGTGTTGTTATAATCAACTTTAAGATTTGTTTTAATTAAAACATAAAAAAAAACTTGGAAATTAAAACTTTCTCTAAACCAAAACACTTTCCTCACCTCTTGATTTATGATTTCTAAAACTAAACCCCCTGCAACAACAAGGAGCTCGAAGCATGGTAGGCAGCACGCCATCTTCGTCAGCAAAATAACTCTACATCAACTAAACTATTCTTTAGTTTAAACAATAAACCATAGGACTTCGAGGTAGTTTGCTCAGTGCGAAGCATAAATCCTCAATCTTTTGTTAGGCATTTGCGTTGCAAATTAAGCCCTAACCAGTCTTAGGATTCCGAGGTTGTCATCCGATATGACATAAACCCTCACATCTTCGAGGCTATTTGTATGATCATGTCATACGAACATAAGTCCTAATTAATTAAAATTGGCAAGATCAAAACATTAAATAAACTTTAGGACTTTCCTAAATTCAAGCCAAACAATAGGATAGTCGGGAAATTACCGAAGTTCGCTTCAAATTTGTAATTTCTCCTACCTTTCTTCCTTTGAATTCCCAAAACAAAATGTTCCAAACTTGATCCATTCCCTATTGAAATTCTAAAATTCAATCCCTTGAAAACTTAAACTTTGAGATTCTTGAGAGCAGAACTACTGATTTTTATCGAGAGTTTTCTTAAGTGATTCCCGTCACTTAAGATGTAATTAACTATAGGGGCTTGCCCTTATAGGGAATTTTAAGAACCTGAGTAATATAAACCTCGCTTAATTCATTTATATTAAGCGGGGAATTTGTCGACTTATAAAATTGGTTCGTGGACCAAACGGATGTCACAAATCTCCTAGTTTATTTAACCGAGCCCCATCATTAAGCGAGTGTGTACTATTCTTCAAGATAAATACACGGTTTGTGATGCGGCGCTCGTTTATATAAACTATCTGGGATGTGAGGTCGGTTTGATTTCATATCTTAAAATTATTTTCAAAATTAAATACTACTTTCTAAATCATATATATATATATATATATTTAAATTAAAATTAAAATCTAAAATTCGTCGATAACTTCTGTTAGGCGACCCCCATTTTAAAATAATAAACACAACCCTAAAATAAGCCGTACAGCCGCCGGTGCCCAAATCCAGAGACTCCATAATTAAATGACACGATAGAGTGCTGCTGGCGCCCGAAGTTGGAGCAATTCAAATTTGAAGAGTTTTGGTGACTTTTTAAAGGGATCCTATGGAAACTCTTGGGAATTCGTCCGTATCTTATAAGTAACTACTTTTGGATGAAAAGTGAGAGGAGAGAGTGTTCTAGTGTGCTTCTTCATAGGTTTTGGTGTGTGTTTAGAGTTAGGGTTTAGGAGAAGAGTGAGTAGAGTGCGTATTTGAGAGGGATTCTTCTCTAAGGAGGGGAGGAGAAGAGGTAAAGTGAGAGATTGCTTCTTCCTTCTATTCTAAAGAGAGAATCAAGTGTTGCAAAGAAGAGAGAAGAAGATTCAAAGGAACTTCAAGGGAATTGCATTGGGTAAGAGAAAGAGATAAGTTGTATTTTCTTTTGTGGTTTGTATGACTTTTCTTCTATATATAATATCCATGTTTTATTATATCTTCTCCTCGAATTCTGAGTAGTCTCCTTGTCTTTGTTCTTGCATAAGAGATGTGATGATGGATTGATGTGGATTTGATGTGCTTTTAATGTGATGAAGAGATTATGATGGTTTTTCATTTATAACTTAATTTACTTTTAATTTGGCCAATTGAAATGTTAAATTATGTTGTTGATCATTAAGTTTGAAAAGGTTTAATGTCCTACAAAAATAATGAAAGATCCATTCAAATTCCATGAATGAATTGCGTAGTTCATATGAATTGAGTGCAAATAAATAGGGAAATGTGTTTTGATGGACTTCAACTTGGAGATTTCAGGGTGACAGGCTGAAATCCGCAAATTGGTTCTAAGATTAGTAACTAAATATCAAAGGTTAGCCTTCGGGTGAAGGGTGAGTGCGAGCTCCGAAGTGACAGCCGGTATCCTCCCAGCTTAGTCTTAGAGTTAGTGACTAAACTTAGAATATGTCAATTTTCTTTTCTTCCTTAGAAGAGGGGGTACTCTTTTAAGGGTAAAGAATCATCTATGCTCCTATTTGGCACAATATTATAAATATTTGTTCCATATCAATCCACACATCATATTCTCCTTGCAAGAGGAAATATACTTTTCTCATATATTATACACCTTTTAAAAACTTACATTAGTGTGTCTTTTAGTTAATTCTATCTTTAAAGTTGTTAGAAGTAATTGTAGTTTAGTTAACTATTACTGTTTTCTGCATAGTGTTTAGTAGGAGTTTGTGTTAAACTTTAAGTGCTTTTTAAATATAGGATCTTAGTACCATCTTACTTATCTTAGGAACGCTTTCTTAAAACATCAAACTTTCTCTATGGGATCGATAACCAGGACTCCATTAGAGCCCTGTATTACTTGATATGATACATATACTTGCGTTGAATGCTTAGACTTATCAAAATCATTAAAAATATATAAATTTGAGTTCATAAATTCTTGCAATATAAGTCCCGTCCATCAGTAAGGAACGACATCAAACTTCTCCGGGTAGGGTCTACCCTTTGAATTTGATGCACCTCCTTTAGATTGAGTCAAGGCCTATCGAACTTGCTGTTTGACCATCTGTTTAATGTCTTTTTTTGGCAGATTCAGAGTCAAATTTCCCCTCGGTTGTTCGTCTTCATTGGCTGAAGTGACCTCCTTTCTTTCATCTGTAATGTGTATGCTTTCAGGCTGGTTAATCTAAGGAGACACTGTTGGTCGTGGCTGTAACTGTCCGTGGATCGCAGCCATGGTAGTCATGGCAGCGGTCATCCCCTCTATTCTTTTCACCAGGTGGTTATTCTGTTCATCTCTCGTTAGGACAGTCCTGTGGAGCTCATCCACGGTGTTCCCCTCACTAGGAGCATCGCGCACAGATGACGTGGGCCGAGTTTCAACCATATTGATCTCCATTAATTCTTTGTCCAATTAATCCGACAGAAAGTAATCTTCATCATCAATATCCAACCCTTGTTGTTTGGCTAACTCAGAAAATTCTACTCGGAGCTTTCAAACTCTATCATCAAATGTTTCTTTCTTAGTCAATCTTAAATATGTAGGCTTTCATGGGCTGCCACTCTTCTTTGCAACTGATTTAGAAGCAATGGTGGCAGTGGCAATGAGAATATCGTACTCACAATCTGTTTTGTGGTCAGCAGACCTTTTAGAATGTACTGGTACAACACCTCTCGGTAACCACACTTTCCTCTTAAAGGTCGACATCCCAAGACGAGGTGTCTTGGTAGGGACATCGGGGTGACAAGGGGAAGTGTACTCCCTAGTGTGTAGACCATGTACAGAGGAGAATACGCCTCTCCTATTCTTTCTCTTTCGAGAATCGGCGGTTGGTACTCTCGGATCCAGCCAGGACTTGACTGAATTGCTTATAGTAATATCATCTGTAGTAGTTGTATCAACACGTTTGCCCAAATGATCTTTGACGGAAACTCGGACGGGTCTTTCCATTTCCAGAATTTTATCCTTGATTTTGGGGGATATTACACATCCCATCCTCTTGAGAAGTTTGGCGACAGAACACCCCTCTATTTCAAACAACCTTCGTGGAAGGGTGTGAGCACGTGTGATAGGTGTGGGCCTTCCCCTCACCTTATCACGACTGTGTGTTGCTTGAAGCATAGGGGAAATCTTATGGAGGCCTTCATCTCTATTAGTGTTAGCTAACGGGTGGAACATGCTACCTCAAAGAAGAGGAGACGTGTCCGGTAAACTAAGTTCCTCCTGATGAGGAATCTCATCAATTACTGGCAGATCTACAACTTGTGTTCTGGTGACCATGCAAATCCTGCAGTTGTGATATCTTCTTTGAGATTTGGTTAGCAGGGGAGGTCTAAAACTTGATCCAACATTGAATACTGGCAGCAGAGCAGTGAGGGTATCTTCAGAATCATCTTCTCATAGAATTTCTTTCCTTTTGGCAGACGGGAAAGTAGGTGTAGTGACGGTGAAGTCGGAGGCAGTAGGGGCGACAACTCTCCTTGACATGGAGATGGTTGACTTGACCGAGGAAGTGGTTATTTTCACCTTCTTAGTAGAAGGTAAATCTTCGTGGGAGTTCAAATTGAGCTCAGCATACGGCTCTTGATTTTTGGGAGTGGCAACCTTCACGACCACAAACGGAGCTTTTCGAAGCACAACTTCAAACTCATTGATGCCAGACTCGAACTGAATCATCGGCACTGCAAGACGGGCTTCACAGGAGAAAGGCAAGTTGCAAGATAAATTCAGTCTAGGGGCTGACATCTTTAACTGCCGATGAAACATTCCGAAGGTTAGTGAGGTCCAAAGACCTTGTCATTATAGTGCAAACAATACGAAAAGGTTGTTCTGTGGACTGGGAAAAATTTCATTCCATTTTATTATATTTTTACTTCATTTTTTTTAGGTTTTCATGTGTTAGTTAAAATGAGCTTTAAGGTTTAAAGAAGTGTGGGTCAATTTACCGAAGACAGGATTGACCTATAGAGGTATAGAAAGGAGGTGAAGTATGGGATCCTATCGGAGGTCCCCTTCATAGCCAGATTGCCCTAGTGAGATTTGCTCATTTACACACCTATTGGGGGTCCGATCCCACAAGATCAAAAAGAAAAACTAGGGACTCCTGAACCCATCTGTTTAGGAGTGACTAAACAAACGGTCTTGAAATCCAGAAGAGTTGATCACACTTTCGCAAAAAAGAAATGGGTGAAGTATGCCAACGGAAGAATGGTAATCTGGCTCATGAGGGACACGAGCATATTACCGATATATAAATATAATATTTCCTGAGCTTAATGAAGAGAGAAACTTGTCCCCAATGGAGTCGTCAGAAAACTGCCGGTCGTTTTTCTTAGTTGAATTTTCGTTTTGTTGAAAAATATTTTTATTGAGTGTTTTGTTTTAAAAAGGGTTTTAATTTTATAAAATAAAATTTTGATTTAATTTAATATACATACATGGATTTTGAAATTAATATTCTTATTTTGAAGAATATGAAATCAAATCGATCTCATAGAAATAATATTCTAAATAATCAAGCATTTCGCCGCAAGACATTTATTTATCCCGAAGAGTAAGTATAAGGCTTAAGGTGAAGCTTAATCAAATAAACTAAAGCATTTATGACATCCGTTTGATCTGCGAACCATTTTGACCGACGGTTTCCCCTATCTAACATGAAGGAATTAGATAGGGTTTATATTAATCTAGGGTCTTTAAATTTCCTATATGGGCAAGCCCCTATAGTTAATTACATTCTAGATAACCGAAGTTACCTAAAAAAAGCTCTTGATATAGATTAGGAAATTTTTATATTCATGACTTCCAAAGGTAAGGTTTTCCAAGAAAATGTAATAGTCAGAAATTCAATAGGTGAATGGCTCAAATTTTGGAATATTTTATTTTATCAGAATCGAAAGGAGAGAAGGCTAGGGGAAGAACACAGATTCAAGGGATACCTTGATGTCCTCCTGAACTATCCTATAATTTGGCTTTAAATCTTAGAAATGAATTTATTTAAATTTCAATCCTGCTAATTAATTATAGGGATTAAATTTGCATAATATCCGATTATGCAAACAACCTGGAAGATAGAAAGATTTATGTCATACCGGATGACAACCTCAGAATCCTAAAGCAAATTAGGGTTTATATTACACAGCAGGGCTGTGCAAAGGCCTACAGAAAAGGTGAGGATTTATGCTGCACTACGCAAGCTACCTTGAAGTCCTATGGCTTGTTGTTTAAACCAAGGAAAGGTTTTGCTGGTGTAGACAATGGTGAGGTCTTTTCTTTTCTCTTAGTACTTAGGACCTAGCCATAGGACTTCTCCTTGACTATCCTAGAGGACTAGAATTAGGACCCACATTTTAACAATTCAGCTACGTCTTGACTCCTCTTGGGTCCCACGTGGATGGTTGTAAACCTCTAAGTCACCTTGGAAGGTTAAAACCACCATATGGGCAACCAATAAGTGAGTTCCTATAAGATTACATGGACTTAGGGTGACCTTTGGTGACTTGGGCTTCTCTTGCACACACACACACCCCTAAGCCACTTAACCTAAACCTTGAACCCTTGTCTTCTACCCTTTATGAAACTCACATGGTTGAACCCAAGCCACTAGTATTTGATTAAGATGGCTAGGGTCAATATGTGAAGGATCATAAAGTGGTTACCACTTAGCTAGACTTGGTCCCAAAGTGGTTGGACTTGGCTAAGTCCATGGCTCATGCTTCTAAACCCTAATTCCATCCCAAATCAATTCTATTCAAATTTAACCCCACTAAAATGATCCCATTCCTCCCTATTTAAAACCCTATTCATTTTGCCAAAATTTCTGGTTTTGACATTGGGTCCCCTAAACTTTCACAAAATTACCTAAATTGCCCCCACAATCACCAAATCATTCAAAAATCACCAAATCATCCAAAAATTTCCAAAAATTACCCAAAATTTCCAAAAATACTAAAAATCATTTTAAAACAATTCTCACCTCTTGAATCCACCAAAATACCCCAATACTCTCCAAATAACCTCCAAATACCATAAATACCCATTTTAGCCCAAAATTCAAAAAATTCCAAAAATTACCAAAAAATTTCGAAAAATTCCAAATATTTCCAATTTCATTTTTTTCAACTACACCATAAGAAAATTTTTCTAATTTAACCAAATTTTATCAAAATCCCCAATTTAACCAATTTTTAACCCAAATGGACCCAATGTCAAAAATCAATCCAATTGACCTCAATTTTGCCCAAATCCAATTCTAAGCTTTAATTCAACATCCAAAATACCAATTTAAAACAAATCCAATCCCAATTTGATTCACATTTGAATTCAATTTCAACTTGAAACCTAAAACCTCAATTTTGGCCTATGGCCCAAACATACCCCAAACGAACCCAATTCAACTAAATTTTCCCCAATTTCAGTTCCAAACTCTTCCTAATACATTCTTACACCAAGAGAAACATCAATTGGCCCTCAATCTAAACTCAAACCCTACTCAAAATCCCCTTGAAATTAAAATCCCCAAATTTTCCCTAAAGTTGTCACCTACCCCTAATTCTCCAAATTGAATCCCCTAAACCCAAACTTTCCACCCAATTTCTATCCTAAAAATTTCATAACAATCATTTGTAACATTTTGAACCATCAATTTTCCTTGAATCAAACTCTAGCCAAACGTAAATCCAACCTAACCCATGGTGACCAAAATTAAACAAAACTCCAAAATCCTCCAAATTGAAACTCCAAATGAACTCAAAACAACTTCATGTCTTCATGGAAAATCTTTATTACAATCATTTACACAATATTAATCAATAAATTTGATCCAATTCCAACCTAAACTTAAGCTAATCCAACTCAAACCAAAGTGAACCCAATTGAACACATGAACCTAATTGAACTTAACCAAACTAAAACTGATCAAACCAAACCCTTGGCTACCAACCCTAGACCTCCTGGGATGGGTTTGACCTAACACAACCCAAACCCCATGAGCCATGGATCAAAGGTCCATCACTTTGGACCAAATGACCAAGCGACATGGCTAAAGCCATGTCACATCTCCAATCTCCCTTTAAGCAAGCTCTCTACTGATCCATAAAAAAATACCTATTTTTATACCTTAATTTTTATTAAAATTTTAAGGATATTTTTTAATGTTTATGTATGCAGGTGATGTAAAAATGTTCAAAAAGAAAAGAGGATGAAAAAGGAGCAAAAAGGAGCAAAAAGGAACAAAATTGGAGCTAAAATGCAAAATTGCCAAAATAATAGGTCTGGCTCCTAGGCGCCAGAATCCGGCGCCTAAGGCCAGCTCGATACCAAAATAGTTACAATTTTGTAACAACTTTGGGCAGTTATTTTCACGGTTAGAGCGGTTATTGGACCTTCTAGAAGATTGGCAGTTATTCCTGGATTATAGGACATGTGATACATTGTATCTTGACACTTGGAAACAGTTTAGATTGCGAAGAGGTGCGACAAACTAGATGCGGAGTCTGGTGCCTAGGCTCCCAACACAGTTTCTAGAAGATTCATTGAACTTGGACACATTTTGAAGAGGGGCTTTAGGCAACCCTTGAAGCCTATAAATAAGAGGCCATTTCTACAGAAAAAGAGGCCCCCAATCAGAGAGATAATTTTAAATATAGGGCCACACTTTTAGTTTAGTTTCCTTTATAAATTAGTGAATTTATCTTATTTAGAGTTTGTATTGAGAGTTTAGAAGAGTTGGTGCTTTTGAAGTCTATTTCACTTTGGAGTTAGGAGGAATCAGAGGTTCAGTTGGAGAAACACTTGAGACAAGTATTTGTAATTTGATTCAAAGTTTTATTTATATGTTTTGTTATTTAAATTCAATGTGTTCTGAGTAGTTACTTTACTTTCTCCCTTCAAATATGAAAAGATAAATAAGATAATATAAAATTCGTTGGAGAATTAAAAACTAAATATGTTTAAACATTGTGATGATATTAATACCAGATCTTAACTTACTATTTAAATTGGCCATTTAAGTTGTTAAAATCTGTTGAAGAATTTTGAGACCTAGAAGGAGATGAATTCTTAACTAGTAGATATCACATGAATCCTTGGGTAGTCGAAGGCCTTGTGCAGCTTATTCAAGGTGAAGTGCAAATAAATAGGAAAATATTATTCAATGGGCGTAGAATTAATAAGTTTTTAGAGTGACATACTAAATTCTTTTAATTTGGTTTATAGAAAGGGAATGGGTCACTAGTAGGGCCGACCATAGCCACCCTTGGACATCTAGTAGTGTGAGCCTAGATTAACCCATTCTACTAACAATACATCCATACCTGATCTATAGATTAGCCAACGTTTTTTATACTATCGAGCGAAGGTAAAGAATAGAAATGCTTCTATTTAGCATAATACCATAAATTTATATTCTCCACGAATATTACATTATCTAAAAAGTCTTGGATTAATTGGAAGGAAGAAAGTTGTTTGCTTATTATTATTTACATCACTCATTATTTTGGTACTGTTTTATTTCTGCATTTAGTAAATTAAATATTAAATTTATAACTTTAAAAGAAATACATAAAAATAAAATTAAAATATTTTAAAATCTATAAACCTCCTCATGGGATCGATACTGGGGTCTTTATTTAAAGTCCTATATTGCTTGAAACGATATGTATACTTGCATAGTACCTCTAGTGTGTAAAATATTTTTCATAAAATTATATTTATATACACTAGCCGCTATTATTATTTGGGTTAAAGTATTGACTATAACATTTTTTTGGAAGCATAAATTACTGCGTTATTTGCGGTCGGGTCAAGTTTTTTGCGCCGTCGCCGGGGAGGAAAATTTTTAGATTTTAAATATTTTTTTGTTTTATTTATTTCTTTTATTGTCAAAATACAACAATATAAAATACAAAAACATTTATAAAAATGAAAATAAAAAAAGAAGAGATTTTATTTCTTGCTATTTTATTTTACTTTTTATTTGCTTTTTATGCGTAGTTCTGGATCTGAAGGATTATTACCTTTAGACTCTGAGTTAGAAAGAACTCTAAGAAGAATTAAAAAACGAAAAAAAATTAAAAAATATCAAGAGTTGGCTATTTTACATAACAATTTACAGAATCCAATTGAAATTAATGAACAAAATGTTTACAAACCATTAAGGGATTATGCTAACCCTATAGCTGATGAACTTCATATTAATATTTAAATACCTGCTGTAGATGCTAATTCTTTTGAGCTTAAACCGTCTATTATTCAAATGGTTCAAAATAATCAATTTGGGGGAACTCCAAATGAGGATCCAAATTTACACCTTGCTGGTTTTTTAGAACTTTGTGCTACCTTTAAATATAACAATGTTTCTAATGATGTTGTTAGACTTTGACTCTTTCCTTTCTCTTTAAGAGATAAAACAAAGATGTGGCTAAACTCATTAGCAACAAGTTCTATTAAAACATGGGCTGAAATGGCACAAAAAGTCTTTGCTAAATAATTTCCTCCTTCTAAAAATGCTAAATTAATGAATGATATTACTTCGTTTAGTCAATTTGACGGGGAGACAATTTATGAAACTTGGGAAAGATTTAAAGAACTATTAAGAAAGTGTCCTCATCATGCTTTCCCTGATTGGTTAATTATTCAAAAATTTTCTAATGGACTTATTGGATCACTGAAATCAATTATTGATGCTGCTGTTGGAGGTTCTTTAATGGCTAAATCATTTGAAGATGCTTATACTTTAATTGAAGAAATGACCAACAATAATTTTCAATGGACTTTTGAATGGGTTAATCCTAAAAGAATGGCAAGTATTCATGATAACGAAGCCTTTTCTATCTTAGCTTCACAAGTGGTTGCAATATCTAAGAAATTAGATATTTTTTCTATCAATGTTTCACATAACAACTCTGCTAATATTGAAAATTCTTAAACTATTTGAACTTTACAAGCTATTGCTAGTAAAAATAACCCTTATTCAAATTATTATAATCCTGGATGGAAAAATCACCCTAATTTTAACTGGAATAATTCACAACAACAATGGGGTAATAATCAATCTCATCCAACTAGAAATTGGAACAATCAAGTAAATTCAAACTATAAACCTCCTGGATTTAATAATCAACAGAAAAAGTTATCTATAGAAGAATTAATTTTACAACTGAGTAATCAATTAAAAAATCAAAACACAGCTATTCGTAATATTGAGAATCAAATGGGACAAATCACTAATTTAATTAATTACAGACCTCTAGGAACACTTCCTAGTAAAGTTGAAATTAACCTAAAAGAAACTGGAAAAGAACATGAACATGCTAAAGCTGTACAACTTAGAAGTGAAAAGGAATTAAAAGAAAGAATTAAGGATGAAATTGAAAATGAGAATGAGGTTGAAGAAATTGAAAAACCTAAAGAAACTCCTTCTCCTAGTAGAGATCAAACTGTTATTCCTATAAATGTGGAAGTTGAAAAACCACCACCACCTTTTCCTTAAAGACTAAAAAAGCAAAAGCTTGATCAACAAATTTCTAAGTTCTTTGAAATTTTTAAGAAAGTTACCCTTAACATACCTTTTGCTGAAGCTTTGGAACAGATGCCAACTTATGCAAAATTTATGAAGGATATTTGAAGTAAGAAACAAAAATTTGAAGCTTTTGAAACTGTTGCATTAAG